>OY728122.1:334348110-335598110 GCA_963277665.1 Viscum album
CTAAAAGTGTGATCATAAAATGGATTTGTTAATACCAAAAATATTATGTATAATTATCCAAGAATAAATTCATCTTAATTATATACACTACAAAAAATAAATTATTGGTGAACATGGCTTGTATCACACAGATAAAAAAACATTGAGAGGATAAAACACTTGCCATCAGTTTTGAATTCCTTTAAACATGTTCAAAAATACTATATAATAAATATAATTTTATTAGAAATCTAAAAAATTAAAAAAAAATTGATACCATATAAGATTTAATAATAAATTAATATTTTCAATTTATTCCCAAATACAATGTTAATGTTATCCTTCAGGTAATATTCGCATAGATTTTTATATACATTTCGACTTTTTATTCTTGATCTTCTTACATAGATCATCATTTACATATTTACACGATTTAAAAAAATATTTATATCATATATATTCATTATATATATATATATTAATAATAATTCATGAATGATTGAAATATGAAATGGAATACACCATCCATGGAGACAGTAGCCTGTATGTACGCATGAACATTGTTTCTATTTTATTATCGTAATGAATAAAATAAATTAAATGAAATATATATATATACATATATATATTTAATGAATAATTTTTATTTCATATATTTCATATATTTTCACTAAACCCATCCTTAATACAATCAATGTAATTTGTGAAATAATCATATCACTTTGACGAGGTGGTAGTCCAAACGTCTACAAACTAAGTTATTTTATTTATAAAAAATGGAAATCATAAAGATAGGTTTTGTATAATATTTTAAAAAGAATAAAATCAACACAAATATAATATATATCATATAAAAATAGAGTGTCCTTCATAATTCCCAACCATGAGTGGTGGTAAACAAAAAAAAACAAAAAACATCATATCCTGAGACTGTAGTTCGTTGTGCACAAGAACAATAAATTTGTCACCAATTATATAGACTGTGTGTAATTATAGGTATAAACCATATAATAAACCCACTTTAGTATATTTAGGATATTTAAATTATTATATAATCATAGAATAATAAGAGTTTAGGTGGTTGATAATGAAATGAGAACAAAGAAACTATAGGAAGGGTGTTTCCTATTCTTTGGGTAAATCATATTGGATTTCCCCAAAGGGTTTAGATGGATGGGTTTTTCCCATAGGGGGGATTTCTATGTGATAGAATGGATTTTGGGAGATTATTTTTTTTAGGGTTTGGATGAACCAATTTTTCTTAATATGAGTAATATTGAGGAAGATTTAATAAATTTTCATAGAAGAGGAGGAGAGCGATTCATATATATGTATAAAGGTAAACACAATTGGGAAGTCTCGATTTTATCATGTGTTTAAAAAATTGAAAAATTATATATTAAATGGGAATCATGGTTGATACCAACAATAAAAAAAACAAAACAATATATTTTTATAATTGTGTTCCTTAAATTCAAAGATTCATTATTATTATCATTTTGTTTTTTATTAAAGAAACGAGTTTTATATCCTAGAAAATTTAACCATTAATAATAAATTAATGTTATATTTATTATAAAATAATGAACATATTGGTTTTAAAAATTATATTTAATTTACAATATATAAATACCATTTTTTTGAAAATTAATTTTAAAATAAGCACATGTAATGTGGAAAAACACTACTTTGACCCAAACCATGCAAACAATGTTTTTACTATCTATGGGTCAATATGTTAATTATAAAAGAATAATTGTTCCATGAATGGAACATATTTGGAATTTATAAGACTTAAAATTAACTTTAATGATGATATTATTTTTGTTAATTTTAAATCATTTTATAAAATATCATTTGATGTACGATAAGATTAATGTCAATTTTTCATAATTTATTTAATTTAAAGATTAGAAATATAAAATAATTATTGGAATTAAATATATTAATTCAACATATATGAATAATAATATATTCATCTTAAAATAATTTAATATAATAATTCATTTTTTTTTATTTTTAATGTTTTAGCTGCATTTATCTTATTTAATTATTAAGTAAATAATACATGTGTTTGTGATTTTTAAGAATTCAATGTAATTATATCGTCCCTAAAAATTAAGGTTTAATTAAAATTATTAATAAAACTCATTAACCATTCATAATAATTTATATAACTAAAAATATGCAGTGTCTCCTTTACAATAAAGCTTTATAAATGTTAAAGGTAAGAATGTTCCTTTTTTCCCTTACTAAACATATAATTGGGGACACATTCATGTACAAGTGAACCAATTACTCATAAAATAAGATATTAGAGGGTGAAAGGTTGATATATTTTCTGAAAATGGAATTTGGATAAGTGTTTAAGTCATTTTGTCTCTTAAGTTTAAGGGTTTTTCCCTCTTTAAGTTAAACTTTACCTTAATCACTATAATTATTTTTAATTTCTCACACCTATCATTTTAAAAAAAATACTATGTTGATTTTATTAAAATATATATATTATATTTATAATTTAATTATATATACATTTTTTCTAATTTAATTAATATACGTGGAAGAATTAATTTTAATGTTAATCTTATAGGCATTGCAAAAAAGTTCGTTTTTAAGTAGGGAAGTTCAAAAGATTGAATTTTTTATATCTAATATAAATTTGAAATTTAATAAAAGTCCAAAATCGGATTAATTTATGTAAAATTTTAATAATTAATCTTTAAATTGAAATTAATATATGATTTAAGGCTATAAATAAATTAGAAGAAAAAATAGTTTTCTTTTAAAATTCAGTATCTCTCTCTATACATCAAAAAATGAAATAATTAAAAAATAATTTCTAGAATTCACCATAAGATAAATTTCACATTCTGTATTCAATTTTGATGTTTATTTTATATAATTAAATTTGTAAAATTTTCTAAATATTATTTTATTGTTGTTTACAGAAGTATATGAAAACAGTTCATTTAGGAAAATAATATTTTCAAACAAATAAATAAATTACAAAATATTATATGATTTACCATCATCGTTATGATTTATGAATATAAAAAACTACAAAAAATATTTAAAATTAATTATTTTAATTCGTATTACTATGTTTAAAGGCTATGTTATAACTATCATTTTTAAATACTAATAAAAATGATATGTTATAGAAACTCACTATTGCGTGTAACCCAAGACAAGGTAGTGGTGCATGTAGTATAATAATAAAATGTTGTTGCATATAATCTAATAAAAAAATTTATTTTAAATAAAAAATATATATTTCAGTGTTATGTTAAATAAAAAATATCAAAATAATAATAATAATTTAATTTGAAAAAAATCGTTCACAAAATCTCGATGTGTTATATAAGAACATACGGTTGAAAGGAATTAAAGATATTTTTTCTTACAGAATTGATGATGATTAAATATAATGAATAATTTTTTGGGTACAAGAATTTGACACCTAAAAATTTTATACGAATTTCCTTTAAAATAAACATATGGTATTAAGTATCTTTCCTTACTTGAATCCCTGTGTCTAAATTAATCATGATATAATATTCCATTATAACCGAGATATTAAATTAATAGGAATGAATATATATAATAATATTATAAAATACACTTTTCATGGTTTTAATTGATTAAAATGTCTTTATTAATTTAGGATAAATGATTACTCAGTTTTCAATAATGTCTATGTATTCTTCAAAAATATGTTTCTTTAAAAACTATTTTTAATGTGTTAAGGACATGTGAATTATAAATAATTTATACAATGTTTATAAAATTTATTTTATGAATTAGTGTAATTTTTTATATAATCACGTCAATATTATCTACTGAAAATTGTTATTATTTTTTTAAATACATTTCTTCTGTAAAATGTGAAAATATTTATTTTTGTAATACTACCATTTATTTCCTTGAAATTATGTAATCTTAAATTATTATTATGTATTGAATTTGTAATTAAAGAAATATAACTAAAATTTATTTATAAATACTCAATTTATTTACATATAAATTTTAATTACACATGAATTTGGGATAAATTTATTTTTGGGTATAAAATAAAATAATTTTATAAAGTGTTTTTATGATGGAAATGTGTTTTTTGTAAAAAAATTAAATTAATATATAACGGTTAATAGTTATAAATTATTTTATTAAATAGATACCCAATTTAATATTTTAGAATTATTTTTTTAATTTTATAATGTATGTAATGGTTCTAAATTCATTTTCTGTATAATATTACATTTTTCTATAAATGAGTTTTCATTGAGTTTTGAATGATTATTTATAATTAAATTATTCCAATAATAGAAATTTATTATGGTTAGATGGATTAAATATTAAAAAATAGAATAATTATTAAAATTTACTTGGGAGAATTTCAATTTTTATCATAATGATTAAAAAATAGTATGATTTGTTACCATGGTTATTTGTAAAATGGGGTTAGAAGTGGGTTTAAACAATAAGATAAGGATTAATAATTCTAGATATTATTTACTAATAAATATTGTTTTAATATAATACCATATTATATTACCTTATCCTAGAATAATTTCCTATTTCATTCCACAATCTTAAGAATGTGACCTTATATTTTTGAAATCCTTTATGTAATTATTTGTGTGTCCCTACCCTCACATATAAAAGGGAACCAATTTTCATTCATTATTCACACAATTTAATCCTTATAGATCTGAAAGTACCTACCCACAAACATATCTATATTCCTTACAATCATTCGTGAGACACCGATATTCTTCTAATACCTATCTTTCAAGGCTTTATGTAGATTCCCAAGGAGGTCACTCAAAGGAGATGTATAAATCCTATAGAGATCTTACAATTTTTTTTCTTCTTATGTATCCTATTAAATTATTTTATAAATAATAAAATAATTACTCTATTATCTTAATTATATTTAGAAGTTAGTATAAATATTTCAAAACCATTTCACACCTCATTTCCAGCAAATGGGAAATGAATGTATCGCTCAAGTATACGTGTAGACTACCACCTCGATGTAGTGACATGACTCATTTTACTTAATTTCATAAAATTTATGTATATAATTATATAATATATATATATTATCATAATTATTTTTTTTATTTATTTTTTTCTTTTTTTTATTCTAGTTAATGAAAAAATGAAAATGACCTTTATTTATACGTTCAAATTATCATATCAATGAACTTTTTAATTTATTTCTCTACATCTATATTTTATTTAAGTTTATAAATATGTATATAAAAAAATATAAATGATATTTGTATCATAATTTTTATTCTAGATATGATAGAACCCTGATCAATGTATAATGATCAGAAATGTAGAATAGAAACCTTCATAAAAAACGAACTAGTTGACATAAAAATTGATGGGATTATCAAAAAATTATTAATAAATGTGTATTTAAAGGTCATATTTGAACCATATATTCTAGTATAGTTATTAATATGTCTCTATAATATTATAATATTAATTTTAATTTATTATATATTAGGTTTTAGGCATTACAAATAAATCCAAACTGGGGGTAAATCTTCTTCCTCTCAATATTGTTTCACTGAGAAATATTGGATTTTATTAAATAATTTATGTTTATGATATGAAAAAACATATGCATGTAAATATTATATAATGTATCCATATTAATTAATTTTATTTATTGTTTCAATTAAATTTTCACTTTCATGGGTTCGAGATTCCATAGATATTAAAGCGGTAAGGGTATTACATCACAATCTAATGAATCTGATTTCTTTTCTAATTATTGGTAATTTTCCTTGAAATCCCATGATTCCTATTAATTATCCTTTAAAAATTATTAGAAAATTATTAAAATATTATTTATTAAAAAATGAACTTTTTGTTCTCTTCGTTTGGGATATTTTTCCTTCTATTTAAAAATTTGGATTAAAATTATGTTAAATAATTCATTACTATTAAAAAATTTATTTAAGAGTGATATTATTACCAAATTGTTTCAACAATAACATTTCTTAATGTTATTTTTCTTATCTATATATGATTGAGGTAATTTTAAAAAAAGGATTGAATATAATCTATATTTAAATATATAATTTATGAACATTTTTCCCATCATTATGACTACTATTTGTTTGAATTATCCATTACATTATTCCAATGTTCCACTCATATAATTCCCCCTTAATAATCTTGTATTTTTTTATATTATATATATGAAATTTTAAAATGAACAAGGTTTTCCTCCATTAAATCATACCATGATAATTTAAGGTTATTTTCCGCTAAAAAAAATCTGTTTATGTGTATTATTCTCTACAAGGGATATAAATTAATGCCACAATAATTTTCTTTCTCTTGATGATATTTGATTATGATAAAAATTATTTATAAAACACATTTTGTTTTATAGGGGGTAATCAATCATGAAATGATATATGTTTTGAAGATCTAGTGGTATACATATGAATGGAGTATGATTACGTGTCATGTGGCATCATTATTGGAATCCAATGCATTGTTTAATGATTAATTTTTTAACAACTAAAAGTGTGAATGAAAGGTTGTCCCAAAACTAATGTTTGTGTATGGGTATTTAGCTTATGTGCAACAAGTGTACTTGTATGGTGAACCCAATTCAGGGAAGGTACATTGGGGGTTATCTAAAACCTTACATGTGATGAATGTCCTAGTGGGTTTCTTTGACAGATGATTTCTATGATTATGATAATTAAACACTTTTCTCAAATCATTTGTGTCCAAATCATGTGCTATTATTATGATATCATATAACATATTATTTGACTCCTTTATGATTCATGTCTTATAGGCTGTGATGATTGATGTTTTCCCCCATATTTATGATCTATGAATTGTTTTGTATGACTATTTGAATGTAGATCTCATTTTATTATACCCTTTTACACATGTCATATATAAAAATTATCATAGATTTATTTCTAAATTTTACAACATTACTGAGAATCCCAGGTCACCATTATTTATTATTACTTTTCCCTTTAATACAAAGAAAATGGTTAGGTATGATACATTGAAGAAGGGGAATATTAGAGAAGAATATAGTGGGATATAAAATATATATATATTTACGTTATATTTGTTATTTATATACACTTTGGAAGACAATAATCCTTTTCGGTTTTATTAAGGATTCTAATTCCATGTAATTAATTTTAGTATAATAATATGTAGTATTTAGGTATGTAATGTTTGGTTCACTTCATAAATCATATTTTCATTATAATAAAATAATCCTTTTATTATTTAATTCATTTCATAATTCACATTTTAATATATTGAAACTGAAAGTATTTATGATCGATCATCCAAGGAGAGGGAGGAAAAAACATATTAAAATGAGTTGAAGAATAGTAATGTCAAATATTATACCTTGAATAACTCACACTTGAATATTTATATAATCCTTAACACTTGAGTTTAAATCAACATGGATCCATATTTTTATTATCATTCAATGAAAATTTATCCATTGACATGAACACATATATATTTTTGACTTATATTCAGCACAAATGGAAGGATTTGAGATGGGACATGAGATATTCTCTAATGGTGAAAAAATTCTCTTGTAAGTGTTATTGTATTTTGTTTCAATGGTTTTGCATAAATTCCATTTAATTAAATTCATTACTATAAATTAAATAATCTATTATACTTTAGTTTACATCAGCCATTTATTTACTCTATTTTATAATGTTAAATAAAATAAAGATCCACTCCACCCATATTATATCATTCCATGTAGACTCTATTTAACGCACTATATCACCACCACAAGAAATTTCGAATTCCACCTTAAATTTTTTAAATAATATAATACATATATTATTAAGTGATTTTATTAAAGAAGTAAAAATATTCTGTCCATGCATCGACTCACAAGAATATATATTATATAACTTCCAAAAATAATACCCTATTACGGAAAAATCGTAATTTGATAATTTTCATTTATTATTTCATTTAATTGAAATTAATTTTTTCACATGCATAACAAAATATATTTATTAATAAACATTAATTATCCCACAAAATTAGAACTGGCTTGAAAATGAATAAAAAATAAATACAAGGGTAAGAACTATATTTCAATACCAAAAAAAAATATTTTTTCTTAGTTTATTTGTTATGCTGAATTTACTATATTTCCCGTTTGTGGAATCGGGATATCGAAACTCAAAAAAAGTGTAATGTCACGATCAATAGAAAATATATTCTACAATAGTATCAACCATAAAAATAAAAATTAAACTTTTTTTAAAACACATTTAGCCTAGGGATATATTTTTAAATGTAGGTTTTCAATTACATTCTCTATTTTTACGAGTTATAAACTTTTCTTATCATGTATTCATTAATTTATATTCTAAAGGTATTATGAATTAGTCTTTTCATGCATTAAAAAAATATTTACATCTAATTATATAAAAAACCCTATGATTTAAATTTAATTTTTTTAAACCTTCCATACGTAAATTAATTTCGTTATAATGATTAAAGATAACTTTAGAATCATTGTGATTCCCAATATTTTTACGGTGTTTTGTTGTTAATTTTTTTTTAAAAATTATAAACCTAATGGTGAATTATTTTTAATGAATCTAATTGATAAATAAGGGTTCCGCAGGTTGAGTCACACAAAATAAACTTGGTATAGCCTTGTAATGATGTGAAGACACTATAAACGTGTTTATGGGAAATTATCTAGACAAAATTTTTCCTAGTTACATGAAAATAGATTTTTTATGTCACCCATTACCCATTATGGATAAATATAAAAAACTCAATATATTAATACGCAAAAAACCAGAGTACCCAATTATGTTTATTCTAAAACAAGAATAGTTTCCATATACACTATGTTAACTAAATATTTTAATACATGAAATTAATGTTTCAAACTCAAAGTGAAAGAAAAAACATTTTAACAAAATAAAAAGCATGTTCATGTTACTCTTGACTAGTAAGTTAAACTACATAAAATGATCTCTATTATAATTTAATACTTTAATATAGCATGAAACAGTTAGGTTTTTCAAACACCAAACATGAATGATATGTGTGAATAGGTTATAGTTGATTTTAAAATCAATAAATTCAAATAAATCACAATCCCCCTCTTAATATTTGTTGATATTCAATAAACCAATTAATTGAGAATTTAAAACCATTTATAAATTAATTTTCATCCATGTTTAAAAGAGTAATAGTGAAAAATAAATTTAAATGAATAAAAAAAATACTTATAAGAAATCTGTAATTAATTTAACTAAAAAATAATTTGGTATCTAATTTTAATAAAATTATCCACAAATTCTTATGTTTTAGAACCACCAAATATATATTTATCCTCAAATATCCTTTATAATACACCAAATATAATATAGTAGACTATAAAATCCATATAATCACATACCAAAATAATTTACAGATGATGACACACAAAAATAAAACCAAATATGAAAACTATAATGAAGCGTAGGTGAAACCTAGTAAAATTATCCCAATAATCATATACAACAGTAATGGAAGGAATATCAAATTAAAATAGACTATTGGATCTATAAATCATGGTCCAAAGTCAGTAAAACAAAAAAAATAAAACGTTTTCCATTGAAAATAAATCATAATTTTGAACAATCATGAGGAAAATACATTCGTAGCTATTATCAAAACCAACATAGAAGAAAATAAAATATTATAATATAGTTTACCATAAATTTGATGAAATACTAGATAACGTGTCACAACCCCCTACCCACAAAGTGTACCCCTTTTGGGCCGACAATGTGAGAAGGGATATACTGACCCCCGATTCCCACCTTAAGTATGCCCCGGGATGGCGACTATCACCGAGGGTATAATAACACACAAATGGGAGGCATTACCCTCTAAGAGAAAACATACAGAAGAAGGAGATAATATATAAACCAACCAAATCCTACTCCGAATTGAAGTATAAAAGAAAACCCAAGTGAAAATATGTAATTTAATGTAAAATTACAACAACTGAAAGGGAAAACTACAAGTACCCAAATGAAAGTAAAAATAGATGCAACCACAAGCCCAAATAGCTCTTGCAACCCTAAGCTAGTAGAAACCAGCTTGATCACCAACTTGCTCCAAGTGACCTAGTCTATATATACGTAGGGTGAGTATAATAGTATACTCAGTAGGATCCTCCCTGAAGCCTCTCGTGAGAGAGAAAAGAAAGCATTCTAAAGCCCAATGAACAACAAGTGAAACCAAAATCATCACCTAAACACATATACTAAGTTCACAACAACACCATGTCTACTCTCACCAAGTAACGCGTACAATTATATATCATATAGTAAAGAATATCAAGGGTACCCCGCTACTACTTCCCCACTGGTTTTCCGCTTTTCCCCATTGACATACGTCCTGTGCATCTCTCTCCAAGGCTTGCCCACATACACCTGGGCTAAGCTCCAAAATATGCACCACGTACCCCATAGAGGCATTCCCGCAGACACTTGGGAGAAGCACCACACCATCCTCACAAGAAAAAGTAACCAGTTAGTTTCTGGATCCACCACATCTCGCATAACGTGTATCATATGTTGGCTGTTACACCTCAAGCCATTACAGCCCATGCACTGAGTAGGGATCATCAAGACATCACAACCTATACACGTTACACCTATAGTAGTCCATATGACACTATATCGAGAATATATGTGAGTGAATAACCACAAGCCATTACAACCCTCTACACACATATATGGGGAAAACTAACCGATGTGCATAATGGCACTAGTATCTACCACGAGAAGAGAGAGGGGTCAAATGGGTTGTCATCCATACATCCTCCCAACAAAATGTTGGGGAAAACACCCCCAGGGCTCAGAATCCCCAGGGTGCCAGTTTCCCTTACTGACAGGGTGTATTAGTGTATAGAAACACAAAAAGTAGAGAATATACTATAACTTACAACCACACTATGGGAATAACCTAGTCTTAGACACAACTGTATCTAACATCTCTCGGACTTTGGGCTGCCACTTCTAAGACTAGGTATCCTATAAGAACACAACCATTTAAGGGATTTATTAGATTACTTCATTCCATTTTTATCAATTCCACTGTATGTAAATTAATTCATCAAACATTAGGAAACCATGAACAATTCGACATTAAATTCCCTTAACAACACATCCAAAAATTCCACTGTCCTTTCAAAAGTTCTCGACCTCATCATTTAGTTTCAACAAACTCCAACCCCATGGATTAACATCATTTAATCAAACATTCATTACAAAATTACTTTCCCATATTCCCAAGAATTATAGAAAAGCTTATTATGCTGCTAAACACAAGGGGGATCAACAAGATGAGTAGACGTACTACTCATCGAGTATTTTCCACCTATAGCAAGAGCATAGACCCATTCTCCCATGAGAAGCTAAACACAGAAAGAAGGTGGCATACCCCACCTATCTTTGCCTCATTTAGAAGAAGGGTAAGCAAGAATAGCTTCCTTGAGCATTGCAGAAAAGTAAACCAGATAAAAAACCAAAGAATAAACAAGAATCCAACAATCACATCCATCCCATTCCTTCATCCCTGGTGTCCTCCATGACACCGACATACATAAACCGATGCATCTCACCACTCTAGGAATCATCCGCTGCCACAACCAAAAAGGCCTCTATGCCTCCATATATTGCAACCCCCCCTCCAGGGTCACATCACATCACATGCATTAAGAAATCAACCATCACATCAATTGGGCTATGACCCTTTCAACAAACAATATGGTGACTCAGAACCCGTCAAGGAATTATCAAACAATCACATTCTTTGAACCATCTTGAATTAACATATTTAATCCATTGGTTCTAAAACCTGGAACCTAACCAGTATTCCAACACAAAATATTATACATGATTACTATACCAATTTTATTAACATCAAATTTCAATAAGAACCATATTCGTTCACATGCCACTTTATCTCTAGCCAAACAAATATCAATTAGTCCTGGTTTACATTGTTTACCAATTTCCACCAAGAACAACCCCTAAGCAAGGCAAGCATAGATATCACACTATATATCAAAACATGAGGAAATAAAATACAATCGATATGATTTCATTATCTGGTTCAAAATATTTTATTAGGTCAATTCCATTGCCATCCAGTGGGGTTCAACATGCTAACAATACGGTTTCACGTAACAGAAAGAGAAACAATGAATCCCCTACCACAATAGTTTTGACTAGAACCCCAACAATGAAGAACACACAAAAAATCAGGGTTGATTCTCCAAGAATCCTAGTTAGATCTATTCTTCTAACACAAACATGACCAAATCTCATCATACGTAACATCCACACACTTAGTTCTACCCTTAACGAGCATAGATCTATGAAACTGGGAGAAGATGAGGAGTAGATCTAAGTAGATATAAGAAACCAACCAAGAACGATCACATACCTCAAGAACCGGCTTTGATTCTCCATGAGAATCCACTAGATCACCTCCAAATTTCTTGGGATAGGTTCTTCTACCTTCAAGGGAGTGTAATCCCGAGTTATGGACGCTTAGGGGCTTAAAGGAATCATTTAGAGGCAAAATGAGTTAGATCAACAATTTTAGGATATAGATTTAAGTTCCCACACGGTTAGTCCGCATGATTTGACAAACTGTGTGCTAACAGTGCACTATATTCTGCCTCATCAAACACTCCTCACACAGTTAGGCCGCACGGTTAGACAAACCATGCACTAACCATGCGTTATCCACTCTCTCCAAAACCAACCATGCAATTTTTGGACACACAGTTTAGGCAAACCGTGTGCCAACCATGAGAAAGCTATTTCCCTTTAGATTTATTTAAAAGTCCACCTAAACACACCCCCAAGTCACCTTGACCTCTCGGAACACCTCCTGCACCACATTTTCATAATGGAATGGACCAGAGAGGTCCAGGCCATTACATCAAATAACTCTCAAAACATTCTCATCCTTGAGAATCCAAAACCAACTTAATGAAAAAATGAAACAGGGACTGAACAACCACCCCTAAAGATACCTCTCAAAAGAGATAAAGCCACCAAAGCAACAAAGGGTTCCATCTCATAAACATGAAAGTTTCATAACCGCACAAGATACAAGGATACATGAAAAGAGTTAAGCATCCAACAACTCTGGGTACTCGGCATGTATCTGTGACTCACTTTCCCAGGTACACTCCTCCCAGCCACCGCGTCGCAACAAGACAAAAACTAATGGAATAGAATGCCCACAAAAAACCTTCTCATTATGGTATTTGATCTCCACAAGTCGCTCCTCAAAGATTTCATAATCATCAACACCGATCTCTCCCCAATCGATGATGTGAGAGTCATCATGAAGATAACGACGGAGTTGTGATACATGGAGAACATCGTGTATCTGACTCATCAGAGGGGGAAGTGCTACTCGATACGCAACAACTCCAACATGATCTAACACCTCGAAAGGCCCAACGAACTAGGGAGAAATATTACGTCCATGACCAAACCTTCACTGCCCATGACAGGGAGTCACCTTCAGAAATAGATGATCCCTAACATTAAACTATAAGGGTCTCCTCTTTTGATTGGAATATGCTTTCTGATGATCCTGCGCTGTCTTCATCCTATCATTGATCACCTAAACCATCTCTATTGTATCCTACACTAGTTCTGGCCCGAGAATTGCTGACTCTCCGACCCCAGTCCAGCACAACGGAGAATGGAAAATACGGCCATACAAGGCTACAATCGGCGCCAAACCGATGGTGGAGTGAAAAATATTATTATAAGCGTACTCCAACAAGGGTAAGTGCATCATCCATGATCATTTGAAATCAAGAACAAAAGATCATAAAATGTATTCAAGAGTCTGGAGAGTTCACTCTGTCTGACCATCCATTTGAGGGAGAAAAGCAGTGTTAAGTCATAGTTGAGAACCAAAAGCCTATTGGAGTCCTCTACACACCCTGGAGGTAAAATGAGGATCTTAATCAGAAATGATCATCCTTGGGACTCCCTGAAGTCTCACCACCTCCTCTAGATACTACCTTGGAAAAACATCCACCGAGCTCAACTCCTTGATTGCTCAGAAGTGGGATGATTTTGTTAAATGACCACTACCACCCAAATAGCATCATGTCCTCCTAGAGCCCGAGGTAATCCAGTAACAATGTCTATTGTGATGTCCTACCACTTCCACTAAGGAATATCTAGTGGATGAAGAAGACCACCTATAACATGGTGTTCGGACTTCACATTCTAGCAGAATAAACATCAAGACACAAACTCCGAAACCGCATGCTTCAGCCCAGGACACCAAAATTGAATCCTCAAGGATTGGTACATCCTTGTCACGCCAGGATGTACCGCTAAAGGTGAACTATGGAACTCTCTGAGGACCGTATCACACATCATCAATGGAATAAAAAGGCTTCCATGATATAACACTCGGTGTTGTTCATCCTCAGACCAACCATCAGGGGCCTCACCACAAAATGATCGGTCTCTCCAGACCTCCACCTCAATATCTCCTAACTGGGACTCTTCCACCTCTTGTATCAGGGATAACTCTACCTTCATTTGAAAAAGAAAACCTCTACCCCCAAATTCTCCCATATGAAGATGAAATGCTGACAGTTCTTCCATTAATCTCCAATAATCACCGGATTGATGCACATCATCATTACATGACTTTTGGCTTAGTGCAACACCCACAACATTCCCTTTTCCAGGTGTATACGATTTTTCAAAGTCGTATTCCTGTAAGAACTCCATCCACCAAGGTTGTCGTAAGATCAATTCATGCTTGGAGAAAACATACCACAAACACTTATGATCGTTGAAAACCACAAAGTGCTCACCAATGAGGTAATGTCTCCACAACGTCAGAGAAAACACCACAACTTCCAACTCAAGATCATGGGTGGAATAGTTTCGTTCATGGGGACGCAACTGCTGAGACCCATAAGAAACAACTGACCTCTACTACATGAGGAAACAACCTAACCCCATATGTGATGAATCGCAGAAAACATCACACTGAACTCCCTTAGTTGGGAGACAAAGGACCGGAGCACTTACTAACTTCTCCTTTAGATACTCAAAAGCTTCCTGAAACTGATCATTCCATATGAATGACTGATCCTTCCTCGTCAAAGCTGTTAGAGGAGTTGAATCTCGAGAGAAATTGGCTATGAACCTCCTGTAGTAGCCTGCGAGACCAAGGAAACTTCGCACCTCTGACACTGTCTTGGGGGCTACCCAAGACACAACTCCTTATATATTCGATGGGTCCATAACTACTCCCTGTTGCGACACAACATGCCCCAATAAAAGAACTTCTCGAGCCCAAAACTCACACTTAAACAACTTCCCAAACAACATATGTTGGCGAAGAACTCCCAAAACAGATCGTAGATACTCCGGATTCTCCATTTCATATGTGAAGTACAGAAGGATGACGTCGACGAAAACTACAACGAACTTGTCCAGGAACTGACGGAACACAACATTCATCAAACCCATGAATACAGCTGGAGAATTCGTCACACCGAACGACATTACAATGGACTCATAATTCCCATGATAAAAATGGAAAGCAGTCTTTGGGATATCCTCATCCTTCACACGCATCTGATGATATCCAAACCGTAAGTAGACCTTTGAGAAACAACTTGCACCCTTCAGTTGATCGAATAAATCATCAATCTGCATAAGAGGATAGCGATTCTATATTGTCACTTTGATTAAGTGATGATAATTGACACACAACCGCAAACTGTCATCGGCCATCTTTACGAACAAAACTAGTGCACCCCATGCAGACACACTTGGCCAAAAAAACCTCACTGGAACAGACCATCAAGTTGTATTCGTAGCTCTCGTAACTTAGAAGGGGTCATCCTATATGGAGACATATAGATAGGAGACACTCCTAGCGGTAGCTCGATCCCAAACTCGATCTCTCGTCAGGGGGTAATGCTACAACCTCTTCTTGAAAGACATCAGGGTACTCCTCTATGACCCTAGAAAACTCCAACTATTGAACCTCTGAAGAACATAGCATCATCCCATCCACCATGGATGATAAGGATGAAATGTGCCTATGTCCCATCTGAGGGACTCTCTTACCAACAAACACCACTTTTTCTCCATCCAAATCAATTAAAATGACCTTCTTCCCGAAGAAATCCAGGATAGCATGCACTTAATACAACCAATCCATGCCAAGATGACATCATATGGTTGTATTAGTAAACAAAGGAAATCTCCCCAAGAGCGGTGATTCCCCAACACTAGCTCACAATCTCTACATACTTCAAACAAGTCAGCTCGACTTCCAACTGGCATAGTCAACACCAAGCGCACTAGAATCCCCTCTACCTCAAGTACCAAAGCATGGACAAGGGTAAGTGATATAAAGGAGAGTGTCGCTCATGAATCAAACAAGGCATACTACAAGGTAGAAAACAAGCAAAGGGTGCCTCAATCAACGTCTGGATCGTCTAGTGATTGCAACGCTATAGCAAAAAGCTGACCACGACCTCCTCCATGGCCTCTCTGATCTTGATAAAGACCACCACCACGGCCGCACTCTACTCTATGAGGATGGGGAGTGTCATGGGGTTGTCCTATGCCTACTCCATCTACCCTATGGTGATCTAAAGCTGGTGTAACTTGCTGCTGCTACCTCGACTGGAACTACCTCAATGTAGGAACCTGGAGCGTCGCGCCTGGTTCACGATGACTGCTCCGAAAGGGTGGGCACTCCCGCTACTGATGACCATGATCAACATAAGAAACAAAAAGTTCTTGATCCCTTTGCATAGGCCTGAGAGTTTCTGCCTCTAGAAAAATGAGATGTGAATGGTTGGGACCTACACCCGACTGAACGAAAACTCTTCTACCATGAAAACCGGGAACCGCGGACCACAGCCCTGCTTCGTGAGGAATTATGCTAATTCCCCTCTTGTGATGATCTGTCCAAGGCCAAAGTCCTCTCAACAACCTCTTCTATCGCTTGTACATCAAGATATGTCTTTAGCTTAAATGGGGTGTCATGACATTGGATATCTAGACGCAAATCCTCCTCGAAATACCTCACCTTGGCCTCTTCAACTGGTAACAGTTCTGAAGCATATCGTAAAAGATTCCAGAAATGGATTCCAAACTCTCAAACATTGGAGCTCCCCTGTCGAAGGGTAAGAAGATCCTAGTGACTGGACAACATTGTAGTCGAGGAATGAAACTAGACTCTAAACTTGTCTCGGAACTCCTCCCATGAGATCGCTGACTCCTCATGATCCCCAAGGAACAAGAACCTCCATTTCCTCACTGATCCACGCAGCGTCGTCACAGCTAAGGACACCCAGTGCTCCTTCCAAGCACGGATTGAACTGAAACTTATCAAGACCTCCTCCAACCGGTCTTCAGTGACTAAATCTCAAATGATTCCCTCATAATTATGTAGACTCTAGCACTAAAACTCTCGGAGTGTCTTCCTCTAAGTGTTGTCGTCGTCAACATCTACCCTGCGGCGATTTGCTAGAACATCCTGTTGGACATTTTCTGCGCGAACCTGATGAGGATGCCAACATAGATCCATACCTGTAATATAACAAACTGTTAGATCTCCTAATCCTGGAATATGGAATACTCAACCCTAATTTACTAATTGTTTTCTTTTATTCATTTTAGGTTAACCTATCCCAAAGTCTACCCGTTCAAACACAGGCACAAAGAATAAGTATGCATGATCCTCACCTAGGTCTCTACCCTGCAACTAGTATCACGTTTTTTAGTAGCCATTTTAATCTTAAAGGTCTGCGCATTAGATCATAGGGGGCCTAAAATTCTTATGTCTCAGTCAGTCTCTAGTGTTTACCTCACTTGCTAAACATGAATGACATCGTTGCCCTACCAACCCATGCAACCTCACCTGTAACTAACACCAAACTCCATCCTATCCCTTAACCAGTCCTCTCATACCACTCTGTCACGATCCCCTCCCCACAATGTGTACCCCTCCTAGGACGGAAATGTGAGAAGGGAGATAATGACCCCCAAGTCCCGCTTGCAGTAGGCCTCAGGTTGGAAACTAGCACCGAGGGTATAATAACACACAAATGGGAGTAATTACCCTTTAATAGAACACATGTAGAAGAGAGGGATAAGATTGACACCATCCAACTCCAACTCAGAAATGAAGTATAAAGGAAAATCCTAGTGCACATATGTAATGTCATGAAAAAGTACTACAACTGAAAGGGAAAACAACAAGTACCCAAAAGAATGTAAAAAAAACTGCAACCACAAGCCCAAACAGCTCCTGCAACCCCAACATAGTAGAAACCGACTTGATCTCCAACCTGCTCCAAGTGACCTGAAAAATAGTTTATATATAGGTAGGGTGAGTATAATAGTATAATCAGTAGGATCCTCCCTGAAGCCTCTCATGCAAAATTAAAGAAATATTTCTAAAGCTCAGTGAACAACAAGTTAAACCAACTCATCACCTAAACAGGTATACTAAGTTCCCAACCTCACCATGGCTCCTATCACCAAGTAACACATACAATAATATAGAATATAATAAAGAATATCAAGGGTACCCCACTACTACATCCACACTGGTTTTCCTATTTTCCCCAAGGACATACGTCCTATGCATATCTCTCCGAAGGCTTTCCCACATACATCTGGGCTATGCTCTACAATCTGCACCATGTGCACCAAAAAGGCTTGCCCACAGACACCTAGGCGAAGCACCACACCATACTCACAACCAAAAGTAACTAGGTAGTTTATGGGAGCCACCAAAGCTCACATAACTTGTATCATACGTCGGGTATTATACCTCATGCCATTACAGCCCATACACCAAGTAATGATCCTAAATCCATCACATCCTATACACATTACAACTATAGTAGTCCATAGGATACTATATCTAGAATATATGTGTGTGAATAACAGCAGGTCATTACAGCCCTCTACACACATATATGTGGAAAACTAATCGATGTGCCTAATGGCACCAGTATCTACTAAGAAAAAAGAGCAGTGTCAAAGGGGGTTTTCATCCATTCATCCTCCCACCTGAATGTTTGGGAAAACACCCCCAGGGCTCAGAATCCCCAAGGTGCTAGTTTCCCTTACTGACAGGGTGGAGTAGTATATAAAAACACAAAAAGTATAGAATATAATATAACTCACAACCAAACTATTGGCATAACCTAGTCCTATACACAACTGCAGCTAATGTCTCTCGGCCACCAAGCTACCACTTCTAAGACTAGGTATCCTATATGCACACACCCATTTAAAGGATTTATTAGATTACATCACTACCTTTTTATAAATTCCACTTTACATTAATTAATTCTTCAAACATTAACTAACTATGAACAATTACACATTAAATTCCACTAACACCACATCCAAAAATTCCACTGTCCTTTCAAAAGTTATCAACCTCATCATTTAGATTGAACAAACTCTAACCCCATGGGTTAACATCATTTAATCAAACATTAATTATAGAATTACTTTCCCATATTCCCAGGCATTCTAGAAAAGAATCCTATGCTACTAAACACAAGGGGGCTCAACACGGTGAGTGGATGTACTACACATAGAGTCTTTGCCCCCTATAGCAAATGTGTAGACCCATTCAACCTTCAGAGGCTAAACATGGAAAGAAAGTGGTATACCCCGCATGTCTTCGCCTCCTTCAAAAGAAGGGTAAGTAAGACCAGCTGCCTTGAGCAGTGGGGAAAAGTAAAGCAGATAAACAACAAACTAATTAAAAAGCCTCCAAAAATCACATCCATCCCATTCCATCATCCCCGGTGTCCTCCCTGACACCCACATACATAAACCGATGCATCTCGCCACTCTATGAATCATCTGCTGCCACAACCAAGAAGGCCTATATGCCTCCATATATCACAACACCCCTCCAGGGTCACATCACAACACAAGCAGCAAGAAATAAAACATCACATCAATTGTGATATGACCCTTTCAACAAACAAAAGGGTAACTCAGAACCCTTCAAGGAATTATCAAACAATCACATTCATTAAAACCTCTTGAATTAACAAATTTAATCCATTGGTTCCAAAATTGTGAACCTAACCCGTAATCCATAACAAAAGATTATACATTCTTACTATACCAATTTGATTAACATAAAATTGCAATAGGAACCAGATTCTTTCACATGTATCTTTATCTTTACCCTAACAAATATCAATTAGTCCTGGTTTATGTTCTTTACCAATTTACACCACGAACAACCGCAAGGCAAGGAAAGCATAGATATCTCACTATCTAGAAAAAAAAAGGCAATAACATACAATCGATATGATTTATTTATCCAATTCAAAGTATTTTATTAGGTCAATTCCACTGTCATCCAGCAGTATTCAATAGGCTAACAAAATGGTTTCACGTAAAAGAAAGAGAAGCAACAAATCACCAACCTCAAAGGTTTTTGACGAAAACCCCAACAACGAAGAACGCATGAAAAAGTCGAGTTGATTCTCAAATAATCCTCCTTAGATATCTTCTTCTAACACAAACATGACCAAATCACATCATACTTAACATCCACACACTTAGATCTACTCTTAACGGGAGTAGATCTATGAAACCGAGTGAAGAGGAGGAGTAGATCTACGTAGATCTAAGAAACCAAACAAAAATGATAACATACCTCAAGAAACGACTTTGATTCTCCAAGAGAAGCCAATCGATCGCCTCCAAAATTTCTGGGAGAGGTTATTCTACTTTCAAGGGAGGTTAATTGCGATATATGGCTGTTTAAAGGCTTAAAAAACCATTTAGAGGCA
The DNA here is from genome assembly GCA_963277665.1 of Viscum album. Lineage (NCBI taxonomy): Eukaryota > Viridiplantae > Streptophyta > Magnoliopsida > Santalales > Viscaceae > Viscum > Viscum album. The sequence continues at coordinate 334,369,013 of OY728122.1, forward strand.
AAACGAGTAAGATCCACAATTTTAGGATCTAGATTTAAGTGCCCGCACGGTTAGTATGCATGGTTTGACAAACCATGCGATAAACATGTGTTAGATTATTACTTTTCAAACACTCCTCGCATGGTTAGGCCGCGTGGTTAGACAAACCGTGAACTAACTGTGTATTGGCCACTGTCTCCAAAACAAAACTTTCATGTTTTGGCCGCATAGTTTAGGCAAATCGTGCGCCAACTGTGCAAAAGCTATTACCCTTTATCATTCCTTAAAAGTCCACCCAAACGCAACCCCAAGTCACCTTGACCTCTCGGAACACCTCCGACACCACATTTTTACAAAGGAATGGACCAGAGAGGTTCGGGCCATTACATAACGAGATTTCCTGAAAATAAATAATGCAATTAAATGTGTAATTTAGGAGAGAAAATGGAATGAGGGGATGTGAATCCTGATATATTTCATGAAAGTTATAATGATTGTGCGTATGATTCAAGGAGAAAATTTTAGGGTGAGATAAGGACCCATGATAGTAGTATGAGGGCCTCTTGGATAAGAGGAATTAGTGTGTGATTAGAGTTAGGTAGAGAAAGAAAAATTGGTGAAATTTAAACGAATGTATTTTCCCCTATTTACATATACAAGGGAAGGATTACATGGTACCCAGTCTAGGTCTACTAGATACCTATGGGAACCCATAGGATACTCGGACCACTACCCAAATTAAATTGTCTTTGCGGCCCCTCCACCCTAGACATGGTAAAAAATATCTCTAAACTAACAAGGAAGCTATTCCAAATCAACAATTGAGCCTTCACACTCCCTAGAAAACCCCAAACCACTTTATAAATGGACATATTTATTCCTTGAACAATCAAATGAATGGTGAAATTGAGAATAATTCATTACCAAAAAGGTGTATATATTCTGTGTTAGTAATAAACATTGTAATATACCACAAATATTCCCTTTAACGTAATTACAAAACTAAATATAAATTTATATGGTAAAATATGATGTAAAATTCAATAAAACATGTAACCAAGTTAGGTAATGGTGAACTAACCCAATTACAATGACCCTTAACTTTAACAATATAAATCAATTTCTAGAAAGTAGTACTTTTTTTACAGAGGAGTATTAATATACATCCCAATGGGAATATAATATAAAATAAATTAACCTAATAACAATGTCATATTTTGTAAAATGGTAATGCGATAATACATCCAAGAATTATTCGAGTGATAATAAAAATCATTCGAAATGACAAAAATTTCAAACTATAGAATATAAATGAATTGTAGCGTGAATTAGATTCATGATTATGGAGGAACACATCCAAACTCAATGTAATGTATCCAAAATTGAGAAACATAATCTACATGCTTGTTCCCTTATATATTTTGTAATGGGAAATACATCCAAATAGTGAGGATATCATAAAATATCGGTTTTATAAAGAAGGAATTCATAATGGTGTAAAATTATATGTGTAAAAATTCCCCTATATCCACAAAAAAAAAGAAATGAATCTAAATAATTGGGAGATCCTAATGTATCTCAACTTTAAAATCCACACAAGCACATGATCCAACCAGCCCCACAAATATTTCAAACATAATGCACTGAAGGTCCAAATTATTCATCAAACTGGATAAATTTTATTTATTTTAAATCATGTAGTTTCATGCTTAAAAATTTCATATAGGGTTTTCCACCTACAGTACAACCCAATAACATCATCATATTTCCTGAGAAAGGGTTAAATCTAATTATATATTTATTAATTAAACTTTTAATTAAACCCCATCCATATAAAATGTCTCATGAGATATTCCTTTATTAAACATGAATGAAGGAATTAAATTATACTAATTTATAAATCAAACACTTGTTTTAACCATTTCAAATTTTTTCAATTATCCTAGATGTAACATCCGGAATCGAGAGCCACTGAAATAGTTCATTGATCCAGTCAGTCACATGGTAAAAGAGTGACTACACTTATTTTAGATGCCATTGAATATAAGTGAGGGTCTAAATGAGGCCTGAGGGGGAGACAGTACCCACATGTACAGAGTAGCACAACAGTATAAGAGATTAATAACAGAACAAGCATATGAACTACTAAGAAGCTAAAAATAATAATAAATTAATGAATATCCATCCATGATCATGTGATTCTACAATTTACACACAAATAAAATACAATATGGGTTACCATAAAAGATACAAATTGAATGAAAAAAACATCAGGGGATATATCTACAAGTATCTTGAGTTCCATATTTTTAATCTTCTCTTATGCTCCATTTTACAAATTTAACCATAAAAGCATAATCTATTGACCAAAACCTATAAAATTGAGGCCTTTTCATGTACCCTAATGTATTGGCATCCTGAACACTGATAGAGATATACTGAACATTCCACCACTAGTTTTGTTATAATTATATCAATTATGTGAGTATAAAATAAAATATTTTTCAAGTATATCAATAAGGATATATATAAATTAACATAGCAAGTCAGGCATGGGTTCCCCAAAGGGATCCGACACAACCAACCCTTTTTTGACCGAATTTATAATATCTATGAATAATTGACAACAAGTATTTTGGTGTATATATAGATTCATATGTTCTATATATTTAGAGACTAAAGAATAATAATGGGTGATCCTAGATTCATAGTAAGGTTTACAATAAAATATATATGTAAGAATAAAATGGACACAAGGCTATGATAACATCCACATTACATTTGAAGGTCATACCATGCATATTATTGATCAGAATCATGATTCATTGAATAATTATTGGAATATCAAAAGATAAGAATCATAAGGAAATCAAAGGGAATGTGTAAAGATACCATATTATTTTCACAATACATAGACTTGTAGTATAAATATATTCATATAAAATCATTCCCTACAATTCAATCCTCATTTTGAAAAACTTATCAGGGAACCTAATGGAGGATTACCATTCAAGGTGGTACAAAAAAATGTCCCCAATCACATCACTTTACGTATAGTGGATCAAGTTACATGTTCTTCCAATTATGGGTCATGTCCATAAATTTTTTCCCACATTAGTTGTCAAGGTTCACTCCTATGACCATCTTAGTAGTGAATTTTCAATCCTAAGACCATAATTGAATTCAATGTTCACTCCCAATACCATATTAGCGGTCAAGGTTCAATGTCATGTCCATCTCAGTAGACAAAGATCCTTACTAAATTGGATTCAATCCCCATTTCAACCACTTCTATCTCTTGAAACATAAATCTTTACCAAATTCATTTTATAGATATATAGGTCACACCCGTCATAGAATTAAATCATACATACGTGATCTATAAGGGAATAAAACCTTAATCATAATAAAAACCATAAATAATGGTCTCCATAAATTGAATATCGTAACCCAGGAAATGTAATAGGTATCAAAAACATGTCATTATGTAATATCCTTTGTAAAAGAGATAAGTTTCATAATTTTTTCATCAAACCATAACCTGTGAATTAAAGCAGGTTTCATAAATATTTTATCATGGTATAATTTAGGGAAGAGAAACATGTGTCATTCACATCATACAATTAAATCATAAACCATTTAAAGATATAATTTTAATTTAATTCATGGATCATATCCCACTTAAAGAACAATTAACACCAACATGTCTCATCTCATATATAATATAATTTTTAATTAATATTGAAAATAATCTTTGGGAAAATATCCATTCTCCTTTGAAAAAATATTTTTAAAAAATAAATTTCATTTAAAATATATTTCAAAACTTATAAATAATATTTTTAAACATTGAAATACTTTTCATTGAAAATATCTTTGAAAAAATATAAAGGAAGCTTTGAAATCATCACATTCATTTTTTATGAGAATTACATTTCAAAAAATATACTTGATTCTTTGAAAATCATTTAAAACATTTTTTCAACATACTAAATTTTCTAAATATTTTTCCTTGGAATTTATCTTAAAATATAATTTATAATCATTTTTATAATACATTATTTGGAAAATAAAATTTTTTTATTGAAGAGAGAAATAACGTCGAAAGGTCTTAAAATCATTTTCATAGTAATATAATGTTCCAAGGAGAAGAAAACATGTAACACATAAATTATTATAAAATGAATAAACATATATATATAAAATTCATGAGGTTTATTGAGATATGGATGATAATATTTCGTCATTGGAAGCATAATCCTAACAAATTCTGATAAACCATGAGATTGTAGCAATAAAATTGTACCTCTTTTGTAACATATAGTAATAATCATCATGAAAGAATAAAATTTGGTGAAGTTATAATATTATTAAAATAATTATATTCAATATATATCTTATTAAAATAAATTTTATACACTTCATAAAATAATATAGTTTTACAACATGACATGTGTCCCAATGAAGGCATGTTTATAAAAAAATACTTTACCAGTTTGGTTACTTTCAAACCATAGAACAAATGAAAGAGGGATAAAAAATGGATATATAAATAAAAACCAATTTATGAATAAAATAAAATAATAAATTCCTTGGAATTATATAAAACAAATGAAATAAATGAGTGGTGAATAAGGAAGACATATTAGAGAAATAAAATTTAGATTAGAAATCCATTTACTAAATGATAATTTTTTTAATCAATATACCCACGAATGAATAAAATAAAAATAAAAAATTAATATCATTAAATCAATGAAATTCCTGATATATCATGTCATAGGTATACACCATAAAAAAAGTGGTGAATATAACATATTTCTCAATGAATTAAAAGTGAGACTATAAAGCCCTTATCTGTGGTCTTGGCATTATTAGTAGACATTAAAACCCCATGTATAATAAATATATGTTTATTTTAATTTTTACACAAGACCATATAATTATATCCAAAAAAATATTTTATTTTATTATGACTATATTCTACCCAGATATTATCAATTCCATGTTAATGATTCATTTAGGGTATTATGAGTTTTGTTTATACTATATGTTTTGAATTGTTATTCATGATCCTCTAACATAGATAAGGATTTAGATTTTTAAAAAATGTAATAAATGATATAAATATCATATTTATTAATTTTATATGTATTTATAATAAGCTATTATTTAAATAAATATGAAGTGAAGTAAACCATTCATGGAGATTGTACGTTGTACGTACGGAGGAACGATGTTTCCATTATATGGTATTACAAAAAGAATGAATGAAAATGATATATATATATATATTATGACTGTATTTCAATTATTATTTCAGATATTTCATATAATTTTACTAAACCCATACATAAAAAATTCTATGTAATGTGTGAACGAATCACATCTCTTTGAGGTGGTGGTAGTCCACACATCCACAAAAAATTTATCATATTCCCAAAAATAGGAAATCATGAATGTATGTGTCATATAATAGTTAAATAATAATTAATAAATCCTAAATAATAAATATATCCAAAAAAAATAGTATGTACATCAATAATCTCAACCATGAATGTCGGTAATGGAAGAACGAACAATATCAGTTCGTGAGGCGGTAGTCCTCTATAAACAGAAATGATGATCGTGTATCCTATATTATAGATGTGTGTTAAGGTGTAAATAATAAAATTATCATGAAAATGTATCAATTTTTTGGAGACTTATGATATTATTTAATATTAATGTAAAAATAATTTAATGGGTTGAGAAAAAAATAAATCAATAGTTCTTATTTAATAATGTAACCTCTTCTTCAGGTAACTCCTTTTGGTTTGCACAAAGGGATCCCTTGGATAGATTTAATTGAAATTTGAGGGTTCGAGGATTATATTAGAGAATTTGGGATCTTAATTAATTATTTATTTCAACAGAAAAAGGACATTATAGGTGTGAATAAGTGAGAGGGTATGTTCACTTTTATTATGGAGGAAGAGTGACATTCTTGTAAATAATAAATCTAGACACTATTTAGTGCTATCCCTTAAATCATGCATATCTATTAATGATAAATATTATATATAATGTATTATATGTTATAAATATGTCTATTAAATTCCTTTTTTAATTGTGTATAGTTTATTTTCCCCATATGTTAATTTTTAACAACTATGCAATATAATTTTTACCTTAATGTCTGTAATTTATTTTAATTACATTCAATGCTATTTTTTGTAAAAATATAAATTAACATTAATAAGGATTGTAATGTATTCTGATTCAAAATATGGAATAATTTTTAGGAATAATAAACACATAAGTGGATGAAAATAATTTAAAACTAATTTCAAAACTAGACGAGCCAACAAGTTTTTGTTGTAAGAGTCATCATAATGTTTGAAATGCTTTTATATAAAATTTTGATTTGAAATTTGTTCCAAGGAGCTAAATGGTATTAAAATATGTATAGGTGAACTTACTATACAATAAAACCAATTTAAAAACAATTATTATATTTTTAAATTAATCAAAAATGTAGTTTTTAGTTAAAATTTATTATTTTTCACTATTCATAAAAAACTGAAACTTCTCAAAAAAATAAATAAAACTATCCCTATGATAATTATGGAAATAAAATTTAAAAAATGAATTTTGGTTTTTCAAATAAAAACTATAATTTTTTTTAAATTTTGATTTAATATATATGCCCCATTAAAAGGCGGTAAAATTACCTTTTAGAAAAAATACAACTTTTCAATCATAAAATTAGATTTATTCTTATATTAGGCCAATTAAAGATATATTATGAGTGTAAAAAATTTAATTAATATATAATATATAGTTTATGTAAAAAAAATTAATAAAAAGTGTTTCTTTACATTATTAAGTAAAAAATGTTTGTATATAGAAAAATAACTTTCTTATAAAATGAATTTCATTATTTTCAAATGGTTGTTAATTTTATTTTTTTATAATTAATAACCAAATGATTTAGTTCTTAGTAACTTGTGGAACTTTTTTCCAAAATTGTTTTAATCTTATTCTTAACTTTTATTCCAATATATAGGTAATATAAATAGTAATATTTTAATAATAATATTAATCATACATTATAGTTCGGTTAAACATTGTCATACATGTAACACAAGTTTTAAAGGAAACTCAGAATTAGGTATAACGCATGACAATCATAGTGTTTTGTGTACCTCAATATAATCTACGTGTATAATATAGCATGATCTTAACTTGGTGTTGTGTATAAAGAATGATCAAATTGGTGTATTGATTAATTAAATATATCAAAGAATTATAATATATCCAAAAAATTAACTCATAAAAACTCAAGGTGTCACATTATACAACCCATAAAATTAATTTCAGCCTCAAAATTTTTATTGGTTGTCAGGTTTAAATATGTTATTATTATTTTCATTGAAACCCACATAGTAAAAAGGAATAATAAATATTCCTTTAAAAAGGAAAGGTTAGAACATGATGGTTACATGAAGTAACTCATAAACATGTTTCAATATAGAAGAACATAGGTTGGAAGTGAAAATTGGATGTGTAAGAAAAGAATAATTAATAATAGAGTGTTATTAAGGTCATTGATCATAACAAATTGAATGATCAATGGAATTTGTATAGCCTCAAAACCATACATTTGTAATGATTTAAAAGACCATCATTTCAATTGAAATTAATGTATTAGGATAAGTCATTTTAGATATCTATGTACTAGAGTTATGGAATTATTTTACTATATATGAAGTTAAGGAAATATACTTTATTTATTTCATTCATTATTATATGCATAATCTCACAGTTTGGTTCTGCATTTCTTGATTTTTAATTCATCTCTGACTCCAAGAAAAAGGGTGAATTTTTCATTCCATAAGTACAAACCGTTAATTATATCTATACATTGAATGAATATTAATTCTATATATTATTATTTATCATCATAAAAAATGTTTAGCATAGGTTACCCAATATGCATAAATCCTCATATATCAAGATAATACTTTAATCTATAAACACTTATAAATTTTTTAACATAAACCATTCCATAAATGTTTTAACTTGTAACTCTTCAAAATGATAATAATCCTAAACATCATAAATTAGGTCCCTAAATTTCTACAAATTATCTTATCATTGATCCTCCATATATCATAAAGTAAATCTGGATTTTAATGTAACAATAATGTTAATAAATTTAGTATGTATTATCTTGAAACATGTTAATAACCTAGATTACAATAAATCATTATTGAAAAAAAATTCTCTCATATTCAAATTGTTATTTGATATATTCCTCAAATCTAAAAAAAGTTGTAAATTAATTCCCGATAATATAGACCACTATGTAAATAATACAATAATAACTTCCATGGTAATATGTATTATCCAATTTACTTTTTCCATATTAATAATATATTTTTCCAAGATAAACACAATTTTCTCAACATTAATAATGCAATAAGTGTTACCTTCCCTTAATAAAAATATCACCTTTCAATTAAATCACTTTTTTCAAGCTCATGACACCCTTTCAATATAATTTTAAAAATACTTAATGGGAAAAAATACTTTATCATCCATATTACATAATTTTGGATTTCGTATATATAAAAAATTCAATAATCAAACTTTATTCTTATACCATTCATTCGGCTTTATCATTTTATTCCAAAAAATGCCTTTACTATAATAATAAATATTAACCCTGTTTTAAGGTTACATAACAAAAATTTAATCATGGCTTTTATCTTTAATGTAAATAATACTATTAAAACACCCCATAAATTTCTCATGTCATTCACAATCTCTTTAATTTCAAAAGTATAACTGATACTAATTACCACTTACTAATTATCTTCATAATATTTCCACTTAGGACATATATTTTTAAAATTCCCATACATTCCACATAAAAACATTCAATTTTGACATAGTTTCTTCTATTTAATTATGTTTTAAAAAATAAACCATAGATTTAGCCACAATTATCATATAAAAAAACCACAGAATCATGAAAAATTACTTATAGGATGCCTAAAGGATGACACCATCATTTAAATATATGAATCATTATGATTATCCTTGTTGAAATTTCTAGGAATATTCTTATAAATATCCCAATAAATGTCACTAATTTTTTATCATCATTTTTTCCAAAGGAATAATAAACTATTCCTTCTATACCATCTTCAATGACCTAGGCTTAACATATATAGATTTGATAAAATTTTAGAAGAATACTCTTCACATTACAAAATTACATGCATTAAGACTGTAGTAGTTTAGTGTATTTGGATGCTAAGAACACATTATTATAATTTGGTGAATTGTATTCAACATCTCCCAAAAATATATCCCCCTTTAGTAATCCTACTTAAAAACTATCTTAATAACCTAGGGGATGAAAACATATGAACCGGTGTTCTCAAATAATCTGTAAAGGGTAAAAATAAAGGAGATACTTAAGCATAACACATACATAAGGGTATTAGAACGAGAGAATAAATGATGATGTTAATTACCTAAATATCAATGATCATAATCATGAGTCATTAAATAATGATTGGTTGTTCATAAGACATATATCATAATAAAATCAAAGTGCATGAGTCATGAGATCTTATTATTGGAATAAGAAATATATCTATAGCATACAATTAATCATATAAAATCATTCCATATAAGTCAATTATCATTTATAAAACATATAAGGGATCTTCATGGGGGATAAAACTATTGGGAAAGTCATACCACTATCTCCAGTTTCAGGATATTCATTATAGAAGAGGTTATAATATCATCCCACAGTAGGAAAATTCTTCTAACATGTTTCCTACCATAGTTTTCTAGGTTCACTCACAAGACAATATTATTAGTTAAAGATCATTACAATGGCCATATTAGTTGTCATGGTTCACTCCTAAGATCATTTTAGTAGTTAAAGTTCAATCCTAAGTCCATCATAAAACTCAATTTTCACTCTTAAGACTATGTTATTAGTCAAGGATCACTCCCGATACCATTATAATAGAAAAAATATCTTACTAAACTAGGTTCACTCCCCATTAAAACCATATATATCCCATGATATCTAAATATTTTCCCAAATACTCTTAGGTAGATATAGGTCCCAAAAATCACAAAATGAAATCCTATATATGTGTTCCAAAATATAATTAAGCATTCATCATATTATGAACAATAAAAATGGGGATTTGAAAACATCACATTATTTCCCATGAAATAAAATATGTATAAAAAAATTTATAATATATTTTTTTGGAAAATAGATAGTTTTCATAATCATTTCATCAATGTATAACCCATGAAAAGAAGAAGGTTTCCTAAGTGTTTTATCATTGTATACCCGATAGAAGATAAGCTTGTGTCATAGAAATCATTTCAAGGAAACATAAACCATTCAGAAAATAGTATTAGTGGTATTGATGGATCATATTTCTAATAAGGAATAGGTAACACCAACAGATATCATCATTGATGGGAAATAATTCTAAATGTTCATTTAAGGACATTTCTTGAATAAAATATCATTTCTAATTTAATTTTTTTTTGAAACTTAAAAAATTTCAAACCCTTTTTCTTTGAAAATATAATTGAAAAAATATAATGGAATCACTGAAATCATTGAAATTAATTACAGAAAATTAACATTGAATTCATATAAAGGATTATTTGAAATCACTGAAATCATTTTCTTTGAAAATTAATGTGGAAAAAATATAAATGATTAACTAAAAAACATTTAAAACAAATTTTAAACATAATAAATTTTTAGAATACATTTCCATGAAAATGATATGAAAATTTAATTTATAAAAATATTTGATTTTTTTTAAAACAATGATTCCGAACAAAAAATATTTCAAACCATGGAGAGAAATAAATTCACTTGTGCTTAAAGACATCTAGACTATTATAAATTGTAAAAAATAAAACAAATATTGAACCATTACATGATTATAACCCTCATAAACATATGAGAATAAAATTCATGAGAGTTCTTTAGATATATATAATAGTATTTCATCAAGGAAAGCATAATCATAACCAATCTCGATAAAAGATAAGATTGTAGAAATAAACAATTACCACATTTGTAACATTGAGTCATATTCCACAAGAATGAATAAAATTAAATGAAGATTATAATATCATGAAAATAACTAAATACATGTTATTTCATATCACATGGTATTACATACACCTAATAGAATAATATATGTTCATAACATGACATGTGTCTCGAAGAAGGAAAAATTGAGACAAAATTAGTTTACTGATTTTTCATGTATTGAACCATAAACCACATGAAAGATAGATTATAAAATGGATAGGTAAATAAATTTTTTTTGATGAGAATCATATAATAATTTAATGGTATGATTTTATATAACAGAAAAGAAACTAATGGTTGATATGGTATAAGTCTCGTAGAAACAAAACATAGCCTAGAAATCCATTTACTGCAAGAGTAACTTTTGAATCATAGTTCCTATGAAACAATAATATATATTAAAAAACATAATATCAATAAATAATTTAAATTCATTATATAACTTTTAATATTTCATTATATATAACAATAATCAATAATATGTGGTGAAGATAGCATATATCTCACGAAAATAAATGTGATATGAAAAAACCCTTACCCTAAGTCTTAACTTTCTAAAAACATGTTAAAACCCCATTTATAAGAAAAAATGATTATTAAATATATACTACATAACCAAATTATTATATATCATACCATATATTATTTCATTATGACTTTATATTTCTCATTTATTAAAAATTCCATTTTAATGTTTTGTTTAGGTGAATATCAACTTTGTTTTGTATATGTTTTGAATTGTTATTATTGATCCTTTTACCCAGATAATGATTTTATTATTTATATAGTGTAAAAAATTATATAAATATCATATTTATATAATATATAATTATTTATAATAATAAATAAAAAATATAAATATGAAATGAAATACACCATTCCTGGAGACGGTCAGTCATACGTACACATGAATATAGTTTCTATTTTCTAATCATATTAACAGAATGTAATTAAATTATATACATATATATATTATCAGTGGAGAATAATTATTATTTCACATATGTCATATAAATTCACTAAAACCAACATTCTTACATTCTGTTTAATGTGTGAAAGAAACACATCACTTTGAGGAGGTGACGGTCCACAAGTCCACAAACGTCGTTATCATAGTCCAAAAAAATGGAAACCATGAACGTATGTGTTATATACTAATTTTATATGAATAAATAAATATTATATATCATAAATATCATAAATATAATATAAAATAGTAATTCCAACATTATTTACATATATTGATGTGGTAATGGATGAAGAGATGGCATCTGTTCGTGAGGCTGTAGACAGCAGTGCACATGAACAATGATAGCGTGTTCCATTTGATGGAAGTGTGTACAGGTGTAGGTAAGACCCTTTGAATTAAAACATACATCTATATTTTGTTTACCGATGTTATTATATATGATTTATATAAAAATAATGTAAGTGGTTGAAACAGAAATATATCAAAAGTTCCCATTGAAGAACGATAACTCTTCTTCAGGTACCTCATTTTTGTTTGAACCAAAGGGATTCCTTGGTTAAATATACGAAAAAGCATTGGACTATTATTTGAGAGGTGGGACGTTTTTAGATCAGTTGGGTTTTTAGGATGATCCAAATGGCTTGAGTTATGTGAAGAAGTTTGGGGTGAGTTCTCTTTTATAGTGGAAGAGGATTGACATTCTTGTAAATACAGAAATCCATATACCATTATGAGGCCTCGAATATGTCATGTGTCCAAAATAATGGTACCTATTCAATTAAAAGGATTATATAGTTGAAATCTGTCTCAAAAATGAGTTTTGGACATGTTTCTAGGTTATTTTTCCCCTTAAGTTAAGGTTTAACAACTATGTAAAGACATTGATACCTTAATCAGTGCAATAAATTTTATTTACATTCCAAATATTTTTTTCTCAAAAACTAATTTAAAATTAATATTAATAATAAATTATTCATATTCCTAATACAGATTCCATTTTTACAATTTTACATTAAAATTATTTTTTTAATTTATTAAGATAAACATGTTTGTACATAAAAAATTTGTTTCTTAAGAAAATATATTTATTAATTCTCAAATAGTTCTTACATTCATTTCTATACAAGTTGATAAAAAAATATTTCATTTTATATAAATGTGTAATCCCTATTTTCACAATTTATTTAATTTAATTCATAACATCCATTCCAATAGATATGTGATAACTATTATAATATATTAATAAGAAAATTAATAGTATATTTTTGTTTAGGAAAACTCGGTCTTGCGTGTAACAGAAGATATCAAGGGAAATGAGAATTGTGCGTGATAAAATCCAAAAATAATGCTGCATTTACTGAAATCTAATCTTAGTGTAATTTATAGAACAAGATTAATTTGTTTTTTCCTATAAATAATTACCAAATTGTTGTATCATTCAACACATGCCTTCAAAGAATATTAATAATTCTGAAAACAATTAATTGATAAAAACCCGGAGTGTTACAATATATGTAGTGAATATTATAAAAATATATATAGATATTATTACCATAAAATATCCAAGGTGTAAATCAAGAATAAAAGTATAGTACTACGAGTATTATACACTATTAAGGGATTCCATGCCAAAAAATTCTAATGAATAAGGGATTCATGCCCTTGTATCTTAAATCCAGAGGTATACCATTCCAGAATATCATAATCTATAAGGGATTTCATGACCAAGGGAATCCCTATATGTGAATCATATTAATTGTATTCCAGGAAAAATTATCACATTAGTGAGACTACATTACTGAGTATCACATGTCAAGAAGAAACCGATTATCATGTATCAATTTAATGGGAGACCATTCTTGAGTATCAAATTTCAATAGGGAATCTTTTCTAGAATATCATAATCTATAAGGGACACCATTCTCATGGGATTCTATCCCTATAAATCATATTTAATGGATTACATGCCAAATTATCACACAATATATAAGGAATGACATGCCCGTGAGAAAATAGGGATTTTATGCCCATGTATCATGGATAATAATCTTAAATATTCATGTACATAAAAAATAAAACAAGGTATATTTTTATTAATCATGCTATAGTACAATTCATTTACATCATTATGGACATTTTATTTTTGTGTTACTAAAAAGGTCATGTAAAGACCCTTTACATTTATAATTCCATTATGAACTTAATTATTTTTTAATTTATAAATACCATGAGGGAAAATGTAAACATCCATGCCAACATTGTTCACCATGACATGTCTTTGCTGACCATTCCCCCAAAAATTCATCTAATTCCATTTATTCAATTAATTTGGTTAATGGTAAGACAACATGTTACAATGGTGATTTTATGTCAAAATATGAGAAACAAGGATATGGAACAAAGTCAACAAAACCCCAATGATGGTATTATTTAAGCTAGAAAACCTCCAACGATGCAGTTCCATTCATTATGACTAATTAATTTAAGGTGTTATGATTATTGTAATTAATTTCACATTAAAGGGAAAACACATGGAGTATCAGGTGTGAGACACAATAATTTTTTTTATAAAAATGGTAGAATATATGGTTAAATAATTAGACCAACTTCATCATGTTTAGGAAATTCCACTAAACTAATATAGAGAAATGATTCAAGAGAGTTCAAGAGAAATTGAAGAAATAGAAAAACACATTGAAAATATGGAGAATTATCTCACATATATTTAGAATTCTACGTGGGTAGGGAAACCCAAATAATGTGTTAGAATAGTTTATATCTTACTAATACCCTTCCAATGTACCTATAGAATTTTATTTGGATCTAAAATAAGGGAGATGAATCAATGTTTAGGAGGAGACCAAGAGGTTCTCAAGAATGGATGTTTTGTGTGGGATGTGAGGGGGAAATAGAGAGAAGAAACTCTTTTAGAAGAGAGAGGTAAAATGTCAATATCAATATCATTACTAAACCATCTTGTGTGGATGCATGTTTTGGATAACTATATTTAAACCATTAGGTTCCACTACCTTTGTTTTAGTAATGGTGTGTGAAAGGGGAACATTTTTCCAAACCATTCCTAGCCCATGTGGATAACCTCTGCATTTTTGTAGATGTAATGCTAGGCCATGCACCTCCAATAATTTGGTTTGAAAAAACCATGTGACACCCTAGGTACTATAGCAAAATGTTCATGGTTTATAATTTATGGAGTTATAGAATAATCAAAACTGGTACCTATAATAAAGGATGCACGGTTGTTCTATACTATTATATCTAACAATGCAATAGCCATGCACCCTTTTTTGTTTGTCCTATAACTTAATTTGTGTGACCCAAAACCCATGATAATTATCTAAGCTCCCAAGATACATCTCAAATATTAAAAAATAAAAAAAATACCCTTTTAAGTGTTCCAAAAATTGAAATTACATTTTGAATTCGAGTTTATAAAATGGCATGTCCACCAAAAACAAATTTCAAATTACTTTGGAAAATTCTCTTGGTTTGGAAACAAGAGATGTTACAACCCCTTACCATATAATTGTTTTTCCTAAAGCAGTCTTCATAAATCAATGAAATATATTTTGACCTAATAGGGTCATGAAAATTATGCTAAAACTTGTGGGTTTCTGTTTAGTTACCCAATGAACCTACAAGGATTACCTTTAAGTGAATTATACATATTCCATTAAAACGTGATCACACACAAAAATTCAAAATTGAACATCTAGATGGATCTTACCCAATCCTTTCAAGCCCACACATTCTAATGTTTTTATCTCATTAATCAATGAACCCATGATGCTTCCAACTATAGGTTTGAGTTTTAATGACCAATTCTGAGAAAAATTACATCCACTGTTAAAATTTACTTAGTAATGATTCCCTTTACATTCTAATGACTCTCTCAGAACAACATTAAACTATTCAAACAATCTATTTACAATCAAAAAAATGTCTTGGATGCCCTGTATTTTTGAATACAGTCCAAGCCTGACCTTGCACTGCACTCGTCTAATCATGATGACATGGAAAATGATTTGTATCCTTGAAAACATATAGTTAACAAAAAAGAAAGAACGTCATGCCACTACTAGCATAATATTATGAAAACACTCATCGTTATTAAAAAATTCATTTAGAACTCAATCCCATTGGATTTTATCCACTTAAATTATATTTTCACTGATATAACTCATATAATACAAAACCATATTCTACTAATGTCTCTAAACCATACATTAATTATAATTTTATTCCAAAGGAAGAACATGGGTTAATGAATGATATAATATTGTAGAATCATCATGCTTAATAGATATCATATGATCCTGAATCCATGTCTGAGGTAATGTTGGAATTATACATTGGAGTCCATAGAGCTCAACCATTGTAGTTAATACTCTATCATTTACATGTAAGACATCTGTAGCTAGCTGAAACTTCCATATATGAAAACGTTGAATGATCCTAGAACAGTATTAACTTGGAGGACATATTGATAAACTTGATGTTTTTTATGATACCATCCATGTTCTTACAACTCATGATCTGTGTATCACTTTGGTAATTCCACACCTTTATGATTATTCGTGCACTGAGGTTGGAAGTATGATGGATTTTTTTTTGTAAAAACCAAACATCAATTTAAATATGTATCTTGGAATATTGCTATCTTTGCATAATCATGGTAATGTAATGATTGGTGGCATGATAGAACCTCACTTATAATACTATGATATCTCATCGATATTTGTGTACTACTCCTTGTTTTAGCCACATTAACATTAGAAAAATTCAAATATTTCCTTAAAAAATACATGACACCATGTATCCCAACCTTGAATATCTTGTTTCAAACAAGGGTCAACCATCTTACGATGCCCAATTTTACTCTAGGTTATCCCTCACCACCATACTACCATTAATTCACGAAAAACTATCAGATTCTTTTCTCAAAAGTATGGGATTGATAACCATTGATCCTCATCTAACACACAACCACTCACCAAATTCTTATTTAAATGAAAAAACATAAAACTGGAATGTAACATTCATATCTCCCTTAGAATAGTGGTTGAAATATTCTTTACCATGCAGTTAAAGACCTGTCTTAGAATTTTGGGAGTCGATATCCATTCAAGACATGCTTACCATGACAATTAGTACATAAGTCTCATAAATATTATATCTCCCTTGTAACACACCACAAAAAGAAGCATCTATATTTTCCACTAACTATCAAAATACCATATTCCTCATGATGTCTTTGTTGATTTCATGCATTATACATGATTATTATCCATCAAAATCTATTCTAGACATATTATATGGTATTTCAAAATCACATATCTTCTACATTAAATGAAAAACTAATTAGGAACAATTTTTTTCTCACCACCTTAGTACTTTTCATTCCATCAAGCTACCAAAATCTGAGTTCATATGAAGGAAGACAATAAATCACCATCGAACATGGTTCCTAAAAGTGGATGATAGACATAAACCATGATATAATAGTAATTGAAGGATGAAAAATAATATTAAAAGTGTTCTAGTTTAGAAATGTTCTTATATGTTCCTGTGACATTAATCTAGAGTTATGTTGATGAAAAATATGAACATACAGTATAAATCAATGATTCAAACTAATTAGTTTTGTTATCACACCTAGTCATTTGTGCAATGTTATCATGGGAACAGGGATATCATATTGATTTTATGAAGTCAAAATCTAATTCTATCTCAAGAGGAACTCACAAATATATCACTATAATATTTATATGACATATAAATGATGTTTTTTGATACCCATGACTCATTCCATGAAATCATGGTTCAACGTGGATTAACGTATTATGTGACCATGTTGGTTAAAATAATAAAATTTAATGAATTTATTTTATATAGGTGGATCTGTTTGTAATAATGTTTTATACTATGATATTTTAACACAACATACACTACATAAATCATAGCATGAGATATGAAATTAATGATGGGTAAGGTCGGACGACAAACTAAGCAACTGATCATACCTGAGGAATGTCTAACCTCTTAAACAAGAGAACTACATTAAGCAAACACACTTATAACAGGTCAACAGACCTAATAATATGTAGCCTATATGGGGGGCATCTTATAACTATAAGATCTACTCAGAAAAAATAACACCTGAACGGATCCTTACATATGAAACAGTTTACAAGAATTTAAGTAGACATTATGCTTGGAGGGAGAAACCACTTCTGGGATGCCCATACTCAACAAGAAAGTGACATCCCTGTATCATTTTAATGATAATTATTTTAGTAGGATCAATGAACTATCCTATAAGCTTACAAATAATGAATTTGTCAATTGAGGAATATAAGAAATGTGTGCATTCCCATCTAAGTAAAAACCATGGGAAAGAGTTAACTTTCCTTTAAATGATAGTCAATGATATGAAAACCAATTAATGATTAACTTTAGTAGATTATACAACAACATTTATTTTTATCATTAAATATCATTTTTTAATTTAAATATAAATCAGTTATAATGAAAAGGTGTTGGGTACTTTTTTGACTAACTCCCAAAGTCACACATGCATGTGATTTAAAATATCCTTTCAATAATTTTGTATGTAGATATCATTATATGACAATTTTATGTAATTTATCACAAAAATTCATTTTACTTATTTTATTTATCTGTAAGATTCTCAGAACTATGGTTTTATAAAGAAAATGAAAAATTCTATATATAGAGGATAACATCCTTTAGCCTGGTGTCATATTAATAATGTTCAAAAGTATAAAACAGTGCATTTATTAATAAGTTGGGACTGGTCAAGTAAAATTCCACAACACACTTATATGTAACACCATATAAGTGTAATATCAATTCAAATAACCATCCCATTTTTCATAATCATATCACTGTTTGGTTAAAGTACTTAGGCATATCAAAATGAGTTAGGTGACCTATATTTGCCCCCTTATCTAATTTATAGTTTAAAAACAAAATTAAGGGGTACATAAAAAAATCATACCATATAAAGACCAACCAACTTGGGTCATGTCTTGTCTATCTAAACACCAATATTCTTCAACCAGGAAACTTTGGTACAATTCTACAATTCAATTCATCATATCCAAAATATATAAGTATTATCATTTATGAATGAAACACTTATATTTAGGAATATCCATTTAGAATGTACCATAAATTTTTTAGATACACTAAAATTACAAATTCATATTGATATAGTCTTTTATACATTTAAATTTCCGAGTATATAGATTCAAACATGTTATTATCTTTGATTATAGAATATAAAATGTTCATATTTAATTGTTTGATTATATGGATTACACTTCACAATTTATATATGAACATATACCTTTAAATAAGTTATTGGAATCCATTTAGTCAAAAGAATAAATGTTTCATCCAATGATACTAATGATTAAAGGAACAAAAAATATATTGATTGGATATTAATGGTTCCACAATCTTGATATATAGGAAAATACCATTTAGGTTGATGTTGACACTATAACAACATCATATTTCAGAATTATAACATGATATACTATCAAATATATGTAATTAAAAGAATTTATGTAGGTAATATATAGAGAAACATTATATAGGAAATAATAATGAATAATTACCTATGTAGGGTATGCAGAAAAACATTCCAATTGATTATGCAACATGACATATAATTTCACCAAGCACATATAACATGTAGAAGGAAATCATGTAATGAAATCTACATGAAATGGAGTACACATGGCATGATAAAAACTATGTTCCTATAATGATTCATGTAACCATACTTTCATAAAAAATATTGACAAGATTCAAACTCCATAAATATCCAAAATAATTACTAACTGGAAGTGGATCAATCACCCATGTCGAAATAATACTGAATGGTATTTATTAAAATCATGAAGAACTATCCTAAACATAGAAACTTGGCCTTTTCCCCTTCTGTGGGTTGATCAATATTATAAAAGATAATTTACCAAGAACTAAATAAATCCTAGTATCCTGACTAGAATCCATAGATATTAATAAAATGGAAAATAGATTTTGATGTGACTCTGTAATGTCCGGATCCAGGAGACACTGAAACAGTGCTATGAGTCTGTTTGTCACATTGACTCACATATTCTTCCCTATATGATAGAAGATGAAGACTATCATAAAGGGTTCTACTCTTGTATAGTGGGGGAGATGATACCCTGATGATCTGAGTAGAATAGTGTTGTAAGATAAAAACAATAGCAGAAGTAGATAAATAACCAAGTTGCAGAAGATAATAATAAATGAATAGATAACCATGCATGAACATGTGATTATTAAAATAACAAGAAAATTAAATACAAAAGGTGATACAATAAATGATAAAAAAGAAATAAATAATCCTCAATGTATATCTCCATGAGTATCTTTTATTTCACCTCAATCGTATGCTGCTAAGATCCCATGTAAAAATATAACTACACATGTATAATCAATGGTCCTAAACTAGAAACCATTAAGTCTTTTTGGGTACCACAGTGAAAGGGAAACCAAAATAGAGTGTGAGATATAATCAATAGGACATCACAATTAGTTTCTAATTCTATCATGTATGTGAGTATAACATATAATAGTTTGTCGAAATATTAATACTATAGTATGTAATTAAACATAAGTAAGTTAGGATCAGGTTCCTCAAAGGACTCCCTAAAAACCATACCTTCTTCTATATAAGACATAGGTTCATGGAACAGGTGAAACTAATTATATCAGTGTTTATATATAGAGTCTATATATGTAGTGATGCTTTATCCATATATATATATATATATATATATATATATATTACTACATAGAAGGACTTGAGGTGCGACCGAAGAATCCCTGGATAATAGTATGTGTCTTGTAAACTATCAAGGGACACCATTCATAAAAATCATTATAAATTGTGCATTTCATTACCATTTATAATAAATCATGAGGAAATCAATGCATATATATATCCTAATCGATTATGGACCCCATGCTTAAGGGATTACATTTTTGTGAATCACATTAATGTGTCACTATTCCCATGTATCACAATAATGTGATTCCATTCCTGAGTATAACATGTCAATAAGGACACCACGCCCAAGTATCACCTAAAATGGATTCTATTCCTAAGTTTCACACTTCAAGAGGGGATCTATTTTTTAATATCCGAATATTTATGGGATTCCATGCAAGATGGATTCTAGGATCATGAATCACATTAACGAGGTTTCATTCCCCAATATGAAATTATATATGTGGGACATAATGCCAATGGATAAATTGGGATTCAATTCCATTGTATCATGGATAATAATCTAAAATAGGTACCCACATTTTAAAAAATAAAGGTCTATGTTTAGTATGTATGTTTTTGTAGGATTCATTTACATCATTATAGTCGTTTAATTTTTAATTAACAATGAAGTTCATGGGAAGAAACTTTCTATTTATCATTACATTATCAAATTAGAATATTTGTAATTTATAAATATCATTTGGTCCAATTTAAACAAATATTTAAACATAGTTAAACACGATTAATATAAATTGAACAATCCTAAAATGATTCCTACAATTCTTGTTAATCATATCATTTAGTTAGTTGCAAGAAAAAATACTTCAAAGGGTGATATGGAGTCCAATGATAATTCACATGATTGTGGGAAAAAACACACTCTAATGGGGTGGTTTGATTTTAGGATGGAAACCACCAATGATGATGTTATGTACATAATGACTAATTAAATTAATGTTTTAGGTTCTACCAAATTAATTTCATATTAAAGGGTCAACACATGAATAATTTTACTGGAAAAAATGGTGGAATTTATAAAAAATCTATATGTTAGCAGAAAATAATGGATGAATTACCTCATTCATAGTATGGTCCAATTTATTTATATCGATATTTCATTCAAGAAAATTTGAATGAAATCAATGAAATAGAAAAAAAACCTTAAAATATGGGGATGTGACTCACACAGGTTTAACATTCCATATGACATGTGAAAAATATTTATGAAATGGGATTTAATAGAATAACAATAAACAGTAAACGCAGCTAGAAAAATATTATTTGGAGCTCAAATGATGGATATATATTTTATTCCAAAGAGGATACCCTGGAGGAGCTTGAGATGAGTTTTTATGCATGTGAGTTGAGGGAGAAAAGTAGGTGGATAATAACTTAAGGGACAGATAGTTAAAAGGAAAAATCACCCGATATAATTAATTTCACAATTTGGACTCATGGTTTATCTTACCATACACTAACAATGCATTGAAAAATCCTAATTGGTACTAATTGTGCGGAATAGGAACACATTTTCCTAAACCATGTGAAAACCATGAAAATCAACTTTTCATATTTTAAAAATTTTCCCACAACGACATGCTCCTCCTATCGCACGGTTATATTAAACCATTTGACACCCCATTTCCCCTAGAATAGGATTCAAAAATTAGTATATATTCTTACAAACTCAAAATAAATACACTAAAAAATATTGTTTGAAGGTTAGATCTTACCTTGCACCTATTGTTCACCCTTGTTTGTTTCTCCCGAAACTTAGTTTTTGTGGCTCGAGGCTCCTAAAACTCACTAAAACCATAAAAGAATCCGACCAAGAAATAAAACCCATCTTAAAAAATAATAATTCATATATATCTAGAATATAATTTTCAATGTAGAGTTTAGAAAATAGATCATATACATAATATAAATTTCAAAAAAAATTATAATTTTCCAAATATTAAAAAACACAGGTCGTTACACCGGATACCATCATTTTATGGTGGATATAATTAATTAAGAAAACCATTAAACCCTATAATATTTTGTCTCATCATGGGTAAACACAGAACAAGAATGTCCAAGGGGTGATAACTATTGCATACTTCAATTTCAAGGCACTTGTTATGTCATATAGAGTCTAATCCTAAAAAACCACGCTCTCTCTCTGTTTTTTTCATTATCGCATATGATATTATCACAGAATAATCTTATAACCAAAACTAATTTCCTTCAAAAAAAATTTGTTACCCAGATACCCCATACGATATCCCTTTTCAATCATATAGAAAAATATCATATTTTTCATTTTCATTTTTACCTTTCTAGATCAATACAAATTGTGTAACATATATATTACCATTCCTAGATCTTATTACTAATTTAAGAAAACCAAACAACATTCAAATTCCATTTAAAAAAATCATGTCTCTCACCAAAATACCCATTCACACACACTAGTTTATGTATACATATATAAATAGTATAAAATATTGAACACCACCTACCTTTATCCTCTTTATGAAAACTCATTAATGGGAATCACAAAATTATTATAAAATCATTGTCAAATTATATATTAATAAATCTCTAAATTGGTTATTTTTTGATAAACTAAATAGGAATGAGTGGAATATTTAAATTATTACTGTTTTTGGGGGATTAAAATAACCTTATGGATTCCTACAAACTTAATGTAATGCCGATCTATAATTAAGGAACCTATATGATAAAAAATGATCGGAAATCCATGGGAATATGGCATGTGATTTGTAAGGGTCAAAGGGAGGATGATTAAATTTTTTATTTATAATTTACAGATAATAAAATAATTAGACCCATTTTTACATTGGTTTTTGGATTCCAACTTATATAGTTTATTGTGGTTCCATCTAACATTCAGTGGGGCATTGAATTACCAGCTGAACTCCAGTTATATTATAATAAGAATCATGGATATTTCACCTTAGGATTCTCTCACCTGTGTTCCAAAGGGATCTCAACATCATTTTGGTGGGATTATTGTACCTAACACTTTTTCCCCTAGTTCCATGTTAATTTTTTGATCTCATCACATTATCGAACATATCTTGTGAGAAAACACATATATACACACCTGATATGAAATAAAATAATACAACATCAAAACAAAAAACTAAAGGGTTATATTTTTTTCAACAATTCACATATGAATCAATAATCAATGTCATTTTTTGTGTGAAAATATTTGAGTTTCTTTTAGTTATTATCTATTAATCTATATTCGTATAATATAAAATTCTATTAGTCATAAAAATTAAATTTTAATTATCTTTGCAAATTCACCTTCCATATTGATTATTAATGAATTTATGATTATTATATTACATTTTTTGAAGCAATATGGATTTTTTATTCAATTATGATTATTTTATTATTCTTTATTGAACATAAAATAAATTTAAATCTAAAAGTATATTGTTTTTTAATAACATAACCCATTATATTGATGTATTTTATGATTAAATAAGTCATAAATGAGTCAATGATCATTGCCTATTTTTTTTAAAATATGAGTTCTTTTGTTGGTTTTGATCATTTAATTCACATTTATTGATCTAAAAATATTCAAATCATAAAAACATCATTTGAATAATTCTAATAAATTCACAAGTTTTATTGATGTGAAGTTTATTCCTATAATCCAGAAATGAATAATTTAAATTTAACAAAAACATTCATGAAAAGAAGATCTATTTTTCTTTATTTTGATCTTTTTATACATTCTTATAAAATATTTAACAGACATGTAATTTCAAAAGGATTCATTTTTTGTCCCATGTAACATTAAATTAATTGGTTGTTTTTTTAAAAACCAAAAATTAATCATCGATCCTAATCTTATATTATCATTATGCATCATGCTCATTTAGTCATTTTTTATAATTTAATCCACTTTTATTAAATATACAAAAAATAGAACATTTAAAATAAAATTTTAATCATCCTAGGAAAATATTAAGTCATACTAATTTCTGGTTTTTACTTATCTGTCAAAAATAAATCATCAATTACTTTTTAAAATTTTATGAAAATTTGAGATCATTTTTATGGTTTTGATTATTCGACACATATTTTTATAACATAAAATACATTTAATTTTAAAAATGAAATTTTAATTATCTTGGGGAAACTGAATATTTAATTTTAGTGTGGTTTAATTATATTGGATGTTGGGTCATAATAATACAATGATACACCAGGGGGCGGGGGTAAATTGTGTCTTATCAAAAATGTTGAATATTTCATGATTTTTCCTTTTTTTTGTAATTGATGCAGAAATGTAGTTGTCTATACTGTAAGTTATTTAGTTCTCGATGAATAGAGAACAAAAACATTACAGTTTTATAGTTATATGGGGAAAAAGATCGCTCAGTCAACTCCACAAAGCTCTCTCTTTGAGTTTGGTGATTTTCACTTGATATGTCATTTTACCACAAAACCTTCAAATCCACAATTGAGTACAGGTTTTCGACACCTTTACATAAAGGAATAAGTAGATACTTTTAGTTATTTTATATATACCAGATTATCAAAAACCAAGTCTATGAAGCTAAAATACCACGATGACTATGTTTGAGAAGTCGATACTCTAAATAAAATAGAAAAGATGATGTCTGTTGTGAGACGTGTTTAAATCACATTTGCAACAGAAACTGAAAGAATACAAAAATTCTTCTACAAAGTTGAATTTATTCATGAATTAAATATATTTGCAGAAATCTTGGATGCTTGTGATATTCAATTTTATAGCAACAAACAAGAAATTTTTTCATAGTATTTCAAGGTTGAAATGTATATCTTTAATGTCATGGGTTCCAATTTAAATGTTTTGAAAATTATATGGGATTATTTCAAGAGGATGAGTAAAGATAGAATGTGATTCTGAGGCCTGGGGTTCCCATAATAAATTTACATACTATTTCATTATGGTAATTAAAAATATATCTCATGTGCGGTTTTAGTAACATTTATACGAGTTCTTTGATTTCAAATATGAGTGCACCATTGTGTTCGGAGAAGTGGATTTTACTTAGTAAGTACCTAAATTTGACCAGCATAGGTCGACTATGGAAAATATTTTTTGTAAATTTTAAAGAAAAATAAAATAAACTTAGGATAAGATTAATTTATCTTTAAACAATGATGCAGCGTCACTATGACACCATGACAAAGAAATTTTTTCCTTTCATAAATAAAACAGAGTGGAAATGCTAAAAATCAGTGAAATTGTGATACTAAATCACATTTTATCATTTAATAGCTTGGTAGGGATGTATCATTAGATTCATGATCCCTTGAAGCATTGAAAAAAAATGGGTTGGAAATTCCTCTCATCGACAAACGATGAAATATGGTGGATCGACGGTCGAATTTAGAACATGCATCAAAAGATTGAAGAATGATGAAGAGAGGACTCACTCGTTTTAGCGCTGGATCCAATCCTCGAGGTATGTGGATTAATATTTTCTTTATGAATTATTTCCTCATTCTTGTTTAGAATGACGAATGCAGAGTAACTCAGGAAAATGTTTATTCGTAGTCTGATTGTTCTTACATGATGGTTAAATTTGTGGGATTAAAGTGGATGAATTATTAAATATTATTTTGTTCTTATATCTTATTTTTCCTCTGACATGAACAAGCCTTGGAAAACACGAACATGGAAATGGTCTGTTCTAAGGGTGATCTTTTTCTTATCTCACTTCCTAGTTGTTGTGTTCTTCATCAGCAGACACTTGTGGTCATGGTCTATTTTCCAGGTGATATGAATCATCGTTGAACCCCAGATTGAATTCTAGATGAATTAAAGCTCCCAAAGATTAAAAAAATGAACCAAGGGTCACTTGTGTTCTTCCATTTTGATAAAACAAGCACCAGAGTGCGACCAATGACCCCTAAAAAGAGGGACGCTGGAAGAGGTGCACAGTTATGCATCTGCCTTGAAGTATGAGGCAACCATCTTGATGTATAATAGGGGAAGACCCCATGAACCATCATTCATAGGCGTCGTGATCTACTGATCATGTCACAAAGTCCCGTCACACGATATGGAGGCCCACTCCAACTGGACCATTGATGGACCATGTGTAAACCGCTGCATTAGGGTTCACATGGTGGTCACCCGCATTGACCAGACGAGGATGCAGCACCCACCACACCCATGTTGAAGGAACTAGCTTGCCCGAGTAGGCCAGGCTGGAGCTGGCGAGCTATATTGGTAGTGGGCTAGACTGGACCAAGCTGGTTGGGTTGAGCCGCTAGGTCATGTAATTCGTGTTTGTTCAGGTCAGGCGGGACTCAGGTTAGGTTGAACCGACCGGTTTGGACCGATCCCAGACCCAACCGGTCCCTTTTAACAAAAAATCCCATAAATCGAAAATCGTGTGACTATTTGACAAGAAGTTTACAGAATTGGGACCCTCGTGTTGAGGTTGTAATTTTGAGATAAAATTAGAGATATAGTTGAAAGAGTCACTAGAGTCAGCTCACACCAAGTATATTTCTAGGGTACGTAAACAAGATTATCACAAGAATCCACATTACCCTCATGTAGTAACACAAAAATCATTGGTAACACATAAAGTGTAGGTAACACACTGTGTTTTGGTACCACAAAGGGTGTTGGTAAAACACAGATTATAGATAAAAAATGGAAGATGACACGAGTCCTCATTTTCTTGTAGTGGTGGATGAGTACAAGGAAATATTTCTGGAAGATGTTCTAGGACTACATACATGTAGGGAAGTAGACTTATCTATTGACCTTTACCTTGAGATGACAGTGATAACTACACTGGCATATAAAATATATCCCTCTATGATTCATGAATTGACATTATAATTAGAGGGTTTGTAGAAAAATTTATTGTGATGCCTAGTGTTTCACCATGGGAAGCCCCAGTTTTGTTTTCCATGAAGCAATATGGAAGATTGAGGTTATGTGTGGACTTAAAGCATCTAAAATAGGTGACTGTGAATAACAAGTATCCTCAACAGAGTATAAATGATCTCTTCAACCAGATGAATGGAGAGGGATGGTTCTCTATGATATTTCTCAGATTAGGCTATCTATAGCTTCATGTATGAGATGAGGAAATCCTAAATACAGATTTCAGATTTCAGTATGTTCACTACGAGTACATAGTGATGTCATTTGGAATGAAAATTTCCACAGAATTGTTTATGGGACTCATGAATAAGATCTTTCTTTATTACCTAGATAGGTTTGTATTGGTATTTATTGATGTCATCCTAGTTTACATAGTGTCTAAGGAGGAGCATAAAATACACTTATGGATGGTACATGAAATAATCCAAGAGCACCATCTTTATGGGAATCTCTTGATGATTTAGTTCTTGATATTAGTGGTCCACTTTCTTAGACAATGGTGTTGGCTAGAGTTCCTCTAGATCTATCACTTTGAAATAGTCTATACACAAGGAAAGGTGAACGTGGTGGCAGATGATCACAATAATAGATTTAGTCCACCGCTATTGAATGAGGTCTCAGAGCTATTGACATCACTTCACATATCCTTAGTAGATGAGGATGAGGAAACTTATATCAAGACGATGGTGGTTACCCATCCCCTATTATGACACGTACGAGAGGCAAAACATGGAGATATTAGATGAGAGACTACAGGTTCTTATATGTCCATAAGGCATGCCATGGATGGATATTTGAAAGCTGGGGAGCACATTTCCCTTTTTGGAGGATGCACAATTATACCAGTGGAATTGCAAAAGGAGGTGTTGAGGGAGTTCCATACATCTCCTTTGGAATTAAATCCATGTGTGGAAATGTTGTACGAGTACCACATGAGTCAGTTCATGTGGATAGTAATTAAAATGGAAGTGGCAGAGATTGTTTCTAGATGCCACACTTTCTAGAAAGTGAGGGAAGGGAATCAAGTTCCTATGGGTTTGACTCAACCCCTTTTGGTGCCTAAGTGGATGTGGGAAAGAATATCTATGGAATTCGTGACTATTCTAACACATATGTCAAACAGGTATGATACCATATAGGTGATCATTGATGGACTCATCATGTTGGCCCACTTCCTACAAATTTGGGAATATAGTTCAGTAGAGAGATTGAGAATCCTCTACGTAAATGAGATATTTCGTCTCCACAAAGCCCATCAATGATATTATTGGATCAAGATACGTGATTTACATCCCAATTGTGGATGGAATTCTTGGAGGTGTTTGGGACCCAACTGTAATTGATAAAAGCTTTCAACTAGCCAAAAGATTTCCATATAGAGCATACCATTCAGGTCATTGAGGACAAGCTCAGTGCTTGAATCCTTTATTTTGGAAGCATTTGGGAGAATCTCCTATGCCTAGTGGTGTTTTTATACAACAATAGGTACCACTCCACCATCGGTATGACACCATTCAGGGCATTTTTTGGGAGACCTTAAAGGTCACATCTTTGCTGGAATGACCCAAGAGATTCATCACTCATGGGCCCAGAGTTTGTGTAGGCAACTACGGAGAAGTTGTAGGTCATCCAGGAGAGGATGAAGACTGCATAGATCCATCAGAAGCCATATGTTTATAAGATATGGACACCCAATGAGTTATATTAGGGATTCCATGTGTTCCTTCAGGACCCCCATGATGAGGGATACATATATTTGGTCAAGGTTGAAAGTTATCACTATGGTTCATCAGAACATTTCTAATGCTGCGTAGAGTGGATGAGGTGGAACACCATTTGGCTCTACCATTATAGTTAAAGCAGTTTCATGATGTCTTTCAATTTTCCTAGATGAAGAGATACAAACACAACACTTCACACATAATCCACTTGGGATATCTAGTTGTTGAAGATGAGGAAACATTTGTGGGCTTCACGGTGGAGATCGAGGATCAATAAGAGAGGACCCTCTATGGGAAATCGATTCCTCAAGTGCATATTCTATGGAAACACAGGAATCTATATGAGATAACATGAGACAGGGAGGTCCAAATTCCTGATTAGTATACCCATTTATTTTTTATCCATTGTTTTGGCTTTCAGTGATGTAAATCCATAAGGTGGAGAGAATGTAATGCCTCAATTTTTTATGTATTTTTTTTAAATTATATTGGATTATTTTGAGGAATGGTGATGAGATGACACATGACTATATGTCCTAGTGTTCCTAGAATAAATGATATAAATATTTTTTTAGGTTTATTAAAAATATCACTCGTGTGTTGTTTTAGAAAATTTTAAACGAGGGCTCAGATTTGAAATCTGAGGGCACCACTTTGTTCAAGGTAGTGGGTTTTGATTAGACAGGACCTAAAATTGCCCAGCATAGGTTGATTGTAGAATATATTTTTTTGGGTGTTTTAATGGAAAATAAAATAAAAAATAAAAAAAATTTATTTAACTTTTAATTGGGACCCAATAGAACTGTGATTCCATGAATAAGTTGATGTTTCTAGTCATAAATGAAATAATGTGGAAATGCTACACCTCAGAGAAATAGTAATGTTGAAACACATTTCTTAATTTAATAGCATGGAAGGGATATGAGATCTGATTCAGGATCCCTAGAGGATTTGGAAAAAATAAAGGAAACACATTGGAAAATCCTCTCGTCAATTAACAACGAAAAATGTTGGATTGATGATCGGATTCAGAACTGGTGTCGGTGGATTGACGAACGATGAACACATGACTCACTTTTCATTGGAGATTGATCCAACCCTCAAGGTAAGGGATTTATTTTTTTATTTCATAAATTATTTACCCATTCATGGTGACAATATAAAATGCAGACCCACCCAAGAATAAATTGATCCATGATTTTATCGTTCTTGTGGGATGGTTAAAAATGAATGGTTAAAGGGAATGAATAATTCAATATTCTTTTGTTCTACTTGCATATTTTTCCAATGACATGAATCGACCATGATCGACCTACAGAAAACCAAGGTCTCTTAAAATGGTGTTCATGTGCTTATCTCCCTTCATTGTTCTTTAATTATTCATTGTTGGACCCTCGTGGTCGCGATGTGTTTTGCCGGATGGTTTCAAATGTGGTTGGACCCCCAGAGTTACGATGAGAAGAATTGGAATTCATGGTGATTAATAAAGTGAAATAAGGTTCATAGGAATGCTTCCATTTTAATGAATAGAGAAATAGAATGCGACTGGAGACCCACGGAAGGAGGGTAGCTGGGGGGGCACGACAGCAGGGTCGCCTGGAAGCAGGAACTGTCCGACTCGATGACAAACGACACAAGACCCCACGATGTAGTGGCTACAGGCGTTGGGCTTGACCGAACATGGAATTCAGTAGTGTCATGTGAAGAGGAGTCGTGGTCTAATTGGTCCTTGGAGTTACCACACAATAATCTTTGCGGGGTGACTCACACGGCGACCGACCACATTGAACACGGTAGTCAACCACGTTGACCAGAAGGGGATGCGGCACCCACCACATTGGGGTGTAATGAACCGACTAACTTTAGTGGGATGGGCCCATCCAGGTCAGACCTTGAAGGGCGGGTCCGGAGGGACCCGGTTTAGGTTGGGTCAGGTCAGTACAACTAGGTTGAACCAACCGTAGACCCGACCAGTCCCTTTTCAACAAAAATCCCATCACTCTCAAACCGTGTGTACATTTGATGATTTTGTTTTGAAAAATTAGGACCCTACCAATTAGGTTGTACTTTTGAGACACTCTAAGAGGAACACTCAAGGTAATATCTAGGGCCATCACACTTTTAGTATATGTACATGGTATGTCAACATGATTTTATTAAGAATCCAATTTACCCTCATGTTATAACTTGTGGAGCTTTAGAAACACATGAGTGTAGGTAATACATGGAGTGTCGGTAAAAAACCGAGCATAGTTAACTCACTGAGTGTATATAATTCATAGAAAATGTTGTGAGTCCATAATTTCATAAATTGGTGGACGCGTACGATGAAATATTTCTGGATTATGTTCCTGGACTACCTCTTCATATGGAGGTAGACTACTAAATTTGAATATACCCCTGGATGTCACCAAAATATACACTGTAATATCAGATGGCTCCCTCATAACATTGTGAGTTGGGGTTATAATTGGATGATTTATAGAGGAAGGGCTTCGTGAGGCCCAGTGTTTCACTATGTGTAGCCACAGTTTTGTTTTTTAAGAAGGAAGACGTGAGATGGAGGTTATATGCGGACTTCCGGTGCCTAAACAAAGTTACTGTAGAGAACAAGTATCCTCTACTGAGTATCGACGATCTCTTCAATCAATTGATGGGATAAAGATAGTTATCAAAGATAGAACTAAGATCATTATATCACCATCACTGTTTATGGGATGGGAACGTCCCAAATACTACTTTTAGATATCAGTATGGTTACTAAGAGTACTTAGTTATACAATTTTCCATGAGAAACACCCTAGAAGGTTTCATGGAATTTATGAACTAGATTATCTAGCCTTACCTAGATGGGTTTGTAATGAACTTCATTGACAAGATTTATTCTTGTCCTATGAATTCAAAATAGTTTATACTTCTTGGATTGGGATTATGGTGGCAGATTCTATCATCCATAGATTGAGTACACCACTAATGAATGAGGCCACAGAGCAGTTGGCCTCACTTCAAATATCCTTGATGGATGGAGATGAAGTAGCTTATCTCCAGTCGATGGTGGTTACCCCTCCACTCTTATAGCGTGTGGGAGTGTAAAAAATTTGATATATCAGCTGAAAGATTACACAAGCTCAGATTTACATAGGGTATGCCCCTAATAAATATTTGAAGGTAGGGATCTTGTCAACCTTTTCAGAGAACTCACAATTGTACTAGCGGCGTTGCTGAAGGAGGTGGTGAGGGAGTTCTATAAATCCCCTTTGGAAGTTCATCCATTTGTGGACAAGATGTACCAGAACCACCAGTATCAGTTCTAGTGGTATGGAATGAAGAATGTAGTGGCATAGTTTATTTCGAGATGCCTGAGTTTCCAACAAGTGAAGGTTATGAATCTGGTTCTCATGGGTTTGACATAACCCCATGAGGTGCTGAAGTAAAAGTTGGATGGAATATAGATGGATTTTTTTTGGTTCTACCATGTACCTATAGTGGGCATGATACCATCTGTGTGATCCTTGATAGACTAACCAAGCTGGAAAACATCCTAGCAATTCGAGAATATGGTTCAGTTGAGAGATTGGGAAGCGTCTACCAAGAAGAGATAATTCGACTCCAGGGAGTCTCATCAATTATAGTCTCAAATAGAGATGCATTCTTTACATATCATTTTTAAGGGATTTTAGGAAGCATTTGGGACTCAGATGATTTTGAGAACAACATTACAACCACTGATAGACATCCAGGTAGAACAAACCATTCAGGTACCAAAGTAAATGCTATGGGATTACATCCTCAATGTTGGACTCAGTTGGGAGGATCACCTACCTCTAAAAGAGTTCACATATAAAATTAGCTACCAATCCACCATTGGTGTGGAATCGTTTGAGGATTTGTGTTGCTGGCTCGACATGTCACCGGTTTGCTAGACTGATCTAGCAGAGTCCGCAATAATGGGTCTGATGTTCGTGCAAGCAACTATGAAGAAGGTGCAGGACGTCTGGGAGTGGATAAAGACGAAACAGAGCCATCATAAGTCCTATTCTGATATGAAATGAAGACCCTTGGAGTTTGAGGAGGGATACGACATGTTCCTTTGGGTCTCTCATTGATGTGGGGTACAACGATATGGTAAGAGTATATAGTTATCTCTGAGGTTAATCAGACCTTTTCTAATAATACGTAGAGTGTGAGAGGTGGAATACCACTTAGCCCTACCTCTATAGTTAGAGTGGGTGCATAGAATATTTCACATATCATTGCTAAGGAGATATGTACATGACCCTTCATACATCATTTAATTGGTTGAGCTGAATGTTGATGATGGGTCTAATATTGAAGAGTTCTCGGTGGAGATTGAGGATCAACAAGAGTGGCACCACTATTGGTGATCGATTCTTCTAGTGCGTGTTCGGTGGAAAAAAATTAATCTCAAGGAGATCACCTAGGAGCAAGAGGTTCAGATCTATTCTCAGTATCCAAAATTTTTGGTTTAGCCCCTTTTTTGGATTTCATGGAAGTAAATCCCTAAGGTGGGGAGATTGTAATGTATTAGTTCTCCATGTAATATTTTTGAAAATTATTTGGGATTATTTCAAGACCAGGAACTAAAACAGAATTTGATTCTGAGGCCCATGGTGCCCATAATAAAGATCTGATGTCTTTTTTATGTTTATTAAAAATATTCATCTTGCGCAGTTTTAGTAACTTTTAGACTAGTTCTCGGATTTTAAATCTGAGGCACTATTGTGTTTAGAGTAGTAGGTTTTGTTTATGTGGGCCCTAACATTGACAAGCATAGGTCCACTTCAGAAAATATTTTTAGACAATTTAAATGAAACAAATAAATATATAAAAAATTTATTTTCACATTTAAAAGTGATGCGGCAGAACTATGACACCATGACTGAGAAACTATTTCCTTTAATAAATGAAACAGTATAGAAACACTGCAACTCAGTGAAACAGTGATGCTAAAACATGTTTCTTCCTTTAATATATTGGACGGGATGCAAGACCGGATTCATGATCCTTTGAGGCTCTATAAAAAAGAAAGGAAACACATTAGAAAATTCATTTATCAGTGAATGATGAACAGTGGTGGTTTGATGATCAAATTTGGAATAAGAGACAACAAATTCATATACAATGAATGTGGGACTCACACATCGTTAGGGATCAATCCAATCCTCGAGGTGCGTGGATTATTTTTTTCGTCATGAATTATTTCCCAATTCTAGTTTGAAATGATAAACATGGGAAAACCAATGAATAGATTGATCTAAGGTTCAATCATTATTGCCAAATGGTTAAAAATAAGGGATTGAAGGGGATGAATTATTAAATTTTCTTTTGTTGCTTTTTTATATTTATCTACTGACATGAATAGACCATGGACAACAAGAACAAGTACAAGTTCCATCCTATGTGTGTTCATGTGCTTATCTGCCTTCCCCATTCTTGTGTTTTTCATCAGTGGACCCTCATGGTGGAAGTGTGTTTTTAGGGTGGTTCTGAACAAGGTTAGACCCTCTGTGTGACGATGAAATGAAATGGAGCTCATGACAACAAAGAAAATGAATTAAGGGTCGCATGAATGATTCTTTTTTTTAAAAGCATTGGAGTTTGATCGGTGACCTATGGAAGGAGCACTAATGGCAGTGTATAGAGTAGTCATCTAGTAGTAGGAGGCTTCCAGATCAAAGGCTGGTGATGGAGGACCCTGTGACGCAGTGGTTATAGGAGGTTGGCTCGACCAGACGTGACACAAAGCTGCACCTTGGGGAATGGAGTCATAGTCCACCTGGACCGCAATGAGATCCCATGGTAACTGATGTGGGGTGCTTCATGCAGTGGCTAACCATGTAGAATTAATTGGTCCACTGCTTTGAAAAGTCAAGGATATGGCACCTGTCTTGTCTGGGGAAACAAACTGGACCACTCGAGCGTGCAAGGATGGATATGGAGGGTCATGCCCAGCCGGTGTGGGATAGATCCAACTAGGCAGGTCGACCTAGTGGGGGGTGGTGGTCAGACCTGACTGGAGTGGTCATTCTGACCATGTCGGACCAGACCAAGACCCAACTAGTAACATTTTTCAAAGAAACACATAACTCTCAAAACCTGTTTTCGTTTGTGGCATTGGGACACTTGATAAGAGGCGTACATTTTGAGATACTCGAGGAGAGTTTTTGTGGTAGTTAGTATACGACCTTATAGATCGATGAGTAACTGATCTCGGAATGAGCATGCTAAGGATGGAATCCCATAGTTTTCTGTGACCTTAAATCAATGTGATTACCTAGACTATGTTTCTTATCTAGAGATTGTATCTTGAATACACTAATTCAGTACTCCCATGTCCCACCAGGGTGTGGGTAATCTATTCATTGATGACACTCTATGTGTTACCAACACTCAATGTTTTATATATAGTCTATGTGTTACCTACACTCTGTGTGTTACCGAAACTTTGTGTGTTACAAACACTCAACGTGTTACTACTTGAGGGTACAATGGATTCTTAAGAGAATCCATTCTACCTACCATAGTCTAATACATGGTTTAAGATTACTCTAGTGACTCTCGTAATTGTACCTCAAAGAGGATATAGATCATTTTCCCCTTTGATAGTCTACTTGTAGTCTTTCTTATTGATGTTCTTTGTGGTGTAATTCCTGTGATTCCTTATAGTTTACCATTGTGGCTTGGGGCCCCTACTTATTATTGTTTTACTCACTCCAAAATAGGCTTCACCCATATGTTTCATGTCATGTGCAGATGATCAGACACTTTGATGGGGTCCATAGTGGGTTGTGGACATGGTGTGATTCAGGTTGATCCGAGGAACATTGTTCGCTTCAGCAACATTCAGACATCTTACTGTACCTACCCTTCAAGTATGGTTTTTAAAGACAAAATCCAAGAGATTTTAATTTCCTTTTTTATTTGGTCTTGTATTGTAGACCATTTTATTTTAGTTTTGTACCTTACTCTGGGTGTGTTTTCTTAGTGGTTTTCATCCAAGCTTACTTAGTGTCTTCAGTGTCATATTTTTCTTGGAGATGGCTGTGTGCATACTGGTACTCCACAAAATGTCTCCCACATGTAGAATATGCCTACATGGTGTTATTTTTTATCCCATGGACTATGGTAAGTGGCCATGGGGTAGTAATGGTATGTGACCTAGGGGACGGGTCATGAGAGTATCTCCAAAGGGTAGCCTCTTTCAGAAAATACCAAAATCAGCCATTCAATCCAAAATCTGTGTATTCATAATATATTCACAAGTATACATTCATATATCTATATCAAAAAAATAAATTTTCAAATAATATATAGGGAGGATCTCTTTCTTTAGAATTTTAGATTCATGAAAGACACCTGAAAGATCATAGATTTTCAAACATAATTGATCAGAAGATTCATAAATTCCCTTAGAAATTCAAATAATATATTCCATTAAATATGATTATTTGAATCAATCAAAATGATCCTCTAAATTGGTAAAAATTGTATTAAATTGGTTATTAATGCTATCAAAACTAATTCTGGTATATCAGATAAAATTTTGGATTTAGATATCTGATATTTAATTCACCAATGTGAGGCACAATTCTGTAGCACTGGCTTCCTTTATTTAGCATAGGGTTCCTTTACATAGAGTTTGGTTACATTGCATAATGAAAGGTTACTTTATGCAACATAGGGTTCTTAAATGTAACATAGGGTTCATAAGTACAACATTGGGAATGAACTTGGATTCCATACTTCATTGTTGAATTGAATTTTCACAATCTTATTCAAACTTAGGGTTGAAAAACCATACATTAATTTACTTAATTGGAGTGTTGACAATCCATATATGTGTTTTACAACAAAGTGTAGTGATGATTATTCATATGTTCATTTTCCTATTTTTTTTATGAATAGCGTTTATAAAAAACATCCTATACCTTTGTATTCCTTCAAAAAGATACTTGTAAACAAGGAATAAATTCCCAAAAAATACTTAATGAAACATTATTATCACACAAACAAGGGTATTTGGGTTCATCAGAATCAACATATATTTTAAATTATTATTGACATAATATATTCCCAACAATCTCCCCCTTTTTTATGATCATATAACACATAATATAACTCATAGAAAATATAATATTTGCAAACATTTTTGAAAAACATATTAATTTATATTAATAGTATTTCAATTTTATTGTATTATTTTTATTAAAGAAAAAGACACATGGAAATTGAAAATGATTATGGATACCCTATGTTCTCCACTTTTTTTATAACAAAATGAAATTCGAAAATAAAATGGTACAAACTATTGTAAATATTGCACTAAACAGAAATAAATACTTATCTGAACTAGTGAAAGATGAATAAATTTAGAATTGGCAGTAAAATATTGATTGTAAATAACAAAAAAATAATACTAAATATAATTCATAGATGTAAAAAAAATGCAATGAAAATTGAATTGAAGATAATCTTTTTTAAAATAGATTAGATTCCACTAATAAACATAAGAAATTTATCTCAAAGTATGGTATTTGGTTAGATGCAGTGGATTTTTCACCTTCTTCATCACTAGAAGTGGATGCAACAATATGGGAAATGGATTGGATAATACCATGGATAATATTCAGATTCCCCAATATGATTTGAAAATGATTTTTGAACACACTTATCCACTACTAGAGCATATTCCATGAATCTTGATTAATCCTCAAGCTATCAACCAAATTTACTTTGACAAACTCATTAACATATTCTTCATATAGATTGAATATAGTCATTCCATCTCAAACATGATGAATAACTAGCCCTAACCAAGAATCATTAGAGGCTAATTGACCCATGAAATTTCTTTTATTCTCTAGAAGAATAATCAAAGGAGTACTGTCACACATAATTGTATGAAGTCTATCATTGAAATCATAAAACACTAAAATAATAGTTTAATATATTCTAATAAAATATAGAGGAGTCTTATTAGAGGAAGATGATGCTAGGATGGATCAAATAGACTAATATTCTTTTCCCCACAACAAATTTAACTCATAAAAATCATACTTTTTAATTTATTCATTCCCCAATGATCTAATATCAATAAACAAGGCACTGATAAAATCTTATATTTTACCCATTAAAAAAAGTGTTGCTTGAACTTCTCATAAATTAGACTGATGTGCCTCAAAATCAACTCTAGGAAATGTTTGAATCTTCAGATCTTATAAATTATTATTATCACCATCTAACTATTTTCTAAGAGAAGTGTTTTTTTCATACAAAATATTATAATTTTGAATGAAATATTCAATATAATAGTCAAAACACTCTATAGAAATATGAATTGATGGTTTTCATACATCCACACTATCCATCCATTTCTCTCTATATGAACTTTTCATTTATTGATATTTTATTCACACTTTTAAAGTACTCACTTTTATATCCACTAAATAAGAAACAACCAAGAAAATATTTGTAGGGGTGGATCCAATTGAAATTGGGACAACATCCCTTTGTTCGTCTTATCTTTGAGGCTCTCTCTCAACATTCTCATCCCCTTCATCTCCATGCTCACATATTCTTACAAATTATTCTTCAACTACATACACTTCCTTAGTAATGATTAATAAAATGATTCCTATTTGAGTAGTATTTTCACCTAATCTCGATTCATATTCTTATTATGGCCTTTGACAAATAGAACTAACTGATGGTATCATTTTCTACTTCCCCTGAGTAGTTATAATCATCTGATCATTTTCCACCATAACAACTGGTAACAGATTATTACAACAGTTTCTCTAAAAATATCATAGCTTCTTCATGGATCCATCATTTAAAACATTACTACAATTACATCGATGACCTAATGAGATATCTCAAAATTTTCTTAGGCTAAAAGAGAAAATGAGAAATTATCTTTTTATAGTGATAAAAACTCATTCTAGATTCTTTAGAATAGAAATAATTCATACACCTCAGGACATACCCACTAAAATTCCTCATGATATGGATCATTAATTAAAATAAAACATTCATTTTAGGACACACAACATTTTCTAACCCCACATTCCTTGGAACAATCAATGACTGATTGAACATTTTTAAGACCATTTGATTAGGATTTAGGTCTTTAGTCATCATCTTCTTAGTAGAATAATTTTAAAATGTAAAAGACATTATATCATCTAATATAAATATTACATGTTCTATATTTCATAAATTAAAATGATATTCCCCCACATGGGGACACACAAATTGATTAGCAATTTACAGTGAAGAGCTGTAAAATTCTTCTTAATAAATTATATATACAACAGACAGCTCATCAACACCGAAACTAGATGAATCATTGTAATAAAATTATTTTCAGAAAATATATTAGATAAATGTTCTATTAATATATCCAAAAATAAATTCACATCCCTAAAATACTATTTCATTCATTAATAATGTATTTTTTTATTTATCCATTTGAAATTGATTACCTTTCCTTGAATAATTTTCTGATAAATAAAATGTTGGTGAACCGAATCGATCTAATCAATATCATCAATTCTGCCTGATGTTTTCATTTTATACTGATTAATGATTGAAGTATTGAATGTCAGGGATTCAGAGAACATAAATAATGTAAGATCTATAATTTAAATATTCAAAAGACTACATTAAAGAGTGGGATATGTATAATGGTTTAGTTATAGTTGTGTGTGCCAATGACTTGGCTTAATCATTAAATTTTATTTTTGAAAAGAATCAATATAAATAAAAAATATGAGAGAAAAGTTGACTTATATAAAAAATTAATTAAATATAAATAATAAATAATTGATAAAAAAACTAATAAAATAAATTAACACACATTTATTTAAAATTATATAATCCAAACTCTCCTTTAATAAAATATAATTTTTATATGAGAAGTAGTTTAATAAAATTATCTTCTAATTGATATTGTTTATTTATATATTATAATGATATATCCTTCTTAATAAAATGATCTTTTAGAAAATGATATCTTTCATCAAAATGATTATTCTGAGAGTGGCTTATAGGATTTTTTGAAATATTTATTGAACTATTATTATAATATAAAATAGGATTATTATTAAAATTTAGTCCAAATTTTAGTATATTGTATTTAATACACAATATCTATGCATAAAAACTACTTGTAGATATATATTCTGCCTCATCTATTGATAGGGAAACTGAATGTTGTTTCTTACGTGACCATTTTACTAATGAT
This sequence comes from Viscum album, assembly GCA_963277665.1. Lineage (NCBI taxonomy): Eukaryota > Viridiplantae > Streptophyta > Magnoliopsida > Santalales > Viscaceae > Viscum > Viscum album. Next base: position 334,409,871 of record OY728122.1, read on the forward strand.
TTTCATAAAAATACAAATATTCCTAAGGTAATTTTTTATATCTAATATACATCCTCCAAATTCAGAATCAAAATATTAAATTAAATTAAAAATAGTGGGTTTTGGATAAATAAGAGGGTGAAAAAACACTTTCTTTTAAATATGTAAACATTCTTTAAAAAATATTAAGATATTGTTGTACAAATACATATATAATACATTATTTCTAGTCCACTAGTAGTAAGATATAAAAAACTACCAATAATACTACTATATAACTTGTTTTAAACTATATTTCAATCTTTATCCATGTCATGTTTTATAATGGTACACATAGGAATTATATAAATATTACTATTTTTAGGTAATATTTTATTCCATAAATCGATAATATATTTACTCTATTTCAAAACATTTCAATAAATTTTTTTATAAATTTTAAATCGTAAAATGACTGTAATTTTCCCTTCATTCTTTTTTCAAATAAAATTGAAATAGATTAAAAAAAATTATAACCATTATTTATATTTATTGAACCAAAGGAATCACCATCCACAGAAATTTGAACTCATAAAATATTTGAAAAAATAGATTTCCTAAAAAGAGTAGGATCCACTAATCCCAAAAATAATACATTTTCCAATTAAAAAGAGTTCAATCTTTTATATCAAGATCTAGGTTCTTGTTAAAGGGAAAAGAGTGATTTTTCATCATTAAAAAAAAGAATTTTGTTTTTTTGGAATTTCAAAACCTGTGGGTTGTTCAATATAAACTTCTTCTATTTAATTTCCATTAAAAAGGTGGAATTAACATCCATCTGATATAATTTCAAAATTCATATTATTTGAATAATCTAAAAAGATTCTAATGGATTCAAATTGAGATTCAGATGAAGGTTTCATCATAATCTATTCCTTCATCATGATTATATCCACTACTAAAATATTTTTGTTTCTGGTTATGATCCCTTCATCATGCAGTTTATTTCTAATGATCTAGTTTAATCAAATTTCTGGATAATTTGATGGTATTTCTAATAATTAAAAAAATAATTTTTTAATTGGTTGAGTTCTTATTGAATTTCTAATAACCAAATATCATTTCATAAATCATCTTAAAAATACATAGGTTCCATCTAAGATATAATGGATGATAATTAAACTAGGTTTCATACATTTTGTCTAGTTAAAATTACTATATCTAAGTCTCCTATTATATTCTCTAAAAAATGTTATATAAGATTCTATAATTTATACCTAAGACACTTTCAGGTTCTTAAGTTTTATGTTATTCTTTAAATGGGGTTGAATATAATTTACATTATTTTCAAAAATATTTTCAGGTGAGTCAAGTCTCATTTTTTCTAAGGATTCAGTTTTGTTATATTTTTCAATTTTTCTTTTATTAAAAGGGTCACCTTCATCCAACTTCACTTGAAATTATTCTTTAACAATCATTTATTTTTTATTAAACACTATATAGTCTCTAAAATCAGAATAATATCCTATAAATATTACTTCATAAATATTTGGATCCAATTTAACAATTTATTTTAAGGTATTTCTGATATATACCTTGCATTAAAAAAATTTAAGTACTTGTATTTTGGTTTTATTTTATTCCAAAGTTGATGGGGTTCCTTTTTAATAATTTTTCTTATTAAAACTATATTCATGATATATATGGTAATTATTACAGCTTCTTATATGATATATGTATGAAGACTCTATTTATTTAGCATAGTACTTTCCAATTCATGAATTGTTCTGTTATTTCTTTCAAAAATCCTAATTTGGTGAGGTGTCCTTGTTGTACAGAAGGATTGTTTAATAGCTGAATTTGAGAAAATAAAATTAAATTATTGACACTAAAATTCACTACCATGATCAATTATCAATGATATCATTTTAAATATTTTTCATTTTGAACTACTATTCAAAAATATTAAAAAATTGTGAATAACTCACTTTTTGAGTTTTAAATAATAAAACCTAGTAAATCATGAAAAATCATCCAATAAATCATACCCAATTAATATACTTGCCCAAATTTAAACTCTTGATGGTCCAAACATTTACATGTGGATATGTTTGAAATGTTTAGATGTAGCAATTTTATTAATTGATTTTAAATATGATTTGGGTTGTCTTGCAATTTGACAAGCATAACAAATTATATCATGTTAAAACATAAGACTAGGAAAAAAATAAAATCTTTTTGAAAAAATATGTAATGAATATGTGTTGTAATTTTTATGTCTCATATTCTAGATCCACGATTCATTAGTCTTAGGACATAGGAATTTCAAAAAAATTTACACAAGGAATTGATATCCAATTTATAGTCTTTTTAGATCTTGGTCCATTAAATTTAAATATTTTATCTTTTCAATAATATGTGGAAAATATTAGAATAATAAAAATAAAATCCATCGTCACAATGTTGAGAAATACTTATCAGGTTTTGATTTGTCCCTCCTAAAAGTAATCATTTTTTGATTGAGATTTTCTTTGGAACTGAAATAGTTTCAACTCCAATAATCATTCCTTTTGCATTATTTATAAGTGTGACAAAAACTACTTCCATTAATTCTAGTGTATCGAAATTTTCGGAGTCTCCAGTTATCTCTCTAGAATAGTCTCTATCCTTATACCATATTTCTTGTTTTTTCAAATGGTCTTTGATCTATAAACATATTTAAACATTTATTTGTTATGGTACCCATATTTCCTTACTTTCAACTATGTCAACATGAAAAGATCTAGGATTCTATATCTTTCTTATATTTCCAAAATTTGTATTTCTAACACTAGACACATTTTTGGAAATAAAATCTTTTTTAATAAAAACTATTTTTTGAAATTTTATTTAATATTTTTTATTCTAATGGCCTTTTGTCCATAAAAATATTGGGTATAAATTTTTTGAATTAAGCACAAGATATTTTTTGTATAATTTTGAATTCTCACCCATGATTCCTCTTAAAAACATTTACATTTTAATAAAAACAATTACAAGAATATCATTCAGATTATATTCTACTTTTTTCAAAAATAATAGAATTACTTTTATTATATTATACATTATTTTGAATTTATTATATTTTATTTTCATGAATAATATAGATTGATGTAGATGAATTAATTTTTTTAATTAGTTCTTATTTTGGTTTTCGAATTGTTTCTCCTTCACCTAAAAGATTATTGAGAATGTTTTTTAATGATTTATGTTTTTTAATTAAATAATAATATTTGTATTCTATCATTTAATAGTAAGTGGACAATTTTCTATTTATAAATATTTTAGAGTCACTGGAAGAAGAATAATAGGTTTGAACCTCTTCTTCATCCATATACATGAAGTACATATTTGATTTAATATTTAATGGTTGTTTTTCTAAATTAGATTTTGATGAGCTGATAGAGTCTTCTGATACACTCAACATTGTTTCAGGTATCCTTTTCATTATTCTCATAATCAAAATTCTTATAATATGGACTTTATTTCTTCTATTTTTTATCTTTCAAATGTGAGAAATCATGTCTAATGTTAACCATCATTTCTCAACCATATCATCTTACATCTCTTGGTTCATTTTCATAATTATTAAAGGATTTTCAAAAGAGTATTTTCTTTTTGATAAATTTTAAATTTCTTTTTGTGATATGAGCCAGTTCCATTCAATAATTTGAGGAGTCCTTAATTTTTTTGACTCATGTTATTATTTTCATTCATAATTATATGATTTCACCTTAATGGATGTGTTTTAAAATTTTTACTAAAATATTTTGGTATTTATATTTATCTTTCATTTTTGTTCAACATATCATCATTATTACTATTATTTCCTTCCTAGTTAAATTCCTAATAGTTGATGATTATTTAATAGTTATAGATATGTCGTTCAGTTTTATAGGTAGTAATTTAATTACCTTTAATGCTTGATATTATTGTGAAATTGGATCTCCCAAGGTAGTAATATTGTTGAATTTGTTTCAAAACCATATATTAATATTTGTGATTATTTCACTATAAAACATTTTGAATTTGTAAAAAATTATTTTTGTATTAGTGTAGCTCATATATTTGACATTGCATGTTCCTTCATATGCAAAAAATAGTCTACCATATCTCATTAGAAGAAGGTAATTGTGATATATGATTAAATTCATCTTGATGAAGCCCAAAGATGATAGAATTTATTTCTATTGAGTTAATTTCATATTATGATTCTTTTGAATAATTTAAATTTTTTTCTATAGAATCACAAAATTAGTGACGATCATTAAATAATCATTGAATCCCAGATTCAGCAAATAAATGATCATTCATGATTTCAAACATCCGTAGTAGTCACCAATAATGTATAGAACATGAATATTAGACATACCTTCTTTCGGTTCGTCCACTTAAATATGATTTGTATAGAACATATTATTTAGTTCTTTTCTAAATACTTTTTGAGAACAGATCACCTCTAATACCAACGGTTTTGTCAGAATAATATAAAGATTCATTAGAGGGGGGGAATTTTGTCATTTTGACAATCTTGAATAATTCTGGATTTCACATTTTCTTTGTGATTGACGGAATAATATAGTGTTCTATATTAAAAGTAATCAATTAGCATATAAACAGAGATAAAAAAACCAATAATTTATATGTTGTTTTGGGGAACAACGTCCCCTAGTCCACTCCACCTACACTCTCAACAAGCATGGTAAATTTTACTAGAATGGTCGTATTATCACAAGACCTTAAAATCCAAAATTGAGTATAATTTTTTTTTTCACCATTACATAAAGGCATAAAAAAACCTTCTATTTATTTTATATGGAACAAAAAATATTCATATCTTAGTCCAAGATGCTAAGACTCTACCACGAATTCATCTGAGAAGCCTATACTTCAAATATAATAGATGAGTTAATGTTTTGTATGAAATAGGTTTAGCTCACAGTTTCAGTATAAATTGATAGAATAAAAGTATTTGACTTAAAGTATGAATATTTTTTTTTGATAGAAATGTCATTGATGAAATTATGGTTCTAAGTTAGATTCAATTGTATATTAAAAAGAATAATTTTTTTCACAGTAGTTCAATGTTGAAAATTATATCTCCAAAGTGTACACTCATTCTTATAATAAAAAATGATAATCCTTTGAAAGAGTTCATTATTCAAAAGATATTCACAAGTAAACATTCATATATCTATATCAGAAAAAAATTGATAACATATACAGTAAATATAACTTGCTTCGGTATTATTGATCCAAGAAAATCTCCTGATAGATAACAGTTATTCGAACTAAAATATTCAGAAGAGTAATAACTTCTTATAGAAATAAAAACGATTTTCCATTGAATACAGTTTTTTGAATCAGACAAAATGATCCTTGGAATCAATAATAAGACATGATTAAATTTATGTTTAACTGTATCAAGAATGCTGCTAAAATATTGGATAAAATCCCTGATTTAGATATCTGACATTTAATAGTTCAACGCAGGGTTCAATTATATAAACCAACAATCATTTGTGTAGTGTAGGGTTAATTTGAGATACATAGGGCTCCTTTCCATAATTTTGGGTTCCATTTTACAACATAGGGTTACTATGAATAATGTACAGTTCTCAAGAATAACATAGGGAATGAAAAGGCATTCTTGAAATTACTATTGAATTGAATTTTTATATTCTTATTCAAATGATGGGTTGATAAACCATATGATAATCTTCCAAATCATGGGGTTTTTGATTCCCACTTGTACTCTTAATCATTGAATAATGATTATGATCCATAAAATCATTTAACGAATATGGGGTTTGAATAGTGTTTACAGAACACATCCCGTAGCTTTGTATTCTAACAAGAATATAAAGTAAATGGGGTATACATTCATGATAAATTACTTAAAGAAAACTTTTTGTAAAAAACAAGGGTATTTAAGAGAATAAAAATCCATATATATTTTAGATTATTGTTGAGAAAATACATGATCAACATAATTCAAAACTAAAATAATGATTACTTTAAACAATTATTATAAATCAAAAAACATTTCTCAATTATTATCATTTTAAAAAAATTCATAGAACATAAAGGACATTTAAATTTAAAAATTATCAATAAATAATTATATTCCTATGAAATTTTATAATTATACATAATTTATTTCTAAAAGTAACAAACAAATTGATTATAATTATTCAACATTTTTTGGGCAATCAAGTCTCTTATTCTTTATTTTTATCATTCAATATAATTTTACTGAATTTATAATGAATTTAATTATAAAAATTAACATTAAATCATTAGATAAATATAACATATCAAATTGTTGTATAATTTTTTACATTTCATAAATGATTGAACTATCATTGTAAAAAAAATTACAATTCAATATCATTTGTATTCTTTTGATCATTTTCTATTTTTTAATGGAACATAAAAAATTAATTGAAAAAGGCACTTTTGGTATTTATAGTAAGATCAAAAATCATAATCTTATTGTGTGGATTTATCATATATGTATATAAAGAATAAATAACCATTATATTATTTTTTAACAATTCAAGAATGATTTCTCATTTATAATAAATTGATGAAGGTTATTGAAACATAAAAGAAGCTTATATTTCTAAAAATATATAGTGGAGAAATACATTGGGCCCCCAAAAAATTATTTTGATACCCCAATGAATGAATAATAATTCTTGTAATTTTCATTCACATATGTAGTTATAATAGTTTCCAAAATAATAATTGATTTTTTTTCTTTGAATGATATATTTTATATATTACATATAATTATTTTTATTCTATTGTAGAGGCTTCATTCGGTATTCCCTTTTTTTTGAAATTCACGATGAATACAAATTCAAGAAATTTATTTGAAATAATATTATCTACCAATTTGTATAACAAAACCTAAAATTTCATAAAATCCAAATCTGATATTGTTTAATAATACCATGGTAATATAAATTCTCTTCAATGCTTTTATTACCTATAAATCAAATACATGAAACCCTCCCTATAGAGGATTAAATCAAATATTTCTTTAAAAAATAATCAATATATTTCTTTTTATATAATTTATAAAAATTAATTAAGATACCATATAATGATAATACATAGTAGATTTTTAATCTGTCCAACCATTGTACACTTAGAAAAATTTAATTTTTATTTGATTACAACTCCTTGAATATTTTAACATAAACCCAATTTTTAAACTATTGACCATATATATTTGATATCCATTGAAATCCCTTTTTGATTTATGTTTTTTTGATAACAATATGTGTATCATCATTTTAATCAACCATTATACTATGAAATAAAACATATAAATGATATTTATCAAAATTAGTTAGGGATATTACAAATACATTTCATCTTGAAATTCCCCCCATTAATACACCATGTGTGAGGATATTTTGGGATCCCAATGTTATCTATAGTGAATAAATATCATGTAAAAATTCCGACGTCTTATTAAATAATAAATCTTTTTTAATAAAACCTTTTATGAAATATAAATTTTTGATATACCCTTTTAATTTTTTCAAATAGCATTCAATTATGGAATATCCTTAAAAGGTAATTTCCACATACATAACTCAATTTTATAATTTTTATTACAATATCATGTATAAAATTTCATATATATGTATATATATTGAAATATAGATGTATTATTTATAGTATATATTGTCATTAATCCTTCTAATATGATATGGAAATTCATTTCACTGTTATTTCATATCAAAAACTTATAATTTTTCTTCTATATAATGAGAACATAGAGATTACGTGGTATTAATCTTAAAAATATGTCACATTTTATAGAAACATAAAACTAATTATATATCCATAATGTATAATTATGAAGTATTGTGAACATTAAATTATTTTAATTTATTTTATAATGATTTTCATTATTGATATTTGAATACAAAATATCATTACGATTAGCCTCTCAATAATAACACCACATGTTTTAGGTGTCTATGGGAGTTCCTATATATGACCATGTGTGTTAGTCTTCTGAATTGAGATAATTTTCAATGAACATCATGGATCAGGTAATTTGATACATTTAGAAATCTAAAATATTATATTTTTATAGTGATGTAACTTATGTTAAGTGTGTTATAAATTATATTACATTAGTTGATTAATAAAGAAATAATTTTCCATCCAAGTATTGAAACGAAATATCTCACTTCCTTTTGATAATGTATAATGTTATTGTAGAATAGATATGTCTATATTATGTGAAATAAATACTATATAATAAATTAGAATAAATATATATCAAAAATGAAAAGTTATTTCATCATTCTGTTTCATGATTGATGGGATATTAGTTATCAAAATTATTATATTATAGAGTTGTGATCATATAAATGTTTTCATTATTATGACTTCTCTTTATCTCATTATAATACATAATGTTTTACTTGGTACATATTTCTATATTTATATTAGAATTACTTATATCAAGAAATATTCTATAGGATCACAAAATATGTTTATTTGAAAGGTACAATATTTCATAAAAATCATAGTTTAAAGATAAAAATGACCTCATGATTTTAGGTCATTGTTATTGTATGTATAGTAGATCATAAGTAAATTTAAAAAATAAATTTATGGAAATGTTATTTTAGTTTTGAATAAATTGAATTTATCTTTTTTTCTTAATAAATTCCACAAACATTCACGTTCAAATAATTGGATTTGTAAAATTGTTTTTCGAATAAGTTTTATTTGTTGATTATTTGAAAATCTTATTTATGAGTTCTTTAGATGAGTTAACCGATCATATTAAATCACATGATATGATGATGTGTTACAATTGTGTGATATAATATATATAACTCTTTTGATATGTTATAATATATTAATTTTTTTTGGTAACATAAGAAATAAATGATTATTAAAGGAAAAAAATAAAATTAATAACCATATAACCTAAGTATAAATATGTTTTTATGACCCAAAATTAATTTCTCCACTAAAGAGAATGAATTTGAATAAACTTATCCCTTAAAAATAATATTTTTAGAGACATACGAAATTGAAAGACCTATGATTCTATTTCTGCTTCTTTGACTGAAGTTTTGACATTTATTTCATTAAAGAAGTATAATTTTTTTTATTTTTCATTCCAGTATATTGGGATCTCATATTGATGATCAATAAATATTTGAGAAAATGTGGACATTTATCGAAGGAATCTCACACATATACTTAGACATAAGATTTATTGAATATGAACATATCATTGAAATATAACATTTAAACCATAAATGTTTCATTTATTATTTCTCTTAATGATTTTATCTTTTGAATGAATTCCATGATAGAGTAAAAGCATTATCACACTCGATCTAGTGGTATATTAGATGTATGTAAACCTCTATTTAAAATATATTAACAATGAATTCCTCAATCTATATAGTGTTTCAAAAACTGGAATTATATCATTTATACAAAACGATATGGTAATAAATATGAACTAATTTTATAATTAAGGATGAACTATTATATATGGTTCTAATGGTTGTGAAGTCATGTTAATCAAAGGTAATATGTACATATTATGACTTTTGGAGGACATAAACACTTGGAGGATCTATCATCCATCAAGTTATAGGGGTGTGATAATGTTGAGAGTAAAAATATCATAAATGTGTGTTTATGCATGTTTGACAATGTATATAGAAAAAAATGGCCAGAGACTCACCACATTTACCAAATTAACCCGAATAATAAATGGTCCCAGAGTTTCCCAACCAAATCTTTTGCCTAATGTAGGAACCCAATATGTCTTGATCTAGGTTGTAGCTAGTTTAAGGGTGCTTAATGAGATGGAACATTGTGGAGAAGTCCAATCCCACATGGATTGGGATTGATAGTTCTTATTCCATTTAGTCTCATATATAACATTGGCTAAAAAATTTAGTCTAACATGGCATTAATTTTATGTTCATTGGTCTTCGAACTAGATACCAGTTGTAATGATTATTATAAATATTTTTTTAAGGGAAAAATTATCATTATTTACAAATAGTAAATAATAAATAGTTAATACCTATCAATTAGTAATGAAGACACACACACAAACACACACACACACACATATATATATATATATGTATTCATAAAATAATTAATATATATATTAGTTTTTCAAAAAAATCATTACATTAAATAAACATTAGAATTCCTGCAAAAAATTGTATTTTTAATCCCTGAGTTGGTATGTATATTTTAAGGTTAGTCTTATTAATTTTACGATCATTTTATCATGTTCCATTAAATCCAAATTAAATTTTGGGTTATGTTTTCTTGTCAATTGGGCCCAATAAATGTATGTTGGTGGGCTTGATCCAAAATACTTATGCCCTTTATTTACCCTGATATGAGTTGGTTTAGCACATGAGCCACATGTGCAGGGACTCAATCCATTTTGAAAAACATGTTCTAACACTTCAGTTGGGACAACATGGAATACCCAAACTAATATATGTTTTTTAAAATCACCTAGGATCTTTTTATGGTAAAACAATATCCAAATTACATCCGGAAAATTTCAAAACAATTTTAGAAATATAAAATATGATATGGAATTTTTAAATTTCCTCTCATGTACCATCATAAGTGGGATATGGGAAACAAAATAATTTTATTAATAATTTAAATCTTAAAATTTAGGAACATTATTTTTTTTGAGATTGTATTTTCAATGGATTATTTTCTTCTACCCCACATATGGAATTTCCCTCATAAACTCATCCCACTAATAAAGTTGTAAAATACCTATCATGGAATCTATTCTCAAAAATATCTCTTACCACAATGTTAATTAGAATCCACAATACACTACAACAAAAAAATTATCTTGTGTATTTTTAATGTGAAGTTTTAAATTCATTTTGATGGATATGGAGATGACTCAAAACAATGATTGATTAAATATTTTTTTTAATATTAATAATTTTTATGTTATGGAATTAATAATTAATTTTTAAATTTATTTATATTTTGATATGTGAATCATCCCACTATATTTAAATTTTAAAAGTTGTTTCTCTATATTATGATATTAAATTTATTCTCGATATCCAACATTTACTCACTTTTATATTATTATAATGTTACAAAGATGGAGTTACTCAAAAAGATAAGGTTTTACTTTATAATTGGTCCAAATCCAAAAAATATGAAATACAGAAGATATAAATTTGATTTCATAACTTGATCTTGTAAAAGATAAATTAGTTTTATAAAGGTTGTTGTTGTATTATCTTCTATGTGATAAATCAATTTTTTTATAGGGCTCGTGATGATGTAAAATTTTCATTTTTTTTCTTTAAATTGTTAATAATGAGAAAATGTAGATATATTGAATCACATAAAATAATTAATAATAATTAATGGGTAAAGATAAATTTTTTCCAAGTAATATTTATTCTACAATTACATGGTTAATTTTTAGGAAGTAATCATATAATATAATGAATAATAAATACTAAATAAAATATAATATCTCATATAATTATAAATAAAATAAAATCCATTAGAGGGTCCATATTTTTGATGAATTTCTGTCAATCAATGTTTTAAATAAATAATAGAAAGTGATCAATGAATTATTAATACCCCTAAATAGATATTTCATACAACTTATTTTAAGTAGATCATATTCTGAACAGATTTTATCACATAAAACATCACATAATTTCCAATAACTAAATACCACCATGAATTCATCTCATTCAGACCATGTGGGTTTCTATCCACGTGATCATCACAATAATGACACTACAAATCATTCCGCCCATATGGAGCTTTCCATAATATTCTTATGTGAATTTCCCCTTCTATGAACCTCACTAATATATATATATATATATATATATATATATATATCAAGGTTTTTATCCACCTATTTGAACATCTATATAATAATATATATTATTTTGTGCCAGTTTACCTCTACAATGACTATAAATATTCTCAAGGAATCCACTCCTAGGGATTGTGTCCCATTGTAATCAACATTGATCAAATAGTTGCCCACCCTTGGGGAGTATCACTATATTATTGGCATTAAAACCATAGAGACTCTCCAATCTATAACATACACCCACACAAATAACGTTAACATATTTGTGAACATTATCCGTATTATCAATAATAATCTCATCATCATCACATAAAAAAATGGATTTAAATCGAAACCATCAATTTTATCTCCCACCTAGGCCACCAAAAAAATAAATTTCCTAAGGAATATAATCATTACACATAAATATATCATTTTTTTTCAATGTTTTACCATTATCAAAATACAATGGAGTAGATAATAATTTCTCACAATCAAACTACGTTCATGCCTATGTTTATGATAATATTATTCCATAAAAGCAATTAACTGCATTAATAATATTAATTATTAATTAGGTATAAACATGTTCCAGATTAAAATATCAATTTAGTCTATATTAAAAGTACAATTTAAAATATGTATTATCATTCATGATAATTTTTTCTAGGTTCACCCCCATTAATACATGATAACTGTTTTTATGTGTTTAAAATTTATGTATATGCCACCACCACTACCAACCCATCTGATATGACCCAACATACATCTTGAGGAATGTTGAAGAAAGTATAATGCTATAAATCTTGTACTAACCATAAAATAATCCCATGGTATGTTACATAGACTATACCTAATTTAAAAAAACCCCAACAACATATTACCAAAAATTCATACTATATTAAAATGTGGTACAACACCATGAAATTGAAAAACGCATGTAAGTCCTAAAAAATTCACCTATTTTATCACCAAAAATTCAATAAATTTTACAAAGAGACTGAAATGACGCTATTGGTTTTAAATGACTTGAGACAACCTTCATCAAAATTATCATGTCACCTATAGGAGTATATTCTATAATATTTTATATTTTCAAGAAAAAAATTATATGAAATGATTTATCCAATGATCAAATATAATCACCAACAATTATCAACAGAATTTCCCAAAAACAATATTCTCAAATGATTCACACACTAATCAAAAGTAATGTTACTCTATATTTTCCTCATATTCACATTTCATTATATTTTACTCTTTGTTAAATTTATTCATCATTTTTTTATCAAAGAATAAAATTAATTGTCGATCCTTTTTAATTTACCTAAATTCAATTATATTATCATAAGATAACTTCTTATTTTAATTTAGATATTTCATTTTCACAACTTTTTAATTCCCATTAATAACCCACTATTAACCAATCATTTTTATAGTTATTTATATAAAATAAATATTTAATCAATCTCAATTTCACCATTCATTGTTCCAATTTACTACCATAAATTTTAGCCAAGAATTATATGAATAATAAATTAAGCAAAAATAGAAAAATTATTTTAGATTCACAGGGTTTAATAAATGAGATATTTATTTAAATTCACTTACCATAATTATATAATGAAAAAAAATTCTCAATTACCTTTAATAATTCATCTATTTTCCACTACTAATATTACTCTTTCTCCAATTTGGCATGCCACACGAATTTTGAAACATATTTAGAGAGAAAATATTATTGGGGAAATAATATCTAGAGTGAGGGGGGATCTAGATCTCCATGATCGCAACCAAGACCATTCTCTAGGTATGTACTTTGTTTACCCATATACACCATGGTTGTCACAATGTTTTCTTCTCCAACAGTTCTTCTAGAATCGAAATCCTCCTTGGATGGTGACGTCCCAATCCTTTATATTCTATCATCTTATTTCAAGGAGGAATTAGATCATCTCATATGAAATTAATTTATAATATTTAGAAAAGAAAAACCCATATTTCCATGTTTTTTGAAATTGTGATTTCATGGGATTAGGAATTTTTGTCCATGTTTCTAGTGTTTAATTGTAAATAAATTTTCAAAGTCCTGACTTTAGAAGAATATTTTTTTCAAGGCCTTATGTTTGGATTCCAATTGTTTTGGAATATAGAGGTACTGTATTTTTACATTGTTGATGGAGGATCATTTGGGACATGATCCCACTATGGTAGTGATGTGGATTTCTCTCCTCATTCTCCCACTGAATTTATATCATATTTCTTTCTTGTACGGGATTGGTGATTATATGGGATCATTTCATTGTTCTGGTTTTCAAAATATCCATTTAGAGGAAGTAGTGGAGGAACATATCTGTGTGGAAAAGGATATCACTGATACACTTTTTTACTATCTTCTCCTCCATGTAGTGGGTTCAAATTACCAGTCTTAAGAATTGATCTATCCTTACCCCTGATTTTTCATGCATATTACACTACATGGTAATTCATTTTCGGTCTTCCGTAAAATCCACATGGGTTTATTTGACTTAGATAATGTGATATCTCCGAGATACACTATGATTCATTACCCACTGATGGGTGGTTCCTCTTTCTTGGACTAATATCATTTGGGGTATCATCAATGGGGTAAGATGATGTACATACTCTCCTCTCTTTTGTTAGAGCCCAGGTTTTAGGATCAATATTCAAGTCATCCGTTGATGATAAGACCGATGTTCACAGACTTGGTACCCTATCATCCTATTCCCATCTCTATCAACTTTTCCCATCCATCTTTTCTAGATCCCTCTATATCTATTCCCCCCGGATTTCCCTTGATGAATAGTTTACTATCAGAGGGAATTCCATCTTAACCAAGTGTTCTCCCTAGTGAATATATTTTCTAAATAGATGATATATTGGAATTTATTGTAATTTCATCCTCTCCCTAGGTCAGTAATTCTATATCGGTGATCGAGGTTCATGGTGGTCTTAATTCCCAAGTATTAAAATATACATATCTTCTTAATAATGTTTTCAGAATTTCCTAGTCAAAACACATAACCATTGTAGTGGTGTCTCCAGTTCAATACATACATGCATCTAGGGCCAAAACATGGAGAAACTGAGGATAATGATCTTGATCCAAGTATAGTAATCCAATGTTCTCATATCCCATTTAAAATTAGTATACATCGCCAATGAATTCCTTAATAAATTAGTGTCTTTAGGAGGGGTAATGAAACAAAATAAAAGATCTCCTAAGATCATGTATATTAGGCATATAGTGAGGGAGAAAATTTATATTTAGAAAAACCCACATAACATCCATAAATAGTTATTCTCAAAGAAAACTATCTTAGTGAATTTATTTGAATCCACAAATCAGTTTATAAGAACAAACTTTTTTTCAGGTCCAAATGATTCATATTTTCGTTTGTTTATAAAAAAAGATATATGAGGTTCATGATTCCCATTGGCATGATCTCAGTGCCTTTGACATAGGGATGTGATTAACTATATAGATGATTGACATTATATTATGGATCTTTATTTATTCCCAGCTTTCAATGTCTATTATTGGTACACAATAATTATTTTTTAAAACATTTTTTGAACTTAAGAAAGTTTATTCACCACCCACTCTCTTCATTATTAAACAAGACTCTCTAAGCCATCATATTAGCAAAAGAGTTGCATCTGAAAAAATTATTCTTTACTCCTCTATGTACCAATCCTTAGGTATATCTCATCTTATGTTTTCTTATTAAACCATCGTGTTTGTGAATTTTGTTAAAATATCAATTAGGGAAATTAATTACATCTAGGAAGAATGCTTCAAATGGAGTGGTAAAATGATTAATAAGGAAAAAAGTTGTATTTTCATCAGGAATAGGTTTTTGGAAAGGATGGTTGGGGTCTTGGAATGAATTTCAGGTATGGGAAGGGGAACCATTTCCATGTATTATTTGGGTTCCTCGGCATCCTCTAGATGTCCACACATTTATCACTTTGATAATGTGGTGGATAAAATATTGGGAGGAATAGTAAATTGGAAAAATAGACTAATATCATTTAGATGAAGAATTACATTGATTGTAAGTGCGATATCAACTATTATAATGGACATCCTATCCTCTCTCAAGGTACTGAAAGGATTTATTTAATGAATTGAGAATATTATGACCTCTTTTTTTGTGTGATTCCCATTTAGAGGGAAAACACCAGTGGGTGACATGGGGGAGGCCGGATAGATCCCTAGTCATGGGTGGGATCAATGTTAGAAGCGTTTGAAGGAAAATTCATGGTACAGATACTAAGAAGGATTTCGAGGTTGTTGAGGGGAGGATACTTTGGGGAAAAATCATGTGTGGTGGGTACGTGTCTGAAGTGGAAATCTTGAGTGAAAGGACGTTAGCTACCTAGAAATTTTTTCATCCTTCTATATTAGATCTCTAAAAGAACTATTGATGGATCTTGGGTAGAGTGACAATAATATTTGGAAATGAAAATGGTTGGGTACAAGGCATGGATTTCTAGGATGCTCAGTTCTTGACATCACCTTCAAGGAAAGAAGCACACATCGATATTTCATCTATTACATTATAGACATGGAAGATTAGACCATCGCTGATTATGTAAACATGAACGTGAAGAAATATAAATGTGTATTTATTGGATCCTCCTCAGGAACCTTCCTAGCCATGGAATTCAATGGAATAAAAAGTGTTGAAAACACCATGGGTGAATGGGATGATGTGATATGAATCAAATAAATCCCATTTATGATTAACATCCTAACTTGGAGAGTTCAGAACAATGCATTGCCAATCAAGGTTAACATAAATCATTTGGGGGTGATTCCCACCTCAAGGTGTCACTAATACTGGTATCCAAAAAATGAGAACACAAGACAATCCTTTTTTTATAGTGATTGGTCTATAATTATTTGACATGTATTTGGTAGTTTTCTAAGGTGTTCCACCAAGAGGACACGAGTGGAAACATCATCAACCATTGGTGTCTAGGGGTGAAGGATTATGGTTTGGAGAGAATGTCTTCTGAGTTCATCTTTTCAATAGGCTGCTAGTGCATTAGGAAAGAGGGAGAAGATGTTTGACATAATGAAATCAAAAGTGAAAGAATTAGTATTGTCTTTATAACCAGGAATATTATAAATGAGTCAGTCCAGCTATGGAAAAAGTGTAAGACAATCCCTTTGATCATACCTCTTATTAGTAGTAAATTTTCTACCAATGATTTCTATATTAGACAATGGAGATGTGTAAATTGGTATACTCATTAGGCAGACCTCAATAAAATATTATATGGCTTATATAACATGGGAAAAATTGGGGGATGTGGTGTGATCTAGTATACTAGGGGATAGGTAATTCTTACCTTTTATTTTTTCCATTTGTATAGGTTATTCCCTAAAATAGGAGGCACAAGCAATGCTTATTTTCCTCATCATCTATATACAGAATAAAATCCATCTAGAGGTTGTCGAAAATAATTCAATTACATATTATAATGACCCTTGTGACCATGGTTGTACCCCATGGTCTATTGAGTATATCATTGGATGATATAAGGGGATGGTGAACAACTACATGGATGTTTTTCCTACATGACATGAAGGGAATACTGTTATTCGATTCGCTGCTTCCCAGGCCACCCAAGGAGTGCAGATCTCATGTTTCACAGATCTTGGATCACATCCCCTAGTGGTTGTATACCAAGATCATATTAACACCCTTGGTCTCCCTACATCAAACTCCCATTAACCCATGCCCCTATCCTTTTTCCCTATAGTTCCAATGCACACTCTTTTATACAATTTACAAAATTTCTTATTTTTCATAAACAACCCATTAAAAATTAATTATTTAATTTATTATTACTATTATCACCTAGCATTTATATAAAATTAAATAAATTCCATTGAATTACTAAAATTCAACCATAGAGTAAAAATCACATCCCATATAATATGCCACACATAAAATTAAATTCTATGATAAGGAAAATTACTAATATAAATTTCATTACTGAAAATATTTAACGTATCGTAAACTAGAAAACATCATATTTTTAACTCCCTATATATCCTAACCTGTGGATTTCTAAATTTTTATCAAAACTCCTGAATTTGTTTATGAAAATAATGAATAAATCACAAGATCAAAAACATAATTTCAAATTCAACACATAAACTAAATCCCAAAAAATCATTTTATTAACACATACTTAACTCATGATATAGTCTATATTTATATCTTATATTCACCATATACACATCTAATCTAAAAATACCTTTTTATTAAACATAGTACTATTCATTAAATTTAATAATTTTTGTCAAAATAATCAAATTTTGAAATTATTTTTTAGTAATTTAATTCAAATATGAAAATTTTATTTCCTATTTTAATTTTTTTTACAATTAATAAATATTCCATCTATTAAATTATCACTATAATTTTTTTTCAATCTATTCTCCTGTTTTTTAGTATAATACATATATTTTCGTGTTGAAAATATTTCACCCCCACACATATTATCTAGTCATAATATGTAATTTTCATTTATTTAATTACTATTTAAATAAATTATTTCACAAATAATAAATTTTAATGAAAATAATTTGAGAAAATTCAGCACATTACAGAACAAAAATTAATGATTTTTAGTAAGAATAAATAAATTAATATTAATTGTAACACCCCAGGTAAATAAAGAATATGACATTTTCATATTTATCCATATTTGTGAATAAAATATTAATATTACATTAAAGGAAACTCTATGCTCGATGGCGTACCCAATATGAAACAATGAGTTTTTTGAAATCTTACATTGCACTCTAATAATAAAATAATACAATTTTAAATGGTAGTTAACACCTAGTCGTTGTATTGGTAGGAATGAACGGAACTAACTACAAAATGATTATATATGATTTTAAAATATTTTTTCACTTATCTAATGAATGTTAGAGGCTTAAAATGCAAATGAATCCAATTTTAATCATTAATCTTCTAATATTCTTTAAAAGGTCGATTAAAAACCATTTGATGGAGAACCCCTCTTAAATCCTTTTTTTGAAAATTTTATATGTTATATTTGACAAAAAAATTATTTTTAGAATCGGGGCATCAAAATTTACTTTGTATGAATTTTTTGTTTTTTTTCGATAAAGATCATTTTTTAATGAATAGTGTAAAATGTTGTATTCTAATTCAAAACCTCCTTTTAATATAATTTATTTATATTATTAGATAATCTTTTGAATGGGTTTTAAAGTGAAATTATAATATATTTTTACCATTTAATCCAATGGTGATCATTGGAATTAAGTTCACTTTGAAATTGGACTTAAACTAGTGTTAATCTTTTAATAGATATTGTTTCTTAAAAACACGATATTTATTTTGACAGTGGGAATGAATTGTTAAATTAATTAATGGAACCTATATATTTTGAATTTTTTAAAATAGAAATCATTTTTGCATTCTGAATATCAAATATATCTTAGGGTGAATTTTTGGTATTTTTCGGAAAAACTTCAATTTTGATGAATAGTGAAACCACTAAGTGGTAGTTGAAGAAACTGATTTTTCGTTTAAATAAAACATTACCACTTCTGTGATTTGATTTTCAAAAATCTGAAATACATGGTTGTCATTAATAAGTAAAATGTGGTTCAATGAGATTAAAATAATTTTTGGTGAATAGTAACTTTTAAGTTTTATTAATCGTGATTAAAGGTAATTAGTGTAATTTAAGGTAAAAATAATGTTTTAATAATATGGAATGACCTAGAAATATGTCATACCCTAAATTGATGTGTCATGGACGACCAAGAAAATCCATGGGTCAACTTTGGTACCCCATGGAGCCACTTTGGTAGGAAAATGACATAAATAGCATTTTATTTAAAGTTAAAATAAAAATGTCACAAACAAGAGTTGTTTTACTAAAAAAAAATTTAAATGGGGTCATACAAGTCATATTTTTTACTATAAATATTAATTATAAATCTAAAAAGATTTCTTACATCAAGATATTTTTTTATAATTTTTAGACATTGAATACATTAAATTATTTATGAAACCATGATGATGCAGCGATTACCTCATTATTTAACGATTTAAATAAAATGAAACGATAATGTAAAATATATGACCTAAACATGTTAAAAACCTATTGTATGGGAGGATATAGAACTATTATCACCTTATACTAGAAATATATAATTTTGGGACCTTTAAAATCCGAAAAACATTTTATAATAAAGTTACCTTTTATAACATTCCAAGAGTGCCCCTCTTCTCCTCTTATAAAAGGCCCCCACCTCTACCACCTTACCCACACCTCTCAAGCATTTGAATCACCCAAACCCTAACCATTTTGTCTCTCCACATCCCTCTCTTACTCCTAGAAGCCTCACATTGGGTAGAGGTCCTCCAAAGGAATCCTTTGAGCTCAAATCAAAAAGAGTTACCCGTTTTAAAGGTATTGTGTTCCCTAGTGTTCTTTTGTTTTATTTTACTTCTCCAACCCCATAATCTCTTTTTATTTATTGATTTTGTAACAAAAACAGTATCTTAAATATACTAGTATGTTTTTATGATGAGGATTCGAGCTACACTAACACACACCTCCGTCTAATGGTTAAAGTACATACTGTTTCTGTGGATGGTGAATTACTGCCTCACGAAACGATCGTTGTTCTATCTTCTCATAAAACCTCTCATGGTGGCCATTATGATGGAAAAATATTTATTTATGATATATATTATATTTATTTCCTCTCTATGCTTCTGTATTTTATATTTAACACATAACTTTATGATTTTCATGTTGGGAAAATGCAGTAATTTCATTTGAGTAAGTGTGCACTACCGCCCCTCAAGTGATGAGACTCGTTCATGTAATACATGGAATGTATAAAGAATAAAATTCCTAAAATTATGTGATATATATAACATATATATTATAATGGAATTATAATATATATATATGTCATATAGTTTTAATTCCATTAATGTGCCAAAGAAATGAAAGTAGCGTTCATGCGTACGTACGGCTTACCATCTCCATGAACGGTACATTTCATTTGTTATCACCAAATGTTATGTACTATTATATGTACATATATATAATGGATATATATTTCATATATTACATCTAAATTATGGATATCATTCTGGAGTTATAATATATATCTCTTTCTCTTAACATTAATTCCATTAATATTACAAAAAATTGAAAGTATCGTTCATGCGTACGTACGGCCTACCATCTCCATGAACGATGCTTTTAATTTTTTATCTCAAAATTGTATGGAATAGTAAAAAATGAATATATAATTGATATATATGATATTTAAAACATTAATACTATTCTGTAGATGATGTACCTATAACTACAAGGAATATTTTTTCCAACAAGTTCAATTTTTTACTCATGTACCGAACATCGACAAAAACGTCTGATATAAACTCACTTTATTAGCCAATTATTATAACATTATAATATGTGATATGAACTGAATAATAATATTTAAAAAAGGTCCTTAAGCAATTATAAATTGACCAAATTTTATTATTCAGGAGATTAAAGAACGATCGAGTCATGTCTGACACGAGGTTAGGGATCCAACCTGTCTCTTTCTTTTTAAGTACTCTCTTTTATGTAATTTCTTTTAATATCATCTTTATTATGTTTGGGGATGTTCATTTAAGTTCCTCATAATTTAATTTTTATATTCATATTATGAGAGACCTTATTTTTTCTCATAAATCCATTTTTGGATGATTTAAGTGGGGCCGTTAGGCTACCGAGTTTTCATAAGGGATTTTTCATCTCACTTTTATTCCCGTGACATTTAAGTTAAGTTTGCCACTATTTCCTTTGCTTGGTGTATGTACTTCCCATTATTATACACTTTGTGTAGAATAATTTCATTTATGGGTATTTACATCTTCATTTTATGGCCCTTCTTCCATGGGGTGTACATTTCGAAAGATACCCAACTCGGTAAGGGGACCATTCACCCTACACTTTTTAAAAGACTTATTTTGTTATGTCTTTTAATTCACATAATATTATGTTGGGATATGTTCTTATATATACTTATTTCAGTAAATTTTATGTACAAGTTATGAGATTCCATTTTCGCTTTCATCAACTCATTTTCTGAATTTTAAAGTGACGTCGTTAGGCTGTCGGATTTCTGTAAGGGAACTTCTTAACCTACTTTCAATTATTTGGGTTAAACCTCTACTTCATGATTTGACTATACCAAGATTATGTGTGGAATCTCTATGTTGAAATTTCCACAAAACATTGTGTGGATATACTATTTCTATACAGAATCATCTCATTGATAAATTCTTACGAACTTGTATGGGAAATCATAACTCAATCTCATTTCATTGAGTTAAATATCTATGTCATTTGTTTTGTTTTTTCAAGATAATTTATGAATGACCTATGATTGTATCACACTTAATATCCACTTATATTGGGTATATTTATATTTCTCACACATAATTATGTGATAGATTTATCCTTAATTTGAGGATACCATCTTTATAATGGATTTCATCTCAATTTACATTTCCATTGAGACTTCATTGTTGTTGTGAACCAATTCAATCTTATATGGTGTGTATACTGTCCTTTGACATATTATATCATGAATCCCATTATTCTCATGATATTATAATGTTCGGATTGAATGTTATTCCAAAATGTTTTGTTTCAAGAGTCTCTCATTTTGTTAAAAACTATTTAACAAAAATATCATTTTAAATGTTTTAAAGATTCATTATTCTAAATCTTTATATTTAATGTCCATGTTTTCAATATGGTTTTAAGTATTTATTTATATGGACATTAATGTTTTAAAATTATAATTCTATTAAAATAATCAAAGTGGTATAGGACACTTTGATTCAAAAATCTCTTTTAAATGATTTTTGAAAATGGATTGATTAATTCAATATCTTTTAATTACTTATTGTGATTGCAAATGAAAAGTTTTTATTGAAATGTTTATATTTTCAATATTTAATGTGTAATGATGTTACTTGGAAATTTTACAAGAGGTTATGTGATAAACCATATGACGGGTGGTGTCGTGAATAACAGGATGGGTGGTTACGTTATAACCTCCAATGCATTGGGTATGGAAGTCAGTCGTATGGCTATTCCTTTAAGTGATATGTGTGGAAGTCGACTGTATGGTTATTCCATTTATGTATGTTTATGTACCAAGTAACCATTATATGTTATGTGTTCTTTATATGGGGTTTTTATGTAATATTTTGGTTACAAAAGGTGTAAGTAACGATCTTTTATTCAGTGAAGAGTTTTTTTACTGCTTCATAAAGGTGAAAAGTATTACTTTGATAAAGTATTGTTGGTTTACATGTTGTTTTGAAAAAATAACAGTTTTCCATCTTTGTGTATCCTTTACTGGGCTTTTTATGCTCATCCCAAGTTTTTGAAATGTTTTCCATAGGACTTAAAGATGAATAGGGTCAAGGATGGGATCAAGGAAAGACATGCGATCTAAAACATGTAACTAGACATGTTTCTTTTTAAGAGTTTTTATTTTATGGAAAATTAGTAGAAGTTTATACTTTATAATATTTGAGATGTAATAGTTATTTCCTAATTCTCTAATTATCTAAACCTTAAAATATCCTCAATGTTAATTATTCATTTAATTCAATAATAATTAATGTTTAAGGCTGGGGCCTTATAGTTGGTATCAAAGGTCGGTTAAGATAACTTTAGAGGTTAGGGTATTCATTAAGCATAAGTGACATGTTGTGTTTAACCACAATGGTTAGTATATTATATGGAGTCATTGTTGTTTTTTAAAGGTTGGAATGAGTTTGAGATAACTTGGATAAGTATATCTTACTGTTTATCTTCCTCTTTAGTACATGTTGATTGTGTTGATATATGCACACTGACATTTCTGTTTTTAGTAAATGGATGGATCTAGAAGGCACCAAAGTGACAATGGGTTTGATGGAAACTGTGGTGGTTCTCTGATTAAGAGACTGGATGAAATGGGGGATTCAATGAGGAATCTCGTGGTTGGAATAAACCATCTATCAAGGAGTCATGATCAACAACTTGAACCATGGTGAGTTCTCTAATGCATCATGTATGAGATGACCAACTAGATGTGGAAGTTTAGGTAATAATTATAAAGGTAACCATTAGGTTTTATATGATCCTTAGTTTTAGGTAATTATGGGTTACTTTATGTTATGATGGAAAATGAAAGGCATGAGATAAACATGAGGTTAAAATATGTTTTGATCTTTTTTGAAGATTTTATCTCGTTTTGGGGAATATTTTAAGAATTATGTAGTTTTGGAAAAAGGAAAACACTTAGACCGTGTGACAACCTGTTGTGTCGGACAAAGGTGTGGGAATCGAACACACAACCAAAGTGCGACTGGTATTTATCTCCTACCACTGGACTACGTGAAGTCCCTAGTTAATTTGACTAATTATTTTTAGTTAGATGATTATAGGAATCAAGAGTTAGTTTGTTTTTGGTTATCTAGGGAAATTATTAACCTATCATGGAGGATATGTGATTAGGTTATTTAATTTTCAATATGAGACTTTAAGAGAAACTAATGTTATTTGCAGATAAATGTTAATTTTTACCTTGGATGACTATGTGATTAAATCCTTCAAATATTTCGGATTAAATCATAGTTTAGTTTACATTGGATAATTTTATGGACAAATTGTTTATTGAATGGTATTTGCTGAACTTTGGGTATTGTTTGACAAATTTTGGAGATTAAGAATAAATTTTCTTTTATAAATGATTATCCTTTTTGGGTATTATCTGATCTCATACTAATATTTTTTGTTTTAGTTCCGGTTAAGGTATAAAGACATGGGAAGTATATAGTTCTCTTTTTTGGATTAGGTGATTCTCTAGAAGTTGATTATATCTCTCTTAATGTAAACAAGTCATCCTAAATACTCATCTTTTAGAGAAACTATGAGTTCGTGTAATAAATCTAGTAAAATATGAAAGACAACATGAAAAGTATTTATGTTTCCTTAGGTTTTAGTTATTCTCATAAATAAATTCCTCAATGAAAAGTAACTTAAAAACAAAAAAGTTGTCTGTTATCTTTTCCTACTGGGGAATCAAATATCATTTAACAAATCACCAGTTTGTGATTTTCTGGTGGCCAACATTCTTCTAAACATGTTTTCAATCACTCCCCCTCAGAACATGACCCTTTGTTTTTTCCTCCATATCCATATTTTCCTACATGGAATCCTAGTATGGGTTAACTGGGGTAACCGTTGTACTTCGCTTTTTTTAAGTGATAGTTTTACTAACTCTTGTTCCGATGTGGGATTCTCAATGATGTTTCCAAACCCAATTTTAAAATTGAGAGGAAGCAATTCCCAAATGGGGGGAAGGATATAACACCCCAATTAAATAAATAATATTAAATTTTCATATTTATCAATATTTGTGAATAAAATATTTATATTACTTTAAATGGAATGCTATGCTCGATGGCGTACCCAATACGCAACAACGAGTTTTTTTGAAATCTTAGGTTGCACTCTAATAATACAATAATATTATTTTAAATGGTAGTTAACGCCTAGCCATTGTAATGGCGGGAATTAATAGAACTAACTACAAAATGATTATATATGTTTTTAAAATATTTTTACATTTATCCAATAAATGATAGAGGCTTAATATGCAAATGAATCCAATTTTAAGCATTAATCTTCTAAGATTCTTCAAATGGTCGATTAACCACCTATTGATGGTGAAACCCTATTAAATCATTTATTCACAATTTTATATGTTATATTTGAAAAAATAAAATTATTTTTAAAAACGTGACATCAAAATTTAATTTGTATAAATTTTTGGTATTTTTTCGATAAAGTTCATTTTTTAATTAGTAGTGTAAAATGTTGTATTTTAATTCAAAACCTCCTTTTAATATAATTTATTTATATGATTGGATAACCTTTTGAATTGGTTTTAAAGTGAAAATAGAATATATTTTTACCATTTAATCCAATGGTGGTCATTGGAATTAAGTTCACTATGAAATTGGACTTAAACTAGTGTCAATCTTTTAATAGATATTGTTTCTTAAAAAACACACTATTTGTTTGGACAACGGGAATGAATTATTAAACTAATTAAGGCAACATATATATTTTGAATTTTTGAAAATAGATAACATTTTTCAATTCGGAATATCAAATATAGCTTAGGGTGAATTTTTCGTAATTTTCTGAAGAACTTCAATTTTTGTTGAATAGTGAAACCACTAAGTGGTAGTTAAAGAAACTGATTTTTTGTTTAAATGTAACTTTTCCACTTCTATGATTTGATTTTGAAAAATCCTACATACATGTTTTCCATTATGAAGTAAAATGTGGTTCAATGAGATTAAAATAATATTTAGTGAATAGTAACTTTTATGTTTTATTAATCGCGATTAAAGGTAATTAGTGTAATTTAAGGTAAAAATAATGTTTTAATAATATAAAATGACCTAGAAACAAGTCCTACCCTCATTGGATGTTTCATTAATGACCATGAAAAACCGTGGGTCAACTTGGGGACCCCATGGAGCCACTTTGATAGGAAAATGACATAAATAACTTTTTATTTAAAGTTAAAATAAAAATGTCACAAACATGAGTAGTTTTACGAAAACAATTTTTAAATGGGGTTATACTTGTCATATTTTTTATAATAAATATTCATTATAAAGCTAAAAATATTTTATACATCATGCTATTTTTTTTATAATTTGTAGACATTAAATAAATTAAATTTTTTATGACACCATGATGATGCACCGATTACATCATTATTTAATGATTAAAATAAAATGAAAAGATAATGTAAAATATAAGACCTACACATGTCAAAAACCTATTGTATGGGCGGATTTCTAACTCTATTCACCTTATCCTAGAAATATATAATTTTGGGTCCTTTAAAGTCTGAAAAAAATTTATAATAAAGTAACCTTTTATAACTTTCCAAGAGTGCCCCTCTTCTCCTCTTATAAAAGGCCCCAACCTCTACCACCTTACCCACACCTCTCAAGCATTTGGCTCTGCCAACCCCGGACCATTTTTTCTCTCAAAATCCCTCTATTACTCCTAGAATCCTCACTTTGGGCAGAAGTCTTCCCAATGAAGCCTTTGAGCTCAAATAAAAAAGTGTTAACTGTTTTAAAGGTAATGTCTTCCCTAGTGTTCTTTTGTTTTATTTTGCTTCTCCATCCCCCTAAAATCTATTTATTAATTTATTTTGTAACAAAACCCATATCTTCAATATACTAGGATTCTTTATGAGGAGGATTCGAGTTACACTAACACACACCTCCGTCTAATGGTTAACGAACATACTGTTTCTGTGGATGGTGAATTGCTGCCTCACGAAACGATGATTGTTCAATCTTCTCATACAACCTCTCATGGTGGCCATTTTGATGTAACTATATTTTTTATGATATATATTATATTTATTTCCTAAATATGAATCTGTATTTTATATTTAATACATTCCTTTATGCTTTTCATGTTGTGCAACTGTGATAATTTCATTTGAGGAAGTGTGGACTACCGCCCCCTCAAGCGATGTGGCTCGTTCATGGAATACATGGAATGTATATAAAATAAAATTAATGAACTTATGTGATATATATAACATATATGTTATACTTGAATTATAATTTATATATATATCTCATCTGGTTTTAATTCCATTAATGTTCCAAAGAATTTAATGTAGCGTTCATGCGTACGTACGGCTTACCGTCTCCATGAACGGTACATTTCATTTCTTATCTCCAAATGTTATGTACTATTATAAGTACATATATCTAATGGATATATATGTCATATATTACATCTATATGATGGATATCGTTATGGAATTATAATATATATATATATCTCTTTTAACTTTAATTCCATTAATATTACAAAAAAATGAAAGTAGCGTTCATGCGTACGTACGGCCTACCATCTCCATGAATCATGCTTTTAATTTATTATCTCCAAATTTTATGGAATATTAAAAAATGAATATATAATGGATTTATATGATATTTAAAACATTAATAATATTCTAGAGACGATGTACCTATAACTACATGGAAAATTCTTTTCCAACATGTTCAATTTTTACTCATGTGCCGAACCTCGACAAAAACGTCTGATATGAACTCACTTTATTAACCAATTATTATAACATTATAATATGTGATATGAACTGAATAATAATATTTAAAGGAGGTACTTATGCAATTATAAATTGACCAAATTTTATTATTTAGGAGATTAAATAATGATGGAGTCATGTCGGACGCGGGGTAAGGGATCCAAACTCTCTCTTTCTTTTTAAGTAATCTATTTTATGTCATTTCTTTTAAGCTCATATTTCTTATGTTTTGGGATGTTATTTTATATTCTGAATAATTTAATTTTTATGTTCATATTATGAGATACCCTATTTGATCTCATAAATCCATTTTTGATTGTTTTTAGTGGCGCCGTTAGGCTGTCGAATTTTTGTAAGGGATTTTTCATCTCACTTTTATTCTCGTGACATTTATGCTACGTTTGCCACTATTTCCTTTGAGTGGTGTTTTTACTGCCCATTATTAAAAACATTGTGTAGTATAATTTAATTTATGGGTATTTACATCTTCATTGTATGACCATTCTTCCATGGGGTGTACGTTTCGAAAGTTACCCAACTCGGTAAGGGGACCTTTCACCCTCTTTTTTTAAAAGACTTCTTTTGTTATGTCTTTTATTTCACATTCTATTATGTTGGGATGTGTTATTATATATCCTTATTTATTTAAATTCTATGTCTACGTGATGAGATACCATTTTCTCTCTCATCAACTCATTTTATGAATTTTAAGGTGACGCCATTAGGCTGTCAGATTTCATAAGGGAACTTCTTAACCCACTTTCAATTATTTGGGTAAAACCTCTACTTCTTGATTTTATTATGCCAAGATTATGTGTGGAATCTCTATGTTGAAATTTCCACAAAACTTTGTGTGGATATAATATTTCTATACATAATAATCTCATTGATAAATTCTTATGAACATGTATGGGAAATCATAACTCAATCTCATTTCATTGAGTTAAATATCTATGTCATTGGTTTTGTTTTTCCATGATTATGTGTGAATGACCTCTGATTTTTTCACACTTAATATCCACTTATATTGGGTGTATTTATATTTCTCACAGATAATTATGTGATAGATTTATCCTTAATTTAAGGATACCATCTTTATATTGTATTTTATCTCAATTTACATTTCCATTGAGACTTCATTGTTGTTATGCACCAATTCACTCTTATATGGTGTGTATACTGTCCTTTGACATATTATATCATGAATCCATTTATTCTCATGATATTACAAAGTTTGGATTAAATGTTATTCCACAATTATTTGTATTCAAGAGACTCTCAATTTTTTTAAATACTCTTTAAGAAAAATATCATTTTAAATGTTTTAAAGATTCACTATTCTAAATCGTTATCTTTAATGTCCATGTTTTCTAAATGGTTTTTATTATTTATTTATATGGACATTATTGTTTTAAAATTATAATTCCATTAAAATCTTCAAAGTGGTGTGGGACACTCTGATACAAAAATATCTTTTAAATGATTTTTGAAAATGGATTGATTAATTAAATATCTTGGAATTACTTATTGTGATTGAAAAAGAAATGATGTTATTGAAATGTTTATATTTTCAATATTTTATGTGAAATGATGGTACTTGGAAATTTTACGGGTGGTTACGTGATAAACCATATGACGGGTGATGCCGTGAATACCAGGATGGGTGGTTACGTTATATCCTACATTGCATTTGGTATGGAAGTCGGTCGTATGGTTGTTCCATTAAGTGATATGTGTGGAAGTCGACTATATGGTTATTCCATTTAAGTATGTTTATGTCCCAAGTTACGTTTATATGTTATGTGTTCTTTATATAGGTTTTTATGGTAATCTTTTGGTCACAAAAGGGGTAAGTAATGATCTTTTATTCAGTGAGAGATTTTTTAATACTTCAAAAAGGTGAAAAGTATTACTTTGACAAAGTATTGTTGGTTTACATGTTGTTTTGAAAAACTATCAGTTTTCCTTCTTTTTGTATCCTTTACTAGGATTTTTATGCTAATACCATGTTTTTGAAATGTTTTCCACATGACTTAAAGATGAATAGGGTCAAGGATGGGATCAAGGAAAGACATGTTATCTAAAACATGGAAGTAGACATGTTTCTTTTTAAGAGTTTTTATTTTATGGGAAATTAGAAGAAGTGTATACTTTGTAATATTAGAGATATAATAGTTATGTCCTAATTCTCTAAAACTCTAAACCTGATAGGATCCTCAACATGAATTATTCATTTAATTCAATAATAAGTAATGTTTATGGCCAGGGCCTTATATTAATAACAATACAATATCTCTTATTTTTATCATTTAAATTCTCATTTATTCAAAATTATTCACATCATTTTAATATTTCCACAATAATATATAAGAGAAAAATTATTAATAATTATTAATTAATTTAATAATATTCTAATTAAGGTGAATTTAATATCTCCAACATTTATCCCTTACAAATCTAAAAAAAATATTAATGTCACATAAAAAAAATTTATTAAATAAAAATACAATGAGAGAGTGCCACAACATAATTTATTTCATTAAATAAACACTATTAATTGATTTTTAATTCCTTAAAACCCACATAGAATATTAAATTTCATTATATTATTATAATTATGATTAATTAGAATAGGGAAATAATAAAATCATTCACACCTTCTATGAAATTTACATGGTTAGTAAAGTTCATTCTTTTATGATCACAATAAATATCATGGTTATTAAACTAATAAATAATCTAATTAAAAATTATTTCATTATGAAAATAAGGGATTTTATAGATAAATGATCATAATCTAAAGCCTTCCAAAAGAGGAAAATACTAGATTTGATCTAATTATCCTGATAATATAATTATAACAATAATATAATTATAAAAGTCCACATAACTCACCAGGATATTGATGGATTACCACTAACCATCCCATGGATACCAATCACCCTGTTTTAGCCTAATGGATACCTGGTGGATAACCATTTTCTATAATTTTAGTTATATTAGGAAAATGGAAAGAAAAAACTTAAAATAATTGTTATTATAAATCAACTTGTAAAAAGAACATTTTCTCAATAAAAATAAATTTAATCATTGGTACATATACTATAACATCATACTATGGATAGAGTACAAATTTTATGGCTTGGAATATAATATTCCATTCAATATTCTATAATGAATCACTAAGGCATAGAAGAAAGACTATATCAAACACATATATGATTCTTTAGATGTCCAATGTACCATTTTATAATCAATATCTAATGATGTTTTTTTAAAATTAATAAAGACCATTATACTTGAAATATATATTCAAATAATTAATAGTTACACTATGATAGTGTGAATTATGGTAGATTTATGACCTACAGTGCACTTTTTACAAGAATTTTAATAGAATGAAAACAATATTTTTCTCATAAAATAATAATTTTAGTACTGACCGATCAATTTTAAAATATAGAAAATGGGTTTGATAGGTAAATATCCACTAAAATCTTCTTTACATCCTTATAATCCACATTTTCCAACTTTAATGATAATTAAAACATGAATAATGTGAGTTAATATCTCTTGGTTCTTATGGATTTTATTTTCTAGACCCATGAGGAAATAATCAATGATAATACTTTATTACATATAGTGAAAAAATATGTAAAGGGAATAAAAAAATATATTCATTAAAAAAATACAAAATAACTTCTACATCATCATTTAATACATCAAATGATATAATGCAAGAGAAAAAATACGAAGGTCATTTTCTTCAAATATGGTAAGAAAGGTCATTGGAAAAAGAATTTCAATGCTAAGAAGTAGTGGAAATAAGAATCATTGAATTAAATGTGTCATAAAAGTTTTCTAATATCCCAAGATAACACACATATGTGTAATGGGTTTTGAATAATTTTGAAGATTATTCACAATTAAAATAATTAATTACAAGGCACAAATTATATTTATATAGGATACCCTAAATAAAAGGGATAATATCACCTATATAATATATTATATAGATTATTAATTATTATATGATGTGATTTATTTCTAGAGAGTTAGAACATTTAAAATTAAAATATGTGAGAAATAAGGGATTACATTAAATTAACGGTTGTAATGAATCAAATTTAGATTATGAAAATACTCCACTAAATAGGGTTGATGATGTTTCATAGACTAAAGTACTCTATAAGTCAACTACGGATGATAGACAACTAGAGAGATATGAGTTTATTTTCGTTGAATTAGGTGAAACATTATTCGTTTAAGATAATGACCATTATGCCAATGATGAAGTGCAATATGGAAAATATATTACCCAATGGAAATAATCCATGAATTTAGAAATGTATTAAATATAAAAAATAAATTATTGAAATGTGTAAAATATCAAGATAATGTAAAACCCATTGATTGAAATAGGAAATTAAAGAAAAAAAATAAATGGATAGTAAATATGATACATATAATGTATTATTTCATGATAATGTTTTATCAAAACATCAAACAATTTTGTAACACCACAAGGAAGTGAGAATAAGAATTAAATTAATTAAAAAAATAATACATTAAAGTATATTCCAATGATATTTCATGGTTAGGGTATTGGATAATTAATACAAATAATTAATTAACAAAACTCATATCTTTTTAAACCGGTGGATATTTTCACTGCTCTTTAATAAATGATTTAGACCATTAAAAGTCTTCAAAATAATCCATAAATTATATACCCAATATAATATTCTAGAAACATCTTACCATTCACATTTCTTCATAACTAAGGGAAATAGAAATATATAAATGGGCTATCTCGGATGATTAGTATGGGTAAACCCAAGTTATAACTATAAAATATAATAATTGAGAAAAATATGAGAATATTGGTATAATTAGGATATATACAAAGAATGTTCCGACAAAATAATAGATTATAAATCATGAAACAATTTCTGGATTACCATAATAACAAGTTATAAAAATTTTCCATATCAAAGGGACAAGGCATACAATAGAATTGTGTCATAACCATAGGTATTGGGAAACATCATTGTTGTGGGTCACATATATACAACCCTGATTTTGAGATAACATAATTTACCTATGTGTATATAAACATTATGAGTCAGACATATGATCACATAATTGAATGAAAACATAATTGGGTTCCTGTATAAATGTATCAAGATATCTAAACTTTTAAAAAATTTATTAGAGGATGATATAAGACCTCTCCCTTAATCATCTATACATATAAGTTTAAATTCAAATAAAAAATTCATCATATAAAAAATATTCCTTATCTCTTCCAAATAGAATCATTTAACTATAAAATTTATTATTTATCCAACGATCATAACATGATGATCCCATGGAAAATAAAATCATATCTAAAGATCTTTTAAAATATTCTGTGTAAATATGCATAAATCCCGATATTATAAAATATTCTAATGGAAATTTATTGATAAATGTTTTATAGTTAGGTCACGAATAAAAAATTTGTCAATTTATGGGTAACTTGGTGAGAACTATTAAATCAAAGGAATAAAGAACTATAGCATTCTAACTATGATGATGTATAATGGAAAATAAAAGAATGATTTTGGTAGCAAGATATATATAAAAATGGATTATGTTATAGGTAAAGTGAGATAGAATGTTAGTATATAATAAAAAGTAATTAATTTGATAAAAAATATATTAATTATAGACCCATATAAGTGTAATATTGTGAAAATAAGAATTCTTTAAACTTGAAAATAAAACATAGATAATCAAGGTGTGATATGGTAGCATGATAGTAATAAAATAAGGATTATGGAATAGATTTAATGAGATATAAGGTTTTTATGTCATCAATGGAGAATAATTTGGTTAGTTTCATTTTTATTGTGAAAGAATTAACGAATGATAATATTGAATCCAAAAGGATTATAATAATGGATATTCTGGAATTGGAAATTAGAGGGGGAGAATCTCTGAGTGATTACGACAACATGATAGCTATATAAAAAAGGATTAATAATTTGGTTTAATGAGATAAAATCTAATTATCTAATTATAAGTGAATAATTTGGATATTAAAGGATTTTTTATGAACACATGAAATCATAATAAATCCAAAAACAATGGGATATTCCAAAAAAAATTACTTGAATCGAAAAGTAGATGGGGTGAACCCTGACCTTGCTAAGTATATTTTTATAACCTTGTTGGACTCTATAAAACCATTTTAAATCCTTGGGAGATAATTATAGAGTGTTAAGTATGGTAAATTAGTGATAAAATCATTTTGGATTGAAATGGATGAGACAGTGCGTGGTAACAAGAACTTTTTATGGTATAAAAGAATGGTATTTTTTAAAAGAAACTAATGTTGGGTATGTGGTATAAATATATCACATGGGGGATTGGTGGATTTATGTAGTTAAGTGAATTAGATGGGATTTTTTTTATACATCTAGTTATGACTTTCCAACCAATCTATGATTATTTTAAATTGTATATGTTTCAAATTGATTTTTTCAAATTCAAACCAAAATAGATTTCCTCTTTTAATAATTAGTAATCTTAACTTAATATTATTCGTGGTTATTATATTATAGCTAAAATTATGTGATGACACTTATTGAACAGTTATAATGTGTTGAATTTTAATTGGGGATCCATTTAAACTAATTCAATTTCTAAACACAATAAAAGTAACTTTTATATTTAGAAATATAATTTCTAGAAAATACATTTTCAAGAATGATAACATTTAGATTTCCAGTTGCTCTTAATTTCACTTAATATTATATATCAATTAAATAAGTGTTAATATATTTGTGTACATGTGAAAATATAAAAAATTCATAAAAAATTTTATTCATTTAATTTAAAAATCCATAAAATTTAGTAATGAATCGTTCTTTTAACTATTACTACATTATCATGGAAAAAATGTCTTACATAACTAAATTTTTCTTTTATAATATTATATAAAATTTAATTAAAAAATAATTAATACCAAATTATTCCAAATATATAATCCATTTTATCACATAAAATTTCTATCTATAATGAAAACCACTTTTAACATTAGAGCATGTAATTCATAATAACCCATTTTTAGAGAAAAAAGTGTAATTTTTATATTAATATTTATTTGTAGGGTAAAATTAATAAGGTATTTTATTTTTTTGTAATAAATTTGATTATAATAAAATAAGAAATATTTATTTAGATTTAAAATAATGCTAATTTTTTACCAAAATAATTTTTAATCAAATAAATGGACCATAAATATTTTTTATACTAAAATATTCCTTATTCCCTTTAAATGTTAAAAATATATTTTCTAAATTCAATAGTGTTATTTAAAAAAAATATTTTTTTTAGATTTTAAAATAATTATTTTTGGATAAACATTTTTTAGTAATCTTTTTTGTCTTTAATATATTGTGATAATGTCATGAAATTTATATTTTCAATAAAAACATTATTTTTTTACTATTAATTAATAAATAAATTAATATATAATAATTCCAAAAATTCACCCTTACGAGATTATTTATTGAAAATAAAAAATTAATGTTAATATTGACAATTAAAAATTCAAAATTTTATAAATTGAAAATTTAAATGAGAACATAAAAAATTATTGAAAATTGTTATAAAGGAAAATTAACTTTTTAAAATATTAACAATTTTTACTTTCATTTCCAATAAAGTACTCATAATATTGATGTTAATATATTTTAAATTGAAAAAGAAATTATTTATAATATATATAGTTTGTTAATTTAAATCCCATTAAAACATAATTTCCTAGAAATTATAATTTTAAATCATTAATTAGTCTAATTAGAAATTTTCCTACTATAATTTAATTTTTTAATAATAATTTTTATTAATAATGGCAATTTTTA
Source organism: Viscum album (assembly GCA_963277665.1). Taxonomy (NCBI): domain Eukaryota; kingdom Viridiplantae; phylum Streptophyta; class Magnoliopsida; order Santalales; family Viscaceae; genus Viscum; species Viscum album. The sequence goes on from OY728122.1 coordinate 334,445,929, forward strand.
TTTATAATAATATTTCATAATTAGGTTATCTCCATTTCACCAACCAATTATTTGGATACATATGAACAGTTATATAATATTCCACAGTTATTTCAGGTTTGGTGTTGCATGTGAAGAAAGATATTAAGAAAATTAGGTTTTAATAGAAAATATATAATTTAATGTATCAAGGTGTTACATTCTCTCCCCACCCCCACCTTAAAAATATTTTTCCTCAAAATTATATTTCCATATAAGTTTTATTATTATATATTATAATTTAAAAGATAGGGATAACAAAGAAAATATTTTTTCTATAGTACTCTACCTTACTATCTATGGTTCAACTAGGAAATACATCTTTTCCAATAATTTAAAACTAATTACTCTGTGCCATATTTTTCCATAGAAAATAAAACTTAATCTTCCATAGAGAAATTTTGTTGGTTCTTCTTCCCATATGTTTGACATGTTCCAAATTTGACATACATTATTCATTATCATCATAAGCCAATAATTCCTGAGACTCCATCATTCCCTTTTTAATTTTTCCTTACGAAGTAAAAATTGATCACATTTTTAGTCATAATTCTCTATAGCTAGTTTGGTATAATCATCCCATTTATCAATTCGAGAATCTTTTCAATAGGTTTACCTTTTTTGAAATATTTATATTTTCATTGTCATTCTTTATTAACTTATTTCCTTCAAGATTCAATGTAACGCCCCGACCCGAGAAGCCGAAAGCTGGTGTATTATTTTAATAAATTTTCTTGTTTACAAGTAATCAAGTCCCGAATGACAGATCAATGTAGAAGTCATGGAAAATAGATTACATACATGAACCTCACATTAAAATTTCTAACATAAAACACAACCTAAATAATCATTTGAGAAATCCATTATTCCCCTAGCTTACCTCTACATATCAATCACAATACAATTCTAGGCATCGTGGGAAAATAAATCACAAGAAGGGTGAGATATGATGCTCAGTAAGGGTAAATAATTCAGCAGAAGCTGTAAACATTTAAGGAATGATGTATAATAAAAACATCATCCTTTTAAACAATAACCATAAACATAATATAGATAAAAATAATTCATTGATTACTATATAAAAATTCACATGGATATTATACTAGTCAGATAATTACATATAATAACTAATTTCATTATGAGGGATTGCATAATGTCATACATAACAACTGCTATGTCAAGGCCTTATTCCAAGACTATTCACAAGTATTCTGTTACGTCCTTATTCCAAGAGATTAGCTTGTCTCATGAGACCAACCGATTCATATAAGGGATATAGCAGGCCCTGCCCATCACTTATTAAGTCCAATTCATTGTTCATATGAAAATGGTGAAATATAATATAAAAATTCATTTTAAAAATAACATACAAAAAGTTTATACATTAACTATAAACCATGAATTTTATAAAAATAGCATATCCATAGTCATGTATATCATTAATCATTCAATAAAATATGCAATATTTTATTATAATAAATCAACCTCAATCACGACTAATAAAATGTAAAGGATCTTGACATAGTTTTAAATGTCTCGTAAAACCCTTTGAGAGAAATATACCATTTCCATGAAACCACTTAAGTGTCACACAATTTATAAATGAATACATTTATAATATATTTTTGAATCAATGTTTTCCAAACTTATTTTAATCTTTTGAAACTTATAAACATTTTAAAACATTCATGTACAAATAAGTAAATCCTTAAAACCATTTAAAAACTTGGTTATTAATGAGAAATATTGTGAAGAATAAATATTTAAAACATTTAAAATGATGATTTAGTTTAAGAGTCCCTTAAAAATTAACCTTTTGAAAAATCCATTATTAAATAATTACATGGATGATAAATACGTCTCATAAAATACATATACATAAAAAATCTCTGATAATAATGATATTGAGATATTTACACTTACCTTAAGTCTGATACACATCATACTTGTCCAAAACTCTTGTACAATGTTTATATACATATTATTAACTTATAATAGAATAATAATAATATTTATGATATCATTTATAATTTTTTTGACTTTATATTACCCATTTATTAACAATTCCTAGTTAATGAAACATTTCTGGTAACATCCCTTTGTTTATCGTACGTGTTTTGACTTGTTATTCTTGATCATATTACTTAGATCATGATTTAATTAAATACAGAATGTATAATATGATATATATGTCATATATATTTATAAAATTAATATATATATTAGATATATATATATATATATTTGAATACTCCTTTCATAGAGATGGTAGGTCGTACGTACACATGAACATTATTTCTGCTTTCTTATCGTATTGAATGAATGCAAGTGAATGACATATATGTACACACACACACACACACACACACACATATATATATATATATATATCATTCCAGTATACTTATTATGTCATATATTTTATAATTATGAATATTATATTTTTTTATCATTCTTGGATGGTAAACATTGATGAAGAGTTTCATCGCGTCATGGACATGGTAAGCCCTACGTATGCACGAGCGACAATATCATTTCCATAATGGTTAAATGTTATGGAATTGGATGTAATATAAATTTTAAAGAAGAAATATCATGTTATATTTATTATATACATCAGTTTTGTTCATTTCTCTACCCATATAAATAAGGTGTACATGAGAAATAATTTACACCAAGGCGTGGAGACGGTAAGTCGTACGCACGCACGCAGGGTTGTATAATTCTTCATAAGATGGGTAAAAAAATATTGTTATCCCATTATCATAATAATATATAATAATATAGTGGATTATTGATTTATTATTTTTTTATGGTAAGAACATACTAAGAGGATGTAGAAAGATGAATGAACATTGAAATAAATGATAAAAAAATCACCTCTTCTTCGGTTGTCTCCTTTTGATTGGCACAAAATGTCGATTTAAGATAGTTGTAATCCCATTTTTTGCCTCTAAGATGAATTTAGGGATGTTGGGAGGAGATTTGGGTAGGGTTTGGCTGATCCAAAGTGCTTCAATGTTGTGAATTAAAGAGAAAGGGAGGTTCCCTTTTATAAGAGAGGTGATGTGACCTTTAGGAAATGTCTGAAATATTAATTTATTATAAAATAATTTTTCGATTCTAATATCTAAAAGTTTATTTCTGTCACGTATAATATTTGGATGGTTTTAAATAATAACAACTAATAGGTTTTAGAAATGTTTAGGTTATAAAAGTATCCTAATAATTTAGATTTAACCCTTTGTAAAATAAGTTAACTCTTACCATGTCCACGTGTATTTTCATAGTATATGGTTAATATCATTAATATAAATGATTTTGGAACCAAAAGGGGATAATTTATGACATTGTATCACTATAAATGTTATTTGGCCGAACTATAGATTTTTAGGATTTTTATTTCATTTAATTAAATAGTATTTATTTTAAAACCCCATTTCTGTCCATTTTGACACTATTTAGAAATTTATTTTTGATAAATTCATAAAAAATTGATTCATTAAAAAGGAATTATCTCCTATATAATATTTAAATTTCATCTATAAAATTCTTGGATGGCACCAACAGTGACAATTTAAAATTATACTATTATTTATGATATCATTTATTTTAATCATTCATTAATAAGGTAATTAATGTACCATCATTGTTTCATAAATAAATTTAATTATTTAATGTATAAAAATTATAAATAAAAAACAATGATGTATGAAATATTTTTATATTTTTAATGATTATTTATAGTCGAATTTATCTTATAAATAACCTAATATTAAAAATGGTTTAGTTTAATAAAATTTGAATATGACATTTTTAACTCTTCTTTATATAAAATAAAATAAATTTCATAATCTAATCTAAATTGATCAAAAAGAATCATATTTTTATAAATTTATTTATTTTTGTTGAAAAAAACATATCCAATAGAATTATTACATTTTTTGGTGTAATTTTATATTATTTTTATATTATTTTTAACTTTAATTACACTATTTACTTTTAATTGTGGTAAATAAAATTCCATAGTTATTATTCAAAAAATATTATTTTCATCCCATTGAACCAAATTTTACATACTTATGGAAACCTTATTTTTCAAAATTTTAAAATTAATTCAATGTGGTAAAATTACGTTTTATACAAATTTGTAAATGTTCCCAAAAGGTGGGTAAAATAAGTTAAAAAGTTCAATAATATTTCTTATATCTAATATTATTATAAAATTACTCCAAGGAATTATTTTGTAATAATATATTTATTATTTATCTATTTTTAATTTATGTCAAATTAAAAATAATTTTTTTAATGGAAAAGTCGGTTTTTATGTGCTATGCAGTATTTATCACTATTCATCAAAAATTGAATGTTTTTAGAAAATTACGAAAAATTCACCCTATGCTAATTTTGCTATTCTGAATTCTCAAATGAAGTCTATTTTACCAAATTTAATTTTTATGAGTGTCTAAATGTAAACTTACTATTGCTTTCAAAAGCGTATAAAATTTTGTTCTTTTAAGAAAATAGTTTTTTCTAAATATCTAACTATTTTAACAATACATATATATTTCATTATAAATATTTTTTATTTATATTAAAATAGTATAAATAAAATTTATTTTTTATTTTTTACTAATACCATTACAATATTTAATTCATAAATAAATATATCTTTTACATAATGTTAATATTAATTTTATGTTTCGCAGAAACTCAATCTTGTTTATAATGCAAGCCATGTCAGTGTTGTGTACAATATAATATATTAAATTACATTAAAGAGATATTTTTATATGAAATCTTGGGGTGTTATATTAAAAAATTATTAAATATTGAATGAGTTTTCTTTTGTTATGAAAGCCCTAACATAATTATTGTAAGATAAAAAATGAAAAAATCATCATTAGACTGACGAATTTTTAAAAAACTTTACATTAACATAAATTAATCCTAAATAACCATCAATAAAATATTGGTTTATTTAGGATGGTTTTTATTATATTCATTAAAACAACATAATGATTCCATTATAATGGATTTTACTAACAATTTGTTTAACCAAATCAAATCCCTCAAGAGTGCCTAACTAGCTTTACAGTATTACTCCCCCCTATCACACACTAGAGTGAACAGTTAGATCATACTAAAATATCCACTTTTAGTGGGATTACCCCCAAGAAAATATCTACCCCAACCAGATCCACTTGATAGTTTCTATATTGACATTTAATTTATTAATGGACCACATGATATCTTTTTTTTCCAAAACGTCTTAATGTTATCCAAAATACAGAATTATCTGTAGGGTTTATATAATTATTTCTTGTCTTAATACATATAATATTAAATATTACATCAATTAATCTAAAGGGTAATCTATTCCTTTAAAATTATGATAAACCTTAATTTAAAATCCCTTAAATTAACATAATATAACTTGGTAACAAATAAATTTATCTAAACCATTCTCTGATACCAAAGGTGATGCCTGAGGAAAATGACCATATCAATTACATGAATTAATGTAAATTTTTCAAAATAATACATTCTCTTGATCAATTAGGTTAATATTTTAATATAATTAATACAAAATTCTAACTAAAAATATATGTCTTTTTAAACTAGTAGAAATGTATCCCACAATATATGAAACATCTAAATCAATTACAAATTTTCATCACCCTCAAAACATTTTCCACCAAAGTTTCACTTCTCCAGACATCATGTTTACTACTTCTCTTTATAACCTTGGAAAATGGAAACATAATAAATGGTAGATCTCCAATGTATAGTAAGAGTACAAATAATATACAACAATAAAATATCAGAGATGAGTATAAGATGAGAATATAGTTATATTCAATAAACATTATAATTTTATAAATAAAATAAAATAGATCATAAATCATTGAATAAGGTATGGTATAAAAAAAGAACATATCAATAAATTTTATCATATAAAAGAAACAATTCATATTTTATATTTGTTTCACAACCATAGGTATAGGGATACATCACCTTTTTTAGTCACACACATTCCCCCACAATTGCTAGAAAACATAACTATACCCATGTATACATTAAATTCATGAGTAACAACATAGACCCATGATTGAAAGAAAATATAATTATTCCCATGTATATATATTTCACGAGATATATACCAATGCATTGGAGGGAGACATAGGATCTCACTCATTATAATCAATATATTTGAGTTTCACTTGAAATAAATTGTTAATAATTTCACATTGATACCACATTATAACTCCATCAGTTATCAAAACATTATATACCATTTGAAAATAAATAGGTATCCAAATATATTTAGTAGCATTATAAGAAAATATAATTCAACAAATATAATAATTTACATGATATGTATAGTATATATATAAAGGGTATAAGGTTATGTAAAAAATTCAACAATTAATTAATGTATGGTTAAAATTTTTAATAACCATCAATTCATGTAATTAAAAATATTGTATTCGTAACATATGGATATGACATCTAAAATCAGGGAATGATTTTTGTAGTATGAATGTTATATGAAAAGGAAAATATAAAGGTTATTTTGATTGAAAAATATAGTCCCTCTTAAATACTTAATATTTTTTGGCATTAATGTATTGATTATGAGCACATGGAATTGTAGTTTTAGGAAAATCAAAATAATTACAACATGAAATGTTTTCATAGAAAAACAACGAATGATTTCAATGGTTTTCTGTGTACATAAATATTATTATGGAATTATTTTAATGATATAGAAGGAATGTTTATCCTAACTAAGGAATAATTAATATAGGAATTTGATGATTTGGAATGCAAGGAATCACGATCTTATCGGATAAAAAAGCGTTATAACAAAGGATGTTCATGAATTAGAAATAGGAGGGAAAGAATCACAAAGTGATTTCCCCAACATGAAATTATATAAAAAGGGATTATGAAATTTTTTTAATGAGATATATGTGTAGTATATCATATCCATGTAATAATTCAAATAATAAAGGATTTATCGCAATCAAATTAAATAATAATATAATAAATATAAAAATAGGTTGTCGGAGAAGAATTACTTGAATTAATAAGAGGAGGAGGATAACCCCTACCCTTCTAAATAGATTACATAATATCTATATCACTACATAGAAAATAAGTAACTCTTTTTTAGTTATTTAGAAAAGGATAAGGAAGGTAAATTAATGTTTAATTCTATTGATGTTGAGAGGGATGATATAATGGGTGGGATTGGGATCCTTTTATAGGTGAAAAAATGAAATTTTTCATGGAATATAAGGTTATGTAATTGGTATGAATATATTCATATGGGGGTTAGTTAATTTTTGAAATATTAGTGACTTTGGTAAATAAATGTTGGTATGAAATGAAAGTAAGATTATGCAATATTAAAATTGTATTTCATAATTTCATTTTCTAAAATTTATTAGGAAAACCTAAACAACATTTAATTATCTATTTTAACACTTATTAATCCAATTTAAATATTTTTCATGGCAATTATTTTATCACTAAAATATTTAACCCTTAACAAATAATATATAAATTATAATAATGATTTTTATCCCCATTTAACATTATTAAATTTATAATTTTGATGAAATTAACCTTTAAATTGAAACATATAATGTTTATAAAAAACGTTTTTATAGAAATATTACTATTTAATTAGGATGTGTCCTAAATTTATTTTACCATTACATTTAAATTAAATGAGTTTAAAATTAGTTTAAAATTTGTATAAAAATCATACAAGTGTCTTAATTGAAAATAGTTTCATTTAATTGTAAATTACAAAATATTTAACGAAGTATCATTCTATGAAAAAAAATTGTTTTACTACAGTAACATTTTATACCTAAGAAAAAAAAATTTATAACTAAAAATAAAATGAAAATTATTAAAAAATTGAGACAACCAGATTTCATATATGAAATAAGATTTATTATATAAATTTTATATGTGTAAGATAAATGATTTCTAACATTAGCGTATGTAACACTGAAATGAAAAATTTTAAAAATAAATTAGGCCTCCATTTTTTATAGGGTGATATGGTCAATTTATTATATTTTGATGATATAAATTTTTTTAAAATAATAAAAATAAGTTTTCTATACATTAAATTAAATATTAGAAACAATTTTTTTAAAAAATAATTATATGAATGGACTCGAAAAACTTTTTTTATTGGAAAATATTACATAAATAATTAAATTTTTATTCATATATTTTCAAAAATCAACTGATTATATTCTATAAAATTTAATTTTTCAGTTTAAAAATACATATTTTACTAAATAAATGGATTTATAAACATATAGTTATTTCTTATATAATGATCATGTCCTGAAATTGTTTTGTTTCCTAAAAAATTATATTTTTCACTATTCAAATAAGAAATTTCTATTTAAAAAATCCCGAAGACATATCATATGGTAATAATTTTACCATAAATCCCAAAACTCATTTTATTTTTTGTAATTAAAATTTAAATATTTATGATGTTATATTTTAAATGAAAACATGAAAATATAATGAAAACTGTTATCATAGTAAATAAACCTTTTAAAAAATATGAACCATTCAAATTTTATTTACTATCAATTGATTATAAAATTTGTGTTAAAATGTTATTAATACAAAAAATATATTTCATCTTTAATTTATTTAGTTTCTTAAGATAAATAAAATATAAATAATATTTTTAGAATGGTTCCATTTTACATTTAAACATAAATCGGTCTTATTTGTTATATGGTTATACAAATTAAATTTTTATCAATGGATTTGTTTTAATAATGTCCATTACATTTATTTATATATATTTCAAAAAATAGATCTATTTTTATCCTCAAATTCTATTTATTCATTTTTATGTTTAAATAAACTTCAATAGTTTTTTTCTGTTTAGTGTTACATGTGTAGTAATGTTGTGCACTTTATGTTTTAAAGGGGAATATATTTTTTCAAAATTTCAGGTGTAACAAATTGACTATGATGGTAAAATTTCACTAGTTATGATGTTTAATTATTTTATAATTCTTATTTATATAATACAATTACACGATTTTAGAATTTATAAGGGTGAAAATATAATCACCTTCTTGAATGGAAAATTGGTAAAAAAAAAGTCTACTTTATGTAGAAAAAGATGAATTTATAGTAAAATTAAAGCTTAAAAATCTTTGAGTGAGATTTTTAATTTAGATATAAGATAATTTAAATCAATTAAAAATTTATTGAGCAATTTGTTTGCAAAAATGTTGTACAGATTGACACATTTTTTATTTCTGGAATAGGCTGATGATAGACTACTATTGGGAAAATAGGCTTAAGAAAATTTACTAGTTAGAACATGGTAATATTATTTATTCCCTATGAACTAATTATTCAAAAAAATATTACAAGAATCAATATTGATCAATATATATCCAAGAGGATTCTTGGATTAAGTTGAATTACAAATATTGAAAAGACAAACAAAAGGAGCAACCAGAGTAGTTCAAGGGAGGAATTTTACCTTTGACACGTGGAATAAACATAATAAATAAAATATTTCCACAGATGTAGGAATTGATGGAAAGAATAAGTTTAATACCTTAATCATATATCATTGTTTTGATCGTGTTTATCATGACATATAATACTGATGTTTTTTATATCTTTATGTTTATAGAAATATATAAAAAAGATCTAGAAATGTGAATTTTAAATTAGTAAAAAGTGCTATAATGCCTTGATATGGACCCATTAGTGCCCCTATAGATCTAGCAGTTAAGGTGGGACGTGAACCCTTGAATCTCGCCTCTAATTATCCCTAGGTTGGTTATTAGCACTGACAGTATCAAATAAAAAAATAGAAAACATTGACTTGAATAATCCTAAAAATAAAGGAAACATCCACAACAAACTCAATTGAAAAATTATAAAGTAAATTAAAAAATATAATTACACAATTTTTAAAATAATATATAATATGATCTAAATATAAATCAAAATACCATACTCGTGATAGTAACCATGAACTTTATCAGCTCATGAAAAACCTCATGTGTTAGTATTATCAGCTCGATCACCCTCTCTCATTTACAATCCTAAAAAAGTTATATATATAAATATATATTTATAGGTGATCATATAAGTATACTATGTATACTCCTCCCTAAAACATCATGTGAAAATTTTTAAGAAGCATAATTAATTCAATGTAAATTAATAGGGAATCCAACCCATCACTATATTAGATATACTATGATTATATCCTCACAAAGTCTCTTTCAATAATTTGAACAATGTAAATGGTAACATAACATTATATATAAACATATATATTTATATTTTTGTGTGGGGGTACCTCACTACAACATTACCACTAAACCTGTCACCCTACACACTAGTGACTCATATCTAGGTTCTCCCATAACCTCCCAAGTCTTTCTTTTATGTGGGTTAAATCTTATAATTATCTACCACAATCTTGTGTTGGGACCAGCAATAAGGAACATACCATAATCAATATATTCCTAATATCATACCATAATCAATCTTGTATTATACCTTGATTTTGTTTATATCAATATTCAATTATTTTAAATTTTAGGATCTTTTAAGTATAATATATTTTTATAATGAAGACCTAAATCATACATTTTATAACCATAAAATAAAATGTGGAGACTTCTGATTAATATCTATTTTGTTCATAATATGAATCTTTTGTGAAAAAAATTCTTACATTACATGAAAAATATTCTTGTATTTAAACTTGGATTATTCTATTTCCTTACCTATCCTGATACCCTATTAAAAAAATTCAAAAGTTTTTTAGGGTAAAAAATATTAGTAAGGGGTATAAAATGAAACAAAAACATTAGTTATGTGAAAAAATGAAAACACATTAAATATGTACCTTCATATTAATGTTCATTTAGAAAAAGAAATAAATAATTTTCATGTAAAATGAACTTTTTGTTATATAAAATCAATAAATACCATATAATGAATAAATAAATCACAAAGGTTTCTAGAGACATCACTATTCATGCCACTCTTTAAAATAGAATAACCATACAATTGAATTCTATACCAAATTAATTAGTGGAATATCATGGACCAAACTATCCTTAGTTTATAATTTGTCCACACATTCATAGTTCATAATATAAATACCAATCCATAGTTTATAATATAACCACCCATCCATGGTTTATAAACTATTAAACCCCAAAAATAAAAAATTTACAAGAACTGTAACATAATTATAACTCTTAAGTGTTTTTTATTTTTCTATCACACTGATAAAATATTGTATTCACCCACAATAAACAGCTTTCATATATTAGAATATCCATCCCTTAAAAAATTAACTACCAAAATATACCCAAAAAGGAATATATGTTTTCTATTTTGAATAAAAAATTAAAGTTGTTAAATTAATAAAAACATCAAATAATGCTTGTGGTGGTGGATAATTGATTGTTGACATATACATGAAAATATAACATTCCATTTTTCTACTATAATGAATGTCGAAAATTTCCATTCAAAAATTCAATTTTTTTTTTGAAATTTATTGAAATAAATAAAAAAACCCTTCAAAAAACACTCAACTCTATACAAAAATCATTTTAAAAAATGGGCATGGAAGAAAAATGGCGTCATAAGATAAATAGTAAAAATATTTTTTAAATGAATAGTCCCTTATCACTTTGGATGTAACTGAATAATAAGTCCCATGAAAGAATAAAATTAATCAAAACATTCAATAACATGAGAATATAGAAATTTATTATATAAAATTTCAATGGTAATGTATATAAACCATGTAAAGGAGTATTGGTTCATAACATTAAAATATTCTTCAATGAACGAAGAATGAGATAAATTTTATTACCTTGTGTCTGACTCATCACCTATGATCATTATCTTATCAAATAATAAAAATATAGTAATTATATAAACCAATAAGAAATATATAAATGATTATTATTCAATTTATTTTAGTTATTACCATGTTATGAATGATTATATAATCAATTAGGTTGTTGTCATATGATTCAACCATATTCAGCGTGTGTCAAAAATGACTTCGGTTGGATGACTATGGTTAAAGGGGTCATTATTTTAGAATAAAAATATTAATAATTATGAAATAATTATTCTATTTTTAAATCAATTATTCTCATAATACCAATCATGAAAGGCAGTTTTGTGAAATGAAGTACATTATAATCATGGAGATGGTAGGTTGTAAGTACACATGAGTAATGATTCCATTTTTAAACAATCATTATGAAAAGGATATAAGTAATATTTTACAGTTAAATTGTGATAAAAATATCATATATACCATATTATTTATTGAATTATACTTATATATATATATCATCCTTATCTGGTGGGGATAAAAATGGTGTGACATTGCTTCGTGAAGGCTGCATTCAATAGGTACAAGAAAAACATTTTCATTATTCTATGATTGAAAAGGTAAGAATGATAATTATATGTAATATTTTAATAATTATAAATATTTAATCAATATAAAAATTAAATAACTTATATCACATATATTATTTAAATTTATCCCTATTACCATTCATGTAAATATTTTATAAAAAATATTTCACATTGGTTCGTGAGGTGATAGTCCATCGTAAAATGAGAGACATTATCCTCTTATTTTTTTAAGAAGAGGAGAAGGATATAGATCATGAAATAACCATAATAAAATATCATTATATGGGAGATAATAGTTTTATTATCTAATAATTAATGTACAATATTTGAAGGATGTGGAATAATAAATAAAATAAAAATAAATAGTTAGGAATTTTAAAACTTCTCAGACCACCTATTATTTATTATACCTAATGTATATTTGATTTTATTTATAACCAAAACAAGGCTTCTAGGATGAGTTTATTTTTTTGGGATGTAATTTTTACATGGATTGTCCTAACAAAAAGGTTTTAATGGGTTGATTAATAGAGGATAAGGGTGGTCTTTTATAAGAGAGGTGTGTGGAACAATTGTATTTTTTGAAAATAAAAAGGTGTACCTATTTTCTACTCATTCCAGAAGGGTAAAAAATGAGGAATTATAGAGACATAAAACATATAAATTCAAACAATATATATCAAATATATTTTAGAAAAGTATTTATGTCATATAAACCCTTATATTCATAGTTTAATGGGAATGTAAGCACATTTTAACTATAACTTTGGTAATTAAATTTTAGTATTCTCACTATTAATTATAGTAAAATTTTAATTTGAAATTAATAGAAAAAATAAATAATGATGGTTCAAAATGTGGAATCTATATTCCCAAATTCATATAAATTAATTTTTAAAAGTTAATCAAAAATTGAACTCATAGATTATATAAAAAGGTATTTTTCAAGAAGTGTATATTGTAAGAAAAATACGATTTTATATTTACAATATGAGTAATTATAATAATTGTATGAATATAAATTAATATTTAATGACATATAATCTATAAATTTAATTGATAACATTCATAATTGGTGATTAATTTGTGTAATTATAGTATGGAAAAAATATGAATTTTAAAAGAGTTCGTAGAAAAATATTGTCTTTAAACCTAAAAACAAACATGTACTAAAACAAAATATAATGTAGATTAAAAAGTAATTTAGTGAATTAAATATAAAAATTAATAAGTAAACATTAAATCATAATCAATTTCTTGGAATATTAACTTACATAATTTGTTAAAAATAAAAATCATATTTTCAAAAAATAATTTTTTACTCTATTCACTAAATTATGAATAATCCGAAAATTTTACCAAATATAATGTTTTTTATGATGATATAAAAAATAATATTCATTTTTTAAGTTCAAATTCTGTACTTTATAGTTTAATATTTTTAAATACAAAACATATATGAAAATAATTTGGTTAAAACAATTTCCTTTTTGAATAATTTTTTTTGTAATATATTAATAATGAATAAAAACATAATGGAGTTGTATTATATAATTACCATGGTTGTTACATTATTCACTATTTTACAATTTTAATCCTGACAATTTTATTCACTCATTAAACAAGTTTTTATATCATTCCCTCATATAATTTTCATATTTCAATGTTCCTTTTCCAAACTTATGGGTTTTCTATAAAACCCTAACCTAGTGAATAACGATATTCCAAAATAGTATATCTCTATGGTAAATAATATGAATTATTAATTCCTTATAATATTGATTTTATTCTATATAAACTTTATTAGGTCTCAAAAAATTAGATAAATCTGGCACAAAGTTCTTTCACATCGAAACATGAAATATGTTATATACTAGATATACAAAGTTTGTGGTAAATCCAATCAGTAGGAAAAAATTCAAACACTACCCAAGATTTCATATTTTATAATTACAAATGGAATTATCTTTTTATGTTTACAAAAAAACATAACACTTATCCATGGATATAGTTTAATAAAAAAATGATCACCTACCTCAAAAGATAGATCAGTCTATCAGTTATCTGCATAACATTTATCCATGCTCGAAGCCATCCTCATATGTTTCTGAATCAACTGAACCTATTTAGTCATTTACATTACTAAACTTGTTCCCATAAAGATCTATTCTCCTATATCAACCCAAAAATCTGGTGTCCTATACAACATTCTATATAATTCCTCAAATGGTTCCACTTGTATGTTGGAATGAATACATTTATTATATAAAAACTCATCCAAAAAATGATTTTGATCCCTAATTACTAGTTAAAAATTGAACAATAAATAAGACTATCTTTCATGTTATAAATCAACCATTTAGACTGTCCTTGTGTTTTGGGATAAAAATCTAAGTTGAATTTTAATTCAGTAACAAATGATTTTTTATGTCATTTCCAAAAATTAGAGGTGATCCTCGGATCACGGTATAATGTAATAGTGATATGATCTACAAGTAAACTAAATATATAACTGTGATAATGTCAATAATGATGATCAGAAGGAATTGTATCTTAAATAAGAATAAAATTTATAGATGTATTAAATGTAAGAAAAAGAACCCAAAATGCATTGTTACCTCTAAAAAAATTAGGTAATTAGAACACAAAATCAAGGGATATATGTTCCCATTCACACTTCAGAAATCGAGAAGGTAAAAAAATTACCTTTAGTAATTTTAATTCAATTTTATCCTCCCGACAAGTCAAACACTTTATGGTAGAGTCAACATTATATCATTTTATACCATCCCACAATTAACACATTGAAATGTATTTGTACATCTTAGTGCTTCTCAGATGAACAAAAAATGGAAAACAATGATCTTTTATGAAAAAATATTTCTATAAATTGGAATCAAAAGGCACATGTAATCATTTTCATATTATAGAACACATTCTTTTCAAATTATATAATCTAGAAAAATACCCTTCATATTTGATTCTACATTTTCCATCAAATATTTTCCACTATTTGGGATTTATTAATTATTAATAACAATGTCGATTGCACTAAAACGTAAAACCAAATATAGTTTATACCTGTATCTAAAACATTTAGGATAACAATTATCAAATCATTAAACAATGGGAAAGGTTACAAATTTACCATGGTTGATGTAGCTTTATTTTTATGACACAAATCATCATCCATTATGTTTTATTTTCATGGATGGTAATGAATCATGATATTATAATCCTGGATCAGTTCAAACCATCACCTCTTTCCCATGATCAATTATTTTTGTGTGAACATATAAATAAAAATTTCATGACCAGTATATATTTCACACATTATTCAATAAAAGTTAAGCTCATAAAAAATTAAAAAAATGACATTTGATAATTAAAGATTATGGGTATGGTAATTTAACTCACGAGGTTTAAACTAATGGGAAGAAATAGAAATCATCTGATCACAATAAATTAAGAAACATCTGATTCCTCTAAAAAAAATTAATTTAGATGAAACATTGACCATTCTAGGAAGGAAGGTCTAAAACTATGGAATTTACAAATAATATTTTTAGTTCTTGAAAATAATCATTATATTATTTTTCCCAGATTAATATAAAATATTTTTGAGTTAACATTTTCAGTGGGCAACAGAACTAAAAAGTTATTTCAAAACACCAAGGGTAGTAACTCGCTAATCGAAAAAAACTATGAATCTACTTGATTATGTGTCTCTGGACCATTCTTCAAAAACATTTTTTTCTTTGTTTCAACACTTATGACAACTTTTAAACAACATGTCAATGAAAATATTATTTTTTCAACCAAAATTCATGCATAATAATTTTCCTATATATTTTATTTTATTTTATGGATTCAAAATAAATACATAGATGACATTATTTTTCATCCTAACTTTTATAATTCACAAAAACAAATTCAATAAACATAACAACAAACTTGTCTATAAGCTAATGATAACACTATTCATATGTCCATAAATATAGTATGTTTATTGAAAGACCCAAACGACATTAATACAAACTCCCAAATCCAATATCTCGTCTAAAAATAATTATAAAAAATATATTCTTCCTTCATATTCAACTTGTTTTACCCAGACATGAAACCAATCTTCAAAATATACTATGTACCCTTGTACTAATCGAACAAATCATCTATATGATAAATATGATTCTTTTTTTTAAATGTGATGTTATTAAAGAATCTCTAACCAATGAAAAATCAAATTAAACCATATTTATTTTAAAAAACGTTAATGGGATCACCCCATGGTGATGTTCTATGTATAATGAAACCTCTATCTAATTACCACTAGAATTTATTTTATAATTATAAAAGTTCAAATTGATCCATTTGAAAAGGGAGTTTAAAAATACAATTAGTATCATTAAGTAGGTCAAAATTCAAAGAAACCACTAAATTCGGAATTAAACCAGTAAAATCATTATGAAATAATTCCAGGTATTTATTTATTGCAAGCACATCACTAATTTTAATAGTTCATTTATTTTAAATAATATTATATATGTAACATTCACTACCATCTCTATTCAATTTATCATCTTCGTGGTTTGTTATCAAAGGTAGAATTTTTTTTAATATAAATCTATTATCATTGAAATTTATATTAGCATGATAAAATAAATTATAATATATATCAAGAATGATACCGAAAACAACTATGGACTGTTCAAAAATATTTGAAACAAAGACCATATCAAAAATATCAAAAATAAGATTATAATAAATAATGGTTGATTTAATATTTCCACCTAGATTTTCACCACAAGTTGTATCTTATTTTTTTGTGGTGATATTCCAATTTTATTTGAAATTTTCTAAATAATTAAATAATGTGGGGATAAATTGTAAAAAAGGGTATTGGAATAATTATAAGAAATCAATAACATACCTATAAACACGTGATTTGATGGCCCACCATCATCTGTATTAGTATAAAATGTTTTCATCACACCCTCTTTCTTTAGATATTGAAGATTTTCACACTTAGTAACCAAATTTGAACACACATTGGAATATTTCCCCATTTCATAGAAATTGAATCATCACATCATTTGTTTTTCATTACTTATGTGATCAGTTTTCTTATAGTAAGAAGACATATCACCAAAATTTCCACATCAAAATAACATCATATACTTAGTAAGACATTATACAAGATTATTTTACCTCAATACTCATAATATGAGAAAATAGTTTTATTACCACTAAAAATCATGGATTGAATCCTGATTAAAACTGATTAGTCTTTCAATAAGAATCCAGGATAAAATTATGGATATACCTTTCCAATCATGTGAATTTTTCTTCAATTAAAAATACCTAATATTCCTACATTTTTCTCATATTTAAGAATATTTTTTCCATCCTGTATAAAACAACCATAGGAAAATATTTCTAAATTTATCCCATTTTGTGGAATTAATTTTTACCCATTCCATGATATTCTTAATCATTGACCATTATATGTCGATTTAATTTTAAAAATTGTAAATAGAAAGGCTTAACTTTTTAGGATATGAATATACCATTAAATAGAATATATTTTCAATGGATTTAATCCATATATAAGCTATCACAAGGTTAGGTGATCTACTAAATGATATGGTATCTTGTGTCATAAATAAGATACACTATTCCCATATTCTGATATAGTAGATTCATCTACTCCCAAGCATAGATGCCACCACCATTTAAAGAATATGTCAATAGATAAATTAGTAAAAATCCACCAAGTTCTGATTCCAACCATCATAGGATGGTGATTCGAAATGATGTTTTCATCTGGGTACGTTTTCACTACCGCATTCCGATTACGTCTATTGAAAAACATTTTGAATATAATATATTAGATGATGAAACATGGAAACCTTTATGTTCTTTATCATTTCACCTTAAACATAAAGTAAAATATTTCATGGTCATTCTGTTAACATTTTCATAAAATCTAATTAAATATGAACCATCCTTTGATACAATCTATAAAGACCCATATTTCAACATTACAGAATCTTGAGTTTTATGTCTAGAATCTATTCTATTACATTTTAGAGAGTTTCCAGGTTTACAGTTTTCGATAATTAGAACCCAAATCATAAAACATAACCACATTAAAACGATGACACATACAATCTATATCATTTTTTTAAATATGAATCTTTTAGGATAATTCATGATTTATTTTCATTAATAATCTTCCCATATTCCAAATTGAGTTTTCCATTAACTAACCCATACTAAAACCATATTTTTTTTTAAAAAGTTGGATATAAATAATATTCTTTTTAAGGGATATAAAATGAAAGAAAAATATTATTCCATTAAAAACAGGAAAACACAAGATATGATTACAATTATATCAATGTTAATTGAGAAAAATAAATAAATCATTTTCGTATGAAAAATGTAAAATCTTTTTGTTAAAAAATATCATTAAATCACAGAGAAATAATAGGGAAATAATATAGGTGTATTGGGATGTCATTATCCACATAACTATTACAAATGGAATGACCATATGGATGACTTCCATTCCCAATGCATTGGAGGGATATCACAAACCACCTATCCTTGTTTTATAAAGTAACCACTCATCCTTGGTTTGTAACATGACCACCTACCATTGGAATATGATGTAACCATTGGTCATTGGTTTTTGATATAACTACCCGTCAACAAACACACTGTATATGTTCTAAATATAATAGTAAAATTTAATTTTTTTTAATTTTATCATCACATTAATAAAATATAATCTTTATCTATAGGAAAAAAATTTCAGATTTATTAATATCTATCCCTTTTAACGATACATTTTTTAACATGAAATTAACCAAAAAAGAGAATGAGTTTTTTATTAACAAAACTATAAATCTTATAAAGTAATCTAAACATAAAATAATGGTTATAGTTGTTGGAAATTAATTATTTAAATATACATTAATATAGATAATTTGTTCTTTTGTTTGTAAATATAGTTACACATTCCAAACAAAGATTACATGTTTTTGAAATGCATTAAATGAAATACAAAAATTCTCTTTATAAAAAAATCATGTCCATTATATATATATTTTCTAAATCCACGGTAATGCATGAAAAATAGATTTATAATGATAACATTATATGAATTGTTTTATGAAATATCCTTTATTAATTTGAAAATATTTGGGTCAAAATCCCTATGAATGGATACAATTAAAATACATAAACTACTATAAGAATAGAAAACTTCATGACATAACATGTCAATGGGGATGTATATACCCCTTACAATTTAATATAGGTGCGTAAGATATGTCTCAATGAAAAAATATTGAGACACAATCCTTTGCATTAAGACTGAATCATTACATACGTTCTTTACCTTACAAAAGAATAAACTTATGTTTATTATTTTCATTATAATGAATTTTTTTAATATTATTATTAATTTTATTTATATTATTAAATTGTTATATGTGATTCCATAATCAATTAGTTTAACATATGATTCTTTAACTATATTTAGTTTTGGTATAAAATGTTACATTGGATGGTTGACTATTGTCAAAGTGGTCATTATGTAATCATACCTAGAATAATAATTATGAAATAATTATAATTTTTATTGATTAATTATAAATTAATTACTAGTAATGAAATTTCATTTTAAAAAATGATGTACATTATGATCATGGAAATGATAGACCTTATGCATACAAGAGTAATGTTTCCCTTTTTCATTGGTAATTACCGAAAGGAGGTATGTAATATTGTATCTTACTAGAAGGATAATAATTAAAAATGTACTCTATTACATATGTATATATACTTTGTATATATAATCTCTATGGTTTTCTGATAAAAAGCGTGTCATATCGGTTCGTGAAGGTGAAATTCCCCAAGAACATAAACAACATTATCATTTTTCAATGAGTGAAATGGTAAGAAAAAAACGGTACATTAATTTTTCATAATTATAAATAAGTAATTAATATAATAATTATTCATTTTTAACACTTAAATTAAATAAATTCATCCTTATAACATTCTATATATTTTTTGTGAAAAATTAATCACATCGCTTCGCAAGGTGGTAGTTTTTCGTACTCATGAACAACGTTATGATACCCCCTAGAGAATAGAATATAAAAAATTATATATGATATAATGACTCCAAAGGTATTATTAAGTTATGAATATAATATAAATAAATTATATCCACAATTATAAGAAACCATTGTATGTTTTGAATAAGAAGGTGTTACACTGGTTCATGAGGCAGTAGTCCTCCATACACACGAGTTACATTATCATTTCCTGTTTTAGGGAAGCGAATATGGATATATGTCATTCACTTAAAATAATAAAATATAAATATATGTGATATACTAGTTATTTTTTATAATATAAAATGAATAATATTTTAAAATGGTGAAAGAAAAAATAAAAAAAACATATAGTTATAAATTTTACCTCTCCTCGAACAACCTCTTTAGAATTATACCAAAAGTGTTCCTAAAATGGATTTCCAATTAATAAATGGATTCATGTATGAAGGTATGAATGTTTGTAAGTTATTTATGAGGGTATTTTGAGATCCTAAAGGGTTTTAATGTGTGATGATTATATGATATATGTGGCCTTTTGTAAGTGAGGTGAGAGGCACACCTATAATTAAATAAGATAAAGTGGTGAACCCATGTTTTTCAGATGATAAATGGGTCCAAAATGAATTATTAAGGATAATTATACATTATATGTTTGATATATGGACATATAATATATTTTATAAATGTTAATAATTCAGTTTATCCCCTATAATCTTAGTTTAATCGCCTAGTAAACTCATTTTACCCTAACCTTTATAATTAATTTTTACTCTTTTCACTATTAATAATGTTCATAAATTAAGTTGACATTATTATAAAATATAATCTATTATGATTCAAAATAATAATCCCATTTTACCTAATTTTATGTATATAAGTTAGAACATTATTTTAGAACAAAAGTCATAGATGCATCCCAAAATTGGGTTATTAGGAAGTGTATTTTTCAAAATAAAACAAGATATTATGATAACTCTATGACTAATAGTAATAATTTTTTGAATATTTATTAATATTTATTTATATAAAATATATATATTTCAACGAATACATTCCAAATTTTACATTATTTTAATTAATTAAAATGGGGAAACATTACACATTTTAATTTTTTTTAAAAAAATCCCTTTTAAACCCAAAACAATCATATTCTTAAATAAAATATAATATTTATGAAAAATTAATTATCTTTATTAAATATAAATAAATGATATTTATTTTAATTTAAATCAAATTCAAAATATATTTTTACTTTTAAAATAAATAATTTACTGAAAACAAAAAACAATTTTGCAAAAAAATCTGTAGTTTCACAATTCCCTGAAAAATCAATTTCTTCAATAAATTCGAAACATTTCCCCCAAATATAACTTTTCTATTATAATTTGTAAAATGATATTTATTTTTTTAATTTAAAATTATAAAATATATTAATTATTATTTTTAATGAAACACATTACAATAAAATAGTTCTCTATGAACTATTTTCTTTTTTATTTAAAAATTAATTAATATTTTTATGGTGAATAAAAACATGGATGTTATTAATTATATCATAAAATTGTTTGATACACTAGAATATGGTATTGTAATTGGACCATATATCAATTTCATTATCACATCATACATCCATTTTTCTCATCACATCCACATCCACAATACATCTCATAACTAAGAAGAAAGTGAAAAACCCACTACATCATTGGAACCGTCTGTTGTAACTCAAGAAATCAAAACTTGTGAAAGTATATTATTGTAATAATCATAAATAAAATGAATAAAATACAACTACATTTTATAACATAAAAAATCATTTCTTGTATATGCATGTATAATTTAATTTAGATCCATCACAACCTGTATGAAAACATGTACTATAAATTAATTCCATACAGCTACAGTATCTATATATACGTTTTCCTTCATAGGAGAGATAATTTTTGGTGATGTAGTCATCTATATAATCCTTCAATAACCTAGATGTTCATAAACACTTATAACCCAACTCACAATGGGTGTCGAATAGCCCAACCGACTTGGGTGGTATAACATAAAAAATATCATAGCATTATTATATAGGTGTTACCCCACCACAGAAAATACAACTACATAACATAGAAACAAGCTATATTTTCCACTATAGAAGATATCCCGAAGACCATCTATAGGAATAATGTGTTAAATATATATATAAACAATCATCATGTTTTCCTCATTTGATTTATTATCCAATAAACAATTAAAATTTCAATTATAACCCATTATAAAATATAAATAATTTATTACATAATCATCCAATATAGAAGGGTTTTACTTCCTTTATCATTTCAATTATATGTTTCATTAACAAACCCTTATGAATTTCAAAACCATGTCATGGTTTTTATTTATCTTCTCATTTCATCATAAATATCCCTTATCATGGGTTTAATATTAATTCATATATCACATTCTATATCATGGTTATTATAAAAATCAACCTGAATAATCAAATCTAACATACACAACATCACAGAAAAGGAAATAAAAAATTCCCACTCTTATCCTATTTCATCAATCCTGATGGCATCACCCTCACCTCCTACACCACCATAACCATGAAAATCTATCCCATTTCACACTGAATCAATTAATAATTCTATGTTATACATAAAATAACCTCATGAGATCTATCAAATAATATAAAGTTCATAAGAATAATTCTACTACAATAGTTAATGCAAACTCCATGCAATAACCACAAATCATTCAAAAACATATCAATAATTATAGGTATTATATGAAAGCATTCCATTATTTCTAACGATATCCATTATCATTTACCAGATTTAATTAATTATTTCAGAATTATCAGGTTTTTATACAAATTAAACTAATTAAATAACTATTAACAATATCTAATACATCCAATAAATATATTCGAATATGAAATTTATCTTCCTAAATAATTTTATAGAAGAAATATTATGTTCATATAAAATCTCAATTATTATCTTTCATATATTAGAAACAAGATTATATTATTCCATTTTACTTCAATGAATTTATCCATTCAATCAAGATAATTTTTTTCAACCTTAAATATAATTTCTCAATGATAATAAATACAAAAATCCTACTATAATTTTTCAATATATTTTTTATTATTTTAAGTAGTATATGGTGGTAGAATAAAGTCAACATATTTTCCATATAACTTATTATTCCATCATTAAATTGAATTTCAATTTTATAAGAACACATGATATGTGGGAAAGTATTAATTAAAAATAAAATATATAGCCCACACTATTATTTAAAAATCATAGAGTAGTAACAAGAATATAGTACTTTCAAAAGAAACCCTTCCCTCATTATATTTGAATTATCTAGGGTAATATTTTTATTATTTTGTTTGAAAAAATTACCAAATAATAACTCTAACATGTTAGTTCCACATTAAAACATAAAATAAAATTGAATTAGTAGATCCAATACAAGGATATAGTGTCGTTCAATCACTAAAAACAAAAGAAAAAGCAAATATAAGGTTTAACAAGTCTATCCTTAATAAGAGAACAAAAAAAAGTTTATATTTTTGATGTTTTGGGATTAAAATTAGTCAAAAAACCAACAAAAAATAAGGTTACATAATTTTTAACCTAAAATTAGAAGTACAATATAGGAATAATAATGAGCAGAGAGGAATATGAGTTTGTATATATTAAAATATTCATGTATATCAGGTATAACAACCACTCTACATCACCCAAAAATTCATGACTCCCACAATCATCAAAGAAAACAAGTAAAATAAGAAATAAAATAATTAAAATTATGAATTGTTATCACAACAACATTTTATCCAATAATACAATATGTGAGTGTATTCTAAAAGAGTTTCAACATTTAATTCATCATGTTTCAATTAAATTCATTCATTTTAATTTACTATATCATCATTATTATAATTATCCCAAAATTTTAAATATTTATATCCCATGGTTTTGAGACAAAATCAATTTTATTTCCCTAAAAAATCAAATTTAATGTCTTTCTGTGAATTAAAATGGTTTTTATATACAAAATCCACTACCCCAACACATTAGAGGGTGAAATGTTCAAGGGTATCTTCAAATACCTTTAAATATATTTGATACTCCTTTTAGTTGGTTAGATTCATAAATTCCAAGACACTAATACATGATATCTACCATTACATGTATTCTAATTTTATGAGAAGAACATCATACCTTGACATATAATTTAGAAACATTAGGTTACCCTGAAAAATGATTAAGTGTACGCTCATTTGATATTTACTCTGACATAAGACCCTACTATAAGGTTCTACCCATATAAAAAATTCAAATCCTATGAATACCTTTATAAATACCCAAAAACACAAAACATACACTTACATAGCCAATTAAAAATAAATTTCCCATTACTAAATTACAAATAGAAACGTTAACCTTAAGAAACTCAAACTACCATCACAAAAGAAGGGGTTACTATAAAAGGTTACATAAAAACATAAAAATAAAAATTAAATTTCAATTAAATAATCATCTAAATAATAAATTATATGATATATTATTATTTCATAAATTTCAAATTTACCTCTAAATATTTAAACTAATAAATTTCCATCACTAAATTGAGAAACAATTTTTAAATAACTTATAAAATATGAAAATTCACTCATGCCATCGAACACACTAGAATGAAAAATGATATGATTTCAACTATTTCCAATCCCTTTATAAAAATTATTTGAGATATAGAAAGAATATATTCCTTTTTTAATATTGAGATGAGGAACTAGTTGGGATGGATATACTAAATGTAGTTTTAAGAGGGTAAAAGATATATAAAGTCATAATAATTATATTAATTTTATCCTAAAATGTAAGAGTGTGCTAGATAATCTCAATGAAGATCATTTTCTTCATACTATAGTAGAAGCTAATTATATTATGTATTTTTATCCATATAAAGAAATATTTTAGTTATAAAACATTATAATATATTTTGATGTTTTACAGACTAATTTTGATTTTATAAAAAATATATTCTCATCAAAATATTGTGGTTTTACATGATAATTATAATTCATTATAACAAATTATAAATCATATATTTGAAAAATATCATCTTTTGAGAATGATTTATAAAAAAAGTGAAGTCATATTTAATAGAATATCCCAATATGATAATATGGTAGACCCCTTGACAAAATTTATATATTGGAAGATGGATGAGTCTCATACAACAATTATTGTATTGGGAGTGGTTGGAAGTTGTCTCTACTTCGAGTGATAGTTTGTGGAAGTGGGTTACCCAGAATGAACATATGTTTTTAAAATTTGATTACCAACACATATATATTTTGACACCCAAAAACACACCTAAATTTATTTTCTTAATATGAGGTTTATTTTCTAAATATTAGGTTTATTTACTTATGCATGAAAATAAATGTAATTTTATTAGATTATCATTCATATAAAATGATTATAGCCATTCCTCACTATAAATATACACTAAAGATTCCAAGAAAACAATCTCAAATATAAATAACCCAGTCAATAAAAATCAATCAATCTCGAAATATATTGTATATAACTATCTTATATGGGAGGATTTTAGCCATTTAGAGTTATTATCTTGAATGTTTCACTATGATACCTCTATCTTTAAGGGATCATAAAGACAATACCACCATTAAGAGAAAAAAATATCATATGTTTTATTAGATATTTATATATATGAGTTTTTCTTTTTTTTCCCATATTGAGATCACTATCAACGTGTTCCATGAATCATAAACATTTATTCATGATAATGACTAAAATAAATTATATATATAAATATGTATTTTTTATCAGTCATGTTATAAGTGGTGTATTATTTTTTGAATTATCATGATAGATTATATCCCTTTTGAGTATTGGAAGAAAATAGATGTGACCCTTTTAACTTGATTGAGAGTGTATTCATACCATTTAGGGGCATAATATTTATTCGAAATTCCATATTATATAGTCAAAAAAGGAATCTAACTCCTTAAAGTATGATAACATAATTATGAATCATTTTTATGATATTTTTTTTAAATGTTAATATGTTACAAATTTAATTTTGTGTAATGGTTTTCCTTTCAATTATGTATCTATGTCAAGTAAATGCCCATAATATATCCCTGTATACCACTCTTAACCTATGGGTTGGATTCACTTTTATCAAGAAAAATTCTTAGAGGTTAATCATAATGTGTATCTAGAATTTACAATGATTTAGTTGAATTAGAGTTTACAGATGAAAACAATAAAATATAATTGATTATGGTTTTTTGAGAAAAATCATTCAAGAGTAAAATAAATAATCAAATTCACTTTTTGTTGATTAATTATTCAAAAAATAGACTGAATTTACTTATTAATGTATTCAGATGTTATATAATTTCAAAAAATTCAATATCAAAAATCATTTGTAAAACATACATTATGTTTTCAAAGAATGATAAACTTATATATGAGGATTATAATGGAGATAAGCTCTCATTCAATAATTTTATTTGAGGATATATTTTTATTGTCTAATTTAATATATATGACACATAATATGAGTGTAAAATAAATAATATTGTTTCAAGGTAACTTACAGTGAAAATGTTTGTTAAAATAATAATGTGTAATTATTTATAAATTAACATGTCTATAAATATTTTATTACATTGTAATGACTCT
This sequence comes from Viscum album, assembly GCA_963277665.1. Lineage (NCBI taxonomy): Eukaryota > Viridiplantae > Streptophyta > Magnoliopsida > Santalales > Viscaceae > Viscum > Viscum album. The sequence continues at coordinate 334,473,296 of OY728122.1, forward strand.
CTATTTTAAAAAAGTAAAAAATTTACCACCCTCCTTCAAATAACTCAATATTTAGAAAGATAAAAATGTATTACACCATAATTTTTATATCCCCTTCTGAAATTATGATTTTAATACTATGATGATTAGATAGAAATCATCAAGAATTCTTGTATCTTCTGATTGAACATGACTGTATAGGAAAAATATCAAGCATATTTTTTTGAATGTGTAGAAATATATATGGATTCTTAGTGGGATCCTTTGATTTTTGACAGAATGATGTTGAAAAGGACATTGAAGAATCACATTGAAAATATTCGGGTTCCATTTGTAAATTCTCTTTTTATTATAATTTGGATTTAAATTCCTTGGGAGAATCTATGAGCATTTTTATTGAATTTAGTATCATAACATGTATTGATTCAAAAAATTTAAATATAATATTGTTAAATTTTTATATTCAAACCATATCCTTCCCATTGGAATCATATTAGTCACTTGAAATTATAATTTGATAGTTTTAGATATAATTAAGAACTAATAAAGTGGGCATTTATATGGTCCCAAAATATGAAAAGGTATATTAATTTGGGTTTTGATGTATATGTTATGACAATTCAATGGTAGTCTCTCTAAGTGTCTCTCTAGAGAATCTAGTGTCAGGGGTGGGTGGATGGGATTGAGTGGTGTTTATTTCCATTTGAGGAACAAAAAAAATATATCTAAACGTTTGACCATATTTGATGGTGTTTATGGACATTGATAGTTGGAACCACCTCATGTCACCATTATCAATTACATTCAAAATATTTGGTGGTCTACTCACTGAACATGTAATCCTTTATTGTTTTTCTGGTATAATAAACCATGTACATGAAAATTCTTTCGGTGAATGATTGACGTAATTAAGGACAAAACCAAAAAAACATTCTTTGAATCATTCTCAGTAATTTGACTACCAAATGAACCTTAATATAAAAAAAATTGATATAACCAATATTTATAGTTCAAATATTATTAAAATTATTTTCATAAAATAAAAAAATTACATAAACAATAAATTTTATAGATATTGATTATAAGATGAATAAAAACATCATTATTTCATAATGATCATATTTTTAAAAATACAACACATAATCATGGGTATAAAATCATTATACAGAACTAAAAAATCATTTAATTTGAAAACCATAATAATAAAATTATTTACCAATAAGATATTCTATTTTTTTAGAATTATCCTTATGAACTGTTACCTCATTTTACAAGTTTCAAAAACAAAATCCCCTTCCTTCAAAAAGATTTTGAGACATTATAGAGAGGATATTATGTCATTCTTACTTCACAAGTACAAACTATTTCTTCTTCCATGTGTCAATATATTCTAACCTAACCATGATTCCATATATGTTCTTGACTTATTCCTTTAGTAATGTTCCATTTAAAACATTAAAAACATTTTTTAAATGTATGTATTCAAAAAAAATGGCTTGCATACAAACCATAAAATAATATATTTGATTGAATGTTGATCAAATTTTAATAAATTTGTTTATAAAATTTTTAGATAATGGTGTTCTAAAAATAGCATCAATACAATTTAATTTATCAAATTATTCATTACCAATTGATGAATAAGTTTACAAACATTCTTCTAAATTCCAATAAAATTTCATTTTCCATGTTTCATATAGTTCGATTTAAGGTGAAAAATGATGTAATAAAACAAGATCATTATCTAATGTTTTAACCTAACTATGTATGTTACATTATAAAATTTGTAACATGAAATATTTCCCTTATGAATGTATCCTGAAATATAACCATAAGTGGGAAATACATTTACCATTTTAAATATCGTGATTCTACAACTAAAATCATCTTTATCTTGATAATGATATACTATAATACCAATAGATCACATCATTTTCAAAACATAAATTAAAAAATTAAATGTCAATATCATCATGTAATTGTTTTAAACATCAAATAAGTTGAGATAACATTATATAAATATTCTTAATTAATAACTATATTGTAATGTTATATTTACCAAAACATTTTGATATGTATTTTGATTGTTTATTTACACATCAGAAAGATTCATGTCATAAATAATGAATGATTTGGGTTTTTTTTCTCCTTTTTAAAATTTAGGATACCCGTAGTCAATTTTATTCTACTCAAAATAATCTTCCGGTTATGGTGATTTCACATCTTGAATTAATATATCTAAATGTCATGTTAACTATCTTGTAATTTTTATATTTAATAAAATCAAAGAAATCATGGAATTATTATAATGTACTATAAAACTAGTGAGCTAGTTGATTAATTTTTCCTTCATAGAGACTCAATCATACTAATGTCATTTTTATTAAACTATAGTTTAATCAATTTTTTACGTCGTTATTTGGAAAAATAATGTATTTTTTAATATTTTATACCCATATATGATAGAAATCATTTATCTTCATATGATTTACATAGAATCACATTATTATTTGGAAACATATCAATCAATATATATATTATTTATATAAAATTTGAATCACATCATCTATTTAAAATAGTAAAATTATAATTTTTTTGTATTATATGTAACACACGGATGTTTTTTTTTAAATTTTTTCATTAAATATTTTAAATTATTCGGTATCATGTTTTTCGTGAAATTGGGAGTTTAAACGTACTATGAGATCTACTTAATATAAATGTTTAGTTATATCCTAGCTGTTAGGATAGTGGGAATAATTATAACTAACTTTTGAAAATGCAATATGAATTCAATGGGAATTAATTATTTATTGAAAATATAAATCAATTAGATATTTATATTATTGAGAGAATTAAAAATGGTAATGAAATTAATGTGTTATAGGTTTTATATACTTAATAAAATATTTTTTTACAACCATCCAATGGATATTTTAGTAATAGGGTATGAATAAAACCATATTTTATATATAAGAACCTATTTTTTAGTCATTAATTTTACACCTTTGAATGGAGAACCCATTTTATGATAAAATTTTGACACATTAATAATTTCTAAATTAAAATATAAACATTATTTTGAATCATGAAATAAAATATTACTTTGGATAAATATTAGATATTTTTATGGTAACTTGCATGCTTTGATGAATAGTAATAATATGCTAAATTTTAATTAAAAACATCTTTTTTATTCGAGATAATTTATATGGTAAAATTATTTTCAATGGTTATAAAGTATAAATATAGTATATTTTTAAAATTTAATATAATTTATGCCATTATCATTAATTTTACATTGAATTCATAGGTAAAAACAATTAAATATTTTCCAATGTTTTATCATTTAAAACCCATTTTCTCATTTCAACAACAAGATTAATTTTAAATTAAATAATGCAACTTCTATTTTTTAAATTTTGTAAAATGGATTCAGTATTTTGGATGAGATGATCCAAATTGTGTGAATAGGTACCTTTTATTTTTTTGAGTTTATGAATAGTAACATTAGTAATTATTTTATTTACCATAGTTAAATGGTAAATATGTTAAATAAGGATAAAAATAATTTATTAATATAGAACTACCCATAAAAGTTTCTTAATCCTATTGGATTAGATATTTACGACCATGGGAATCCTTGGGTCGATTTTGGGACTCCATAGATTCACATGGATTTGAAAATGACATTTAATAATAATAAATTTAATGTAATGATAATTTTAACCTGAAAAATATCCTTTACTAAATCAATTTTAATATTTGGTTATATAAATTATCATTATTCTAAAAAATATTGATTATAAATATAAAAATATTTCCTATATAATTGTATTTTATTTATAATTTTTAAAAATTAGATAAATAGTTTTATCCATGAAACAATTATGATGTAGTGATTAACTCATTAATGAAGGATTCAAATAAATGAATTTTTAAATATTAAAAACAAATAATTTGGGTATTTTCATGTCATTGAAGAATTTTATAGATGGTATTTCATATTATATTTCAGTTAAGTCTTTATTTTCAAATGAATCACGTCGTTATGAATTTTTAAAAAGTCATGTACGAATCTTGCCGAAAATTGACCCAATTCATAACACAAAGCAAAAAATAGTTTATTAAATGATATTAAAATACCGAAAATATAATATATGTAATTTTTTTTACTATAAGTCCAAATATGTCATAAATAGATTTTTTTCGTATTTTTGACATGATATGGTAACTAAATTAACACACAGTGTGTAAATCACATGATATCACAGTATGACTAAAATGGGTAAAATAAAGGTTAAACCAAAATGATAAGGATAAAAAATATTCTAAAATTGTATAAAAATTATTTGATGATGCGTATTCAAACCAAAATCATCTTATATTTGAATTAAATTTTTTTGTGACCATTTATATTCTAAATTTAATTTATAATAAATTACTATTTTGAGAGTATCCTAAACTGCCCCTCTCATCTCTTATAAAAGGGAACCTACTCCCTCTCCTCTTTACTAAATTTTGGGCCTTCAATCTATACCATCCTTGAAATTTTCTCTTATAAACATCCCTAGTAACATTATTGATGTTCCTTTCATCTCAAAATACCATCTCTAGTGCCATAAGAAGGAATTTAAAGGAGGCACGATGAAGAAGAGATAATCTCTTCTACCGATTCATTCAAATTTCTTTCATTTTCTACAATGTCTTTTTTAGTTATTTATTTATAATTTAATAACTTAAGTATAGATAATATATTTATATGTTATTATAAATTAGAAACAACCTTATATCACCTTCTATCCATCCTATGAAAAAATTAAATCATTGTGCGTGTGTACGTATGACTTACTATCTCCATGTTGTGGTTTAATATGTTCATCACCACCACCATAATTGGATGCGTATAATAGTGGAGATAGTAACTCTATATTATTAGGATAAAATTATACTAATTATGATATATTATACAACATCCATGTCAATTCCGTTAAATAATCATGGGAACGATATCATCGCTTGTTCGTACGTACGTCGTATGGTCTACACGATGCGATGAGATTCGTTCTACATAGTCTTAATTAAAACATTATTATATAAATGAATATATTGAATAAATATGATATATATTATAATAATACCATTCTGTAAATTATATAATTATAAAATAAAAATATTAATAAGAAAATATCTGACAAAACAACCACAAGAACATAAGGCAGTAAATACCCGAATAATGAGTCACAATAAAATGTTACTAACAAACAGTTTAATATATGATAATAAATGATATCATAAGAATGATAATGATTCTATAATAAATAAGTGACATTATTTAAATCATCATACCTGAGTGTTGGATACATACAAAGCATATCAGATCTAATGTAATGGATAACCTTTCTAATCTCATTTTATCTGAGATTGTTTATTCATACTTATCTATTGGGGATATCGTTATCATCCATGCACATGATTATGAAAGGTACTATAATAAAATTTAAACTATTTTTATATGTATTTTTTAATTTTTTTTTACCACTTTATGTTTTACAACATGGTTTGGAAATAATCTTTCTATTATTTACCATACGAGGTACTTTTTGACTTTTTCGGTAAAAAATGATGAGAATGTTTTTTGACATATACAACATGAATGGGTTTTTAAATCTTCATAACACCATATTTCCATGAAGCATACTATACATGTTTAAAATTTTATTTTCAATAAAATTATTTTCTTCTAAAATTTAATTACATTTTGAGAAACGAAGAAAATTGAGAAGAAGAAATGATATTTTCCCCAGGAATGAAGCTCAATTGAATTATCAAAATTATTCTCCATATAAAATTACATAGGTTTGTGTTTTTATCCCTATAATTACTATCTGAGTGTGTTTATCACAGAATTTTATTTATTTAATCCATTTTTTTATATCTATTATGATGGAATGATGTTTGAGAAACCCATTTCATTTCAAGGGTTATACTATGGTAAATAGTTTTATATTTTTGTGGACCACGTAAGAATGGTATAATAACGAGCTTGGTGGGACCTATATACACCTAAAATGCATTGTATAAAGATTTATATCTCATGATATGGGCATGGATGGAATGGCTAGTTAATTCAGTTCAGTGATAAATGGATGTATCAAGGAGAGAACTCAGTTCAGTAATGAAATTTATCCGCTATGATGGTCTTGGAAATGCGCCTTCACTAAAATGAAATGATTTTCTATGCTTGTGTGTATATGCCAGAAAATTTCATGTCTTATGTTATGAATATTGGTATTACATTTCACTTTTATTATTTATACCTTGACATGATATTGTGATCTTTTATATGCAGGATAATATTTTCAAATTTTATGTTCTTATGAATATGATAAGATTGTTATTTCTTTTGTTTACCATTAATGGGAATTTGAGCTCACCATTTTATATATTTATTTTCCCCAAGATATAAAAAAGGGTATTATGTATGATATGTGAAAAAGGCGTCTAGTTATGATGAAATAAATTGGATATAATGTTGATGTTTTATGAACTGGTTGTTTATGCTTCCCAGTTTCTAAAGACACTATTCCATTACGGCCGTATCATGGTTTTTATATGTTGTAATAAATATACATCAATTATGATGGGATTTCAATATATTTAATGTATTTTTCATTATAATTCGTATCATCAGGAGGTTACAGTTAACCTTTTTGAAACTAAGAGTAGAAATCCATAAGGATATGTCTATGTATAGGATGGGATCCTAGTGTTCTAGAAATGAACATGAATGTCATAGGATAAAACCTAAAGTGACCTAAATTGAATTTTTTATGATTATGTGGTTTTCCTATTATGATTACTGTTTCCCATAATATGATTCTTGGTTTTAGTCCACGGATAGAACCCAAAGGAACCGTGTTAATGCTGAATACAATGATAATAAATGTTATCATAAGAATGATAATGATTCTAGAATAAATAAGTGACATTATTTAAATCATCATACATGAGTGTTGTATACATACAAAGCATATCAGATCTAATGTAATGGATATCCTTTCTAATCTCGTTTTATCTGAGATTGTTTATTCATAATTATCTATTGGGGATATAGTTATCATCGATGCACATGTTTTTGAAAAATACTCTAATAAAATTTTTAATATTTTTATATGTATTTTTAAATTTTTTTAACACTTTATGTTTTACTACATGGTTTGGAAATAATCTTTCTATTGTTTACCATACAAGGTACTTTTTGACTTTTTCGGTAAAAAAATGATGAGAATGTTTTTTAACATATACGACATGAATGGGTTTTTACATCATCATAACACCATATTTCCATGAAGCATACTATACATGTTTAAAATGTTATTTTAAATAAAATTATATTTTTTTAAAATTTAATTACATTTTGAGAAAAGAATAAAATTGAGAAGAAGAAATGATATTTTCCCCACGAATGAATCTCGATTGGATTATCAAAATTATTCTCCATATAAAATTACCTAGGTTTGTGTTTTTATCCCTATAATTACTATCTGAGTGTGTTTATCACAGAATTTTATTTAGGTAATCCTTTTTTTATATCTATTATGATGGAATTATGTCTGAGAAACCCATTTCATTTCAAGGGTTGTGCTATGGGAAATATTTTTATATTTTTGTGGACCACTTAAGAATGGTTTAATAATGAGCATGGTGGGACCTATATACACCTAAAATGCATTAGATAAAGATTTATATCTCATGAGATATGCATAGATAGAATGGATAGTTAATCAAGTTCAGTGATAAATGGATGTATCAAGGAGAGAACTCAGTTCAGTAATGAAATTTATCTTCTTTGATGGTCTTGGAAATGATCCTTCACTAAAATGAAATGATTTTCTATGCTTGTGTGTATATGACACAAAATTTCATGCCTTATGTTGTGAATATTGGTATTACATTTCACTTTTATTATTTATCCCTTGACATGATATTGTGATCTTTTATATGCAGGATAATATTTTCAAATTTTATGTTCTTATGAATATGATATGATTGTTATTTCTTTTGTTTACCATTAATGAGATTTTGAGCTCACAATTTTATATATTTATTTTCCCCAAGATATAAAAAAGGATATTAAGTATGATATGTGAAAAAGGCATCTAGTTATGATGATATAAATTGGATATAATGTTGATGTTTTATGAACTGGTTGTTTATGTTTCCCAGTTTCAAAAGACACTATTCCATTACGGCCATATCATGGTTCTTATATGTTGTAATAAATATACATCAATTATGATGGGATATCAATGTATTTAAAGTATAGTTCATTATAATTAGTATCATCAGGAGGTTACAGTTAACCTTTTTGAAACTAGGAGGAGAAATCCATAAGGATATGTCTATGTATAGGATGGAATCCTTGTGTTCTATAAATGAACATGAATAACATATGATAAAACCTAAAGTGACCTAAATTGAATTTTTTTATGATTATGTGGTTTTACTATTATGATTACTGTTTCCCACAATATGATTCGTGGTTTTAGTCCATGGATAGAACCCAAAGGAACCGTGTTAATGCTGAATACAATGAGAAATGTACAAATTGTATTCCAGAGGAACCAAATGTTATGGAATCTTGAATAAAAAATCTTCTAGCAAAGCTCACACAACATTCTCAAGATATGAATCATGTGGTACTTCCAAACGAGCAAATGAGGTAGAAACATTCTATTGAATCCATTATGAGTAAGCATCTACATTCATTCAGTGGGTCCTCTGATCCATTATTGGATGAACAATATATTTGTACCATTGGAAATGTATTTTTAGTTCTACAATGTTTCGAACATGATAACATCATCTTAGCAGTATATCATTTTGATGGAGAAGATGATCAATGTTGGAACCTTTTCAATAATACAAGGAAATTATATGAAATTGAGTCAATGGAATGGGATTAGTTCAAGAATTTATTTTTCAATTAGCACGTCCCATGTATTCATCGAAAAAATATGGAGAATGAGTTTATTGAACTAAAGAAAAAGGATGATGAATAATTTAGAACCAATAATGAAAATTTCACATTCCTTGAAAGGTAAACATCTAGAATTATTATCCAACTTGAGAGTAAGATCAAAGTATTTTTTGCGTCTTTAAAGAAAGTCTCTAAAGGGAATTATCCATAAGGGACTTCAATGGCTGTGAGGAAAGTGTTTGATTCACTCTCAAGGTTGATATGGAGATTGGAGTAACCCATCAGTCATATGGGTTTGATAAGAAGATGATAAGGTAATTCAAAGGGAAATATAATGACCACACTAAAAATAATAAGATTTTTCCTTTATGCTCAATTTTTGGAAAGAAACACGGTGGTAATTCCCTTAAATGGACTAGTAAATATTTTATGAAAGGAAAAGAAGGTCATTAGGTAATTGAATGATGAAGTGATTGGAAAAATATGTCTACTGATGCAAGAAATGAAAAGGATACATAGAATGCACCTCTTACACTTCAATGTTACAAGTTCAAGGATATGGGGAATTATTCCAATCAATTACCTTATCCAAGGGTTATTGATTATGATCGACATTAACAAACTCTTAAGTATAAAGAAAAAGGAAAGTCACATGAAATTACTATCAGCGACATGGATTATGATAATGTTGTGGTGAAAGGTACACATACCATCCTCTCTATAGTAGAACATGTTTTATTTGATTCTAGATAAAGCCACACTTGTATTTCTAAATATTTCTATAAGGGCATCATTGTTTTACCTCGACAAATAGATATTGAGTTAGTTGTGACAACTATTAATGGAACAATGTTCGCATAAAAAGTTTACAATTCATCTCAAATTTTTGTTTGTGGAAAAATGAATTTTGAAAATATTTTGACCCTTTCTATAGTGGCATTTCATATAATACTTGGAATGGATTGGAATTATTTATATGGAGATCATATCAATTTCTAAATAAGGGAAGTCACATTTCATATTCCGGATCTGTCTCTGATAATTTATTGATGCAAGGATGAATATAACCTTCATATAGAAATTTATTCCTTCTTATGGGTATTGATTCTAATAAATTAAAGTTATTTATCTCAAATGGTTGGGGAGAAACTCACGATTAAGAATATAACCATTTTATGAGAGTTTGATGATGTCTTCCTCGAGTAATTTCTAGGACTTCCACCAAATCGTGAAGTTGAGTTTTCTATAGAACTCATACCGGGTTCTATGCATATTTCAAAGACACATTATAGAATAAACCCAATTGACTTTCACTAAGTGAAGAAGCAACTCTAATAGAATCTTGATAATGGATTCATACACCCATGTGCATCACCATTGGAAGCACATGTTCTATTTTTTAAGAAAAAATATGTATCAATGAGACTTTGTATTGATTATCAAGAACATAACAAGATCACTATCAAGAAAAACTACCCTCTTACCCACATTTATGTCTTATTTTACGAACTCTATTTAGTTTAATACTTTTCCAACATTGGTCTTCATTCGGGAAATCTTCTATTAAGGTCCCAAAAGAAGGATATTCCAAAGAAGAAATTTTGTACAAGGTATGGAAACTATGATTTTATAGTGACACCTTTTAGTCTTTCAAATGCCTCTTCTATCATCGTGGATTTAATTAATAGAGTCTTTAGAGAGTATCTTGATCTGTTTTTGGTAGTCTATATAGATTGTTTTCTAGTCTATTAAATGAGGAAGGAATAATATGAAGATCACTTGATATTTTTATTAAAGACCCTGGGGAATAAAAATATTTATTCAAAATTTAACAAGTGTGAATTTTGGCTTCAAAAAGTTTCATTTTTTGGGTCACATAATCTCAAGAGAGGGGATATATATGGATCTAACAAAAAGAAAAGGTTAATGAAATATGTTTGAGAGAAAAAAAAGTAACTAAGATCTGATGTTTTCTTTGTTTGCCTTGATATTATTGACATTTTGTGAAATATTTTTCACAATTATCATATCCACTCACTAAGATGACTCAAAAAAGAGTTATGTTCATTTGGGTGTAGGAATGTGAAGATAATTTCAAGGAGCTGAAAAGAATGTCATCCAGTTCACCTATGCTCGCACTGCCTTATAGTGAAGAATGGTTTGTATTCTACAGTGATGCATCCATGAAGAGGCTGCTGTGTATTTTCATGAAAAATGGTTTGGTGATACCTTATGCCTCATGAAAGTTGAAAATACATGAGTACAATTACCCAACTCATGATTTTGATTTTTCTTCGGTAATATTTTCCTGAAAAATATGAAGTCATTAACTTTATTGTGAAAGGTGTGATATTTATACTGATCATTAAATATTAAAGTATATTTTTACTCAAATAGAGCTGAATATGTTCCAAATAAGATGGTTGGATTTGATTAAATATTAAAATATCTTAATACATTACCACCCTGGGAAAGAGAACAAGGTATCACATGCAATGAGTCAAAAAGGCCATGATATCTTATCCAGGATGAGGATCATGAAAGACCCAATATTCATGGATTTTAAAAGGATGGAACTTAAAATTTTAATGGAATGGGAGAAATATTATATTTCTCAAATGAATGTTCAACCATATATAAATGTGAAAATTAAAGAGGCACAGAAGGGAGATGTAGAGTTACAAAAGAAGGTGAGAAATGTTCCTACATCCAACCTTGATTGTGATGAAATAATAAGGTTCTGGAAGTGGATTTGTATTCCTCCGATGCTAGAATTAAAGAAGTAATCATTGGATGAGGACCATAGTTCATCATTATCTATTAGACCTAGAAGCACATAGATGTACATGGACCTGAAAGAGTACTTCTGGTGGGATGGAATAAAATGAGATGTCGCTGAATATGTCTCTCAATTCTTGGGTTTTTAGCATGTTTTGGCCGATAGACTGAAGTCTAAGGAGATGTTACAACAATTACCAATACCATATTGGAAATGAGAAAACATGATGGAGTAATTTTTCATGAGACATCCTAAAACTTCCAAACACAATAATGCTATCTAGTATATATTATATCGTCTTATGATGTCGGCACACTTCATTTCTATAAGAGAGGACTTATCTTGGGGTTAACTTACTAGGATATATGTAAAGGAAGTGGTAAGATGGAATGGAGTAACACTTTCCATTATATCGTATTGGGATCTGAGGATTACCTCTATGTTCTGTCGATGTCTTCAGTAAGCTCTGGATACAAAGGTATGTTAAGGCATTTCTAATCCTTTTCAAACATATGGTGAGTTTGAGAGTAAAATTCAATATCTGGAAGACATGTTTAGAGCTTCTTCTATGGAATTAAAAGGTGGTTGGGATCAACACCTACCATTGGTGGAATGTTATTACAATAATAGCTTTCACTCCAGTATTCTGATGGCTCCTTAGGAATACCTATATGGAATGAAGTGACGAACTCCATCTTGCTGGGATGATTTTGGGGGAAAAGTTATTAGGACCCGATCTTGCTGATGAAATGGAAGAAAAGGTGAAATATATTCAAAACCACATAAGAGGAGCTCCGATTCGACAGAAATGTTTTGCTATAGACTAAAGAAAAGACCTCATGTTTGAAGAGGGTGATAAGGTGTTATTAAAAATATCTTATTGGTAGAGATTAATGATATTTCGAAATTAGGGAATGTTATACGCTAGGTATATCGGTTCTTTTGAAATACTGGATCGTGTTGGTAAGGTAGATTACTATTTGGCGCTACAAATGAATCTCTCTCAAGTTCATGATTGTTCCGCGTATCCCTCATACAAAAGTACATACCTGAACCTTTACATGTATTAAGCTCAAAAGTTATAATGCTAGACCAAGATCATTCTTATTAAGAACAACAGATAGAGATTTTAGATCATAGAGAAAAAGATCAATGAAACAAGATCACTCGAATTGTTATTATTTTATGGATGAACCACCAATTTAAAGAAGCTATATAGGAACTTGATGATATGATGAGAGAGAAGTATCCTCATTTGATTATTTATATGCGAAAAATTTCATGGGAGAAAAAATGTTTAAGGGGGGTAGAATGTAACACCTGGAAGTTTTTATGAAAAAATTTCATTAAATATTTTTTTATTTTTTAGTAGCATTCAATAAATGAAATCGTGAGTTTAAACAAACTGAGATATTCCATTAATATAAAATTACTGTTTTATCCAAGCCGATAGGTTACTTGGAATAATTATAACTAACTTATGAAAATTCATTATGAATTCATTGACTATTAATTATTCATAAAAATACAAATAAATTAGATATTTTTATTTTTTAGTGAATTACATTTTGTAATAAAATTAATGCCGTATATGAGTTATATAATTAATAAATTATTTCTAATATTCATTAAATTGATATTTTAGTCAGTGGGTATGAATAAAAAAAATTTATGTATAAGAACGTATTTTTTATAAAAAGTTTTAATTTTCACCTTTGAATTGGGAACGCATATTAAGTTAAGATTTTTAACACATTAGTAACTAATAATTAAAAAAATAAAAATGTTATTCTGAAGAAAGATATAAAACATTACTTTGGATAAATGTCTTATATTTTTCTGATAACATTCATGTATTGATGAATAGTAAAAATACGCTACATTTTAATTAAAAACAAATTTTTTATTGGGATAATTTATATGGTTAAATTGGAATATTTAATGATTCAAAATTATAAATAGAATAAATTAATACCATTTAATATAATTTATTCCATTAGCATTATGTTTACATTTAATTTATAGGGAAAAACATTTCAATATTTTGCAATGTTTAAACTTTTAAGAATAGTTTCTCATTTCATCAAAGGGATTAATGATTAATTAATTAATACAACATATATGTTTTGAATTTGGAAAAATGGATTCCATATTTGGAATTAGAAGTTGAAAACTATTTTAATAGGTACATTTTATTTTTTGGAAATTACGAATATTAAATTTTGTAATTATTTTATTTACCATGGTTAAATAGTAAATCTAGTAATAAGGGTAACAAAATAATAATTTATAAAATAAAACTACTCTAAAAAATTCCTAATGTTATTTGATGAGATAGATCTGACCATGGGAATCATTGGGTCGATTTTGGAACACCATGGATTCACATGGATGTGAAAAGGACATTTTATAAGACTTAATTTAAAGTAAATATAATTATAACCTATACTAATATTTTTTATTAATATTTTTTAATATACGGTTAGATAAAATATATATATAACTATAAATAATAATTATAAATCTAAAATTATTTTCAACATAGTGGTGTTTTACTTAGAATTTTTAGACATTATATACGTATTTTTATTTATGACACAATTATGATGTACTGATTACCTCGTTAATGAAATGTTAAAATAAATGAATTTTATACTTTTAAAAAAAAGGCAATCCGGTGATTTTGATGTCAACCATGAATTTTATGCATGATATTTATGTATTATATTTTATTTAATGCCTTAGTTTCTAAGTAATAATATTGTTTTTAATTTTTAGAAAATCCTGTATGAATACTGTCCAAAATTGACTCAATTCATAACTTAAAATTTAAAATAGTTTATAAAATGATATCAAATTCCTAAAAATCTATGATTCCCCAAAATTGATAATATAATACCAAATATGTCATAAATAACATTTTTTGAAATTTTTTAAACTATATCATAATTACAGTAACCCATGATATGTAAATAACATGATATCATAGTAGGATTAAAAAGGGTATAATAAATGTTAAACAAAAACGATAAGGATAAGAACATATCGTAAAGTTGTATAAAAATTATATGATGATTTTTATTCAAAAAAATTCATTTTATCAATTTATTAAATAATTTTTTTTACATTTTTGGGTGGAAATTTAATTTATAATAAATTAATATTTTGAGAGTTTTTTAAATTTCCCATCTCTCCTGTAATAAAAGGGAACCTCCTACCCCCCCTATTCACTTCATTTTGATTCTTAATGCTCAGCCAATACCTGCCAATTTCTCTTATTAACTTATCTATTTATATACTATAGGTAATTGTTTTCTCAAAATACCAATTGTAGTGCCCTTAAAGAAAATTTAAAGAGGCACATCGAGGAAGAGGTATCCTCTTCTACCGAATCTTCAAAAAAATTTCCTTCATATACTTCGTTTTCATTAGTTGTTTCACTATAGAGTAATAAGATAAGTATAAATAAAATATTAATATTCTATTATAAATATTAAACATACCTATTTCACTTTTTATCCATGTTATGAAAAATGTAATCACCACATGTGCATATGTAAGACTTACAGTCTCCACGCTATGGTGTAATCTGTTTTTCACCACCACCATACTTGGGTTGGTATAATGGTGGAAATAAAAACAATATATTAATATTATGAAATTTTAATTATTCTTAGATATTATACACCATCCAAGTCAATACCATTCAACAATTATGGGAACGATATCATCGCTCGTGCGTGTGTACGACCTACCGTCTCCACGATGGATTGCAATTCGTTATACATAATCATCATTAAAGTATGTTTATATAAATGAATTGAATGAATAAATATGATATATATTATACTAATACCATCTTGTATATTAAATCATAAGAAAAAAAATATAAATAACAATATATCTGACAAAACAAACATAATAACATAAAGTAGTTAATACCCAAATTACAAGTAACAATAAAATTTTACAAAAAAATGAATGAAAATATCATCATAACTGTTTTCATAAGAAAAATTATGATTATAGAATAAATCAGTAACATTATTTAAATCAACATATATGTGTTTCCTATACAAATGATGCATATCAGACCTAAGTTAAGGGATATCTTTTCCAATCTTGTTTTTTTCGATATTGTTTATTCCTAAGTATCTATTGGGGATATATTTATCATCCATGTCCATGTTTTCAAAAAATATTCTCATTAAATGTTTACAATTATTCTATGTATGTTTAAATTAATATTTACCAATTTTGACTTTTACTACATAGTCTGAAAGAATATTTCATTTGTTTACCATACAAGGTTCTTTTTTACTTTTCTAGCACAACTACATGGAGAATGTCTTTTTAACATATACAGCATGAACATGCTTTTACATATTCATAACGCCTTATTTCCATGCATCTTCATCTACACATTTACAATATTATTTTCAACTAAATTATTTTATTTTAAAATTTAATGACATTTTGAGAAAATAAAACGTTTTTGAATAAGAAAGGATACTTTCCACAGGAATGAAGCTCAAGTGTTTTATCAAAATAATTTCCATCTATGATTACATAGGTTTATGTTTCATTACCTATTATTACTATTATATTTATATTATGATGTAATTTTATTTAGGAAATCCATTTGTTATATATTGATAATGAAGGAATGTTGTTTAAGATACCCATTCCATTTCATTGGTGATGCTAAGGTAAATGTTTTTTTTTGTTTTTTGTGGAACACGTAAGAATGGTTTCATTATGAGATGGTTGGTACCTATATATCTCTCCAATGAATTGTGTAATGATTTATATCTCATGATATAGACATGGATGGTACATAAATATAATCCAGTTCTATGATACGGGGCTGGAACTAAGAGAGAACTCGGTTTAGAAATGAGCTTTTTCCTATATGACATTCTTGGCAATGAGGCTTGACTAACATGAAATGATTCTTTATGGTTATGCATGTTTGACACAAAATCTCATGTCTTATGTTAGGAATATTGGGATAATATTTCACTTTTATTATTTATCCCAAGACATGATATTGTGATCTTTTATATGCCTGATATGATTTTCAAATGTTATGTTCTTATGAATATGATATGATTGTTAATTCATTTTTTACCTTCATTGATCATTTATACTCACCATTTAATATTTTACTTTTCCATAGTACATGAAGAAGGGTATTATGTATGATATTATAAAAAGGAGTATAGTTATGATGAAATAAACAGGAGACAATGTAGATGTTAAATGAAACAATTGTTTATATTTCCTAGTTTCTAAAGACATTATACATATATTGTCCTGTCATGCTTTTTTTATATGTTTTAATAAATATAATTTATTTCTGAAGTGATATTAATGTATTTAATGTTTGAGTTCTTATATTTTATGTTTAGAATAATAATCATAAAATGACATATTTTCACAATTCTTTTACAAGAAAAAAATATTTTTGGTCAGTCTCAATGTTTTTCTATAACATCCATTTCCATTTTCTCAATATAACCTACTCTATTTTAAATAGTGGTGTTGATATAAGATTATCTGTAAATTATACCATTACATTACTCACTAGATATATTTAGTTCTTCCCTATGCATAGTCCAAATTTTTTTACTTCTATAAATATTGTTATGAAATAATAATATTTCCAACTCACCTAATCCAATTCAACCTGGGTAAAATAAAATTAAAATGTAGACACATAATTCATAAATGGTAATTTACATTCTCGATTCCAAACATGATGAACCATTAATTGTCTATTTTTTCATGCATAATTTTTGATATTTTAAATAATAAATGCCATTTATTATTAATTATTCCTACCTATATTAAAGTTATTTTTATTAATTTTTCAGTATTTTATATTTTTTAATTACATTTTTAAAAAATGTAATAAAGATTATTAAAATACATGTTTGGTCTCATAATTATTATTCTATTAATTTTTTTTGTTTAGGTGAAAAAAATGTGTTAGCACATAGGCTGTTAATGAACTAGTGCAAGCCACATAGACACCACTTGGGGAAGAAGACCATGAAATACTGCGATTCAACCATAATAATGACAGAGAAGAGTATAACTCTTATAAGGCACATGAAATAATAGACGCCAGATTGTACCAAATCATAATAGGTTAGTCTATATAGTGCTAGTAAGAAAACATCACCGACACTTGGTGACACGAGTGGTGTAGGGAATCCTATGACACCCATATGACTTACTGATAGCTTATTGAAGTGTATTTATTATATAGAAGGGAAAAATCAAAGGACATATTTATTTGGGATTTGGAGATCTCAGGATCTTTTTGAAATTACCATAATTGTTTCATCCAAGGATATATTTGTTCAATTGTTAACGGATACACATCCGTAATATAATTGAAACACATTACCTCATAGTATACCATGGGTTTCTTTACAAAAGTTTTAGTTCCACTGAAAATATGGGATCATCCCAACCAAAGGGTGGCCTTGGGGCGTGGAAGCCCTCGAAGGATTAAATGAACTTCAAAGTGTGGCATTTTTTCATGTACACTACACTAGGGAACTCTCTTTCTTTGAGAATGATGATGTGGGTTATTTTGTAGGATCTTTCAATGCACTGTCATCAGATATACCCTAAGATAAATGATACACCTTAGTAAAATGGTTTCAAAATATGCGGAAGTGAATAAGATGGATGAATGTTGGTTGTGGTAAGGTTATCAATACATCTTGGAGAGGATGAATATAAAAATTAAAAGTTTTTGAGTAAAATAATAACTATACCATGGTCTTGTATGTCTTATTATAAGACATTCATGAAATTAAATATGATATGGATCTAGTTTCGTAGAGGTATTACCCACACTGAAGAGGGTATAACTTCAAATTTCTAAAACACAAAACCATTATACTATCCACGTGCTACAACCGAGTCTCGAGGGGGGTTGGATCTTGAAAAGGATCATGTGAAAGTGATATCACCTATAATAATTGATTTTGATGTAGTCCATATGATAAATGACGAGACCTAGAGTGAGAAAATGACTCAAATATAATTGATGAAAACAGATTTGAAGAATCTACCAAAAAAATCTCATAGATAATTATATTTATCTAATAAATTAATTTCTATTTTTGGATGAGTAAAAGTGGGGAAAGTGGAGGGAGAATATATATTGCAAAAAAGAAAATTTAATTTGGATAATTCTCTCTATAAATATAAGCACATTTATAATGTGTAAAATATGATCCATCCTAGTACCTAGACATCCATCGATTCTATCGAGTACTGGTACTAGTTTATATAAGTAACATAGGAGGGAAACTAGAGGAGTTCTTTCTAATATCTAAATAGAGTGTTGGGGAGAAGGTTCGATTTAACCCACGATGCTGCTTAGTTAGGAATTTATTACTGTTTTTATATTTTCATCTAATAAATTATAATTTATATTGTGTTTAAAAGAATAATTCCCAAATGTCTTCATAGTATCATGATGAATTTTACAGTTTTAAATTTTTTATTCCCCTCCATAAAAATGCTTGTTTTATTTAGGTTAGCAGAGTAGTTAGTCAAAATTAAATAGGTGTTCTATAAGAAGGTGAGTTTTATTAAGTAGATGAATCTCCAATTAACTTCTATATTACTTTTGAGGTTTCATTATTTAACTTAATTTAATATTTTTATTTAAGTACTAATATCATTATCTATGTGTCTAGTGATAGTGAAAATCATTGGAAATGAAACTCGTTATAATTATAGGGAGTGAGAGCAAAAAATTTGACAATTACCTTTACTTCCTCTTAATAAATTAATCATCATGCACTTAGGATCATTATAGACTTTCAATGATATGGTAGTTTGTTGTACTTCGTAAATCTAATTAATGCTGCTATTCTAGTATAGATACTTCATCAATTCTCATGAATAATTAATACGATTACTCTCTTAAGTAAAATTAGGTATCTTTTTAGGAACCACCATCCCTAAATTCAATATTACTTTTCATAATCCTACCATTAAATATCATATCCAATTTTTCTAATTTTTAGTTGTGTTTAATTTTTTTAATCTTGAAAAATTGAAGTAATTATATTAAATAAAACTTAATATTGTAGGATCACAGTAATAATTAACACTAACATATTCATTGTTGTTATTATTGTCATGGAATTAAAATTTCTAAATTCGGGTTGGATGAAACATTCAAGTACATTATTTGGGAACATCAAATTTATACAATCATTTCCATGCAGAATGAGATTATAAATTCATCAAGTAAAAAAATACTTTTCATCCTAATTTTTTTTTCAAATATCTGATTAGAATCTTTTTTATAGTTGTTATATTATATATGATATGTACTTTTTAGGGGTTTTGATTCCTTAAATATGAAACATGATGACACACATCAAATTAGATATCTATCAATCATACCTCTAATAGAAAATTTAATAACTCTATAGGTAAATTTATATCCAAGGATGGGGACATATAGAAAATGTAGGATTACCAAAACCACATCTAATTCATGAAAAATCCCTAAGAAAAATTTAATAAAATTTTAATAGATAACAAAAACCCCTAGAAAATATAGCGAAATGATGAAGAATTAAACAGAGGAACAAAATAAGAGACCCATATTGAAGGAGTTTAAGATCTCATAGGAATAAATATTTAATCTAAGAGTTAATTTTAGGTAATCTCTTAATATGATGATTATTTTGAGTTTTCCATTGTGGAAAAATTCTTATTTGATGGGGAGGTGGAATAATTTCAGACTTCCAATACTGAAAAAAGTCCATGCGGGGGATTAAATGAGGGGTGCTGCTAATTTATGGGAGATAACATTGGAAAAAGTGGAATAGAAGAGTCTAAAACTTATAGAACAAGAATACTCTCTACCACTAACTGTATATAATCCCCATGAAGTGGATGAAGAAGAAATGATGTCTACTAAAATTTTAACTATGATTGAGGAATTTAAATAATCAGAGCCAGAAGAAAATTAAAAATAGTAATGGTATATGGTGTGGAAAACCCATGAGCTTCTACACCACACTGTGTGAATGTCCACCACCTGATTCATTCTCAACAATTAAAATAAAATCATCTAAAGTGTAGGAATAATATAAGATTAATAGGAGTTATATACAATGTTAAACATTTGTTCAATATAATATTGTTGGCTCTATATACTACTAATATTATAGATTGAAGACATATTATTTAGTTTACTGATAGTAACAAAAGACCTTTATGGGAGGAAAAAAGATTACTTATTTAATTTGTTTTTTACAAAGTAATACTTTTATTTTTGGATGTACTAAGTCCATTCCATCCAATATTTTTTATATTTCATTTTATGGTTACTCTTCATTCACTATATAATTTTTTGAGGTTCATAAAAAAAAGAAAAAATGTTAAAAAAGATTAACATATTTAAAGAGAAAGGCTAGTATGAATTAAAATCTATCATTAAATCATACTACTCTATTTTTTAGAATCATTTTTTAGATATAATGAAAAAAATTCATTCCCAAACTCATATTAGTGCTCATGTTTTTTTATCAATTAAACATATATTTTTTAGAAGTCCATAATGCCTTGTTTTAATTTTCAATTTGAAATAATTTAATAATTATGATGGGTAAATTTAATTATTTTAGTTGATAAAAGTAATTTGGATTTAATGAGTCTTGTTTTTTTCTTTTTAATTACATTTAGATGAAATTTACATGCCCTTTTTTTATATTTTAATTTGATATTATTATAATACATCCTTAAATGATTTAAATAATATCATATATATTATATAATTATAGAGAGGATTTTAGAATAATTTGTTTCCAATCATTCTTTTTAAATTTATTGATATAAATTGGGACTTGCTTTCTTTTAGGAAATATATTTGATCCTTTCAAAATAAATATTTTGAAAAATTCACTTTAATTTTGATAGAGGTATTTTATTTAATTATTTTTTATCCTTGAGACATAAATTACATTGAAGATTATTATTTCCCATAGAGAACATGAATGCCCTTTTATAGAAATGAGACACATTACTAGCAAAATTTCTCATTATTACTCTCAATATAATTTTGTTCAGGTTATTCAATGTTCATGTGTGGGGAATAGTAGATAATATTGAAATGGGATATTCATTTTTTAGGAAAAATGTTTTGGGTATTTTCTTGGATTTTAAATTAGGTCTATGAAATCATTTAATTTATTTTTACCCCAATATCAAAATAATGTGTTTGAGTTATGGGTGGTACAAAATCAATATCGCTTTCCCAATGGTTTTTATGTTTTTGGGTTTGGTGATGGATGTGATTCTAGACCAAGATCAATTTTAAAATAATTTAGAAAAACTAAGAAGATACATTTGATAGAGTAATAAATTCATGATTCTTTCATTGTTCCTTCCCTTTACTATAATATTGGGGATGTTTTAATGATGTAATTTCTATGAGGATAATGGAATTGTAATTAATCTGAATATCATGTTCTATACATAGAGATAAAACTCATTTTGATATTTTTTTTATTATTTATTTCCAACCATTCATAAGACTCATAGTTATATGATCCTAATTATAATTCCAATATTATATTTGATGATTATTTTCTCTTCTAACTGTATAATATAAGTCTTAATCTAGTTCATATACATGGTACATATAATCAAGGAATGAGGAAAAGTCCATATTTATTTTTTCTTTAGTGATGGGAGAATAATAATTGGTGAAGTATATAATTAATATCAAGTTAATAAAGATAAATTAAAAAGAATTAATGGAACATAGGAGTGGTTGTATCTTCTGGTATTTTCCATATATTATTTTGAAATATTATATGGATTATTTTTGGGACCATGTATTGAGAGGACATGTGATTCTGAGGCCCTATGTTCCCAGAATAAATATTTGAAAAATATTAAAAATATTAAAAAGAACACATGTGTGGTTTTAATTTTTTTTAATAACTCTTGAACGATTTTCTCGTTCCAAAATTTGAGGGAACTTTTGATTTCAGAATGCAGTATTATCCTAGTTGGGACTTTAAATTACTCGGTGGAGGTCATTTATGAATTTGTTTATGAGCATGAAATTAATAATATAAATTAACTTAATGATGCATATTTTTTTTGTGAAGAGACCTACATATTATTTAAATATAAGGCTATAAATGTTTTCTTATAGTTTCCTACTAAACCTTAGAGACCTAGACACTATTGGAAGAGAGAATTCATTGTAGATTATGATAGATTAGAATAAGATCACGGATCGTTGCACCTGTGGAGTTATAGGATTTCATTAATGATGGAAACAAAATTGTTCATCATCAATGATTCTTCCAAACTCTAGATAGGATGTTTGTTTTATGTGATTTATTCCCTTTCAATATTCCTACAACAAATATGGATCAATCGACCAACAGATTGATCTTTGGATTGTGAATATTTATGGGATGGGTTTGTTGTGTAGTTTATTTTAGATAATTTCTTATGGTTATCAAGATATTCATTTTTTATCATACAGAAATGAGTCGTGATCAACATGAACTTCCATTGTGGTTCATTCTTCTCATATTTCCACATACATCTAACACCCGATTCATTATTTTTTGTGTGGGTTATTTTTTGGGACCACAACTTAACACATCCCAATTAATTGATCATTGCACACCCATTTCATAGATAAACAGTCTAATATTGTTGATCTATGATCGGAAAGACAAGATTGATGTGTGATGATGATGATGTAGGGATTTAGATAACAAATTATTCCAAAATTATCATTTTTTGGTGTTCTTCATCGTGGGATGAAAATGTTTATTCAGTCTATTTTTTTAGTAGATATGGCGATGAAATATTTTGATTTGGAAATGGAATGGATAAACTAGGCTATGTATTGAGATTCATTGCACTTCTGTTGATGGATGGGAGGAAAAATGATCGATCGAGGCATATGGAAGAGGATCTATTATATTTTTAAAATCCTATAGAACATGGAATGTAATCCAGGATTACATGGATTTTGACCCCCTGGCTGTGGAAATAGGGTTTGGATATAGTTGAGGACCAAAAAAAAGTGACCCTCCCCAGTTGACACTATGTGTACTTAAAATATACACAAATATGGGTCGAAGTACATGGGCCTAGAGACACTATGTACTCCCACACAGACATGGCATGGCCTATACAGACTGGTACATAGACATGGATTTGGTACATGAACATGGTCAAGCAACACATGAAGGATATAATGTGTCTCTACATTCTATGCACATCCTTCTACATGCGCTATATATGGAGACTAC
Source organism: Viscum album (assembly GCA_963277665.1). NCBI lineage: Eukaryota > Viridiplantae > Streptophyta > Magnoliopsida > Santalales > Viscaceae > Viscum > Viscum album. The sequence goes on from OY728122.1 coordinate 334,497,369, forward strand.
ATTACATGTAAGGCTCTTCAAAACAAGAAGAAATTATGATAACTAGACACGTGTGTAACCCTTGGGACACTCTTGGTAGTCCATTCAATAGTTATTTAGGATCATTTTTTTCCTACTTTGTAACATTAGAATTTCAGTGGTATCCCTTGATCCTATCCTTGATGGTTCAATTTGTCATTACATCCACATCACTGGATTGTGATCCCCTCTAGAGGCTGAGTCCCAGATAGAGCTGTGGTGTCCATTTCTGAGACTAGAGTGAGATCCCCTATCATCCATATTTAGAGTTTGTGGAATGAGCATGAACTCCCTAACCAGTGTGTCAATCCTCCATCTAGAAGGCCTAATGGGTAGGGTTTTCATAATCATTATCATAAGAACCACAATGTAGCAAGTTTATGAATATGGAGTTCTTGGTTTCCCCCCAGTAGTTTTTGGCATGAACCTATTTCAATGTATCATGGTCTACTTAGAATAGTGAGATTTCATGGGTAGAACCCAATTACCCTGAACTATTCTTCATGTGTCTCCAATGGTAGCATGGATCATAGAGTTTGTTCTCTAAGAATTATCATTACATCAAACAGAATCATGTGGATTCTAGTTGGTTATGACATCTAGGAGTCTTGGTGTCTTTTTGGTGTATATTCATGTTTTGTTTATATTATAAATTTATTTTTATATATTTTATTAAGATTAATATACTTGGTTCTTCGTGTTTAGTGTTTTTGGGGTGTCTTAATACATATTTTTATACTCAACATTGAAAGGGATTTGCCCGCACGTGTTGTGACTTGTGTAGAATACAACCCCTTTTTATGTTAACCTAAGAAGATAGGGAGAAGGTGGAGTGTAGCTGGAGCATGACAGACTGAGGCGTTTAATGAAAATTTTCTTATGACGTAGTCCTTTCACTTGGAGTAGGTTATACTCTTTATAGTTGTTTTGGGATTGTTTTTACCCTTTTTAGTTTTTAGAAAATTATTGTTGTACATTGTTTTGGGATCATAGATGTATACATTCATTTTTTTTAGTAGTTTTACATTTTACCACTTTTTCGTCTTGGAGATGTGTGCATGTGTATAGTTACATTAGTTCAACAACTCCCATTTTTGGGATATGTCTATGTAGCACAGGTCTCCAGCACCATGCCTTTTAGAGGCATTCTTGGGGTAGTCACAGGTTGAACCTCAGTGGGTCTGGTTGTGACTGAGTGGTATACAAGTATTTTTGTTCTAGTTTAGGACCTCACAATCTGTGAGACTACTTTGGGAAAACAATGGTAAGTGTTTGGAGTTTGGATTTCAAACTAGGGATTCTAGTATTTCTGTGATGACACACGTATCCTTACACTAGGACTCTAATAAAATAGTTTTCGACACGGAAAATTAGAACAATGGTTAATGGGAAAATAATGGAACATGTATTATTTAAGAATGATTCCATTTCCATTTCATTTTCAATTAATCTTTCCATATATACTCTTCTGACCGCTATACATATTGTTTTATTTCCGCATGCCTCCACATGGATAGCTAGATGGGATTCCCCCACATGATCATAATGATGATTTATTTAGTTATGCATCATTATTATATGGTCTTGTAATAGAGATAACACCTATGGGTGGTATACCTACTATACTGCCACCCATTAATTAGATGCTGGAACCAACACTACCAGCTAAAGAGGCACATCGACTAAGTGCATTGAATGAGTTTCAGAGGTAGCATCATCCTAGGATTCATGGTGATCTAGACCCCTAGGTGGATAAGGGTTGTCCATAGGTAGTCTCTCACATTTTTTGACTTGTGATGATTCCTTAAAAATATATGGAAGTACTCACTGATTTTCTTCTATTAGGATATACTAAGAGATTATAGACATTGGTGATTCAATAACACAATGAGACGAATAACTCCTGGATAGTATTTTAGAATCTCTTCAGACATGAGTTCTATGTAGCCATGTTTAAATAGGCATGCATACATGAACATCTATATCGGTAGTAGGGTAGTATGAATGTGGCATAGTATTCAGTATGGTGTTTGATCCCTCATGTTACTCCTTAGATATTGTACTAGACCCATACTTCAGGGATCAGACATTTGATAAGGGCATGTACTAGGACATCCAGGCATTAGTGGAATCTTTTAACATTTCCACCAATGATAAAGTGTATGAACGAGACTTGTTGGGAAAATGTTTTCTAGAATATCAGACATTAGCAGTGGGAGTAATAAGTGGGTACTCGGAAGCTGATACCTCGGTAGTAGGTAGGTGAAACCATTTACATGGATCTATCATGGTCAGACGCTTCACGAGGCATTCTACTAACGTAGGATCAGTGGAACATGTCTCTCTGTGTAGCTAAAATAATCCAAGGGATATGTGTTTTTTCTCCTATGATGGTTGGGGAAATCAAGAATGAGATTTCCTGAACTATCTTGTAGCTGATCGGGAGACAGTTGAAGGACCACAGATATAGAGACAGAGGTTGGAGTAGGGTGGTCCATAGAGAAGAATATTTGTAAGAGTGGATGACAATGTGGCATGATGTGGTCAGAGGTTCGGCCTATTACCGCCACAACTATGTGTGGCCCATACATGGCTTAGGGTGCTACTAGGTAAGAAAACTGCCAATTGAAAGCAATAGAGACCAATGACCCCGAGGCTCCAGCGGTGATACGATGTATGACCTATGTCTTTTCTACCATAGATTTATTATTGATAGATATAGGTTCTTGTAATAATTTTCTTTCCATGAATCATGTTCGAGACATTAGGATTCTAGTTGAACCGTATACTCGACCCTTACCCTTGGAGACTCATACTATTGGATACTCAATGATCACGCAATGGTATCGATAGTGTGACTTGAATCTTGTTGGCGAGAGTTTTATTTGGGACCTATTGGATTAAGCGTTGAGGACATACAATGTCAATCTTTGTATGACCTAGTTATCCATAGTTCAGACCCAGATTGAGTATTTTAGATGAAGAGTTCATTATGTTCGTTGTGATGGAAGAAAGAATTCCTTTTTAGGGAAAATAAAATACAGAAAGCATAGGAAGGACTCACACATTAGGGGGTACAGTCGATTACTCATTGGTTGGGTACCCTAACCCTAAATGATGTTGATGTTATGAGTACTCAGTTCCCTAAAGTGGAGGCGGAGTATGAGGACATATTTATTGAATAGGTTCTAGGTTTATCTCCCCACAATGAGATTGAATTTTACATTTACCTACACCACGGTATGGAAATTGTATCTACACCTACATATTTTATGGCTCTTATAGAACATCATGTGTTGAGGGTGTAGTTGGAAGACATATAGAGGAACAAAATTGTGAGACCTACTGTTTTACACAGGGAAGATCCATTTTTTGAAGAACAAATATTGGAGCCTAAGGTTATGCATGGACTATCTATTATATAACAAATTAAAATTTAATAAAAAGTATCCACTATTAAGGATTTAAGAACTCTTTGATCAGTTGAAAGCGGTGTTATGGTTCTTAATGATTGACCTTATATCAAGTTATCACCAGCTTCAAATATGAGAAGATGATATATCACAAAAGAACATAAGATTCCATTATGGTCACTATGATTTCATGGTGATTTAGTTTTTCGTAAATAATGACACATTTGTATTAATGGGACTCATGAAATATATCTTTTTGACTTTGTTATACCAGTTCATTGTAGTCTTTATCGATGACATACTAGTGTATTCAGAGTCCAAGGAGGAGACAAAGAGACACTAATGAATGGTCCTGGACACAATCCAAGAGAACCAAATTTATAGGAAGATCTCAAAGTGCATGTTTTTTATTCAATAATTCCATTTTCTGAGACCGATCATCTCATAGGTTGGAGTTATAATGGATAGAGCGAAGGTTGAGGAAGTGCTTACATAGGAGCCAACCAAGTGTGTTACTAAGGTATGAGGTTTCAATTGACTAACTGGGTACTATCATAAGTTTATACCTAACTTATCAAGATTATAAGCACCCTTGAAAACCAAGGATAAGAAATAAAATCATTTCATGAGGATGGAAAATTAGAAGCAGTTTTTCAAGAGCTAAGGTTGATGTTGATGATCGCTCCCATATTAAGGTTACTAAAGGAATGTATTGAGTACGTAGTGTTATAAGATGCATCCGGGACTAGACATGGATATGTTCTAACATAGAGGCTATCAGTTATTTCTAATTGTTCATTCTAGTTGAGACCACATTAGATGATCTACACAACCAATTACCTTGAGTGAGTATTAGTGGTTTCCCAATAAAGATGTGGCGAAGTTAACATATGGGAGGGTGATTCATCATGTCATATGACCACTATAATCCAAAGATTATCCTCTTCTATAAGGATCCTATCATGAGAAAGAGGTAATGGACATAGTTATTCAATGAATATGACTTTGAGATTGACTATAATCCCGGGGAGTGGAATGTTGTTTAAGATGTGCTCATCAGGAGGTCTAGTTCCCTTTTCTAAATGACTTGTTAGAGAATTTGGCCTCATTTATGTTATCTTTTGTGGATGGATAAGGTGAAACTCACCTATAGTCTATGGTTGTAACCCCACTGCTCTTACAACTTGTTAGAGAGGGACATATTAGGTATAATTATTCCAAGACCCAACATGATTATATATCCATAGGGTAGGCTTATAAGAGATTTTATAAAGGTGGGGAGCACCTCGTTATTTTCAAAGGACATGCAATGGTACTAGTGATGTTGAAAGAGGAGGTTTTGAGGGAGTTTAATACATCTCCCTTGTAGATACATCCAGGAGTGGAAAAGATTTTCTAGGACCTCAATCATCACTTTAGGTGGCCAGGAAAAATGATTGGAGTTTCTGAGTTTGTTTCTCAGTTCCTTACATGTCATCAAGTGAAGGATGAGCCCCAAGCTCCATTAGGTTTATCTCAACCCATTGAGGTACCATAATGTAAGAGGGATAAGATATCTATGGACATTGTGATGACCTTACAATGTATGACTAAGGAAAAAAATGTCATATGTGTGATTATTGACAAGCTCACCAATTCATCACAATTTCTAGCTATTCGGTAGAAGTCTTTAGTAGATAGTGTGGGATGCCTCTACATTCAGGATACATTTCAACTCCATGGATTTCCATAGAAGATTATTTCTAATCATTATGCTTTATTTACATCCAAGTTTTGGAAGGGATTGCAAGAGTAATTTGGGACATAGTTATTCTTGAGCAAATAATACCACCCCCAAACTAACAGGTTGACAAAGAAGGCCATCTAGTTATTTGAAGAGATGCTACATACATGAATGTTGGAATTTGGAAATAATTTGGATGATCTCTTACTCTTATTAGATTTTTAATATAATGATAAATACCATTCCATAATTGGTATGGCACTGTTAGATACTTTTTACGAGAGACAGTATAGATCACAATATTTATGGACTATTCCGTGATAGTTAGAGCTCATGGGCCCAGAGTTGGTATGAGCTAGAATAGAGAAGCTTCATATCATCTAGGAGCAGATGAAGATTTTGAATAGTTTTTAGGATTCTTATACGGATGAATAATAGAGAAAACTTGAGTTTGATAAGGGAGAGTTTGTGTTCTATCATGATTAACCTTGATGGGGATTATGTAGATTTTCTCAGGGTAGAAATCTATCTCTGAGATTAAACGGTACTTTTTAGCTACTACATAGTGTTGGAGAGTTTGAATATCTCTTATATCAACTAGAACAATTGGACTAAGTACACGACATCTTCCTTGTGTTGCAGATGAGGTGGTAAATGTGTAATCTATTACACATCATCGACTAGGGAAAGGTGGAAATCAATGAAAGAGAGTCTCTAGGTGAGTACCCAATTGTGATCGAGGATCAATACCAGATGATTCTTCATAGATGAATAATTCTTTTAGTGTATGAATGGTTCCAATATGAGAATCATCAAGAAGGGGTATGAGAGTGGGTGCCTCAGATTCATGCTCAATACCCACATCTCTTTTTTTAGCCCCTGTTTTTGATTAATATGACATAAATTAATATGTTTTGGAGAATTTAACATCTCATATTATTTGTGGATTATTTTTAAATATCATATGGATTAATTTTAATACTAGGTGTTGAGCCAGTGTGTGATTTCGGGGATCTTTGTTACCGGAATAAATTTTTGTAATATATTAAATAGAGCACATGCATGGTCTTCCATAAAATATAATAACTATTAAATGGGTTCCTAGATCAGAGATATGAGGGAACTTTTGAGTTCAAAATCGTGTTTCTACCCTAGATGTGACATAAAATTTGTCGTCGCTGTTCTTTGTGAAAAACATGTCACAAGAATGAAATTATAAAAATAAATTAACATAAGGAATTATATTATTATTTTGCAATGCAATGACTAGAAACTTTTTTAAATATAAGGATATAATTTTTTTTTAATGTTTAGCTGTTAAACTCTAGAATCCTAGATGTCATTGGAAGAGATAATTCTTAGAGGATGAAAATGGATCAGAATCAATTCATGGATTGTCCCGCCAATGGAGTTGGAGGATCTCATCGATGACTGAAACATAACAGACTTCATCGACTATTGATCTGAGATCCAAGTAGTATTTTTATATGATTTATTCCATATTCATGATTTATACATTGAATGTGGATCAAATTGAACAATGGATTTATCCATTTATTGTGCATATTTGTGTGATGTGATTATTTTGTGGATTATTTGGGAGAATTTCTTATGGTTAACAAAATAATACTTTTTTATCATACGAAAAAATGAGATCAACATGAACATCGTTTGAGGTTTTTTCCCTCCAATTTGTTCATGTGATTTTCTCCCATGATTCACTATTCTTCATGGGCATTATGTGTGTGGCCCACCACTTGATACATCGCGATCAATTGATAATTGTGTACCAATTTCTTGGATAAATGTTATGATATATTATATATGGGTTTGGAACAACATGGTGGAGGTGTGTTGATGGAGATGGAGTGATTGAGATGTTGGATGAGTCCTGAATTTACATTATTCAGAATTCATTGGAATATAATGAAGAATGTCCATTTGACCCATTTTTTGGTGTATATTTGGTGATAAAACATATTGATTGTGTGATAGAATGAAAAAGGTGGATAGATCATGAGTTTCATAACATAGCGGTCGACATATCAAAGCCAAAAAGTTTGAATGATACATAAGGATAAAGATATGAGATTTCTAGAAAATCCTGCACAAAAAATCATGTAATCTTGGAATATATGGCATGTTGGGCCCCATGAATACAACACTAGTGTTTGGCAAGGGTTAAGGATCCCATGACATTTGAACCCTTTCACTCGATGTGTGAACCTCACTATTGACATGGAATGTTCCTTGTAAGTACAACAAAATAGGTTAGTGTACACATGAACAAACACATTGTGTACTCCCACATGAAAATGGCTGAGCATACACAGACTATTACAAGGAAAAATCATTGATATGCAAACATTAATAATAGACATGCTCAAGAGAGCAAGTGTTTTTACCCGCCATATACATCCTTCTATACATTATTTATATGGGGACTACATTCCATGTGTTCCTCTTCCACATGGGTAGGACTTAATATAAATGGACACGCTTGTACCCCTTGGGACATGCCATGTAGTCCCTTCAAGACTTCTTATGTATCTTCCTTTTCCTAGTTTGGAGTAGTATAGTTTGAGTGAATTCCCTCGGTCCATTCCTTGAGGATACTATGATACATTAAATCAAAACCACTAGATTATGATCCCCTTTAGAGTTCCAATCTCATATAGAGTCATAGTATACCTCCATGAGACTGGAGTGTGATCCTATATCATCCCTCATTGGAGATTTTGGAATCAGCATCACCTCCTAGATTAAGATGTTAATCCTCTATCTAAAAGTCCATATCTGTAGGGTTTTCAGGATCACCGACATATAATCACCTTTTTAGTGGGCCAATCCAGTCTGGGTTCATCGTGTCCCCCAACGATTATTGATGTGACCCACTATGTGTGTAACATGATACCCATAGACCAGTGAGCTTCCTTGGGCAGTTCCCAATGAAACATACCTATTCATTTAGTGTATTTGAAGGTATCATGTCTTTTGTAGGGGGTTCTCCTGAAATGAGCATTACATCAAATTGAATCATGAGGATTATAGTTGGATATGAATGCATGGGTTCATGGTATCTTTGTTAAGTATTTCAAGGTTTTATTTCTATTATATAATAATTGTTATATCATTTACTGAGATGACTATAAATTTTTGTTCTTATATAGTGTTATTGTGGTGTCATTATTAGTACTATTATTCTCACCCCTATATTATATTTTTCTTGAACATGGTGTGTATTGTGCATTTGACAAACCTTTTTGATGTTGTCCTAGGTGGAAAGGGAAACGGTGGAGTGTAGCAGGAGCTCGATATACCGAAGTGTTTACTTGGACTGTTATTTGGACTTAGTAATTTACCTTGCATAAGGATGGAATTTTGTAGGCTTGGTTGGGCTTGTTTTCTCCAATTTTTATTTTTTAGTAACTTACTATTGTACTCTGTTGTGGGATCATAGATTTATGCATGCTTTATTTCAGTTTTTTAACATTTCATCGTTGTGTGTTCTTAGAGATTTATGTGTCTGTACAATTACTTTATGATAATGCCTCTCATTTGTGGGATATGCCTTCTCGGCTCTGGCCACTGGCCCCTGGCATTTTAGAGGTGGGTTTGGGGTTGTCATGGGCCAGACCTCGGTAGGTTGGGTCTTGAGTGTTGATTCATTACTTTTAATTGGGATGAATCTTATACATTGTTTTTAGTAAGGAGTTGGATTAATTTTTCACATGTGACACATGAATATTATTTTACCCATACGTATAAGAATTTTGTTTATTATTTTTGGTATTATAAGTTGTAGCACGGGGGACCCTTTGATATTTTTAGTGGAGAAACACTCTTGAGGAGAATCTTATATTAATTGTGAGATATTGGGTGAACTAGTTTTTTATGCATTATTTTTCATTATTTAATTTATAAATTTCAATTTTTTAATTATTCGAACCCATATTAATAATTGATTTATTAATTTGGGTGTATTTTATAAATTTGAATAAGATTTTTATAAAAAAATTAAAAAATTAAAATCATCTTTTATCATGCCATAATATTACTATGTTTATTATGAGAACATTTGTTAGAAAATATGTTTGACCTCAACCTGTGAAACCCAAATAGTTACACCAAGGGGTGATCAACTTTTAAAATGAGGGGGCCTACCATTTGAATAATAACTAAGGGTATATATTTCACATGGCATGCACATGCATAGATACATTAGTTCAATGGAAGAAGAGAAGAAAATCTATGTTTTGATGGGAGGAAAGATTCCCCAGTATGTGGTGGCACCACTAGCTTAGGACATCCTTTGATACACATTTAACTAGTTAGATACATATAGAATAAAATTTATTATATTATACATTCGTCCATCATGAATATTAAATGTGATATGTAGTGTAACACCCCTACATTTAATGATATATATTCTATTTAATTTCATTTGTATGTTGTGTTGTAATCTACCCAAAGATTTTCTTGTGTTATACGCAATAACGTATTAACTTGAAGTATACACAACACTATTCCTGGCTTCTGCTGCACATTATTTAAATTTTTTTGATAAAATTTATTTTTCACAACATTGAGTATTGATTTTGTTCAATGTATAAAATAAATATGTATTGATTATGTTATACGTAACATCAAAGAAATATTATAATACATGTAAAATTTACTTGTTTTGCGTTACACACAATAGTAACCTTCCTCAATAGCTTGCGTTGTATGTAACACCACATTTCAGTAAACAATAATACATTATTAACATATTATTATTTAATGGGATATAAACATGATTTTATGAATATTATTAACCACATTTTGAATTTTTTAACATTATCATACATCTTACACATTTTTTAGAACATTAAATGTTAACAAAATCAATTTTTTCAGATAAAAGAAGTATTTTTAGAAAAATGCAGCTTTACCGCATTTTGATAGCGTACCCATTTGAACTCTATTTTTTAAAAATTTTATATGATACATTTTTTAAAATAAACTTATTATTTTGAGTGGAGAAATAAAAATTTACTTGTGTTTATTTTTTTTTTTGTATTTTTCTATTAAAATTGACATTTTAATGATTAGGGAAAAACTGAATTTTAATTCGAAATTGTCTTTTTTATTTAATGTATATATTTAGATATATTATAATTTTAATTGGTTTTAAAGTTCAGCTGGATTATATTTTTATCATTTAATACAATTTAGGTAATTTTATGAAATTTTATTTTAAAATTTGACATAAACACATGTCAATATTTTTATATTTTTTACGTTAGAAAAATCCACTATTTGGTTTTGACAATAAGAATTAATATTAAATTAATTACTGCAATGTCTTTGATTTGAATTTGGAAAAATTTATTCCATATTTTTAATAATAAGTTCAAATTTTGTAAATAGGTACCTCTTATTTTTGGACATTATGAATAGAAACATTAGAAATTGTTTTATTTACCATGGTTAAAAGGTAAATCTGGTAAATATGGGTAAAATATAATATTATAATAATATTAAACTATGCTAAAATATGTTCGTATCCTATAGGATGAGATATTTATTACCATGGGCATCCTGTGGTCGATTTTGGGGCCCCATGGATTTACATGGATGTGAAAATGACATTTTATGAGATGTAATTATAAGTAATGATAATTATAAACTAAATATATATCTTTTAATAAATTGGTTTTAATATAAGGTTACATAACTGATCTCTATTTCTATAAATTATAATTAGAAATATAAAAATATAACCTAAATCATTATATTTTATTTTTAATTTTAATACATTAGATAAATATATTTATTTTACATAATTATGATGTAGTGATTACATAATTAATGAAAGATTCAAATAAATGAAATTATAAATATTAAAATAAGTTTAATTTGAACATTTTGATATCATATACGAATTTTAGGGATTAAATTTACATATTAGGTCTGGTTTATTTCCTTTGGTTCGATGTAATAAGCTTGTTCTGGATTTTCTAAAAATGTCAAGTATGAATAGTGTCTAAAATTTACGAAATTTATAACATAAAAATAAAATGGTTTATTAAATGATATTAATTTATTAGAAAAATAAGATTCAAAAAAATGATTAATATATGACCAAATATATCATAAATAACTTTTTTGGGTCTTTTAACATGATATGATTATTACGTTAACCAACAATGTGTAAATAACATGATTTCATGACAAGAAGAAAATGGGAAATTTAAGGTTTAAATCAAAAGGATACATATAAAAAAATATTAAAAACTTTTCTAAAAATTATTGGATGATATGTTTTTAAACGTAATTAATTTTATAATTGAATTAAATAATTTTTGGAGCATTTTAAATCAAAATTTAAATTATAATAAATTAATTTTTTAGGACTTTCCTAAAGTGCCTTTCTCCTCTCTTATAAAAGGGCACCTTCTCACTCTCCTCTTAAATCCATTTTTAGCCATCAATCTCAGAAAAACCACTCCCATTTATCTTATCAACTAACATAGTAACATTCTATAGTTTCTTTTATTCTCAAAATATCATATCTAGTTCCCTAAGAGGAAATTTTAATGAGGCATGTCGAGGAAGAGGTAATCTCTTCTACCGATTCATTCAAACTCTTTCTTCTTACACTTACTCTTTGTAAAATCATAGGTAAATAAAGAATATGAATTTTTCATATTTATAAATTTTTTAATTAAATATTAATTTTACTTTAAAATGGTTACTATGTTCGATAGCGTACCCGATATGCAACAACAGGTTTCTTTAAAATATTACGTTGCACACTAATAATATAATATTATTTTAATCGATAGTTAACTCCTAGTCGTTGTATTTGGGGGAATGAAAAAAAACTAACTAAAATATTATTATACATGTTTTTTAAATGTATTTACATTATCCAATAAAAATTTAGTGGATTTAAATATGAATGAATCTAATTTTAAGCATAATTCACATTTAATGGCTGATTTACCACCTTTTAATGGAGAACCATTTCTAAATCTAGTTTTGGTCAATTTAATACATTCTATATGACCAAAAAAATCTTTCTTTAGAATGGGGACATCAAAATTTACTTTCTGTAAAAAATTTTAAATTTTGGGATAAAGTTCATTTTTAATGAATAGTGAAAATATTGTATTTTAATTCAAAACTATGTTTTAATATAATTTATTTATATGGTTAGATTATATTTTTTACTGGTTTTAAAATGTAATTAGAATATATTTTTACCATTAAATCCAATGTTTGTAATTGGAATTAATCTCACTTTGAAATTCGACGTAAACAAGTATTAAACTTTTGATAGTTATTATTTCTTAAAAACACGCTATTTTTTTGATAACTGGGAATTAATTTAAAAATTAATTATTGCCACTTCTATGTTTTGAATTTGTAAAAATAGACATTATTTTTGAATTCAGAATATCAAATATAGGTTAGGCTTAATTTTTGGTATTTTTCTGAAAATCTTAAATTCATGATGAATAGTGAGACCACTTAATCATAGTTAAAACAATTAACTATTTCATTTAAATGAAATTTTACCATTTCTGTGAATTGAATTTCAAAAATCCGACATACATGGTTGTTATTAAGAAGAAAAATGTGGTTCATTAAGGTGAAAATATTTTTTGGTGAACAGTATCTTTTGACTTTTATTTACCACGGTTAAAAGTAAATAGGGTAATTCAAGGTTAAAAGAATATTGTAATAATTCAAAATTACCTTAAAACTTGTCAAAAACTTATGGTTGAGTCATTAACGACCATGGGAATCTTTGGGACGATTTTGGTACCCCATTGAGCCACTTGGGAGTGATAATGACAATTGAGAATAATTAATTTAATGTAAAGAAAAAATTGACATTAACAAAAATATTTTAGTAATTAATTTTTATATGGTGTTATATAAGTAATATTTTCGAATATAAATACTCATTTGAAATATAAAAATATATTCCACATGATAGTATTTTTGTTATAATTGTTAGACATAAAATAATTTAATATATTTATGACACAATAATGATGCATTATTTACGTCATTAATAAATTATTTAAATAAATAAGAATATAATGATTAAAATATTATCCAAAACCTGTCCAATTATTATTGGATGATTTTATTTCTACCATTAGTCATCTTATTTTTATCTTTAATGATTTGTGTACCCTTTGAAACTGAAGATAAGATTATAATAAAATAATATTTTCACACTTTCCAAAAGAGCCCCTCCTCTCCCTTATAAAAGGTGACCACTTCTAACCAATTAATCACACCTCTAAAGCCATTTGGATCCTCAAAACACTGCCCAATTAAGCTCCCTACATCCCTATCTTTCTCCTAGAAGCCTTTTCTCTATGAATATAGCAGTTCAAGAAGTCCTTTGGTTCAATCAAAAGGGAGTTACCCAAATTAAAGGAAACAATTTCTCTTAATTTGTTTTCTTTTATTTTACTTCTCCAACCCCTAAACACTTTTTATTACATTATTTTGTAACAACACCAGGGTCCTTAATATACTAGTGTTTTGTTATGAGAAGCATTCAAACTACACATACACACAACTCCATCTAATGGATGAAGAACATAATGCTTTTTTGGATGGAAAACTAACACCTCTCAAAATGATGATTGTTTGATCATCTCCTACCACATCACATGGTGTCCATTTTGATGGAACTATATTTATATAAGATATATATTATGCTTATGTTTTCTTTATGATTCTGTATTTTCAATTTATTTCATGCCTTTATGGTTTCCATAGTGGGTAAATATGATAATCTCATTTGAAGAAGTGCGGACTACGGCCCCCTCAAAGTGATGTCACTCTTTAATGCCTTATGTGGGATGTATAAAGGATATAGTTAATGATATTATATATTATATTATACTGGAATTATAATATAACTATATATCATTATGTTTTAATTCCATTAAAATAAGAAATATAAATGAAAGTAGCGTTTATGCGTACGTATGACTTACGGTCTCCATGAACAGTGGATTTCTTTTCTTACCTCCAAATGTTCTCTACTATTATAAAAACATGTATATACTGGATATATAAGATATATATTATATATAAATCATGAAAACCATTTTGGATATAATGGTCTATTGACCACATGGACAAATTTTAAATATAAGGTGTTCATTTTTTTTATTCAAGTACCAAATATCGACAAAACGACCATTATTAAATTAAATGATTACATAATGTTTATAACAAGGTAATAAGTAATATAAAAGGAATAATAAACTTTAAAAAAATTTCTTAATAAAGTAGAAATAAACATTAGTTTATTATTCAGGTTATTAAATAATGAACGGGTCAAGTCTGACAATGAGGTAAGGGATTTCTTATCTCACTTTTAATTTCGTGAGATTTCCATTGTTCGCCACTTATTTATTGAATGTGGTGTATCGTATGCTGACATTTGATAAATATTATCATGATTATATGTATATTAAAGGTATTATTTGATTCATTTAGTGGTAATTAACTTTTTTTATACGACTTGATTGATTAAAACGTGGTAAAGGGATTCATCTCACTTTTTATTTCCGTAAGATTCATGCTATATTCGTCACTATTTCCTTTGGTGTAGTGTATGTACAGCCCATTATTGTACTATTTTTGTAATATAATTCCATTTATAGGTATTTATATCTTTATTATATGATCCTTCTATCATGTGGCATATGTATTGTATGTTACCAAACCGGTAAGGGAACCTTTCACCCTTCTCTTTTTAAAGGACTTCCTTTTGTTATGTCTTTTAATTTACATCTTATTATGTTGGGATGTGTTCTTCTATATCCTTATTGATACAAATTTTATGTTCAAGTTTTGAGATACCATTTTATCTCTCCTCAAATCAATTTATGAATTTTAAAGTGATATTGTAAGGCTGTTGAATTTTTGCAATGGAGCTTCTTAGCCCAATTTCAATTCCTTGGGTTAAACTTGTACATCTTTAATATGTCGTCTTATAAATATGTTTGAATGAACTCTGATCTTTTTACACTTAATATCCTCTTATATTTGGTTTATTATTATTTTTCACACATAATTATGTAATTTATTTATCCTTAATCAAAGGATACCATCTTTATAAGGGATTTTATCTCAATTTACATTGCCATTGAGAATTCATTGTTTTTATGAAACAATTCACTCTTATAGGGTGTACAAAATGTCCTTTTTCATATTATATCACTAATCCCTTTATTCTCATGACATTATAATGTTATTATTATATTTTATTCATCAATTATTTGTATTCAAGCGTTTCTCATTTTGTTAAAAAAACTGTTTAACTAAAATATATTTTAATTGTTTAATAGATTAATTAGTATAAATATTATAAATTAATGTCCATGTTTTAATAATGGTTTTAAGGATTTATTTATATGGAAATTATTGTTTTAAAATGTTAATTCCTTTAAAAGCATCAAAGTGGTATGGGACACTTGGATTCAAAAAAAATCTCCTTATTAAATGGTTTTGAAAATGGTTGGATAAAGCATTGATTTTGTCAATATCTTGAAATGATATATTGTGATTGAAAATGAAAGATTAATAGTTAAATGTTTATATTTGCAATATTTTATGTGCTATAATTTTATAATGGTACATGGACATTTGACGGGCGTTATGTGATTAAACAAATGACGGGTGGTGTCGTGAATACCAGGACGAGTGGTTACGTTATAACCTCCAATGCATTGGGTATAGAAGTTAGTCATTTGGATATTCCATTTAGTGATATTTGTGGAAGTGGACCATATGGTTATTCTATTTATGTATGTTAATGTCCTAAGTTACCTTTATATGTTATGTGTTATTTATATGTGTTTTATAGTAATCTTTTCGTTAAGAAAAGGGTAAGTAATGATATTTTATTCATTGAAGAGTATTTACTAATTCATAAAGATGAAAAGTATTAATTATGTTAATGTATTCATGGTTTACTTGTTGTTTTAAAAAACTAACAGTTTTCCTTCTTTGTGTATCCTTTACTGAGTTTTTTATGCTCATCCCATGTTTTTTAAAATGTTTTTCCCAGGACATAATGTTGAATAGGGTCAATGATGGGATCAAGGAAAAGTCATGATGTTTTAAACATAGAACAAGACATGACTTTTTTTAACAGTTCATGTTTTGTAAAAGAAAATGGAAACTGTGTAGAAGTGTCTACCTTGTAAATCGTTTGAAATGTAATAGTTGTGGCCTAACACCCTAAAACTCTAAACCTGAAACAATCCTCAATGTAAATTATTCATTTAATTCATGATTATGTAATGTTATAGGTCCATGTCATTATAGTTGGTATCAGAGGTCAGTTTAGATAACTTTAGAGGTTAGGGTATTCTTTAAGCATAAGTGACATTACAATAATGGATAGGATTTTTGAAAGAGTCGTAGTTTTTATTAGATAAAATTAATGGGATTAGGATAACATGAATAAGTATATCCTAGTGTTTACCCTCCACATAAGATATTATATGATGATTTTACTGATATACTCACACAAACCATTTTGGTTTTAGTAAATGGATGGATCTAGAAGGCACCAAAGTAAGAGTGGATGTAAAGAACACTTCGACTGTTTTCTCAATGAGCAACTGAATGATATGGGAGATACAATGAGAACACTTCTGGTTATTCTCAACCAACTATCTGGAGTCATGATTAGCCACCTGAATCTTAGTGATCTTAATAAGGCATCATATATTCAAGAAACAAATCCCTACGATAGTTCATGTACTAATCATATAGGTAAGTGTGTTCAAAAAAATATGTGTCAAAGATGTGGAAAGAAACTCCTAGGAAAATTTTTCAAAGGGATATAAATATGCTATAGTTGTGGAAAATATGGTCATAAAGAGAGAACCTTTCATGGAAAAAGGAACCATCTAGTTGACTCTAGGAAAGAGAATGAATACCTTTTGAAGGGATCAATTGAATGTTTCAAATGTGGTGTGCATGGTCATTATACAAACACATGTCCTACAAAGATGTTTCTGGAATGGGATCACTAGGATCATACAAATATTTGTTTACCAAAAACTAATGCCATTCCGTCTGAGGATGAAGAAACTAACAATGAACAATGAAAGGTATGGATTATTTCTTAACATATGTTTTCCTAATATTGATATCTTAGGATATGATTCATGATTTTATTTGTTGGAATGAAGTATTTCAGAATAATTTTGAAAGAAATGGTTAATGTATAATGAATAATGTTGAATGAGTAAGAAGTCAACATATAATGGATTCAAGAGTCATGGTTGAATTTAGGATGGTTAAATGCTTAAAAGTATTAAGGATCTTTTGATGATTTGATTACATTAGAAGAATTTTTATCGTATGTGTAACCATGATGTTTGATATATGAAAATTTTATTTAAGGAATAATTATCCTCTCTTTTCTGGATATATTTATAAAGAACAATTTGGGTTTATAGGATCCTTCAATTGGAGGCTATTATAGGTTAATAATTTTTGGGATGCAAAATGAATGTTATTAGATAACATTTGTGGTTAAAATATGTTATGGTTATTTTTGATGAATTTATAATTTTTTTGGGGATGTTATATAATTATATAGTTTTTTAGAAAGGACAACACACAGACTGTGTGACAACCTGACACGTTGGACGAAGCTGCAGGAATCGAACCCACACCCAAAGTAAGTCTAGTATTTATTGACTTACACTAGACTACATGAAGTCCCTGGTTAGTATGGCTAATTAGTTTTTAGTTATATGATCTTATTAATAATGAATAAGTATATTTTGGGTTATCTATGGAAATTATTAACCTACCATGTAGGATATGTGATTAGGTTAATTACTCTTCGATATGAGTCTTTAAGAGTAACTAATTCTATTTAGAGATAAATGTTAAGATTTACCTTGAAAGAATATGTGATTAAATCCTTTAGATATTTTTGTTTCAATCTTAGTTTGGATTACATTGAATAATTTTAAGGATAACTGTTTAATTAATGGTCTTTTATGAACATTTGGTTTTGTTGGACATATTTTAGAGATTAAGAGTAGTATTTCATTTTATAAAGGATTATCCTTTTGGTGATTATTTAATCTTGTACTAACAATTTTGGTTTTAGTTGAAGTCAAAATAAAAAAGGAAATATATAGTTCTCCTTTTGTTTATTATGTGATTCTCTAAAAGATGAATATTGTTCTTTTGATGTGACCAAGTCTTTTTGAATGCTCATCATTTAGAGAAATGATTAGTTTTTGAAGAATCTTATTAAAAGATGAAACTCTACTTGAAGGTATGTATATTTTCTTATGTTTTTTTTCTATGTATAAGATGAATTCCTCAAAATTATGAAAAGGAACATAAAACAAAAATGTTGTTGGTGTACGTTTCCTACTGGGTAATCAAAGGCCATTTACACACATCATAAGTTTCTGATTTTCTTGTAGTTAACTTTCTCTTAATAATGTTTCCTATCACTCTTCATCAGAACGTGACCCTTTGTTTTCTCCTCCATATCCATGTTTTCATTAAATCTTAGTATGGGTTAACTCAGGTGACCATTTTTCTTTTCTTTCTTTCTTTTAAAGTGATAGTTTTACTAACTCTTTTTCCAATATGGGACACTCAATAATGTTTATGTGCCCAAATTTTAAAATTATGAGGATGAAATTCCCAAAATGGGGGAAGGATATAACATCCCAGGTAAATAAAGAATATGATTTTTTCATTTTTATTAATTTTTGAATTAAATATTAATTTTACTTTAAAAGGGTTGCTATGTTTGATAGCGTACCTGATACGCAATATTGAGTTTCTTTGAAATCTTAAATTAAACACTAATAATATATTATTATTTTAAATTATAGTTAAATATTAGTCTTTGTACTAGTGGTAATGAAATAAACAAACTAAAATATGATTATAAATGATTTCTAAATGTATTTAAAATATCCAATAAAAATTTAGAGGCTTAAAATATAAATGAATCAAATTTTAAGCATAATTTACATTTAAAGGTTGATTTACCACCTTTTAATGAAGAACCATTTTTAAATCTAGTTTTGGTCACTTTAATACATTATATATGACCAAATAAAATCCTTCTTTAGAATGGGGACATCAAAATTTATTTTGTGTAATTTTTGAAATTTTTCTGATAAAGTTCATTTTTTAATGAATAGTGAAAATATTGTATTTTAATTCAAAAATATGTTTTAATTTAATTTATTTATATGGATAGACTATCTTTTTAATTGGTTTTAAAATTTAATTAGAATATATTTTTACCATTTAATCCAGTTTTTTTTATATGAATTAATTTCACTTTGAAATTGGAAGTAAACAAGTATTAATCCTTTTGATAGTTATTGTTTCTTAAAAACAAGCTATTTTTTTTGATAATGGGAATTAATTTTAAAATTAATTAATGCCACTTCTATGTTTTAAATATGGAAAAATAGAAATCAATTTTTAATTCAGAATATCAAATATATATTAGGCTGAATATTTGGTATTTTTATAAAAAACATAAATTCTTGATTAATAGTGAAACCACTTATTGGTAGTTAAAAACTGTCTTTTTCATTTCAATGAAATTTTACCACTTCTGTGAATTGAATTTAAAAAATCCCACATTCATGGTTAATATAAAGAAGTAAAATTTGGTTCATTAAGATTAAAATAATTTTTTTTGTAAAAAGTCACTTTTGACTTTTATTTACCATGGTTAAAGGTAAATAGGGTAATTCAAGGTTAAAGAATATTATAATAATTAAAAATTAACTTAACACTTGTCCAAACCTTATTGGTTGAGTCATTAACGACCATGGGAATCTTTGGGTCGATTTTGGGTCCCCATTGTGCCACTTGGGACCGATAATGACATTTTAGGTTAATTAATTTAATGTAAAGACAAAATTGACATTAACAACAATCTTTTAGTAAGTAATTTTTATATTGTGTTATATAAGTCATATTTTATACTATAAATACTCATTGGAAAGATAAGAAGATTTCCTATATGATAGTAGTTTTTTATAATGTTTAGACATCAAATAAGTTAATCTATTTATGACACAATAATGATGCATTATTTACCTCATTAATAAATGATTTAAATAAATAAGTTTATAATGATTAAAATATTATCAAAAACCAGTCCAATTCTTATGGGATTTTTTTATTTCTCCCATGAGTCATCATATATTTATCTTTAATAATTTTTTTACCCTTTTAAACCGAAGATAAGTTTATAATAAAATAACATTTTCACCCTTTCCAAAAGAGCCCCTCCTCTCCCTTATAAAAGGAGACCACTTATAACCAATTCCTCACACCTCTCAAGCCATTTGGTTCATCAAAAATCTGTCCAATTAATCTCCCTACATTACTATTCTCCTCCAAGAATCCTTTCATTAGGAATAAGGCAGTTCAAGAAGTCCTTTATTTCAAACCAAAGGGAGTTACCCAAATTAAAGGCAATGGTTTCTCTTAATTTGTTTTCTTTTATTTTACTTCTCCAACCCCTAAAATCTTTTTATTCATTTATTTTGTAACAACATCAGTATACTCAATATACCAGGATGTTTTTATATGATGTATTTGATCTACACATACACCCAATTTTATCTAATGGGTGAAGAACATAATGTTTCTATGGATGGAAAACTAACGCCTCATGAAACGATGATTGTTCGATTATCTCCCACCAACTCTCATGGTGGCCATTATGATGGCACTGTATTTATATATGATATATATTATGTTTATGTTTTCCTTATTCTTCTGTATTTTCCATTTATAGCATTCCTTTATGGTTTCCATAGTGGGTTAATACGATAATCTCATTTGAGGAAGTGCGGTATACCGCCCCCTCAAAGTGATGTGACTCGTTAATGACTTATGTGGTATGTATAAAGGATAGAGTTAATGATATTATATATGATATTATACTGTAATTATAATATAACTATGTATCATTATTTTCTAATTCCATTAAAATAAGAAATAGAAATGAAAGTAGCGTTCATGAGTACATACAACTTACCGTTTCTATGAACAGTGCATTTAATTTCTTAGCTCCAAATGTTATGTACTATTATAAAAACATTTATATATAGGATATTTATGATATATATGATATATAAATAATGAACACAATTCTGGATATAATGTAATATTTACCACATGGACAACTTTTAAATATAAAGTGTTCATTTTTTTACTCAAGTACCAAATATCAACAAAACGACCATTTTTGACTTAAATGATTACATAATGTTTATAATTAGGAAATAAGTAATATAAAAAGAATAATAAACTTTAAAAAAATGTTCTTATGCAAAAACTAATTAACATTTTATTATTATTCATGAGATTAATGAATGAATGGGTCAAGTCAGACAACGAGGTAAGGGATTTCTTATTTCACTTTTAATTCTATGAGATTTTAATTGTTCGCCACTTATTTATTATATGTGGTGTATTGTATACTGTAATTTGATATATATTATCATGATCATGTGTATATTCATTGTATTATTCATTTGGTGGTTATTAACTTTTATTCTTACGACTTGATTGACTACAATGTGGTAAAGGGTTTCATCTCACTTTTTATTCCTGTGAGAGTCAGGCTATATTCGCCACTATTTTCTTTTTGTGTGGTGTATGTACTGACCCTGATTTTACACTTTGTGTAATATACATTCATTCATAAGTATTTACATCTTCATTATATGATCCTCATATCATGTGGCATATGTTTTGTATGTTACCAAACCGGTAAGGGAACCTTTCACCCTCCTCTTTTTAAAGGACTTCTTTTTGTTATGTCTCTTAATTTACATCTTATTATGTTGGGATGTGTTATTTTATATCCTTATTGATGTAAATTTTTTTGTTCAAGTGATGATATACTATTTTCTATCTCATAAACTCATTTTATGAATTTTAAACTGACGTCGTTAGGCTGTCGAATTTTTGCAAGGGAGCTTCTTAACCCTATTCCAATTCTTTGGGTTAAACTTGTACTTCTTGAATATGTCGTGTTATAAATATGTGTGAATGAAATCAGATTTTTTTACACTTAATATCCTCTTATATTGGTTGTATTATTATTTTTCACACATAATTATATAATTAATTTATCCTTAATCAAAGAATATCATCTTTATAAAGGATTTCGTCTCAATTTACATTGCCATTGTGAATTCATTGTTGTTATGCACCAATTCACACTTATATGGTCTATATAACTTCCTTTTTCATATTATATAATGAATCCCTTTATTCTAATGATATTATAAAGTTCTGATTAAATTTTATTCCTCAATTATTTGTATTCAAGCGTTTCTCATTTTGTTAAAAAAACTCTTTAACTAAAATATCATTTTAATTATTTTAATGATTTATTCTTATAAATATTTATCCTTAATGTCCATGTTTTAAAAATGGTTCTAAGGATATATTTATATGGAAATTATTGATTTAAAATGTTAATTTCTTTAAAATCTTCAAATTAGTTTGGGACACTTTGATTTAAAAAATATCATTATTAAATGGTTGTGAAAATGGTTTGATAAAGGATTGATTTTTTCAATATCCTAATATGATATATTGTGATTTCAAATGAAATTTTAATAGTGAAATGTTTATATTTTAAATATTTTATGTGATTTTATTTTATAATGGTACATGGACATTTGACGGGGGGTTACATGATTAACCAAATAACGGGTGGTGTCGTGAATACCAGGATGGGTGGTTACATTATAACCTCTAATGCATTGGGTATGGAAGTCAGTCGTATGGCTATTGCATTTAGTGATATGTGTGGAAGTCGACTTTATGGTTATTCCATTTAAGTATGTTTATGTCCTAAGTTACCATTATATGTTATGTGTTCTTTATATGGGTTTTATGGTAATCTTTTGGTTACAAAAATGGAAAGTAATGATCTTTTATTCAATGAAGAGTATGTACTACTTCATAAAGATGAAAAGTATTAATTATGTTAATATATTCATGGTTTACTTGTTGTTTTGAAAAACTAAATGTTTCCTTCTTTGTGTATCCTTTACTGAGATTTTTATGCTCATCCCAGGTTTTTCAAATGTTTTTCACAGGACATAATGTGGAATAGGGACAATGATGGGATCAAGGAAAAGTCATGTTGTCTTAAACATGGAAATAGACATGAATTTTTTTAAGATTTCATGTTTTATAAAAAAATGGAAACAGTGAAGAAGTGTCTACCTTGTAAACCTTTTGAAATGTAATAGTAATTGACTAACTATCTAAAACTCTAAACCTGAAAAGAACCTCAATGTGAATTATTCATTTAATTCAAGATTGTGTAATGTTATGACGCCGGGTCCTTATAAACTTATTTATTTTCATCATTATAAAGTAATAACATCGGTATAAATCATATATTTATATGTTATTATAAATATTAAACAAATCTCTTTCACCTTCCACTCGTTCTATGAAAAATGAAATCATCACTCGTGCGTATGTAGAACTTACTGTCTCCATGTTGTGGTGTAAGTTGTTTTAACCACCACCTTACAAGGATGGGTATAATCCTAGAAATAATAACTAATTTTGATTAATATAACATGATACTAATTATGAGATACTATAAACTCTCCACTTCAATTCCATTCAATAATTATGGGAACAATATCTTCTCCTCTGAGTACATATGACTAATAGCCTCTATGATGCGATGTGATTAATTTTACATAATCTTCATTAATAAATGATTATATAAATAAATTGAATGATTAAGTATGTTATATATTATTCAAATACCATGTTGAAAATAATTCAACTATAAACTAAATGGATGAATAAGAACTTATCTGAAAAAACATACATAAGAAAATAATGAAATTAATAACTGAATATTGACTAACAAAGAAATGTTACTAAAAATGCCTGAAAATATGGTATTTAATGTTATCATAAAAATTATTATGTTTCTGGAATAAATAATGAAATTTATTTAAATTATTATACATGAGTTTTGGATACATACAAAGCATATCGGTCATATGTTAATGTATAATTTCGGAATCTCAATTTTATCAAATATCACTTTTAAATAATTATTTATTATCCTTCTACGTTTGTTAAAGTCATTTTAACCAATGTTTACAATTAATACTGGGATTGGATAGAATTGTTATTTTTTCTACTATATGAGGTACCTTATGACTTTTCCTAAAAAGTATGAGGATAATGTTTTTTAACTTATATAGCATGAACATATTTTTATATCTTCATAATTCCATATTTCCATGAATATTCCTCTACATGTTTTCAATTTTATTTTCAAGGAAATTATTTTATTTTAAAATTGTGATGCATTTTGATAATAAAATTTTTTTTGAATAAGAACGAATATCATCCTAAGGAATTAAGTCTAGGTGTTTTGTCAAAATTATTTTCCATCATAGATTACATAGGTTTATGTTTCTATCTCTGTTATTACCATTTTTGAATTGTGTTTATGATGTAATGTTATTTTGGAAATCCATCTGTTTTATATCAATTATGATTGAATTATGTTTAAGAAAACCATTTTAATTCATGGGTTATGCTATGGTTTATGTTTCTATGTTTTTGTGGCACTCGTAAGAATGGTTTCATTATGAGATTAGAGGACCCTATATCTCACTTCAATGAGTTGGGTAAACATTTATATCTCATCAGATAGACATGACTGAAATGGAATGTAAATCTTGTTCAATAATACATGACTGGAACAACATGTAAACATGGTTCAGTAATGGACTTTATCCACTATGATGGACATGGATGAAATGCCTTAGTCATAATGGAAATCATATTATGTGTATATTAGTTTTCCACAATTACATATTTTATGTCAATGATTTTCTATAAGGATCAATGTTCCTTTATGGTCTATGGATTATGTACAACAAAGATTTATTTCAGGACTCAATATTTTGATTTATAATCATTATGTCCATTTTTTACGTTCAAATGTATATGATTTGTTTTATGTTCCCCATGATTATCGTTACTGAACATTTGAGATCACCATTTTTTTGTTTTCTTTTCCACAATATTTAAATAATGGTTTTAGTTAGGAAAATAAAAGGGGATGATCTTTATGAAAGATGTTGAAGATCATTCCCCACGATTAGAATATTTTGTTCCATGTTTCCAAAAAAACTAAACAAATACAATCATTGGGTTTCTATTTGTGTCATGAAATAAGTTTTCTTAAAAATAAATTTAATTTCCATGTACATTAGGATTGGGTCTCTACAATTGGTATCTGAGTGATGTTTTAGTTAACCTTTAGAAACTAGGATGCAAAAACATTAGTGAGATCCCTAGAGATATTTCTACGGTATGTATATGGATATATCTAAGGGTAACTATAACTATTGAATATAGTCTTAGAATTATGGTAATGATCATGAATAAAAATACATTAAACCTAATATGTCATATATTTTTAGTACACTCCCTTGATTATGTTAGTTTCCTAGTATTATTTTTTCCCCTCACAGTATATTTTTGGGTTTTAGAAAAATGGAAAGAAACAGAAGGATTTAGGTTAATATAGAATATGATGGAAAATGGAATGATATTCTTCATGAGAAACCAAATGAAATGGGAGTTGGAAGGAGAAACATCATTATTATGACTAATCAAAAATTTCATAATATGATAAAAAATCTCATATTTAGCGACATTTCTAAAGCAGCTACTAAGAAAAATATGTAGTGTAATGGTGATCATAGTGGAAATAAAGTTCAATTTTCCTCATGTAAATCTTGCGGGAAAATGAATTAAGGGGAATTTTTCAATGGAATAGGATGGTCATTTGGGTGTTGAAAAGATATTCACAAATCTTGTAATTGCAACGTTAAAGTGTTCGTTAACACGATGGACAAGGATAACGGTATTACTAAGACATCAAAAACTGTTAAATGTTTTAAATGTTGAATGTATGGGAATTATTAAAATGTATTCCCTAATGGAAAATATCGTTAAGTGATTCAGAATGGTTGTATGAGAATTATTTATGTTTATGATGATTAAGAGACCACAAATGATAGATGAGATTAATGAAGTATTGAAGAATAAAATGATGAAGCTCAGACAATTGGTTAATAAGGTAGGGGAATGATTTAATATTTATTAAGTGCAATGTTTTATAAGTAATTTAATGGTCCTATAGAATTAAGAAACAACTAAGGATTCTTAAACCATTTTTTTCTTTAAGTATTTTAATGTATTTGTTTAATGGTACTGAAAACCATGAAAGGCAATTCATATATTTTTTGAAAGCACATGATGTGTTCATTATGAAGGGATAAGGAGATAACAAGATGTTTGATAGTATTAATGATATCATGACTAAGGAAAAATTAATGTCATGGTTGGTGTATATAGAATTTTTGGGATTCTGGTATGTCTAAAGAGTTAATGTTTTGACAGCATTCATGTTTTCACTAAGGTTATATGGTAATTCATGTATCAAGAGAATACTTGATTAAGGTATTTACATATTTTGAATGTGACAACCAAGAACTAATTTATGAGATATAGGAGACAAAAGTTAAGTAGATTTGGTTGACCTCCTTCAAATTTTTTATATTTTTAGTTTTTGGGGGGATTGTAATGTTATCCATTTATGGATAGTATAAGATATTTTCCATTTTATGTTTCTTAGATTAGTGTATTATCACAATATAGGTTGACTTAGGCTTATTTGATAACCTTTTCTAACCTTTTTTTTGACAAATATGGAATGATCAATCATTATATTAAATTATTGATAAAAATTCATGAATGAAAATTTTGACTTCATTTCATTAAATAAGTGTTGATGTGGACATTGTTTAGGGAATGATCAATGGTACTAAATTAATGTAAGTATTTCTTCCCTAGAAATAATTCATCAAATTTAGGAATAGAATCATGAAAAACAGAAAATGTTATCTCAATACCTTCTTATCTAATTAATTTGATAGTCCCTTAAATCATCACAGATTTTTGGCTTTCTCATAGTTAACATTTTCCAAACCCTGTTCTCTATCACTATCTATCAGAACATGATTTTTAGATTTCTCTTTCATATCTCTGTTTTCACTTCCT
The DNA here is from genome assembly GCA_963277665.1 of Viscum album. NCBI lineage: Eukaryota > Viridiplantae > Streptophyta > Magnoliopsida > Santalales > Viscaceae > Viscum > Viscum album. The sequence goes on from OY728122.1 coordinate 334,524,714, forward strand.
ACCTATGTTGTCCTAAGTGGAATCCCCATGAAAATTTACATTGTGTAACCATAATGTTTCTAACATTCCTTTTGGAAATGATGTTTTAGTATTCAATTTTACAATATGGGTTTCGAGGAAATAAAATTTAAAGTAGTAATACATGTATAATTCCAACAAATATCTAGGGAGAACTTGATTTTAAGAGGGGTAGAATATAACACCCTGAGATTTTATGAGATATATTATTTTTAATTTAATTGATTTTTTCGGTTGTATGCTACACCAATATTATCTTTCTCTATACAGAACATTGTATTATCTTGCAGTATATACAACACTGTTCTTCACTTGTGTTGCATAAAATTTCATGTTCTTTGGTTAGAATTTATTTTAGTCAACATTGAAAATATATTTTGGTCAATATATAATAGAAATATGTTTTTATTATGTTATAAGCTACACCAAAAGTATCATTCAATACATGAAACATTGACTTTTCTTGTCTTACACGCAAGAGAGACCTTCCTCGATAGCTTTCATTGTATGAAATACTGAGTTTCACTAAATGACAATATATTAGAACTATATAATTATTTAATGGGAAATAAACTCACCTTCAGGAATAGTATTAACCCAATTTTTTATAACATTAGAATTCATCTTGCACATTTTCTAGAACATGATATGATAACTAAATCAATTTTTTTAATAAAAGATTTATTAAAAAACGAATTTTTATAGCCTTCTGATGTTGCACCCATTTTAAATATAGTTTTGGATACTTTTTAAGTTAAATTTGAAAAAAATAAACTTTTTCGCTGGAAAACGAAAATAAAAAATTACTTTTGTTTAATTTTTGGTATTTTTTATTAAAGTTAAAATTTTAATGAATAATGAAAAATAATGTATTTTAATTTGAAACTGCATTTTTTATCTAATTAATTCAAATTGATATATTATGTTTTTATTGGTTTTAAAGAGTAATTAGATTATATTTTTTTCGTTTAATAAATTTTTTTCATTTTAAGTAATTTCACTTTTAAATTGTACATAAAAACTAGATAATATTTTGATAGTTATTACTTTTTAAAAACCCACTTTTTGGTTTTGAAAATAGGAATTAATTTAAAAATAATTTCTACAACTTTTGTGATTTTAATTTTTAAAAATGTATTCCCTATTTGAAATCAAAATGTTCAAATTGTGTAAATAGGTACCATTTAAATTTTTTCACATTATGAATAGTAACATCAGTAATTATTTTATTTACTATGGTTATAGGGTAAATCTGGTAAATAAGTGTTAAAAATAATATTATAATAATATTAAACTACCATAACATATGTCCAAATCCTATTGGATGAGATATGTCTGACCAGGGGCATCTTTGGGATGATTTTGGGACCCCAAGGATTTATTTGGATGTGAAAATGACATTTTACTTGAATTAATTTAAAGTAAAGATAATTATAACCTAAAAAAATATCTTTTACTAAATCAATTTTAATATTGGGTTATATAACATGTCTTTATGTCTATAAATAGTAATTATAAAGATAAAACTACTTCCTATGTTATTGTATTTTATTTTTAATTTTTATACATTAGATAAATATATTTATTTATGACACAATTATGATGTAGTGATTACCTCATTAATGAATGATTAAAATAAATGAAATTATAAATTTCAAAATAAATATTGATTTGAACATTTTGATGTCATCCAAAAATTTTATAGATTATATTCAAATATTAAGAATTTTTTAATGCCTTTGTTCATTGTAATAACAGTTTTATGAATTTTTTAAAAAAGTAAAGTATGAATAGTGTCCAAAATTGACATAATTCATAACATAAAACATAAAATAGTTTATAAAAGTTATTAAATTTGTAAAAATATAAGATTATAAGAAATGTTTAATATAATTACATAAAAATCCTAAATATCGTTTTATACGTTGTTTGACATGATATGGTAATTTCATTAACCTAGAATGTATAAATAACATGATATTACGTTATGATTAAAAATGGTAAAATAAGGGTAAATCCAAAAAGATAAAGATAAAAAATATTCAAAACTGGCTTAAAAATTATTTTATGATTGTTATTTGAACAGAAATATTCTTATCTTTGATTTAAATAGTTTTTTACCATATTAAATCAAAATTTAATTTGTAATAAATTAATATTTTTAGACTTTCCTAAAGTGACCATATCCTCTCTTATAAAATGGAACCTCCTATCTCTCCTATTAACTCAGTTTTTATCCTTAAAGCACTAGAAATCAATGTCCATTTATCTTCTAAACTCCCTATTTACATTCTAGTGGTTCTGGGCTTCCCAAAAGGAAAACTCTAATGCCCTAAGAGGAAATTTAAAAGAGGCACGTCGAGGAAGAGGTAATCCCTTATTCCGATTCTTTCAAATTTATTTCTTCTTCTTATACTTCTTCTTTAGTTGTTTCATTATAAATTAAAAATATAAGTATAAATAATATACTGATATTTTATTATAAATATAAATCAACCTTATTTCACATTCTATCCAATCTATGAAAAACAAAATCACCGCTCATGCATACTTACAGCTTACTTTCTCCACGCTGTGGTGTAACCTGTTTTTCACCACCACCATTGTCGAAAATAAAAACTATACATTACTTATATAACATTATAATAATTATGATATACTATACTCCATCCACTTCAATACTATTCAACAATTATGGGAACTATATCATCGCTTGTGCATAGGTACGTATTACAGTCTCCACGGTGCGATGTGATTCATTCTACATAATTTTCATTAAACCTGGATTATATAAATGAATTTTATGAATAAATATGATATATATTATACAAATACCATGATGTAAATAATATAACTATAACATACATAGATGAATAATAACTTATCTGATGAAACATACATAAGAACATAAAGTATTTATTACCCAAATAATGAGTAACAATGAAATTCTACAAATAAACCAATGAAAATATGATCATAAATGTTATCAAAAAAATGATTATTATTATGTAATAAATTACTAAGATTATTTAAATGATTATACAGATGTCTCAAATACATACTGAGAATATTAGAACTAAGGTAAGAGATAATTTTTGAATCTCATTATTATTTGAGATTGTTTTTATTCAAGTATATACTCAGGATATATTTTTCATTCATGTCAATGTTTTCTAAAAAAAATCATAAAATGTGTACTATCCTTTTAAGTATGATTGAAGTTAGTTTTACTAATTTTTTAGTTTTACTACATGGTATGTAATGAATCATTATATTTTCTAAAATACAAGATACTTTTCAACTTTTCCTATAAAAGTACGACGATAATTTTTTTTAAATTTATACGGCATGAACATATTTTTACAAATTCATAAAGTTTTATTTCCATTAATCTTCCTCTAAAAACTTTCTTATATATTTTCTATTATTTTTTCTATTTTAAAATTTCTCATCATTTTTAGAAAAAAATGTTTTTAAGAAGAAAATATATATTCCTTAGGAATTAAGTTTAAGTGTTTTATTAAAATTATTCTTCATATTAGATTCTATAGTTTTATGTTTCTATTCCTATTATTAATATGATTTTATTGTGTTTATTATAGTAATTTATTTATGAAATCCATTTTTTTATATCAAATACGATGGAATTTTTTTTAAGAAACCCATTTGATTTCATGGGTTATTCTTTGGTGTATCTTGTTGGAGTTGGTGGCCTAGAACCAACTACACTGTACTTTATTCATTAATAATTTCCTTATCACATCTTTATTATTCTTCTACATTACAATGCATGTGATATTGTCCTAAGGATAATTGTTTCACTAAAAGGTCATAGCGGATCCCTGCTATGATGAGAACCTGTAAGTGTTGTAACATTATTCTTAAATATATATTATATTGTTGGATGATGTTATTTGAGGGACATGAACAACACAAGACATTAGGGGCAAGAAATAGTAAACATTTGAGGCACATTCTCATGGTGTGTGCCCTTAGAAATATCTTGGAGGATATTATGAGAACAATACCCGTAGTAGGAAATCCACATTTCATAGTGTCCTTGGATGTTCCTATTTTTGGATGTGTGTATTGGTCCTTAGACATTAAGATTGTTTTTAATGGGTATTATAACTCGGGAACTTATATGTATAAATGAATACTGTGACAACATGTGGATTTATGTGAGGTAGGATATGTTGGATGTGTCACTAGTAATACAACAATAATAGCTAATGCGAGAAAGTATTTGTCCCTTTCATTTTCAAAACGTCAGTACATCTCACAGGACCTTGGAAGTAATTGATATAGCCTAAGTAAATTCATTTACATGGTGTGTAATGGGAAAGATCAATCCCAGTAAGTCAAAGAAAGAATAATAGAGCACATGGGTTGAGGGAACTAGCATGAAACGCGCCTGATATGAGATATCGAGAAAAATGGATTACATTACATGGTAAGCATTTGTAGGAGGTGAAAAGTAATTAACACGTTAACTTCTTCTTCTATGGGTGCCCTGGCGTGTTGTTATACGCTAACCTAGGACTTTAGGTAGGCTCAACCTAATTCCACTATGAATGTGGCCTAAAGGGTCACACACTAAGTGTCTCCAAGTATCTCTGTTAAATATTAATTTTACATGTTGAATAATGATTATTCCTGATTGTGGATTAATAATTATTCTAGAATTCCTAATCACATTTATTTTGACATATGTTAATTGAAAGAATATATTTTGGTAAAAATAATATATTTCTTAGTGAGTACTAGATTGATATTTAATTCAAGAGTAAATTTCCATTATCTAAGTTCTAATAAATGTGGTGGAGGAAATAAACAAAAATGGAAAAACAAAAATACACGTCATGTATACTAATATACACACCATTTAGTTTATTTGGGGATTTGTGAGAAATAATAATATTTATTTTATTAAATAATATTAGGTGTAATTCGGTGGGTGTATGTCATGTAATAATAATAGTCATATATTATTATTAGACATGGGGTCTTACTATGAATGAAAGAAAATCAATAAATTATTTCAAGTAATTAATTCATTTTATTATTATAATTAATTAAAATCCCAATTATATAATTCTTATTAGCCTAGCCAATTTTAGGGTGTGCACAACAGAAATAGAGGAAGCTGTTTAGCCAGGAAAGAATTTTTTTTCTTCCAAAAATGATCTGAAGATACAAGAGAGATCCTCCTCCACTAGATCAAAGAGAGAACTTTGCAAGAGCCTCTCAAGCTGATCAAAGGAAAACATCATAGGCGAAGGCTCTTCCACGCATTCACCTGGAGATACCTGTGGTGACCTCTATAAAAACATGGAGCATGAGTGGATCACTACTAGAGGAAACATACACTTGGATTCTACGACACAACAATGGGCCACATTGGATCATGACGGGAAACATAAACGGAGAGAGAATTCCATCAAGGTAATTCATTTATTTTTATTAAATTCATTATAACCAACATTTGATGATTCTCTCTATGGTTTCAGGACTCCCTTCTTTTATTTCTTTCTTCATTCTATCCTGATGATCTAGTGTTATATTGTCATGAATGATCTTGGATTGATCGTTGTTAATAGAAAAATTAATGGTCGGTACACCCACCCACGCGCTTCTGATGCACCCAAAACCTACAAGTGTTATCAGGGTGGTCATATCATTGATTATAATTTTTTAGTTTTCATTGGTGATTTATTCATTTAATATTTTTTTTGTTTCAATTCATGTTAATAATTATATAAATCAGAATCTCAAGATCTATTCCAACACTTTCATTTCACGTTGACCTTATAGAAATAATTTTTTCATTTAATTTTGATTAAAATAAGATTCAGGATCTCATTTGGAGGTGCCAAACATTCCTTTCCGTATAACACTAGAACACACAGTGTGTATTCGGTAGTACATGTCGTGTAGTCAAGATTCCAGGCATCAGATAGGTCCACCAGACCAGGCCATGTGTTGGATTATATCTATATCATAAATGACTCCGTTTGTTGACCAGGAACATGTGGAATTTTGTTTCCAGATTACCTGTTGTGTAGTTTACTGGACATTATGTGTAGTCCCTTTGGGTTAGGGTTGGACTGTGTACCCGTAAAAGGCTTCCCAGATAGAAACCATGTAACATGGATACTACATGGAGTTTTTCCCACTGAACACACCATGTACTCTGAATATTTTTGATGTACATCTACACTCCAGGTTCCGGGGCGTGTACTTCATATGGACAGTGATAAAAATTACAAGACGTGTAGTCAGAACTACACGCCGTGTAATATTCCAAATTATGCATATTTTTTAAAATTTATTATTATATTATACAAACCCTTAATATTTATACCATACTGTGGGCATAAAGCTAAGGCACAAAATGTGATAGGTGTTATATATATATATGTGTTTAATTTATGATCTGTGAAATGTTCATTTCTACTCATTAGGTAGTTATGATTAGTAATTCAACAGGATGATTCCAAGTTATAAGTTACGTTCAAATATAATTTGAAACAAATTTATTTGATTAAAATTATAATGGAAGTGAATCTCAAGGAAATTTAGAAAATGTATTTAAGATAAAAGGGTTGATTAATTATAGATAATTAATTGATTTGAGTGTCATTCATCTTAAACAAGAACGAGTAAAGAATTGAATTATAGTTTAATTTATACATAAATATTGTTGCATTAATGGATGATCATGTGCTTGAGCATGAACTTTGTATATGAATTCTTTCTAGAAATTATTTACTTAAATTAAATTTGTTGGCATGTGAGCCTTCTCCTCATTAATATGTTGTGCCTACATGCCCAAGGATTCATTTTATTTAAACCTAATTTTCCACTCACCTATGAGTGAGATAAATTCATATGTAATGGATGGAGGTCCCAATATAGTGTAGGTAGCTCATGTTAGGAGCCATGGTGAAACCAATCCAAGGAGATACAAAGGTTAATTGGTGGAAAGATGTAAACCCTAACCATAAATGTTAGAGGTTTTTCCCCTAGGTCTTGAGTTATATTTTTAACTACATGATAAATAAACCAATAGAACAATCTCATTATTAAACCATTTATTTTATTTGAATCAGTTTCATGTTTTTTTATTGTGGGTGTGTTATCATGATCACACAATTAATGAATTAAACAACCATGCAAGATGGAACTAAAATAATACTGGATTATGAATAAATATTATCTTCAACATTGTTAATAACTTACGTATAACCCACTTAATATTAAAAAGCATGAAATAAGGATAATAAAATGCAAATTTTTGTATAAGGATAAAATACCTCAATGAAATATTAAGTCAGTATAGCCATCCATAATTTTGGTTAGAATCAAACCATAGTTCAAAGTGCTTGACCAACCCCTGTTAGGGTACTGTCAATTATCGACGAATTCCAATTCATGGTATTGGGTTGACATGACTTGGTTCACAACAAGGGTTTACTACCACAACCAGACTTGGTGTGACTAAGAGGAAAAGGATGAGGAAATCCTAAATAAATGGATTTCAGGATTGTGGCGTCCACTCAACATATCAATGTGTTGTGTGTTTAGGTAGTTGGAATTTGAAATGCCTACCTAAAACCCATCATGTTTCCTGACCAACCCATGTTGGGTTAATGCAAAAGGCAATATAGATCCTTTCCACTAAAATATTCAAGCCCCAAAATATCTGAATTCAATGGTGAGGGCTATTGGATTTTGATAAAATAGTGGGAGACTAATAAGTATTAAATTATTTATTTGTCTTAGTTTTGTCATGATAATGTACTAAACATCTTCTAATAATAATTTTTATAAACGTTAAGAAAAATGACATCAAACATATCATTGTAGACCATACTCAAAAAGGAATACCTTATCTCCAGAACAAATTTCTATGAATGGATGTGGTGTTTACACATGATCCTTCCCCATGAGAAAAATTATATTTGATGGAAGAGCTTGTTATAGATTCCCCTAAAAATGTGTAATGTGATGAAGAACAATCTCTATATATAAAACATATGGATGATGCCATATATTTCCAATGTTTCATGTTATCGTCTATGTCTAATGAACTCTTCAAGAAATATGAAAACATTGACACATATAGAATGATGTCTAACCTTAAGGATCTCTATCAAGAGATGGAAAGATAGGAAATACATTAGAGATATGATTTCTCCAATGCTTTGTTCACAACTAATCATGGTGATTCTATATCTACTATGCATCATGTTGTTAGGCATTTTGATACATTGAATACCTAGACATCTTAGGGATTATGTTCCCTAATGTGTTTCTTACAGATCTCATCCAATAATCACTACCCAATACCTTATCTAGATTTATTTTGAACTACAACAAGAGAAAAAATAAGAAGAGTCTATCAGATCTTATGAACATAATTATCTAGGTAGATAAGGACAAGGGGTGGGATAAACCTGTAGTCCATATAGTGAATAAGAAATGGAAGGACAAGGAAAAGGGGCCAAGGATTCATAAATAGTCTGAAACCCATAAGCACAATCCCTCTAAGTAGGGGATGATTTGGATGTATGTAAATGAATGAAAGGTGGTTTGCTTTTCATGTGTCATGCCATGCCACTGGAAGAGGAATTTCACCCAAAATCATGGGGATTCTAAAGGTGTGTACGTTATCGAGTGTAATCTGTAAATTTCTACACATTGGGTATTATATAATGCTTGTAGGGCTCAAATCTGTATTCAAATTAATGAACCATATATATTCCAAAATATTTCTAGAGGAGAGGTGGATCATCGAGCGTCCAATGGAATGAGGCTGGATACATTAGCCATTGGCGATTACCATATCTCATTTCCAACTGGAATGCATTTGGTTTTAAGAAACTGTTATTACGTGCCTAGTGTTTCCAATAACATAATTTATATATCTTGTTTGGATATGAATGGATTTATTTTCATGTTTGGAAATAAGGTTTGTTTCTTTTATAAGAACAATTTATGTTATGGTATGGATCATTTAAATAATATTTTGTATGTATTAAGTTACAAAAACATCGTGTTGGAAATCGATAAGAAAACAAACTCGGTTGACTCATACATCAACTAGTTGTGGCATCACCATATCGGTCACGTAAACAAGAAGTGCACGACAATGATCTATCAAGATGGTTATTCGAAATATACTGAGATAAATTACTTGATAGATGTCATTCTTGTTTACAAGGTAAAATGACCAATACACCTTTCGATGGACAGAGTGTAAGGGACACTGAGCTTCTAGAATTGGTGCACACAGATGCCTGTGGACCATTTCCAGTAGAAGCTAGAGGTGGATAATATTACATCTCTACTTTTACTGATTATTTGAGTAGATATGGATATATCAACTTAATGAGTATAATTGATAAACCTTAATGAAATTTAAGGAATTCCATAATGAAGTAGAGAATCGGCTTGGTAAGAAGATAAAGAATCATTGATCGTATTTAGTTGGAGAATATCTGAACCAAGAGTTCATCAATATTCTATAGTAGTCTAGGATTATTTCTCAAATAACTCTTTTGTATACACAATAAGGGAATCGTGTTAGTGAAAGGAAGAACCACACCTTGTTGGACATGGTGAGTTCGATGATGAGTCTTGCAGATCGTCCATTAACATTTGGGGGATATGTATTACAAACTGCAGCATACACATTAAACTGAGTACCAACTAAGGATGAAAATGGAATTCCATCTGAGTTATGGATAGGAAAGAAACCCATTTTGTCTCACAAATGTGTATGGGGATGTGTTACATTTGTTAAGGCCTTCACTGGAAATAAACTAGAAACACAGGGCACGAGGTTTTTCTTTATAGGATATCCCAAGGTAACAAAAGGATATTATCGATATAGCCCTTTAGAAAATAAAGTGATTATCACCAGACATGCCATATTTCTTAATAGGGATCACTTCCTCAAGAATGATAGTTGGATAAATATTGACACTGATGAAGATGATGCTAATGATACACAAGAGTTGGTACATGAACAACATCCCTAGGTCCCCATCAAAGAGGTTCTAGAAACACAACTACTGCGTAGGAGCTCAATATAGGTAAGGGAACCAGAGATATTTGGTTTCCTATTCACCGAGGATAGTGAATCATTATTTTTGGAAAATGATGAACCTCTATCCTAAAAAGAAGCCGTAGAAAGATCATATGCTACATGATGGCTAGAAGCTTTGAATTCTGAGATGGATTCCATGTATTATAACCAATTCTAGGTTCTGGTCGATGAGCTAGTTGATGTAAACAATGTTGGATGCAAAGGGGTATTCAAGGGAAAGATGGATATGGAAGGTTAAGTTGGAACCTATAAAGTAAAGATAGTGGCTAAATTATTTAGAAAACGTTAGAGAATTGGAAATGATGAAACCTTTTCACTTGTTTCCTTGTTTAAATCCATAAGATTCATACTTTCCATATCATCTTACCATGACTATGAGATTTGGAAGATGGATGTAAAAATATAATTCCTTAATGGGAATCTTCAGGAAGATTTTTATATGACAAAACCAGAAGGTTTTGTGACACCAGGTGAAACCAAATGGGTTTTCAAGTTTCATAAATCCATCTATGTATTTAATCAAGCATCTAGGTCATCGAACATTCGATTTGACGAAGCCATAAATGAATTTGTTTTCAGTAAGAATGAATGTGGTCTATGTGTTTATAAGTGGTTTAATGGGAATGTGGTCATTATCCTAGTAGTATATGTTCATGACATATTACATATTGGAAATGATGTACCGGTCTTATAGTTGGTTAAGGACTAGTTGAACAAGTGTTTCTCCATGAAGGGATTAGGTGAAGAAGCCAACATTTTAGGGATCAAGATCATTTGTGATAGATCCAATAGGCTTCTTGGACTAAGTCAGGGTACATACATTGACAAGATACAAAAGACATTTGGTATGGAAAATCCATGAGGGGATCAGTTCCAGTGTCACATGTCCTACATCTTTCTAAGAAAATGTGTCCTCTGACACAATAGGAGAAAGATGAAATGTGTAAGATCTCATAAGCTTCTACTATAGGATCCATCATGTATTCCATGTTTTGTACTAGGCATGGTGTTTCCTATGCACTAAGCACAGTAAGAATATATCCAACAGATCCAGGACATCAGCATTTGACTGCTGTTAAAACTATCCTTAAGTATCTGAGAAGAACTAAGGATATTTTCTTAGTGTAACGAGAATATGGGGATTTTATATATAAAGACCCAAAAATTTATATGTATTTTTTTTAATTATTTTGAATTTTTATGAGATAGAAAAATCTAATGAAATATGATTTCAAGGCCCAGAGTTCTCAGAATGACTCGTCAAAAAAGTGTTAAGCTTAAAATAGTGCGATTCGTTTTCGTGAAAATGTGGAGTAACTCTTAAATGGGTTCCAAAAAAGAAATTTGAGGCACTATTGAAACCAAAATGGAGGGATTATCCTAGGTGCAACTTCTGTATTGTCGAAACATGTCTCCAGTGAGAAAAACTGTAATTGGCATAACCGTAAATAAAATAAAATAATAAAATAATTTTATTTTCTAAATTGTTATAACTCATGAGGGTGACTCAGATTAAAAATTGGAGACCGTTGTTGAACTCATAAGGGTAAGATTTCCTTTAGGAAGATACTAACATTGGCAGATGTGGGTCGCAAGTGGAAGTATGTTTTTGGCCTTAAATAAAATAATTAAGTGACATTTTTTAATTCTAAAATACACAACTTATAAAAAATAACATAGATTTAAAATACAAGAGTACAGTTGAGCTCGTGAGTGCATTTCCCCCTTAGGCAGTGCCTAGCCTTGACCGGTACGGGTCAGGGGTGACTGTTAATAAATTTTGAACTTTTTTAGGGTATATTTAGTAAGCGCACGAGTGGTCTTTTTTATATTTTGAACTGGTGCATGGATTAAAAATCAGAGGGCACTATTAAATCCATAACATTGGGATTCTCTTAAGGGAGGATTAACTGCGACCATAGTTGGTCAGGTGAAGTTTTTTGTTTTTGGGTTATTTTTTTAAAAAAGTAACATAAATATTGTTATTTTATCTCTATTTTTCCAATCGCCTATTGAGCAATAGTGGTAGGGACAATAGAGGTAGTCATATTTTTAATATGGGATATTAAATGACCATTTACTCTTGGTTGTGTAACCACCCCCTGCAAAATTAATGTGTCAAATTAATTACGTCAATTAATGTGGAACAATAATGACGTCATTTAATGAATCCCATTAATTCTTCACTGCGTTATTCACCCCTTTCCCCCCCTCAATTTAAATGGGGCTTGTGGTAGAGTTTTTGATATGGATTATTCAAGTGATGAACCTCTAGTGAAGTGACACAACACCTTCCATCAACAGAGATAGAAGCTCGGGCGACAATAAACTGGGATCAAAGAATGCTAGATGCTTCATCATAGCGTAGATTCTCCTTCCAAAATCACGATGACTCAAACAATTCTCAAGGTAGGTGTTGTCTTTTTAATTCATGAATTTCCTATGATTATTATCCTCAATCTTGAGATTGTGCATTGTCTTTGCGGGGGATTTTAATGGCTTTATAATTATTTTTAATGTGAAGTATAAATTATCTCCCTCTTGTTATAACACTAATGTGTAAGGCGCGAGCCAAATGAACAAGGCCTGAATCCTCCGTCGTATCATTTCATGAGGCGTTCTTCATGGAATGATTTTCAACTAATTGTAAAGCAGAAAAAGGGAGGCCTACAGCGATAAAGACATCCAGAGGGGCCGTAGGTGCATCCAGAAGTAAAAAAAATCACCAGAGCTCACCTAGTGGACCGCAGAAGCTCCTTCAACATGGTAGCACTGGCGACCAGCCCCGATGTGCGTGGTGGAGGGCGGCACCGCTCAGCGTTGTGATGGTCGGACATGCAGCCAACAATGACTGGTCGGGGATACAGGAGGTGGTGCACTGTCGTGCTTCAAGGTGAGAAAATCCGCAACACAAATCTATGGAGAAGGCCGAGACCTGGTTCTTGTAGGTCCCACTGGTGATGAGGAAGCACCACCTAGTGCTGGTTATCAAGGAGTTGAACAACTCCTTTGATCCATTAGGTAGGCAAACCGTGCGACCCAGGAGCGGGTCGCAGCAGCCAGCAGGCTGCACCCTGATGTCAGGCTAGGCTGGTCCATGGGCTAGAAGATAGAGCCGACCATGGACCATAATAATAGGGCCATCCTAGACCAATTCGGGACTGATCGGTCTGACTAGGTCAGACCGGACCCAGACCCCTATCGGACCCATATACGCTTAAATGAAAATAACATGCGAACCAGATGTTTTTTTGATGAACCGTCAGTGGCGTTGGGATCCGTGGAGCGAGACAGTCCTTTTGAGATATTCCACATGTTTTTTTATATAATGTAGGAGTATGGATGGGTTGGATCGACCATGAAACCAATTGGGCTCTCAGCACTAAAATGCCTATAACATATAGACCGAGGGTCCGGTTGACATGCCACCTGTTTCCTTGGGACCCTTATGACATGACAGACCATCGAGTTATTTAATTGTGGGACTTCGTGCCATTTTAAATATGACTGATGGCTTGAGTAATGGTTCTCTCAGAATTAGAATACTAAGAAAGAGAATCCAGTGACTGGTAGTAAGACGGAGGTTGGAGACAGATCATGTGGAGGTTAGTACCTAGAGATCTATTGTGGATCATCAATGATCTTATGTGGGTTAGATCCTGTGTTAGTCCGCACTCAGAGATGCTATGGGGTTTAGTGGATATCGATCCTGTGTGGGTCAGCACATACCGATCCTACATGGGTCAGATCCTATGTGGGCCAGTGGGGAAGAGTTCTTATTGACTTTGGGTGGGTCGGATCCTATGTGGGTCTTGCGTGGGTTAGTACCTATCGATCCTATGTATTTCAGAACCCATATGGTCTGCAGTAGTTCCTCTTGATAAAATAAGATGATCTAGGTTTGTGGATAATCATCTGTACTTCTATACTTCACTTATACCTAGTTTGAGCAATGTCTATTGCTTTGTGCTTTGTGAAAGAGATCAGGCTTTCTTTTTTTTATTCAATAGAAATATAAGAGAACTTCATGGGTCTTAGGGTCCCAACTGAGTATTGTTATACTCACCACTCCATGGGATTTACCTGCACCCTATTTCATCTTCTACAAATTATGAGCAGCTCAACTAAGACCGTAGGATCTTGGACCATGATTTACATAGAGGTGAGTGTTCGATGTGGAGAGAAGTGGAGACAAGTTGTACCTACCCTTTAGGAAAGATCCTAGGTGGACAATCTCAGGTGTTGTTTTCTATTGTAGTTGAATATATTCATTTGGGATTGTATTATATCCCCTTTACATTTAGTACATAATATTACACATAGTTGTGCTTACTAGTTGTGGTTGCACCTTACTCTTTTGTTGTGTTCTACTTCATCATAGTGTACCCAACTTGTGTGTGTACATGTTTTGAGGAAATGACTTCCCATTTTTGGGAAATGAATTTCTGGTGTTAGTCGCCATCCACTGGCCTATATAAGGCGGTTTTGGATCAGTCACGACATGGGACCCGTGGGACGTATTTTGACAAAGTGTTATAAAAGGTGGTCAGTTCTTCCATATGAACAAAGAGTATACGTTTTCCACAGTTCAATAATGTTATGTGTCTTGAATCTGGGATTCAGTTTAGGGAGTCCAATGTTAGTGCAGCGGCTAACATATCCATAAACCAGGACCTTGAATTCTGATTTCCAGCTTGGAACATGAAAACACTAGTTGCGTGTGTTATGAAAAAGTTGTTTCATTTTTTAACTATTTGAGTCAACTCACTAGGTAAAACTTATTGACTATGATTCATCTAGATTTTCATTCATGATTCCTCCACGTAGGCAGTCAAACAGTATTCCAATCTGTGACCATTAGGATGGTCCCCAGTGTGATGAGGCTTCAGTATAAGAATTGTTCCCCAAATGGTACCTTCATGAAGTGTGCCAATGATACCACATTTCATTGGTCAACAATTACTACCAACACTACTGGTAGAGGACACATATAGGCACAATTCCTTATATGAGTTTCAGATACAAATACCCCATAGGATCCGAGGTGAACCTAACTCACAGGAGGAAAAGTACTTTCCTGAGGTGGTAATGCAATTTAAATATTTCCTGGGTACCATTAGGTCAGATGGTGGTCCTAGCTGTGAGAATTCTACGTGGCTCAAAAGGGCGATGGTAGAGTTTAGATTACCCCTAACTTATGATGATGTGAATTTTTGTGCATGGATCTTGAGAAACTTTCTAAGAGAAAGAGTCGCTTTCCATAAAATGAAAAGGGGTATGCAATCCCAAGATCTTAAACAACTTTGGTAGGACAACATATCGGTTGCTAAGTATCTGTCAAGGCGGACCAACTATTCTAGGTACTCGGTGAATGAAATAGAAATAGTTATTCAGGGCTCGGACCATTGAGCGAGATGTTTTTAGGTATTTCCACGCAAATAATATTTTCTTTGTTCATTTATACTTATTTTAGGATGATAAAGAGAACCTTTTTGGTTTAATGTTTATTGGATGAGAAGATACAATCAGTGAATGTTATCTGTGGGAAAGAAGGAAACTGACATTAGCCTCAGAGACATTGACATATAAATTTTTTTGGGAAGATGAAGTGATAGGGACGAATGAATCTATAGGGAATAAGACATGGACAATGATCTAATAGGGAAACATGGGGTGGTATTCATTTCAACATGTAACAACCACCACCCAAATTGGTACCCTGCTAGCTCAGGGAGCTAGAGGACAGGGGAAGGGAGAAGATTCATGTGGTCAAGGAGTGTAACCCAAGGGCTCCATGAAGGATTAGAAGTAAATTATTTTCTACTATTAGATGTTTTATTGATAGAAATAGGAACTAATCATTATTTCATTACATGAATCTTGTTCAAAACCTAGAGATTCCATTTAAACAGTTGACTTGACCCTTACGTCTGAAAAATAACTATGGGAGGAGACTCGATAATCACAAATATGTTGATGGTGTGATTTGACCCTTGAGGTGATTGTTTTGGTCATAACCTCTTGGTGGCAGCGTCGAGGCCTTATGACATTAGTCTAGGTATTGAATGGTCATCCACAGTTAATACTCAGGTTTACCATTTTAGGAAAAAAGGTTGTGGTGTATCAACAATTTTTGAATGGGTTTTTCCTTGGTTGGTGAAAAAAAGGAAACCCTGGAAGCATGGGATAAACTGATGCGTATGAGAGTGAAGCTGATAACTCTTGAGTTAGCTAGCCTTACCCACGTGGCAGCATGTGTTTTGATTTTTATGTTCCCAATAGTAGTATAAGAGTGCAGAAACATCCTTTAAAAAGATTTTTCCAAGATTACTTACCTACAGGTTGAGGGATTTATTTGTTGACTTGTACCCAATGATGAAACTAATATCAACAACTGAATATCGAATTACTCCAGTGGAGCTTTGATAGATGAGAGTATAGTTGGGAGAAGATTTTACTGTTTACTCTGATCACAAAAGTACCATGTATAACTTCACTCAGAAGGACCTGAACCTGATATAGTTGCGATGGATGGAGTTCCTCCAAAACGATGAATTTGAGATAGTCTACACTCCAAGGATAGGGAACGTGGTGTCACACACACTAAATAAGAGGTCCGGGTTATAGTTTCCGAGTGATGCAGCAGAGCATCTAGTCGCATTGCAGTTATCCTTAGTTGATAGTGATAGAGAAACTTACCTCCATTATATGACAAATACTCCCCAAATCCTTCAGCGAATTCAATAGTAACATCTTGGAGACATTTATTGTGAGTCCTGATCTTCTCTGATATCCTCAGAACGTCCTCCTAAAGGATTTTATAAATGTGTGGAGCATCTCATCATCTTCATAGGAAACACCATGGTACCAGTGACGCTACGAGAAGTGGTGTTGAGGCAGTTTCATACATCCCCTATAGTAGTACATACTAGAGTGGAAATGATATACCAGGACCTCTTGTGTTATTACTAGGGGCCTGGGATAATGAATTTTGTGGCACAGTTTGTATCATGATTCCTCACATGTCAGCAAGTGAAGATTGAGCATCAAGTACCAGTAGGCTTAGCTCATCCACTTGATGTACAAGTGTTGAAGTGGGATGGTATATCCATAGACTTTGTTATAAGGATAACACATATATCTAGGGGACATGATTCCATCTAGGTGATCATTTATTGACTCACCAAGTTGGCCCACTTCCTACCCATATGATAGAAGGGATCAGTATAGGGATTGTGAGGCCTCTATGAGCAGGAGATTGTGTGAATTCATGGAGTGCCATCAAAAATCATCTCACATTACAGAAAATGAGTTACATCCCTCTTGTGGAAGGTATTACATAAGGCATTCGGAACATAGCTATGATTGAGCACCACATTCCATCCTCAAACAGATTCTCAAACGGATAAGACCATTCATAAATTCTAGGAAATTCATCGTGTTAGTTTCCATGACATTTCCCGTTGTTAGGAGGACAACCTGTCGAGGTGGAGTTTGTATAGAACAACATTTATCACATAACCATCGGCATCACACCATTTCCAAGCTTGAACGAGCAACCATGCAGATCACCTTTGTGCAGGATAGACCTTGGGGAGTCAGCACTTATTGGACCAGATTTGGTACAAGATACCAAAGAGAAGGTGCAGATCAACCTAGACCAGATGAAGACATCATAGAGCTGGTAGAAGTCTTATACCGACATGAGAGGAAGTCCCTTGGATTTTGAGGAGGGAGAGCATGTCTTCCTACGGGTCTCACCCAGATGAGGATTACAGATTTTTGGACGGGGTGGAAAGCTATCTATAAGGTTCATTGGACCTTTCCAGATCATCAGCAGAGTAGGTGAGGTGGTGTACCATCTAGTTCTTCCCCAACAGAAGCAGCAGGTGCATAATGTATTCCACATGTCGGAACCGAGGAGATAGGTGCAAGATCCATCGCACGTTATCGATTGGGGAATGGTGGACTTTGAGGATAGGGCAAACTTTTCATAGCTCATAGCAGAGATAGAGGATATTCAAGAGTGGTTCTTTTGTGGGTGTTTTATTTCTCTATTTTGAGTTCGTTGGCAGCACGGGAACCTCCAGGAGAGCACATGGGAGTGGGAAGCCCAGATTTATGCTCAGTACCCCCATTTTTTAACTTATTATTGTTGTAGATTTCTAGGATGAAAAGACCTAAGGGGGGGAGAATTTAAAACCCATAAAATTCCATTAATTTTTTTTTAATTATTTAATATTTTTATGAGACCGCGAAATCTAATGGCACATGATTCCGTGGCCCGGAGTGCCCAGAATGACCCGTCGAAAAAGTGTTAAGCTTAAAATAGTGTGTTTGAGTATTTTTTTCCTAAAAAAGTATAGTAACTCATAAAGAGGTTCCTGGTTCAGAAATATGAGGGCACCATTTCATTTAATATGGTGGATTTTCCCAAGGAGTGACTTAATATTAGACATCGTAGGCCTCCTGTTAGGAAATATTAAAATGGAATTACCATAAATAAAATAATTAAATTATAATATTTTATTTTTCATATTCTTATAAATCATGAACGGTGACTTGGATTAAAAATCAGAGACCAGTGATGAACATGTAATGGTACGATTTGCTTAGCTAGATACTAACATTGGCCGATGTGGGCCGCAAGTGGAAGTTAGTTTTTGGCCGTAAATAAAATAAATACGTGACTATTATTTTATTATAAAATCCTTAACATCTAAATGGTAACTCGGATTGAACATCAGAGAATACCGTTGACCTCATGATGGAATGTTCCCCTTAGGAAGATCATTTCCTCGACTGGAGCGGGTCGAGGGTGACTGTTAACAATTTTTGAACTGTTTTCAAGGTATATTATCTAAGTGTGCAAGTGTTATTTTCAATCATTTGGACCGGTGCATAGATTAAAAATCTGAGGGCACTGTTGCACCCACAATGCCGGAATTTGTGTAAGGGGGGATCAACTTCGATCACAGTTGGATGGTTAAAATTTTTATTTTTTATGACTTTTTAAATAAATAATAATATAACATAAAAATTGTTATTTTATTTCTATTTTTCCTACCACCAGTTGAGTTGTGGTGGCAGAGGCCGTAGAGGTAATCGAGATTTTAATATGGGATATGAAATTCTTAGTTACCATTGGTTGTGTAACCTCCCCTCACATAATTAATCTGGCACATTAATAACGTCAATTAATGAATCTCATTAAATCCTAGATGGGTTACTCACCCATTTACCCCCTCTATTTAAAGGGGGCTTGGGGTATACTTTTTGACACAACTTCTTCAGAAGAGGAACCTCTGGTGAAGTGACACGACACCTTCCACTAATGGAGATGGAAGATCGAGTGGAAATGAACCAGGAACGACAAACACCAGTGGATTCATCAAATTATGGATTCTTCTTCCACCAATGCAATAACTCCAACAATTCATGAGGTAGGGGTTGTCTTTTAATTCTAAAATTTCCCATGATTCTTCTACTCATTCTTGAATTTGTGGGTGGTCATTATGGGGTATTTGAACGGGTTTATCGTTATTTCTAATGGAATGCATTAATTATCTCATGATTTTTATAACACTAACACAGAGGGCGCAGGCCAAAAGAAAAAGTCTCAGACCCTCCGCCGCTTTTTTTATTGACACGTTTATATTTGAACAATTTTTAACTCATTGGAAAGTGGAAACCAGGAGGTGCATAGTGATAGAGATATCCAGAGAGGACCATTAGCATGTTTAGAAGGATGAACGGAAAAACCAAGCTCCCCCAATGGCCCGTAGAAGCTCGGACGGTGCGGTGGATATGGTAACTGGTGCCCTCTGGCCACGAAGAAGGGCGGTGCGGCTCAGCGCTGTGGGGATGGGAGGTGGCGCACTGTCGTGACTCGTAGAGGGACAATTAACGACACAAAGCTACAGAGAAGGCCAGGACATGCTTCCTATGGTCCCATGGATGACGGGGCAGTGAAAACTAGTACCACCAATCATAGATCCAAATAGATCCTTTGAGCCATTCGTTATGTGGACCGTGCGACCCCTGCGTGTGTCAAGCGAGCTAGTGGGCCGGACCGCCTGGTAGGCCGCACCCAGTAGGAAAGCCTATCCGATCTACAGCATTGTGGGCCAATCCCTCCGCAACCCATCCCAAATAGGCCGACCCATATTGGGTCAGTCCAGATCAGTCTGACCGGGTCAGACCGGACCTGGACCCCTCCGGGGCCCAGCTATGCTTAAATGACTGTATCTTGTGAACTAGATGTCCATTTGACGAACTGTCAGCAGAACTGGGATCCTTGGATCAAGAAGATCATTTTCAGACACTCCAATATAGTTTTTGAAATTTTTTGAGTATGGCTATGTAACACCCCAAGCTTCCACGATACACTTCTCTTTGAATAATACAGTAGCGTGTGTTTTATGTAACTTTGAGTTCTATCACACACCACAACCAATCAAACTAGCCATTATGAATAGTAATACCCTTATTTTGATATTTTATAAATTTTATCTTTCAAAGTGACCTTCATTTTTGTATTCGGAATATCGAAATTTTCTTAGGGTGATTTTTTGTCATTTTTCTGAAAACATTCAATTTTTGATGAATAGTGAAAAAACACTGAGTTATAGTTTAAAACCGAAATTTTATTTAAATAATTATTTATTTTATTTAAATTTAATTAAGGTCAAAATAGATACATAATTACTATATATTTTCAATGTAATTCATTAGAGTTAGTTTAGAATAATTTTAGATATATAAAATTTTATTGAACTTTTCACCGTCTTTTATCCACCTCTTAGAAGAATTTGGAAATTCACATAAATCTAAATTTTACCACTTCTGGGAATAGAATTTCGAAAATCCGAGAGACACGGTTAATATCAAATAGTAAAATGTTGTTCAATAAGATAAACATATTTTTTTGGTGAATAGTAACTTTTTACTTTTATTTACCACGGTTAAAAGTAAACAGGGCAATTAAGGGTAAAAATGATATTAATATTACCCTAACACATGTCCTAATTCTATTGGAAAAGTGTATCTCGACCAAAAACAACCTTAGGAATAAAATATTACCAATTAGGGTCGCTTGGATTAGATTAGGACATTTATTATTATTTAATTCAATGAAGAGTTAAAAGAGTTAAAATCAATGTTTAATAACAAAAACATTTTTAATATAGGGTTATATGTAAGATAAATTCGATTATAAATATTAATTAGAAATATAAAAAAATTTCTTACATAATTCTATTTTATTTATAATTTTTAGATATTAAGTAATTTATTTTATTTATGACATAATGGTGATGCCGTAATTACCTAATTAATTAAATATTAAAATTATTGATATTATAAATATTAATATAAATGTAATATGAGACTTTTTAGGAATTACAATAATTTTATAGTTTAATATGACATATTAGGATTGGTAATATTAATTTTATTTGAAGAAATAATGCTGTTATAAAATTATCAAAAACAAAATACCCAATAGTGTCAAAATTGACATAAAAGAGTTTTTTTAAAAAATATTATATCATTAATTGATATTCTCTTCCTAAAAATCTAAAGATTGGCTAAAGGAATAATATAATGATAGGTTTATCATTAATGGACCACTTTGGGGTCTCTTGGAGGCATATAGTAAGTTTATTAAATATATAATATAAAAAACAAAGAGACATGGTAAATGTCAAACTATTTAACTTCGAGTAAAATATAAATGATAAGGTTAATATAGTGACCTAGACCTGTCTAAAATCTATTGGTTGAAATTATTTTTACTCATCCCCACATTAAACTTTAAATAATACACTTTAGAGCCCTTATAAACCTAATATGAATTTATTATAAAATAATATTTGTTTCTTTTCCAAAGGTGCCCCTCACCCCTCTTATAAAAGGGGACTCCCCCTTCTCTCTAATTTATACCTTAAAAGTCTGTTGGCTCAGACAACCCCTGACCAAATATTCTCTCAACTTCCCTCACTTCGACCTAAAGGCTTAGTTTGATCAGAAATCCATCCTAAGGAGCCATTTTGATCAAATCAAAAGGAAGAACCCGATTAAGAGGTAATGTTTTCACCACCCTCTTTGAAGTTCCTGTCTTCTTCAACTTCTTCTTTCTTTGTTATTTCCATTCAAAAAAAAAATAACTCCAGTATCTTCTATATACTGTGATGATATTATAAATATGTTACAACCATATTTCGTATTCTATCTATCTTTTCAATGACATGTCACCATACGTGCGTTTGTACGGCTTACCGTCTCCACGTAGTGGTGTCATTGTTATTCAAAACATTATTATTTTTATGGGTATGATAATGATGTGTAATTCATGTAAATAATGAATATAAAATGATAATTATTCTGTATATATGATATACCATCCAATTATATATTATTTTAATATCAAAAGAATGATATTGTCGATCGTGCGTACGTACGGATTACCGTCTCCCCGAACGCGATGAGATTCATTCCCCATCGTATCCATTAAAGACTAAATTTCATTTGATGATTAAAAATAATTTTTAGAGACATGATATCATTATGTATATGAATAATATACATCCTATCCATAACAAATATGGTTCACATAGCAAAAAATATAAAGGAAAACGAATCCATTAACACCCGAAACAATGATAATACTATGATATTATTAACAATCAATGTTTAAATATCATATATGATATCATATTAATGTATATGATTCTTGTATAATTTAATAACACTTATTTCACAATTATACAGGAGGTTAATCAACTCTCAACCAAGTAAAATTACAAGGTAATGGGTTTTCATCTCACTCCTTATTCCCGTGAGATTCGTGTCATATTGCCACTATTACCATTTGTGTGGTGTATGTACCGCCCATGATTGTATTCCTTGTGTAATACACTTTAGTTTTGGTTTATTTACCTATTCATTGTATGATACCTCTTTCATTGGGTGTATTTTTCGTAATTTACCTAATTGGTAAGGGTTTATTTCACCATCTATTCATTATCAGAGGTTGTTTAAACATAATTATCTATTAGGACCTCTTTATCATCCACATCCATGTTTCTTAAAAATGTATTTCAAAACATTCTTACAAATTTATAGAATATGGGTTAAAGTAATTTATACCCTTGTTTTACTTCATATAATATGTTTATAAAGGAATATTTTCGTCATTTTCCAAACAAGGTCCTTTTTATCCTTTTCGATAAAATTAAGATAAGAGTGTCTTCTTTAACTTATACGGCAGGTGTGGCTATATTCCACCGTCATAAAATTGTCGAAGATTCCCTTAATATATTATAATAATATTTTCAAATTAAATTTATTCTTTCATAATTATGAGACTTTTAAATTATTTCAAAAAAAGATATATTTCTCTCAAATAATTTTGATTTCATCTATGTCAACATCCTTTGATGGATTTTAAGATTATTTGAAGTTTATTTATAATGATACAAAACTTCTATATTGTATTGAATATTTTGTGATATGTTTGACAGTGGATGTTTTATTTTTATACCATTCATCTTTTATGGAGAATGTATTGACATTTCATATGCTAGTTTTAATACGAATGTTTTTGTTATGTTTAAACGTGTTCATATGAGGAATGCATTGGACTTAATAAGTGACGGGTAGAGCCCGCTATACCTCCTTGATGCATCGGTAGGTCTCATGAGACAAACTAGTGTCTTGGGACAAGGCCTTGACAAAATATTATTTGTAGTCTTAGCACAAGGCCTTGACTATGTGGTTATGATAGTCTGGCATTATGCATTCTGTCATTATGAAAGTGTTTATTGATATTACAAGTGATTTTTAGACTAGTAGAATATCCATGTGAATACGTAAATTTCATTATTTCATTTTATTTATGCCATATTATTCTAAAGTTCAAGTTTAAATGTCTTTTTTAGTTATACATTGCTTTACATGTTTATGCCTATTTATGAAAGTTTCCGCTATATTGTTATCCTTACTGGGCATTTGAGATCACCCCTTTCTATGTTTTATTTTTTCCCATGATGTAAAGAATTATTTTATGAATGACCTGTAGGGATAGTATAAGGGTATATGAGTGTGGAGACAAGATGTTGTTGTAGTTTTCACTTTATGATGTAATGTAAACTTTATGAATGTATCTAGTTATTCCAAGGCTATTATACTAATCGGTCCTTCAAGACATGATATTTTGTGATCTTTCCAATTTTATGTGATAATGCACCAAATCCGGGTAACTGGGGTCGGGGCGTTACCATTGGTATCAGAGGAAGTTTAGTACAAACCATGGGAGCTAGATTTAGATAAACTCTGATTAGAGAACATAGACCTAAGATGGAATGTGATGATTAGTATAGACGAACTTCCTAGTACTTTGGTACTGTAGAGATTTTGAGAGTTTTCCAAGAAATACATCCCTATCTAAATACAAGCAGGTAAAGGTAGCTCTGGCACAGATGTACCTAGGGGTAAAACCTAAAAACACCGCTTTTATCTAGACTCGAACGAGAACTGGGCACGACAACGAGCCTTGCTACACTCTGCGTTACGAAACTCTTGGGGGATATACTTAGGATAATTCTAATTTTCTTTACATACCATTATGAAGTGTTTATGAGTATATAATTTCACAAAGAAAACATTTTTATGATTATGGATTATATCCATAAATTGTTCAATTTATGTTAAGTGTTTTACATGTATGGAATCATGTATTGCGATTCATAAACTATGATAGTGTATGCCATTATTTAGAAATGGCTCCTAGTGGATGAAATGGAAAACATATTAATGCACACACTCAATGTAGATATTTCCCTCCTACTCAAGATAATTATAGTAGAGATGGGGATGCAACTAGTGCTGATCAGCTAATCCCCATATTGGGACAACTCACTCAGGTTATGAATAATAACGTTATCCATATAGAGCACACTAATTCGTAGCCTGGTGGATCAATGTTAGATTGCTTCATGAGGCAACAACCACTAACGTTCAATTATATTTCAAATCCATTTGTAGATGAGCAATGGATAAGTTCCCTAGAGAAAATATTTTAGGCATTGGGGAGTGGTGAAAGGGAAAAAGTTATCATGGAAATTTATTGTCTCACTGGAGATGTTGATCAATGGTGGTCATTGATACAAAAAAAAGGAAGAAGATGAAGTATCAAATATGAAATAGAGAGAGTTCAAAGAGCTTTTCTTAGAAAAATAATTTCCTCGTGACCATCGAGCAGATATGGAAAGGCGATTTCTGAGTCTGAGACCAAAGGTGGATGTGAATGTCGCAATGTATGAAGCTAACTTTACAAGGGTTGCGAGGCATGTAGAATATTATATACGTAACCCGAGGAATAATATTTATCGTATCCTTGATGGGTTAAAACCATTTGTTCATCTAGAATTAGTCTCACAATGCTTCTCATCGTACAAAGACATTGTCTCATGTGCTATCAAGATAGAAAAGGAATTCTCTATGTCTTACGACATTAAAGTAAAGAAAGAGAAGAAGAGATCTGTTCATCACTCTAGAAGTGGAAATAAGGGGAAGATGGGAAAATCTGAATATCTATACTAGAGTAAATGTGGGATGAAACACCCCAGTACTTTCTAAAAGGGAATGGGAGTCTGTTACAACAGTGGTGAAAAAGGCCACCAAAATCGTGATTGCAATGGGAAGAAAGAAGCTACCGGTGTTCAGTGCTACAACTATAGAGAGATGGGAAATTTTTCAAATGAACGTCCTAATCATCAGGGGAACCTATCTAAGAAAAGGCCAAGGGATCAATGCCATGGTTATTCTATCACTACTGTTAAGGTATAATCTCCGAAAGACGTGGTGGCAGGTAATTTAATTGTTTCCTCGAGTTTAGAAAATGCATTATTTGATTCTAGATCATCTCATTGTTTCATCTCTTCCCAATTTTCTAAGAAAATTATATATTTCCAATTTGATTTAACAAGTGATTTGTCAGTCAAAACTCCTACGGGAAGTATCATTGCTACAAATTTTAGCGAATTAGTCCCCATTAGAGCACATAAATGTTCTTTATCTCTAGATCTCATCATCATACCTATGATTTAATTAGATATAATCCTCAGTATGGATTGGATTTCGGACCGTGATGCACAAAATTTATTGTAATAATAAGGAGGTTACTATTTTTGATGATGATGATAAGGAACACCTTATCATTAGAGTGGAATCTTCACTACCTAATTCTTACCTATATCCACCCCCAGTAGCTCAACTAAATTAATTTATTGGGGAGAAAGAGAATGAAATGACTGTAGGTGAGAAAAGGAATTTTCAAATAGACGATGTACCAATTTTGAGAGATTATGTTGATGTGTTTCCAGATGATTTACCTGGAAATCCTCCAGAACGAGAAATTGAGTTTTTGATTGATTTAATTCCTGATTAAAGGCCTATATCGAAGACCCCTTATAGAATGGCTACTATGGAATTAGATGAACTAAATAAACCACTAGAGAAATTGAGTAATAAGGGATTTATTCTCCCTATTGTTTCTCTATGGCGAGACCCTATCCTTTTTGTTAAGAAGAAACATGGATCTATGAGGTTATGTATCGATTACAGGGAAATCAATGCTATAAAAATAAAGAACAAGTATCCCCTACCTCACATTGATGATTTATTTTAAAAATTGCATGGAGCTCAATACTTTCCAATGATTTAACTTCGATCTGGAAACCATCAGTTGTGTGTGAGGAAGGAATATTTTCTAAAGACAAAATTTCGAACTAGGTATGGGCAGTATGAATTTAGAGTAATTCCTTTTGGGATGACTAATGCACCCTCTGTTTTCAGGGATCTAATGAACAGAGTTTTCAAGGAATATATCGATGATTTTTTAGTGGTATTTATTGATTATATATTGGTATGTTCCAAAAGCTACGAAGATCTGGAAAATCACATGCGCATTATCCTGAAGACTCTTAGAAGACATGAATTATATGGGAAGTTTAGTAAGAGTGAATTATGGCTTCAGGATATCTCTTTTCTTTGTCATATTGTCTCTAAAGATGGAATCCTTGTTGATCCTTCTAAGACCAAGGTAGTCCATGAATGGCCAGCACCAACAAGTATAACTGAGGTAGGCAGTATTATTGGTTTAACAGGTTATTATCGGCATTTTTTCCAGAATATTTCTCAATTGGATAACCCATTAACGAAGCTCACACATAAAGGGGTTAAATTTGTTTGGAAAAAACATTATGAAGATTTTTTTTTAAAACTGAAGAGAAGATTAGTCAATGCTCCTATATTGAATCTACCATCAGGGAATGATGGATTCATTATTTATAGTGATGCATTGAATAATGGAATTGGTTGTGTCTATATGCAGAATGATAGGGTTATTTCTTATTCATCACTATAGCTAAAAATTCATGATAAAAACTATCCTAATTGTGATCTTGAGTTAGCTGTTGTAATCTTTGCATTGAAAATATGGATACATTATCTCTATGGTGAAAAATGTGAGAGTTATACTGGTCACAAGTTTTTGAAGTATATTTTCACACAGAAATTACTCATCATGAGGCAAAGGAAATGGATTTAACTACTCAAGGATTATGGTTGCAAAATACACTACCACCCGAGGAAGGAAAATATGGATGCTTTGAGTAGAAACGATCATGGAGTTTTTAACATGATGAGAATTGAATGGGATCCTATTTTCATGGATCTAGTGAAGATGGATATGGGAATTACCATGGAAGGTGAAACATCAATGTTTTTTCAAATGGTTTCAAAACCATCTTTAATACAAAGGATTAAGAGTTCTCATACTGATGATGAAGAATTTAAAAAGAATATTAAAGCTGTGAATGATGGGATATTGAGAGACTTTGTGTATGAAGAATGAATTTTCAAATTTGGGAAGAGACTTTGTGTTCCTGATATACCTGATCTGAAAATGGAATTTTTAGATGATGCTCATAGTTCCAATTTCTCTATACACCATGGAAGCACCAAAATGTATAGAGATTTTAAGGAACATTTTTGGTCGGACGACATGAAGAGGGATATTTGTAACACCCCAGGTAAATAAAGAATATGACATTATCATATTTAATCATATTTGTGAATAAAGTATTAATATGACTTTAAAGGGGACGCTATGCTCGATGGCGTACCCAACACGCAACAACGAGTTTCTTGGGAATCTTACGTTGCACTCTAAAAATAAAATAATATTATTTTAAATGGTAGTTAACATGTAGCTGTTGTATTGGCGGGAATGGATAGAAATAACTAAAATATGATTATACATGTTTTTAAATGTTTTTACATTTATCCAATAAAATATAATGGCTTAAAATACGGAAAGAATTCAATTTTAGGCGTATATGCCCTAGTTTTCACTAAAGGTTCACTTATCGCCTTCTGATGGCGAACCGTCATTAAATATAGTTTTGTTCACTCTTATACATTCTATTGGACCAAATAAAACTCTTCTTATGAATCGGGACGTCAAAATTTACTTTGTGTAAATTTTTGGTATCTTTCCGATAAAGTACATTTTTTTCAATGAATAGTGTAAAATGTTGTATTTTAATTCAAAACCTCTTTTTAATATATTTTATTTATATGATTAGATTATCTTTCTAATTGGTTTTAAATTGAAATTAGAAAATATTTTTATCATTAAATCCAATAGTGGTTGTTGGAATTAATTTCACCTTGAAATCAGACTTAAACTAGTGTCAATCTTTTGATACTTATTGTTTCATAAAAACACGCTATTTTCTTTGACAGCGGGAATTAATTATTAAATTAATTAATATGACTTATATGTTTTTAATTTTTTAAAATAGACTTCATTTTGAATTCGGAATATCAAATATAGCTTATGGTGAATTTTTGGGATTTTTTTGAAAAACTTCAATTTTTTATGAATAGTGAAACCACTAAGTGGTACTTATAAAAACTGATTTTTCATTTTAAATGATATTTTTCCATCTTTGTGTTTTGAATTTCAAAAATCCGATATACATGGTTTTCATTAAGAAGTAAAATGTGGTTCAATGGGATAAAAATAATTTTTTGGTGAATAGTAACTTATTAAGTTTTAATCGCGATTAGAGGTAATTAGTGTAGTTTAAGGTAAAAATAATGTTTTAATAATATTAAATGAACTTGACACATGTCCTACCCTCATTGGTTGTGTCATGGCCGACCAAGAAAAGCCATGGGTCAACTTGGGGACCCTATGGATCCACTTTGGTTGGGAAATGACATAAATAACTTTTTATTTAATGTAAAAGTAAAAATGACACAAACATGATATGTTTTACTAAAACAATTTTTAAGTGGGGTTATACATGTCAGATTTTTTATCATTAATATTCATTGGAAATATAAAAATATTTCCTACATAATAGTATTTTTTTTATAATTTTTAGACATTAAATAAATTAAATTATTTATGACATCATAATGATGCAGCGATGACATCATTATCTGACGATTTAAATAAAATGAGAAGATAATGTAAACACTATGAGCTACACATGTCCAAAACTTATTGGATGGGTGGATTTAGAACCCTTATCACCTAATCCACGAATTATATCAATGTGGGACCTTTTAAAACCGAAACACATTTTCAAATAAAGTAATGTTTTTTTACTTTCCAAAAGTGCCCCTCCTCTCCTCTTATAAAAGGCCCCCACCTCTACCTCATTTCACACACTCCTCAAGCCTTTGGCTCGGCCAACCCCTGCCCATTTACTCTCTCCACATCCCTCTCCTAATCCTAGAGGATTCCCTTTGGGCATAATGCTTTCAATGGAAGCCTTTAGGCTCAAATAAAAAGGAGTTACACTTTTAAAGGTAATTCATTCTCTCATGTTCATTTGTTTTATTTTGCTTCTCGAACCCCCTAAACTCTTTTTATTTACTTCGTTTGTTCCAACACAAGTATCTAAAATATACTAGTATGTTTTTATAAGATTTAGTCGGTCTACACTCTCACACAACTACATCAAATGGTTAAAGAACATACGGTTTCCGTGGATGGCGAAATTCTGCCTCCCGAAACGATGATTGTTCAATACTCATTTAACACCTTCAAAGGTGGCCATTATGATGTCACTATTTTTATATATGATATATAATATGTTTATGTTTTACTTATGCTTCTGTATTTTTCATTTGTGTCTTACCTTTATGGCTTCCATTATGGGTATACGCGATATCTTCATTTTAGGAAGTGCGGACTACCGCCCCCTCAAAGTGATGTGATTCGTTAATGCCATAGGTGGGACGTATAAAGGATGGATTTAATGTTATTATATATTATGTTATACTGGAATTATTATATACCTATATATCATTATTATTTCTTTCCATTAAAGTATGAGATTGAAATGAAAGTAGCATTCATGCGTACATACGGCTTACCGTCTCCATGTACGGTGCATTTCATTTCTTATCCCCAAATGTAATGTACTATTATAAGTACATGTATATAATGGATATATATGATGATAGATACATCTAAATGATAAATATAATTCTGTAATTAAAATTTACATACCTCTCATTTAGTTTTAATTCCATTAATATGATAAAGAAATGAAAGTAGTGTTCATGCGTACGTACGGCTTACCGTCTCCATGAATGATGCATTTCATTTCTTACCTCTAAATGATTATGTAATATTATAAATACATTTATATGCTGGATATATATGATATATATGATATCCAAATCAGGAATGTCATTCTGGATATAAAGAACCTTTGACCACACAAACAACATGTAATTGTAAGAAGTCCACTTTCGACTTAAGAACCAAATATCGACAAAACAAACATTATTAACATAAATTATTACATAATGTTTATAACATGGAAATAAGTGATATAAAAGGACTAATTAACTTGAAAAAGGTTCTTAAGAAAATATAAATTAACTCAATTTTATTATTCAGGACATTAAAGAACGATCGAGTCAAGTCGGACCCGAGGTAAGAGATCCTACACATCTCTTTCTTTTTAAGTACTCTCTTTTATGTCATTTCATTTAAGATCATCTTTCTTATGTTTGGGGATATTCTTTTATATTCCTAATACTGAAATTTTTATGGTCATTTAATGAGATACCATATTTGATCTCATAAATTCATTTTTCTAAGTTTTATGTGGCGCCGTTAGGCTGCCGAGTTTTCGAAACGGATTTTTCATCTCACTTTCATTCCCGTGAGATTTATGCTACATTTGCCACAATTTCCTTTGAGTGGTGTATGTACTACCCATTATTTTACTCATTTTGTAATATAATTTCTTTTATGAGTATTTACATCAATATTTATTGTCCTTCTGTCACGAGGTATATGTTTCGAAAGATACCCATGTCGGTAGGGGAACCTTTCAGCCTCCTCTTTTTAAGAGACTTCTTTCGTTGGGTCTCTTAATGTACATATTGTAATGTAGGGATATGTTCTAATATATCTTTATTGATTTAAATTTTATGTCCAAGTTATGAGATAGTATTTTTTATCTCTCATGAACTTATTTTGATGTGACGCTGTTAGGCTGTCAAGGGAACTTCTTAACCCAATTTCGATTTCTTTGGGTTCAACATTTAGTTATTGAATATGTCATCCTTTGAATATGTGTGAATAACCTTTGATTGTTTTACACTTAATATCCACTTATATTGGGTGTATTTATATTTTTCACACATAATTATGAGATTGATTTATCCTTAATTTAAGGATACCTTCTTTATAATGGATTTCATCTCATTTTACATTTCTTTTGAGACTTCATTGTTGTTATGCACCAATTAACTCTTATATGGTGTGTATACTGTCCTTTGACATATTATATCATGAATCCTTTTATTCTCATGATATTATAAAGTTTGGATTAAATGTTATTCCGCTATTATTTGTATTCAAGAGTCTCTCATTTTGTTAAAAACTCTTTAACTAAAATATCATTTTAAATGTTTTAAAGATTTATTATTCTAAATCTTTATATTTAATGTCCATGTTTTAAAAATGGTTTTCAGTATTTATTTATATGGAAATTAATGTTTTAAAATTATAATTCCATTAAAATCTTCAAAGTGGTATGGGACACTTTGATTCAAAAATCTCTTTTAAATGGTTTTTGAAAATGGAATGATTAATTCAATATCTGGGAATTATTTATTGTGATTGCAAATGAAATATTGTTATCGAAATGTTTATATTTTCCATATTTTATGTGAAATAATGGTACTTGGACATTATGACGGGTGGTGCCGTGAATACCAGGATGGGTGGTTACGTTATAACCTCCAATACATTGGGTATGGAAGTCGGCCGTATGGTTATTACATTAAGTATGTATGGAAATTGGCCGTATGGCTATTCCATTAAGTGATATGTGTGGAAGTTGACCGTATGGTTATTCCACTTAAGTATGTTTATGTCCCGAGTTACCTTTATATATGTTATGTGTTCTTTATATGGGTTTTATGGTAATCCTTTGGTTACAGAAAGGTAAGTAATGATACTTTTTTTTTCGTGAAGTGTTTTTACTACTTCATGAAGGTGAAAAGTATTACATTGAAAAAGAATTCATGGTTTACTTGTTGTTTTTAAAAACTAACAGTTTTCACTGTTTGTGTATCCCTTACTGAGCTTCTTATGCTCATCCCAAGTTTTTGAAATGTTTTTCACAGGACTTAGCATGGAATGGGGTCAAGGATGGGATCAAGGGAAAGTCATGCTACCTAAAACATGGAACTATACATGTTTCTTTTTAAGAGTTTTTATTTTATGGAAATTTAGTAGAAGCGACTACTTTTTAATCTTTTGAGATATAATAGTTATGTCCTAATTCTCTAAAACTATAAACCTGAAAAGATCTTCAATGTGAATTACTCATTTAATTCAATATCAAGTAAGGTTTAAGTCTAGGGCCTTATAGTTGGTATCAATGGTCGGTTTAGATAACTTTAGAGGTTAGGGTGTTCTCTAAGAATAAGTGACATTACCAAAATGGTTAGGATTTCAGAAAGAGTCCTCGTTTTAGATAAAGTGAATGAGTAAGTATATCATAGTGTTTACCTTCCTCATTAGTACATGATGGTTTTGTTGATATACTCACACTGAAATTTCTGTTTTTAGTGAATGGATGGATCTCGCAGGCACCAAAGTGACAATTGGTTTGAAGGAAACTGTGGTGGTTCTCTGATTAAGAGACTCGATGAAATGGGGTACTCAATGAGGAAACTCGTGGTTGTTCTGAACCAACTATCAAGGAGTCATGATCAACCACGTGAACCTTGGTATGTTCTATAATGCATCATGTACAAGATGACCAATCGATGTGGATGTTCAGGTAATAATTAAAAAGGTAACCATTAGGGTTTATATGATCCTTACTTATTAGGTAATTTTGGGTTACTCTATGATATGATGGAAAATGAAAGGAATGAGATAAACTTGAGGTTAAAATATGTTATAATTATTTTTGATGATTTTATCTCATTTTGGGGAATGTTTTAAGAATTATATAGTTTTGAAAAATAGACAACACGCAGACCGTGTGACAACCCGTCGCGCCGGACAAAGCTGCGAGAATCGAACCCACAACCAAATTTTGACTGGTATTTATCGCCTACCACTGGACTACGTGAAGTCCCTGGTTATTTTTACTGATTCGTTTTAGTTATATGATATTATGAATTAAGAGTAAGTTGATTTTGGGTTATTTATGAAAATGATTAACCTATCATGGAGGATATGTGATTAGAATAATTACTTTTCAATGCGAGAATTTAGGAGCGACTGATGTTGTTTGGAGATAAATGTTACGATTTAACTTGGAAGACTATGTGACTAAATCCTTCAAATATTTGGGTTTCAATCTTAGATTATTTTACTTTGAGGAATTTTATGGACAAATTGTTTATCGGATGGTCCTCGTTGAACTTTGGGTTTTGTTGGACAAATTTTGGAGATTAAGAATAGATTTCCTTTCTAATGGGTTATCCTTTTCTGGGTTATCTGATCTTGTACTAATCTTTTGGGTTTTGGTTTTGGTTAAAGTCTAAGGACATGGGATGTATATAGTTCTCTTTTGTGGATTAGGTGATTCTCTAGAAGTTGATTATAGTACTCTTAATGTGAACAAGTCTTCCTAAATACTCGTCTTTTGGAGAAAATATGAGTTTGTGTAAGGAGTCTAATAAAAGTAGAAAGTCAACATGATAAGTGATTATGTTTCCTTATGAATAAATTCCCCAATAAAAAGTAGCTTAAAATGAAAATGTTGTCTATTAGCTTTTCCTACTGGGGAATCGAATACCGTTTAACCCATCACAAATTTGTGATTTTCTCATTGTTAACTTTCTCCTAGACATGTTTACTATCAATCTCCCTCAAGAACATGACCCTTTGCTTTTTCTTCCATGTCCATGTTTTTCTACATGGAATCCTAGTATGGGTTAACTCGGGTGACCTCTATAATTATCTTCCTTTATTTTAAAGTGATTGTTTTACCGACTCTTTGTCACGACCCGCCCTCGGGGTCCGTGCCGTGACTACCCCAAGCCCGCCTTCCATAGGCCAGGGGCTGGCGACTAGCACCAAGGCGTAAATCCCAGTAAAAAGGGAAGGCATTGCCTTTGTATAGTAAACAAACACCACAGAGTCAGCAAGCGGAAAGTAAACACTATGCAAAAGCAGAGTACTACTGAAAGTGCGGAAAAGTAAATGGGCCAGAATACAAACCCAAACTGAAAGTAAAGTACAACTCGAATGGGAAAACAACAACTGAAAAGTAAAAGCCGCTACTCCGAGCTGTCCACTGGAAATCCCACCTGAAGGGTGGGTACAGATAGCTCCTCTGCTCCACGGGTCCCGCCGTCCGCTCCGAGCACGTTCCGCCCAGTGGTCCACCTCCGGGTACCGTCCCGCTCTGTAAGCCTCAGCTAAGGTCAACGCTGTCCGTCGTCTGCAACCAACACAACGTAGAGCGGGCAAAGCCCGTGCAGGGGTGAGTATAAGCTACTCAGCAGGGACCCCGAGACCCCTGAAGGTCTCTCAAATCCACAAAGGATAAACCACGAAGAAAAGTAACAATCACGAAGTAATAACCGACACTGCTTAGGTATATGCCCATACATATACCTAAGTCATCTATTCAAATACGCTCTAACCTCCGAGCCCAAGTACAACTCAGTCCACACAGGAAAGTAAACGTATTCCACACAAGAAAGCAAAACGTAATCCACACAGGATTGCACAACACAATCCACAAAGGAAAGCAATAGGATTCAGCTCACACAGGTATACATCTTCAAGGACGATAAAGATGATCACTGATCCATCTAAGTCGTCGGACCCACGAAGGATCGATAGGTAACTAACCCCCGCAAAGACCCACACAGGATCGGGCCCACACAGGACCTGTAGGCGCTGGCTCACACAGAACCGCTGAGCGCAAGGACCCACACAGGATCGGGCCCACACATGACCTGTAGCACTAATCCACGTAGGATCGCTGAGTGCTGTAGTCGTCGTCGTCGAATCCACACAGGATCTCTGTACTGTCGTCGTCGCAGTCACAGTAGCAGTAGTAGTCGTAGCAGTAGAACAGTCGCAGCCAGCACTAGGGTTCCCGCACATAGCAAGCTCGTTCGGAGGGTCCGCTCCACGAGCCGAGAGGCCGATACATAAACTGTCACGAAGACCAGAGTTGATGTATCCAAAAGTTCCGTATCGTCAACAGGAACTCAACGCAACAGACGGCGCGTCGATCGGACGCCCGGTCTGAGAGTTATTGGCATTTTCGTCTCCGGGGCCCGGTTGGTTTTTAAGGCAAAACCAACCCGTCCTTACTCCACCTGCGTCCAAACCTCGGGCGGAGTATGCCAAAAGATTCGTCTCACTAAGAGAAACACAACGCGACTGACGGCGCGTCAATCGGACGTTCGTAGCTCAAGATATGAGCGTTTCCGCTCCGAAAGCCCGGTTGGTTTCGTGAACGAACCAACCCGGCCGAACTCAAAGTAATCCTAAACCTTGAGTGCGATATACCGAAACGACCGTCTCGATCCAAGGATCGCGTTGCCACTGACGGTTCGTCGATCGGAGGTCCGAGGCTCAAGTTATGGGCCAAAACCGATTCTGGTTCGAAACGGGGGGTCCGGGTCCGTGCCGACCCGGCCCGACCCCCCCCCCCCCCGGGCGGCGCGGCGGCGCGGTGGCGCGGGGGCCGCGGGGGCCGCGGCGGCCTGTCGCCGCAAGGAGGCCGTGCGGGGGGATCATTCCCCCGCTTTTCAAGTGGTGACGCGGCATAGCCGCGCCGTTTTTTTTTAAGAAGCCCCCCCCCCCCCACGTGGGGGGCCTGCTGGTGCGGAACCGAGGGTGCCGGCTGCCCCCCTCCTTCAAAGAACCGGCCCCCTCATAAAGAGGGGGGTTTTTTATGAGGTGGCCGGGGGATTAATTCCCCCGGTTTTAATGGTATCCGGCCGGCCAGCTGGCCGGCCGGTTTTTCTCTAACGGGACCGAAAATTCCGGTCCCCCCCTTCGGCTTCCGACGCCGGCGGCCCGGCCGCCGGTCTTCTCTTCCTCCGCGGCCCGGAACCGGCCGCGGTCTCCTCGTCCCGCCGCGGCCCGGAACCGGCCGCGTTGTTCGTCGTCCGGCGCGGTGCGACGGCACCGCGCCCCTTCGCCGTGCCTTGATTCCTTTCAACGCGGCGCGACGGCGTAGCGTTCTTGAAGATTCTTCCTCGGCATGGCGCGACGGCGTCATGTAAGATTAACGTACAATTATCCGCGTGGTGCGACGGCACCACGCCACCTTGCTTCCACCCGCAGATAAACAACATGAACGATGGAGGGGGTTCGGCCGTGTTCATGCGGTCCGGCCCCCCTCACGTTAAATAATAACACAACTTTAAATAATCAACATCTTCACGTTAGTCATACGAACCACGAGCAAGAATGAAATAATTAAATATTAAATCAACAACCCCTACCTCGGGTATAAGGTTCGAAGATTGTGAACGTTCCGCGGAAGACGACGTCGCGGAGGTCGGGCGTCGCGGTAGTCATTCGTCAAATCCGATGACGAAGGGATGCGTTCGAAGAGACACGTCGTTGGCGAAACTTGTACGCCGACGAAGGTTGTCCGAGGAAGAAGTGGTGTCCCCTTCGTTGACACGGTAAACGAAGAATGGAGGTGCGGCGTTCTTCGTCGGAGCTTGAGCGTTCTTCGTCAAGATGAACGTTCTTCGAGTTCTTCGTCAGAGTTGAAGAAGAAGAAGAGCTCTCCACCTCTCCAGAAGACAAACAAATAACCCCAAAATAAAATAAGACAACATCTTATTTTATTATCACAAAACACATTAGAATTTTAAAAGTTTGAAATTCAAAAGGTTTAACTCCCATAATTAAAAGTAACTCAAGTCATTTAATTAGGGGTTAAGCAAGTTGAGAAAATTTGAAAGTATTAGGGGTTCGTGTGGGCCCCACCACACTTAATCCTCCCAAGGGAGGTTAAGTGGGTGTGGGTCCCACTTCCAACCTCCTTTGATAGGTTTTAACAAGTTATAATAAAATTGTTCTACACAATTTTATTTAACTCAAACTAAAAACCCCAAAACTAACTTTCAATCCGCAACAAACGCAACTCCCGAAAAGGTCTCTTTAAGTGAATATCGGCGCTGCGAGTTCATCGGTGCCCTCGGATTTCAATTCCGAGCACCGGATCAAAAGTTAGGAATTCCCGCTCGTTCGTTCACTGAACGTACCCGAGCCAAACTTCAGAAATTAATTCCGGGCACTCCGGGTCTCGGAATCAGGTGCCGTCTGAAACCGCGCTCTTGTAAAATTCTAAAGAAAATTAAGAAAAAAATTTCCTTGAATTTTACGGGTCTTTACATTACTCCCACCTCAGGGCTTTACGTCCCCGTAAAGATAAATCAAAAACTAGGGAAACAAATGTGGGTACTGAGCACGCATCTGAGCCTCCCTCTCCCATGTGCTCTCCTAGAGATTCCCGTGCTGCCATCTGATGCGCACAAGAGGAATCGATCGCCCAGGTAGGACCCTCTCCTGTCGATCCTCTATCTCCACCGGGACCTCCGTAAAAGTCGCCCCATCGTCAACGTCAAGCTCCCCATGGTCAATGATGTGCGTTGGGTCGTGCACGTATCTCCTCAGCTGAGATACGTGGAAGACGTCGTGCACCCGGTGCAACTGAGGTGGTAGAGCCAGGCGATAAGCCACCTCACCAATCCTGCTGATAATCTGGAAAGGTCCGATGAAGCGCGGAGATAACTTGCCGCCTCGGCCAAATCTCCGAATACCACGTCGAGGTGAGACCCGCAAGAAGACGTGGTCGCTATCCTCGAACTCCAGTGGCCTCCGCCTCCTGTCAGCATATGACTTCTGCCGGCTCTGAGCTGTCCTCATCCGCTCCTGGATGACCTGGACCTTCTCTGTCGTGGCCTGGACCATCTCCGGTCCCACCAGTGCTGACTCCCCAGGGTCTGTCCAGCACAAAGGAGATCTACATGGTTGGTCGTACAACGCCTCGTACGGTGCCATCCCGATGGTGGAGTGGTAGCTGTTGTTGTACGCGAACTCCACCAAGGGTAGGTGGTCCTCCCAGCTACGACCAAAGTCGAGGACACAGGCACGGAGCATGTCCTCGAGTGTCTGAATGGTCCTCTCCGTCTGACCATCCGTCTGAGGGTGAAAGGCTGTGCTAAGACGTAGCTGCGTCCCGAACGCCTCCTGTAACCCCTTCCAAAGCCGGGAAGTAAAGCGGGCATCTCGATCGGAAACGATAGATGATGGCACGCCGTGGAGCCGCACAATCTCCTGAACGTAGAGACGTCCCAAGCTCTCCACTGAGCCCTGCTCTCTGATGGGTAAGAAGTGTGCCGACTTGGTGAGTCGGTCAACAATCACCCAGATGGAGTCGTGACCTCTGGAAGTGCGTGGAAGTCCAGTCACAAAGTCCATAGATATGCCGTCCCACTTCCACTCCGGAACCTCCAAGGGCTGTACCAAGCCTGCTGGTACCTGATGCTCTGCCTTCACCTACTGACAGGTGAGGCATCGAGAAACGAACTCTGCCACAACCTTCTTCATACCCGGCCACCAGTGATGTCGTCTGAGGTCCTGGTACATCTTCGCCACTCCAGGATGTACCGCTAAAGGTGAAGTGTGAAACTCCCTCAGCACTTCCTCTCGCAAAGCGACTGGTACCATGGTACGTCCTCTGAAAAGGATGTCGTGCTCTGCTCCAAGGGAGAAACCATCAGGTGCCTGTCCCGAGGATATCTGTGCACGCCGTGTCTCACAGTCAGCGTCCCCACGCTGTGCCTCCCTAACTCGCTGTAGTAGTGGAGGGGTGACTGTGAGAGACTGAAGAAAGACTGCTCCATCTCTATCCACGAAGGATATCTGCAAAGAGGCTAGCTGCTCCGTTGCCTCCTCAAGTAGCTGAATGCCCGTCCTCCTGCTGAGGGCATCGGCTACTACGTTCCCCTTCCCAGGAGTATAGACTATCTCAAAGTCATAGTCCTGGAGGAACTTGAGCCATCGTCGCTGTCTCAGGTTCAGGTCCTTCTGCGAGAAGATATACCTGAGACTCTGATGATCGGAAAAGACTGAAAAGCGATCGCCCATCAGATAGTGTCGCCATGTCTTCAGAGCGAAGACCACTGCTGCTAACTCCAGGTCATGGGTAGCGTAGTTCTGCTCATGCGGCCTCAACTGACGTGATCCATAGGCGATCACGGCCCGCTCCTGCATCAGAACACATCCGAGTCCGGTCCCTGATGCATCGCAGTAGACTACGTACCCTACTCCCTCCTCAGGCAACCTCAAGATAGGTGCGCAGGTCAATCTCTGTCTCAGCTCATGGAAGCTCTGCTGACATCTGTCTGTCCATACGAAGGGTTTCCCCTTCTTCGTCAAAGCCGTGAGGGATGCCGCAACTCTAGAGAAGTCTGGCACAAATCTCCGATAATATCCAGCTAGTCCCAAGAAACTTCGAACCTCAGTCACGCTCCTGGGTGGCTCCCATGCTAACACAGCCTCAATCTTCGCGGGATCCACTGCAACTCCCACCTCAGAGATAACGTGTCCCAAAAAGTGGACCTCACATATCCAGAACTGGCACTTCGAGAGCTTACCATAAATCTGGTGCTCTCGGAGTGTGTCAAGAACAACTCGCAAGTGATAGGCGTGCTCCTCCTCTGTCGTAGAGTAAATCAGAATGTCGTCGATGAAGACCACGACAAACCGATCGAGGTATGGCTGAAAGATCCTGTTCATGAGAGCCATGAACACTGCTGGAGCATTGGTTACACCGAAGGGCATAACCAAGAACTCATAGTGGCCATACCGACATCTGAAGGCCGTCTTCTGCACATCCTCGTCTCTGACTCTGAGCTGATGATAGCCTGACCTGAGGTCTATCTTCGAGAACCACCGTGCTCCCTTGAGTTGATCAAAGAGGTCATCAATCCTCGGTAGCGGATACGTGTTCCTCACTGTCACCTGGTTCAGGCGACGATAGTCAACACAAAGTCGCAAGCTCCCGTCCGCCTTCTTGGCGAACAAAATCGGGGAAGCCCAGGGTGAAACACTGGGTCGGATGAACCCCTTGCCCTGCAAGTCCTCCAACTATACCCGTAGCTCTCGAAGCTCGGCGGGGGCCATCCAATATGCTGGAGTGGATATCGGGGCTGTCCCGGGGTACAAGTCAATATAAAAGTCTACCTCTCTGTGAGGAGGTAGCCCTGGAACGTCGTCGGGAAAAACATCCGCAAACTGATCCACCACTGCAGGAAAACCAGGACTCCGCACGTCAACTGCTCCAAGGATAAGGCTAGCCAACTGATGAGTGATGGGCTGTCCTCTCCTCCGCAGAAGTCCATCCTGTGCTGCTAAGGCTCCCTTCTCGCCGGTGAAGGT
Organism: Viscum album; assembly: GCA_963277665.1. Taxonomy (NCBI): domain Eukaryota; kingdom Viridiplantae; phylum Streptophyta; class Magnoliopsida; order Santalales; family Viscaceae; genus Viscum; species Viscum album. The sequence goes on from OY728122.1 coordinate 334,565,840, forward strand.
GAACCTGCTCCCGTCGGTGCGTACACAACGCACCTTGCGCCTAAAACAGTGAATCTGTGCATGGACCGTAGATAGCCAATCCATGCCCAAGATGACGTCGTAAGGCCTCGACGCTGCTACAAGAAGATCCCAGCCGAAGCTCTCGCCTCCTAGAGTAAGCTCACACTGCCGGCACCAGTGCGTAATCGTCGAGTCTGCTCCAGTAGGAGTCTCTAGCTGTAAGGATCGAGCCAACGGCTCTGTCGGAATCTCCGAGCTCCGAACAAGGGCAGCGGCTATGAAAGAGTGACTCGCTCCTGTGTCTATAAGAACTGCAGCAAGGGTGGAGTAGACACAGATAGTACCTCGAATCATCTCGGGTGCGCCGTGGTCGTAGGCCTCTGCTGCCTGGAGCTGTTCCTGTCGTTGCCCGCCAGCTCCCTGTGGTCGGGGTGGACCTCCTGGTGGTGGTGGTGGCAGAGCCTCAAAGCGTCGGCCACCACGGGCTGCTCGTCCAGCTCCTCTGCCTCGTCCGCCTCCAACCTGCGGACCCCCACGGTCGACCCTCTGCCTCTGCCTCGGCGGTCCATCAACTGACTGCTGCTCCTCGGCACGGCGGGTCGGGCAGTCACGAGCCATGTGGCCCTTCCCGCCGCACGAGTAGCACTGTCTGCCTCTCGGAAGACTGGCTCCGCGCTGTGTGCCCCGCACTGCTGAGCCAGTGCCCTGAGATCGTCTGCCCGAAGGTCTGGTCTGTCTGGACCCCTGAGTCATCCGTCGACTACCTGCTGCAGATGACTCTGCCACGTGCCGCCCTGCGGTGGGTCGCTGTGCTGGTGTAGACTCAGCAAGGAAGCTCTCGATCAGAAGGGCCCGCTCCAGTACTCCTGTCTGAGTCGGTATGCTGACGGAGATCAGCGATGCCCTGATCTCGTGTCTCAAACCCTGCTCGAAGGTCTGGGCCCGGAAGAATGGGTCCCGTACCATGTCGGTCAAGTAGCGCGAGAGATCGGTAAATCTCACCGAGTACTGAGCGACCGTCATGCTGCCCTGCCGCAGCTGTAGAAGCTCCTGGATACGCACCGCACGAAGGGTGGCTGGGACGAACTCCGAGCGAAAGAGGCTCTCAAAGTCCGTCCAAAGTAGGGATGCCTCATCGTGCACCTGGAGCATCAGGCTCCACCATCGTCCTGCTGCTGCGTGTAGTAAGCTCGCAGCGAGGATCACCATGAGGTCTGCTGGTGTCCTCACTAGCCTAAACACTCGAACCACTGCCTCCAGCCAGTCCTCTGCTGCCTAGGGATCCGTCTCCCCGCGAAACCTGGGCGGTCGCTGGCGCTGAAACTCATGCAGTGCGCTGAGGCGACGTGCATCGTCAGCGGCTGCTGCTGGAAGCATCGGGGCATCGGAGGGTAAAGCTACCACCGGTGCCACTACTGGAAAAGGGCCCTGCACCGAGGCCTCGTCACTCGGTGGGCTGTCGTCACGCTCGACTCTCGGAACCCTAGCTGGCTGTCGTCGTGGGGCCATCCTGAAAAGGAAATAGGTGCGACACGGTCAGAACAGTATACCTGGTGAGCTGATATAAGTAATCACAAAGAAAACTTTGAAACACACACGCAATCAATTTTTTCGTGCATTAAGTCGGAAATCAGAAGTCAGGGTCCTGGTGTACGGATACGTCGGCCGCTGCACCAACACTGGACTCCCTGGACTGATATCCACACTCAATACGCTAAACATTATTGCTTCACATAGAAAAGATCAGAGTTCGCGGTAGAACCGAACTCCTTTGATACCAATTTGTCACGACCCACCCTCGGGGTCCGTGTCGTGACTACCCCAAGCCCGCCTTTCATAGGCCAGGGGCTGGCGACTAGCACCAAGGCGTAAATCCCGGTAAAAAGGGAAGGCATTGCCTTTGTATAGTAAACAAACACCACAGAGTCAACAAGCGGAAAGTAAACAGTAAACAAAAGCAGAGTACTACTGAAAGTGCGGAAAAGTAAATGGGCCAGAATACAAACCCAAACTGAAAGTAAAGTACAACTCGAAAGGGAAAACAACAACTGAAAAGTAAAAGCCGCTACTCCGAGCTGTCCACTGGAAATCCCACCTGAAGGGTGGGTACAGATAGCTCCTCTGCTCCACGGGTCCCGCCGTCCGCTCCGAGCACGTTCCGCCCAGTGGTCCACCTCCGGGTACCGTCCCGCTCTGTAAGCCTCAGCTAAGGTCAACGATGTCCGTCGTCTGCAACCAACACAACGTAGTGCGGGAAAAGCCCGTGTAGGGGTGAGTATAAGCTACTCAGTAGGGATCCCGAGACCCCTGAAGGTCTCTCAAATCCACAAAGGATAAACCACGAAGAAAACTAACAATCACGAAGTAATAACCGACACTGCTTAGGTATATTCCCATACATATACCTAAGTCATCTATTCAAATACGCTCTAACCTCCGAGCCCAAGTACAACTCAGTCCACACAGGAAAGTAAACGTATTCCACACAGGAAAGCAAAACGTAATCCACACAGGATTGCACAACACAATCCACACAGGAAAGCAATAGGATTCAGCTCACACAGGTATACATCGTCAAGGACGATAAAGATGATCACTGATCCATCTAAGTCGTCGGACCCACGAAGGATCGATAGGTAACTAACCCCCGCAAAGACCCACACAGGATCGGGCCCACACAGGACCTGTAGGCGCTGGCTCACACAGAACCGCTGAGCGCAAGGACCCACACAGGATCGGGCCCACACAGGACCTGTAGCACTGATCCACGTAGGATCGTTAAGTGCTGTAGTCGTCGTCGTCGAATCCACACAGGATCTCTGTACTGTCGTCGTCGTAGTCACAGTAGCAGTAGTAGTCGTAGCAGTAGAACAGTCGCAGCCAGCACTAGGGTTCCCGCACATAGCAAGCTCGTTCGGAGGGTCCGCTCCACGAGCCGAGAGGCTGATACATAAACTGTCACGAAGACCAGAGTTGATGTATCCAAAAGTTCCGTATCGTCAACAGGAACTCAACGCAACAGACGGCGCGTCGATCGGACGCCCGGTCTGAGAGTTATTGGCATTTTCGTCTCCGGGGCCCGGTTGGTTTTTAAGCCAAAACCAACCCATCCATACTCCACCTGCGTCCAAACCTCGGGCGGAGTATGCCAAAAGATTCGTCTCACTAAGAGGAACACAACGCGACTGACGGCGCGTCAATCGGACGTTCGTAGCTCAAGATATGAGCGTTTCCGCTCCGAAAGCCCGGTTGGTTTCGTGAACGAACCAACCCGGCCGAACTCAAAGTAATCCGAAACCTTGAGTGCGATATACCAAAACGACCTTCTCGATCCAAGGATCGTGTTGCCGCTGACGGTTCGTCGATCGGAGGTCTGAGGCTCAAGTTATGGGCCAAAAACCGATTCTGGTTCGAAACGGGGGGTCCGGGTCCGGGCCGACCCGACCCGACCCCCCCCCCCCCCCGGGGCGGCGCGGCGGCGCCGCGGGGGCCGCGGGGGCCGCGGCGGCCTGTCGCCGCAAGGAGGCCACGTGGGGGGATCATTCCCCCGCTTTTCAAGTGGCGGCGCGGCATAGCCGCGCCGTTTTTTTTTAGAAGCGCCCCCCCCCCCCCCACGTGGGGGGCCTGCTGGTGCGGAACCGAGGGGGCCGGCTGCCCCCCTCCAACCGCCCCCCTCATAAAGAGGGGGGTTTTTTATGAGGTGGTCGGGGGATTAATTCCCCCGGTTTTAATGGTATCCGGCCGGCCAGCTGGCCGACCGGTTTTTCTCTAACGGGGCCGGAAATTCCGGTCCCCCCCTTCGGCTTCCGACGCCGGCGGCCCGGCCGCCGGTCTTCTCTTCCGCCGCGGCCCGGAACCGGCCGCGGTCTCCTCATCCCGCTGCGGCCCGGAACCGGCCGCGGTGTTCGTCGTCCGGCGCGGTGCGACGGCACCGCGCCCCTTCGCCGTGCCTTGATTCCTTTCAACGCGGCGCGACGGCGTCGCGTTCTTGAAGATTCTTCCTCAGCGTGGCGCGACGGCGTCATGTAAGATTAACGTACAATTATCCGCGTGGTGCGACGGCACCACGCCACCTTGCTTCCGCCCGCAGATAAACAACATGAACGATGGAGGGGGTTCGGCCGTGTTCATGCGGTCCGGCCCCCCTCACGTTAAATAATAACACAACTTTAAATAATCAACATCTTCACGTTAGTCATACGAACCACCAGCAAGAATGAAATAATTAAATATTAAATCAACAACCCCTACCTCAGGTATATGGTTCGAAGATTGTGAACGTTCCGCGGAAGACGACGTCACGGAGGTCGGGCGTCGCGGTAGCCGTTCGTCAAATCCGATGACGAAGGGATGCGTTCGAAGAGACACGTCGTTGGCGAAACTTGTACGCCGACGAAGGTTGTCCGAGGAAGAAGTGGCGTCCCCTTCGTTGACACGGTAAACGAAGAATGGAGGTGCGGCGTTCTTCGTCGGAGCTTGAGCGTTCTTCGTCAAGATGAACGTTCTTCGAGTTCTTCATCAGAGTTGAAGAAGAAGAAGAGCTCTCCACCTCTCCAGAAGACAAACAAATAACCCCAAAATAAAATAAGACAACATCTTATTTTATTATCACAAAACACATTAGAATTTCAAAAGTTTGAAATTCAAAAGGTTTAACTCCCATAATTAAAAGTAACTCAAGTCATTTAATTAGGGGTTAAGCAAGTTGAGAAAATTTGAAAGGATTAGGGGTTCGTGTGGGCCCCACCACACTTAATCCTCCCAAGGGAGGTTAAGTGGGTGTGGGTCCCACTTCCAACCTCCTTTGATAGGTTTTAACAAGTTATAATAAAATTGTTCTACACAATTTTATTTAACTCAAACTAAAAACCCCAAAACTAACTTTCAATCCGCAACAAACGCAACTCCCGAAAAGGTCTCTTTAAGCGAATATCGGCGTTGCGAGTTCATCGGTGCCCTCGGATTTCAATTCCGAGCACCGGATCAAAAGTTAGGAATTCCCGCTCGTTCGTTCACTGAACGTACCCGAGCCAAACTTCGGAAATTAATTCTGGGCACTCTGGGTCTCGGAATCAGGTGCCGTCTGAAACGGCGCTCTTGTAAAATTCTAAAGAAAATTAAGAAAAAATTTTCCTTGAATTTTATGGGTTTTTACACTCTTGTTCCGATGTGGGACGTTCAAGGATGTTTCCAAGCTCAATTTTAAAAATTGCGACGACGCAATTCCCAAAAGGGGGGAAGGATGTAACACCCCAGGTAAATAAAGAATATGAAATTTTCTTATTTAATCATATTTGTGAATAATGTATTAATATGACTTTAAATGGGACGCTATGCTTGATGGCGTACCCAACACGCAACAACGAGTTTCTTGGGAATCTTACGTTGCACTCTAAAAATAAAATAATATTATTTTAAATGGTAGTTAAAATGTAGCCGTTTTATTGGCGTTAATGGATATAAATAACTAAAATATGATTATACATGTTTTTAAATGTTTTTACATTTATCCAATAAAAGATAAAGGCTTAAAATACGGAAAGACTTCAATTTTAGGCGTATATGCCCTAGTTTTCTCTAAAGGTTCACTTATCGCCTTTTGATGGCGAACCATCATTAAATATAGTTTTGTTCACTCTTATACATTCTATTGGACCAAATAAAACTCTTCTTAAGAATCGGGACATCAAAATTTACTTTGTGTAAATTTTTGGTATCTTTCCGATAAAGTTCATTTTTTTCAATGAATAGTGTAAAATGTTGTATTTTCATTCAAAACCTCTTTTTAATCTATTTTATTTATATGATTAGATTATCTTTTGAATTGGTTTTAAAGTTAAATTAGAATATATTTTTGTCATTAAATCCAATAGTGGTCGTTGGAATTAATTTCACTTTGAAATTAGACTTAAACTAGTGTCAATCTTTTGATACTTATTGTTTCATAAAAACACGCTATTTGCTTTGACAGCGGGTATTTATTATTAAATTAATTAATCTGACGTATATGTTTTGAATTTTGTAAAATAGACTTCATTTTTGAATTCGGAATATCAAATATAGCTTATGGTGAATTTTTTGGATTTTTCTAAAAAACTTCAATTTTTGATGAATAGTGAAACCACTAAGTGGTACTTATAAAAATTGATTTTTCCGTTTAAATGAAATTTTGCCATCTTTGTGTTTTGAATTTCAAAAATCCAACATACATGGTTTTCATTAAGAAGTAAAATTTGGTTCAATGGGATAAAAATAATTTTTTGGTGAATAGTAACTTATTAAGTTTTAATCGCGATTAGAGGTAATTAGTGTAGTTTAAGGTAAAAAATAAAGTTTTAATAATATTAAATGAACATGACACATGTCCTACCCTCATTGGTTGTGTCATGGACGACCTAGAAAGGCCATGGGTCAACTTGGGGACCCCATGGATCCACTTTGGTTGGGAAATGACATAAATAACTTTTTATTTAATGTAAATGTAAAAATGGCACAAACATGATTTGTTTTACTAAAAAACATTTTAAGTGGGGTTATACAAGTCAGAGTTTTATTATAAATAGTCATTGGAAATCAAAAAAGATTTCCTACATCATAGTATTTTTTTATAATTTTTAGACATTTAATAAATTAAATTATTTATGACATCATAATGATGCAGTGATGACATCATTATCTGACGATTTAATGAAAATGAGAAGATAATGTAAACTCTATGACCTACACATGTCCAAAACTTATTGGATTGGTGGATTTAGAACCCTTATCACCATATCCACGAATTATTTCAATGTGGGACCTTTTAAAACCGAAACACATTTTCAAATAAAGTAATGTTTCTTTACTTTCCAAAAGTGCCCTTCCTCCCCTCTTATAAAAGGCCCCAAACTCTACCTCATTTCACACACTCCTCAAGCCTTTGGCTCGGCCAAACCCTGCCCATTTACTCTCTCCACATCCCTCTCCTCATCCTAGAGGATTCCCTTTGTGCAGAATCTTTTAAAAGGAAGCCTTTAGGCTCAAATCAAAAGGAGTTACACTTTTAAAGGTAATTCATTCTCTCATGTTCATTTGTTTTATTTTGCTTCTCCAACCCCCTAAACTCTTTTTATTTACTTATTTTGTAACAAAAACATTATCTTCAATATACTAGGATGTTTTTATAAGATTTATTAGAGCTACACTCTCACACAACTACATAAAATGGTTAAAGAACATACGGTTTCCGTGGATGGCGAAATTCTGCCTCCCGAAACGATGATTGTTCAATACTCATTTCACACCTTCAAAGGTGGCCATTATGATGTAACTATTTTTTTATATGATATATAATATGTTTATGTTTTACTTATGCTTCTGTATTTTTCATTTGTGTCTTACCTTTATGGCTTCCATTATGGGTATACGCGATATCTTAATTTTAGGAAGTGCGGACTACCGCCCCCTCAAAGTGATGTGATTCGTTAATGCCATAGGTGGGACTTATAAAGGATGGATTTAATGTTATTATATATGATGTTATACTGGAATTATTATATACCTCTATATAATTATTATTTCTTTCCATTAAAGTATGAGATAGAAATGAAAGTAGCGTTCATGCGTACGTACGGCTTACCGTCTCCATGACCGGTGCATTTCATTTCTTATCCCCAAATGTAATGTACTATTATAAGTATATGTATATAATGGATATATATGATGAATGATACATCTAAATGATGAATATAATTCTGTAATTAAAATATACATACCTCTCATTTAGTTTTAATTCCATTAATATGACAAAGAAATGAAAGTAGCGTTCTTGCGTACGTACGGCTTACCGTCTCCATGAACGATGTATTTCATTTCTTACCTCTAAATGATTATGTAATATTATAAATACATGTATATGCTGGATATATATGATTTGTATGATATCCAAATCAGGAATGTCATTATGGATATAAATAACCTTTGACCACATGAACAACATGTAATTGTAAGAAGTCCACATTCGACTTAAGAACCAAATATCGACAAAACAAACATTATTAACTTAAATGATTACATAATGTTTATAAAATGGAAATAAGTGATATAAAAGGAATAATGAACTTGAAAAAGGTTCTTAAGAAAATATAAATTAACTCAAGTTTATTATTCAGGACGTTAAAGAACGATCGAGTCAAGTCGGACCCGAGGTAAGGGATCCTACACCTCTCTTTCTTTTTTAAGTACTCTCTTTTATGTCATTTATTTTAAGCTCATCTTTATTATGTTTGGGGATATTCTTTTATATTCATAATACTTTAATTTTTATGGTCATTTTATGAGATACCCTATTTGATCTCATAAATTCATTTTTGTAAGTTTTATGTGGCGCCGTTAGGCTGCCGAGTTTTCGTAAGGGAGTTTTCATCTCACTTTCATTCCCGTGAGATTTATGCTACATTTGCCACAATTTCCTTTGAGTGGTGTATGTACTGCCCATTATTTTACTCATTGTGTAATATACTTTCTCTTATTATTATTTACATCAATGTTGTATTGTCCTTCTGTCACGAGGTATATGTTTCGAAAGATACCCATGTCGGTAAGGGAACCTTTCACCCTCCTCTTTTTAAGACACTTCTTTCGTTGGGTCTTTTAATGTACATATTGTTATGTTGGGATATGTTCTCATATATCCTTGTTGATGTAAATTTTTTGTCCAAGTGATGAGATAGTTTTTTTTATCTCTCATCAACTCATTTTGATGTGACGTCGTTAGGCTGTCAAGGGAACTTCTTAACCCTATTTCGATTTCTTTGGGTTCAACATGTAGTTATTGAATATGTCATCCTTTGAATATGTGTGAATAACCTTTGATTGTTTTACACTTAATATCCACTTATATTGGGTGTGTTTATATTTGTCACACATAAATATGAGATTGATTTAGCCTTAATTTAAGGATACCTTCTTTATAATGGATTTCATCTCATTTTACATTTCTTTTGAGACTTCATTGTTGTTATGCACCAATTCACTATTATATGGTGTTTATATTGTCCTTTGACATATTATATCATGAATCCTTTTATTCTCATGATATTATGAAGTTCGGATTAAATGTTATTCCGCTATTATTTGTATTCAAGAGTCTCTCATTTTGTTAAAAACTCTTTAACAAAAATATCATTTTAAATGTTTTAAAGATTTATTATTCTAAATATTTATCTTTAATGTCCATGTTTTCAAAATGGTTTTCAGTATTTATTTATATGGACATTAATGTTTTAAAATTATAATTCCATTAAAAGCTTCAAAGTGTTATGGGACACTTTGATTCAAAAATCTCTTTTCATTGGTTTTTGAAAATGGATTGATTAATTCAATATCTGGGAATTATTTATTGTGATTTCAAATGAAATATTGTTATCGAAATGTTTATATTTTCCATATTTTATGTGTAATAATGGTACTTGGACATTATGACGGGTGGTGTCGTGAATACCAGGATGGGTGGTTACATTATAACCTCCAATGCATTGGGTATGGAAGTCGGCCGTATGGCTTTTCCATTAAGTGATATGTGTGGAAGTCGACCGTATGGTTATTCCACTTAATTATGTTTATGTCCCGAGTTACCATTATATATGTTATGTGTTCTTTATATGGGTTTTATGGTAATCCTTTGGTTACAAAAAGTTAAGTAATGATACTTTTTTTCAGTGAAGAGTTTTTACTACTTCATGAAGGTGAAAAGTATTACATTGAAAAATTATTCATGGTTTACTTGTTGTTTTGAAAAACTAACAGTTTTCATTCTTTGTGTATCCCTTACTGAGCTTCTTATGCTCATCCCAAGTTTTTGAAATGTTTTTCACAGGACTTAGCGTGGAATAGGGTCAAGGATGGGATCAAGCGAAAGTCATGATACCTAAAACATGAAACTATACATGTTTCTTTTTAAGAGTTTTTATTTTATGGAAATTTAGTAGAAGCGACTACTTTGTAATCTTTTGAGATGTAATAGTTATGTACTAATTCTCTAAAACTCTAAACCTGAAAAGATCATCAATGTGAATAACTCATTTAATTCAATATTAAGTAAGGTTTAAGGCCGGGGCCTTATAATATTGCTGATTTTGTGTCACGATGTATGCTTTGTCAACAAGTGAATGATGGAAGGAAACACCTTGTAAGAGTCATGCAACCTCTTCCCATAACGGAGTGGAAATGGGATAATATTACGATGGACTTTGTCATGGGGCTACCAATGACTCATAGAAGGAACGATGCAGTATAGGTTATTGTTGATCATCTTACCAAGTCAGCACATTTTCTTTCTATAAGGGAGGATTTACCACTCTAACACCTCGAAAAACTATATATTAATGATGTTTTGAGACTTCATGGAGTACCACTATCGATTGTTTCTGGTCGTGATCCCCGTTTTACTTCAAGATTCAGGAAAAGTATTCCAAAATACCTGGATACTGAACATCATTTGAGCACTGCTTTCCACCCCCAAACTGATTGACAATTTGAACGGACTATTCAAACCTTAGAAGACATGTTGAGATCATGCTCACTTGACTTTCAAGGTATGTGGGATCAATAATTACCTCGGGTAGAATTTTCCTATAATAAAAGCTTCCATTCAATTATTCGGATGGCACCATATGAAGTGTTACATAAAAAGAGATGTCGCACACCAACCTGTTGGGATGATGTTGGTGAAAGAAAACTCATACGCCTAAAACTGGTGGAGTAAACGATGGAAAATATGAAGGTAATCCAAAACCACATCAAAGCAGCTCAAAGTAGGCAGAAGATCTATGCTGACAACCGAATGAAGGATTTGGAATTTCATGTAGGAGATCACGTTTTCATGAAAGTATCTCTATGGGAGGGTGTTATACGTTTCGGTAAGAAGGGAAACTTGAGTCCCAGGTACATCGGACCATTTGAAATTCTAGTAGGAATTGGGGTTGTAACTTACTGTTTGGTAAAGCCTCCAAGTCTCTCCAAAGTTCACGATGTGTTCTACATAACATTGTTGATAAAATACATGCCTCACCTAACGCATGTACTCACCTATGAGGAATTAGAATTGGAACCTGATCTATATTATTGCGAAGATCCCATCAGGATTCTTGATACTAGAGAAGAAGTGCTGAGAAACCGGATGACTCATCTAGTAAATGTTCTATGGAGAAACCATAAGATGGAAGAGGCAACATGGGAACCTGAGGAACATAGGATGAAGAACCACCCAAGTATTTTAATGTGGTAGTATTCTAGAAATTTCAAGGATGAAATTATTTAAAGGAGTGGAGAATGTAACACCCCAAGCGTCCACAGTACGCTTCTCAATGAATAATACAGTAACATGTGTTGTATGCAACTTTGAGTTATAACACACACCACAACCAATCAAATTAGCCGTTATGAATAGTAATACCCACCTTTTGAAATTTTATAAATTTTATCGTTCAAAATGGACTAAATTTTTGGATTCAGAATATCGGAATTAGCTTAGGGTGAATTTTCGGTATTTTTCTGAAAACATTCAATTTTTTATGAATAGTGAAAAAACACTGAGTTAAAGTTTAAAACCGAATTTTTTTTAGATAATAATTTATTTTATTTAAATTTAATTAAGTTAAAAATAGATACATAATACCTATATAAATTCAATGTAATTCATTGGAGTTAGTTTAGAATAATTGTAGATATATAAATATTTTATTGAACTTTTCACCGTATTGAACCCACCTCCTAGAAGAATTTGGAAATTCACATAAAACATAATTTTACCACTTCTGTGAGGGTAATTTTGAAAATCGGAGAGAAACAGTTAATATAAAGGAGTAAAATGTGTTCCAATATGATAAAAATAATTTTTGTGGAAGAGTAACTTTTTACATTTATTTACCACAGTTAAAAGTAAATAGGGTAATTAAGGGTAAAAATGATATTAATATTACCCTAACACATGTCCTAATTCGGTTGGACAAGTTTATCTCGACCAAAAACAACCTCAGGAATACAATATTATAATTTAGTTCCACTTGGATTAGATTAGGACATTTATTATTATTAAATTCAAGGAAGAGTTAAAAGTGTTAAAATCATTGATTAATAAATAAAAAAATTTTAATATAGGGTTATACATTATATAAATTAGATTATAAATATTCATTAGAAAGATAAAAGGATTTCCTAAATAATGGAATTTTATTTATAATTTTTAGACCTTAAATAATTTAATTTATTTATGACACAATGGTGATGGAGTAATTACCTATTTAATGAAATATTAAAATAATTGATATTATAAATATAAAACTAAATGTAATTCGAGACTTTATATGAATACCACTAATTTTATATTTTAATCTGACATATTATTATTGGTTATATTAATTTTATTCTAAGTAATAACGCGGTTATTAAATTATCAAAAACAAAATACCCAATAGTGTCAAAATTGACATAAAAGAGTTTTAAAAAAATATTATATTATTAATTTATATTTTATTCCTAAAAATCTAAGGTTCGGCCATAGGAATTATATAATTATAGTTATAGAATTAATGTATCAATTTGTGGTCTCTTGGAAGTATATAATAAGTTTATTAAATATATAATATAAAAAACAAAGAGACAAGGTAAATGTCAGTCTATTAAACTAAGAGTAAAATATAAATGATAAGGTTAATATAGTGACCCATACCTATCTAAAATATATTTGTTGATAGTATTTCTACCAATACCCACATTAACCTTTAAATAATACACTTTGGAGCCATTAGAAATCGAATATGAAATTATTATAAAATAATATTTCTAGCTTTTCCAAAGGTGCCCCTCACCCCTCTTATAAAAGGGAACTCCCCATTCTCTCTAATTTACACCTTCAAAGCCTTTTGGCTCGGCCAAACCCATCAAAATATTCTTTGAAATTTTCTCAATTGTACATAGAGGACTTAGTTTGATCATAAATCCAACTTAAGGATCCCTTTTGATCAAATCAAAAGGAAGAACCAGATTAAGAGGTAATGTTTTCACCACCCTCTTTCAAGTTCCTTTTTTCTTCAACTTCTTCTTTCTTTTTTATTAACAATAAAAAATAATAAATCCATTATCTTCTATATAATTTGATGTTATTATAAATATGGTACATCCATATTCAGTATTCTATCCATCTTTTGAGTGACATGTAACCATAGCTGTGTACGTACGCCTTACCGTCTCTAGGTCGTGGTGTAATTGTTATTCGAAACATTATTATTTGGATGTGTATTATAATGATGTGTAATTAATGAAAATAATAAATATAACATGATATATATTCTGTATATATAATATACCATCCAATTATATATTATTTTAATATCAAAAGAATGATATTATCGCTCGTGTGTACGTACGGATTACCGTCTCCACGAACGCAATGAGATTCATTCCCCATTGTATCCATTTAAGACTAAATTTCATTTGATGATTAAAAATAAGATTTAGAGATATGATATAATTCAGGATATGAATAATATACATCCCATCCATAATAAATACGGCTCACATAACAAAGAATATGAAGGAAAACAAATCCGTTATTACCCGAAACGATGTTAATACTAAGATATTATTAACAATCACTATTTAAATATCATATATGATATCATAATAAAGAATATGATTATTTTATAAATAAAAAAAATTATTTCTTCATTTTACCAGAGTTTAACCTAACCTCATCCAAAAAAAATACAAGGTAAGGGGTTTTCAACTCACTCTTTATTCTCGTGAGATTCGTGCCATATTTCCACTATTAACTTTTGTGTCGTGTATGTACTACCCATAATTGTATTATTTGTGTAATAAAATTAAATTTATGTGTATTTACATATTAATTGTATGATACCTCTTTCATGGGGTGTATGTTTCGTAAGTTACCAAATTGGTAAGGGTTTTTTTACAATCTCTTCATTATCCATGGTTGTTTATACGTAATTATCTACCAGGAACTCTTTATCATCCACATCCATTTTTCATAAAAATATATTTCAAAACATTCTTAATATTTTAAAGAATATGGGTTAAAGTCATTTATACCCTTATTTAACTTTTTATAATATTTTTATAAAGGAATCTCTTCGTCATTTTCCAAACAAGGTCCTTTTTAACCTTTTCGGCAGAATTAAGATAAGAATGTCTTTTTTAACTTATACGGCAGGTGCGGCTATTTTATGCAATTATATAATCTTCAAAGCTTACCTTAAAAGCTTATAAGAATATTTTCAATGTAAATGTTTTATTTTATAATTATGTGACATTTATATGATTTCAAAAAATGAGATATTTATCTCAAATATTTGTTGTTTCATCTATGTCAACATCCTTTGATGGACTTTAAGATTATTTGAAGTTTATTTATTATGATACAAAACTTCCATATTGTATTGAAGGTTTTGTGATAATTTTGAATGTGGATGTTTTATTTTTAGAAGATTCATGGTTTATGGAGAAAGTATTGACATTTTGTATGGTTGTTTTAATATGAATGTTTGTGTTATGTTTAAACCTGTTCATCTGAGGAATGCATTGGACTTAATAAGTGACGGGTGGAGCCCTCTACAGCTGCTCTATGCATCGCTAGGTCTCGTGAGAAAAACTAGTGTCTTGGCACAAGGCCTTGACAAAATATTATTTGTAGTCTTGGCACAAGGCCTTGACTATGTGGTTATGATGGTCTGGCAATATGCATTCCATCATTATGAAAGTGGTTGTTGATATTGCATGTGATTATTTTACTAGTAGACTATCCATGTTAATAACTATGGAATTATTTTATTTTATATCTGCCATATTATGCTAAAGTTCAAGTTTAAAAGGCATTTGTTTTAGTTATACACTGCCTTAAATGTTTATGCTTATTTTTGAAAGTTTCTACTATATTGTTATCCTTACTAGGCATTTGATCTCACCCCTTTCATTGTTTTATTTTTTCCTAGTATTTGAAGAAGTATTTTATGAATGACCTGTAGGGATAGTATAAGGGGATATGAGTATGGAGACAAGATGATGTTATAGTTTTCACTTTATGATTTAATGTAAACTTTATGAATGTATCTAGTTATTCCAAGGCTTGTAATCTAATCGGTCTTTCGAGATTTGATCTTTTGTGATCATGCCGATGTTATGTAATAATTCTCCAACTCTAGGTAACTGGGGTCGGGGAGTTAAAGGCCAGGTGGAATTGACCCTGAAACCAACAGGTCACTCGACACTAAAATGCCAATAACTTAAATACTAGGTGTCCAATTGACGTGCCATCTGTTTCATTGGGACCCTTCTGACTTGAAATATTATCAGGTTACTTTTTCATGGGACTTCATGCTGTTTTAAATATGACCAATTTCTTAAGGATCAGTTCTCCCAAAATCATGTGTACTGTGAGTGGGAATCTAGTGGCTGGCAGTGAGGAGGAGGTTAGAGACAGATCATACGAAGGTTAGTACCTAGCAATGTTGTGTGGATCAGTACTAATCCCGTGTGGGTCAAAGCTCAGCAATCATGTGTGGGTCTGTGCATTCTGATCCTGTGAGGGTTAGATCCTATGTTGGTAATAACTCACCGATCCTATTTGGGTAAGCGCATACCGATCCTGTGTGGGTCAGATCCTCTGTGGGTCAGTGGGGGTTAGTACCAATCAACTCAGGGCAGGTCGGATCCTATGTGGGTCTTTTTGGGGATAAAACCTATCCATTTTGGGCGTTTTAGACTTCATATGGTCAGCACCAATTCCTCATGACTGAATTAGATGATCTAGCTTGGTGACTAATCAACTATACATCAATACATCACATATACCTAGTTTGAGTCGTGTCTATTGCCTTGTTCATTGTGATCAAGATCATGCTTTGTGATTTTTCCTCTATGGAAGTCTGAGAGACATTCCTGGGTCTCGTGGTTCCTACTGAGTATTGTTATACTTACCCCTACAAGGACTTCACCCTTAGCTTATTATGTCTTCTATAGATGACTAGCGGCTCTCCTGAGACTGCAGGAGCTCAAAATAGGTGGTACACGAAGGTGAATTGTCAATGTCGAGATCATTGGAGACGAGTTGTACCTACACTTAAGGTAGGATCCATGGTATATGATCTCATGAGCTATTTTCTATTTTTCAATAGTTGATACTTTTCATTTGGGCATGTATTCTGGCCCCTTTACTTTCTGTACTTAATATTACACATAGTTGAGGTGTCTAGTTGTGGTTAAACCGTACTCTTTTGTTGGGTCTTACTTTTGAGTAGTTTACCCTGCTAGTTTTTGTACAGGTTTTGAGTAAATACCTTCCCATTTTTGGGAAATGACTTTCTGGTGATAGTCTCCATACCCAAGCCTATGGAAGGTAGGCATGGGGTATTCACGACATGGGCCCCAGGGTACGGGTTGTGACATTATCATCAGAGGGTATGTGGATTAAGGTTTTCAGAGAGATCAGAATGATCTGAAGTTGCAATCAAGATATTTTTTTTCTCAACGGAGGAGCTGTGAGCTGGAAGAGTTAAAAGAAACTAGTTGTCACCGATTCTATAGTGGAATATGAATATATAGAATCTTCTGATGTAGCCAAGGAAGCCTCCTGGATTCCAAACATTGTCTTGGAGCTGGATGTGGTTCCTTGTAGTAAAGATCCTATCACATTTTATTGTGATAATAATGCAGTTTTGTATCTTTCCAAAGAACCAAGGTCACTTCAACAGACAAATAACATACTCCGAATGTATCACCTCTTGAGGGATTTCTATCAAAGGGGTGAAGTTTCTATGAGTTGAGTGTCAATTTTAGAGAATGAGGTAGACCCCATGACTAATGGCCTATATTAGTATAATTTTGAATATCATGTGAGAGCTAGTGGTTTAATGGTTTTTAGTTGTTAGATCAATTACAAGTGGGAGTCTGTTGGATTAGGTGGCCATGAACCAACTACTTTGTAATTTTTTCATTAATAAGTCCCTTATCATATCCTTATTGTTCTTATGCATGGATATCCATGGGATAATGTCTTAAATATACTAGTTTCACTAAAATTTCATAGAGGATCCCTGCAATGATGAGAACCAAAATGTTCTAAAACAATATTTGTGAATATATTTTCTATGGCGGAATGATGTTACATGATGGACAAAAATAATATAGGCCTTTTGGGGTGAGGATCCAGAAAACAATAATCCACCTTCTCTTTTTGTGCACCCTTGGTAATATCCAAGAGGATATTATGATAACAAGACCCGACAGTAGGAAATACACATTTCATAATGTCATTGGATTTTCTTATCTGCGAACTTGTGTATTGGTCCATAAACTTTAAGATTATTATTAATGGGTATTACAATTCGCTCACATGGATGTATTGATAAAAAGAGTGATGAAACAATATTCTCAATGAGGTATGATATGTTGGGTGCATCAAGATTAATGAAACATTAATAGATAATGAAATAAAGGACTTGTCCCTTCCGTTTTCATAACAAAAGTAGATAACTCAGGACCTTTTATGTTATTGATATACCCTATGTAAATCCATGGCCATGGTGAGGAATAGGAAAGTTCAATTACTAATAGTCAAATAATAAATAATCGAGTATATGGGTTGATGGAACTAGCATGCATCCCACTTGAATCAAGATATCAAGACAAAGGGATTATATTATAAGGAAATCCTTCGTAGGAAGCTACACATTATTGCAGTGTTAAATTATTCCCCTATGAGTTTAACGGCATGTTTCTAGATGCTAACCATGGACTTTGGGAAGGCTCTACCTAATTCCATTGATAAAGATTCCTAGAGGGTCACACACTAAGTGCGTCGAAATATCTCAACTAAATATTAACTTAACAAGTTGAATAATGATTATTCCTGACCGTGGTTTAATAATTCTTCAAGGATGCCTGATCACATTTATTTTGAATATAGTTATTCGAGAGAATATATTATAGGTGAATTAATATATTTTTAGTGAGTAATAAATTGATATTTATTTGAGAAATAAATATTCATTATTCAAGGTCTAATAAATGTTTTGGAGGAAATAAGGAAAAATGGAAAAACAAAAGTACACGCCATGTATATTAATATACACGCAGTGTAGATTTTATGGGGATTTTTGAGAAATAATATTATATATTTTATTAATTCATATTAGGTGAATTTATATGGGAATATGTCATGTAATAATAATATTAAACTGTCATTATTAGACATGGGTTCTTACTAAGAATTAAATAGAATGAATAAATACTTTTGGGTAATTAATTCATTTTATTATTCTAAGTAATTAAAATCCGAATTATATAATTCTCATTATCCTAGAAAATTTTGGTTTGTGTGAAATGGATCTAGAGAAATCTATCATGACAATAGAGAATTTCTTTTCTTCCTAGAACACTCGCATGCAATGAGAGAGATCCTCCTCCACCGGATCAAACAAAGCACTTTGGGAGCTGCTCTCAAGGCGATCGAAGGCAGACATCGCAAGCGAAGGTTCTTCGCGCTAACACCTAGAGCTCCATTTAGCGATATCCATAGATACGTGGAGTACGTGTGGATCACCACTAGTGGAATCCTACACTAGTATTCTATGATGCAATGATGGATCACATTGGATTGTGACTGGAAAGATCAACTAAGAGAGAATTCCATCAAGATAATTCTTGTCTTTTAATTAAATAAATTATATCAAATATATGATTATCCTTTCTATGTTTCTAGGACTCCCTTAATTTCATTAATTCTTAAATATATTCCAAATATCCAGTGTTTTATTTACATGACGGATATCAGATTGATCATCGGTAATGGAAAAATTAATGTTGGGTACACCCACCCACGCACTTCTACTTCTCCCGGAACCAACATATGTTTCTTTATTTTCGTTGACCACATAAAGAATAGTTTCAATATGAGATAGGTGGGACCTATATTTCCCTCCAATTCATTGGGTAATGATTTATATCTCATGATATAGACATGACTAAAATAGAATGTAATTCTGGATCAGTAATACATAGCTAGAATGAGATGTAAACCCGATTTAGTAATGGAAAATGGCCACTAGGATGGTCTTGGAAGCAATTCCATGGATAAAATGGAAATCATATTAGGTTCCTATTAGTTTAAAACAATTACATGTTTTATGTAAAATCAATTATATCATGATTAATGTTCCTTTATGATCAATGCCTTACCCACTTACATGATTTATTTCATGACTTAAAATTTTGATGGTTAAACATTATGTTCATGTTTTCAGGTTCAAATGTTTATGGTTTGTTTTATGTTCTCTATGTTTACCCTTACTAATAAATTGAGATCACCCTTTTTTGTTTTATTTTCCCTAGTATTTAAAGAACGGTTTTAGGTAGGAAAACAAAAGGGAAAGTTCTTTTTGGGTGATGTTGATGATAATTCACCATAATTAAAGAATATGTTATGTGTCTCCAATGGAACTAAACTAATACAATCTTTCGGTTTCAGTTTGTGTCATGTAATAATTTTTCCACAGAATAAATTTCATGTACATATAGGTCATGCTTGGGTCTCTATATATATTGTTACTATGTACTATTCATAATTTCCAAAATAGTGACTTATAGGGCCAGCTTCATTCCTTTTTTATTAGAGGCACATCTGCAAAATATCCAAAACCCATTACTCTATAGTCTCCCTTGGCCATCCAGATGGAATCATATTCCAAGTAGGTATTTGTTTGTTTCTATGCCTTAGGAAACCCTTTTTGTGTAAAATACTCTAGATAATTAAAATATGAAAAAACAGTTGCATTTTAGCCTTTTTGATGCACAAGGGATCTCTGTTGCCCATAGAATGAGGGATAGAGATGTGTCTTATAATTTTTCACTATGAATAGGTTATAACTTCATTAATATGGAGGATATCACTTAGTAATAAGGATTAAATGGGGATGTAATTATTTAATAAGTCTAATGGGTGGTTGTGGTATAGGATTTTTACAATGTCCTAGAGAGGCTGAACAATGAAATGTTGAGTAGTTAGGATAAATAAGAATTAAATGGGGTGAACTTCACTTCACTAAAATAAATGGAGTCCATAAATTATCATATTGTGGTTCTTACACATAGGATTTTGAAATCTTTAATGTTTTTACTTATATATTTCAAATATCTAATAATAATGGTCAATCCACATGTTGTGACTGAGTCTTGAGGTGTGGGGATTTTAATGATGATTTAGTAAATTGGATGTCTGTCACGACCCGCCCTCGGAATCCGTGCCGTGACTACCCCAAGCCCGCCTTCCATAGGCCAGGGGCTGGCGACTAGCACCAAGGCGTAAAATCCCAGTAAACAGGGAAGGCATTGCCTTTATAAGTAACAACCACCACAGAGTCAGCAAGCGGAAAGTAACTACAAGTGCAGAAAAGTAAATGGGCCAGAATACAAACCCAAACTGAAAGTAAAGTACAACTCGAAAAGGGAAAAACAGCAACTGAAAAGTAAAGCCGCTACTCCGAGCTGTCCACTGGAAATCCCACATGAAGGGTGAGTACAGATAGCTCCTCTGCTCCACGGGTCCCGCCGTCCGCTCCGTGCACGTCCCGCCCAGTGGTCCACCTCCGGGTACCGTTCCGCTCTGCAAGCCTCAGCTAAGGTCAACGCTGTCCGTCGTCTGCAACCAACACAACGTAGTGCGGGCAAAGCCCGTGCAGGGGTGAGTATAAGCTACTCAGTAGGGACCCCGAGACCCCTGAAGGTCTCTCAAATCCACAAAGGATAAACCACGAAGAAAAGTAACAATCCCGAAGTAACAACTGACACTGCTTAGATATATGCCCATACATATACCTAAGTCATCAATTTCCGTTCGGCTCCAACACCGAGCCCAAGAACAACCCAATCCACAAAGAAGAGTAAACAAGTTATGAAATCAACGGATAACCATTACCCAGGTATATGCCCATACATATACCTAAGTTATCAAGTGACCCATCTCAATCATGAGGAATCACAAAGATCATTGACTCAGCTCAAACCAGGATTTTCATTATCGAAACCGTAGCTGCTGAAGAGCCCCGTCTCTGAAGTGTGCAGTAGTCCTGTCACGACTCCGAGGTACTGCTCACTAACCTATGACTGCTGAGGTACTCCTCCTGTCGAGTACTGCGGGTTTGCGGCCAACTACCGGGCGCTCCGTCCGCTGAGGGTCTGTCGCCAAATACCGGGCGCTCACCCAAATAGCCTACTGAGGTACTCCTCCTGTCGAGTACCGCGGGTTTGCTGCCAACTACCGGGCGCTCCGTCCATCGTGGGTCTGCTGCCAACTACTGGGCGCTCCGTCCACTGGGCTAGTCGACTCACTCCAAGTCGAGTCGGTCAAGCAGTCGCCAGGTCTCAGGCATCTATACGGTCTCCGTACTCCGCACGCACGTCTCCACCGTCGCGGGTCTGTCGCTACAACCAAGCGCACACGCTCCGTAGAGTATCGCGGGTCCGCCGCTACAACCAAGCGCACACGCTCCGTAGAGTATCGCGGGTCCGCCGCTACAACCAAGCGCTCCACCGCCAAGGGTCTGCTGCTGCATCCAAGCGCACCACCACTGTCAAGTACCACGGGTCCGCCGCTACACCCAAGCGCTCCACCGCCCTAGGTAAACAGAAGATTCAGCTCACACAGGTTCGGTAGCATTGTTCCACGTAGGATCTCTGAGTGCTGTAGTCGTCGTCGTCGAATCCACACAGGATCTCTGTACTGTCGTTGTCGCAGTCACAGTAGCAGTAGTAGTAGTCGTCACAGTAATAGTCGCAGCCAGAACTAGGGTTCCCGCACACAGCAAACTCGTACGGAGGGTCCGCTCCACGAGCCGAGAGGCTGATACATCAACTGTCACGAAGACCGAAGTTGATGTATCCAAAAGTTCCGTATCGTCAACAGGAACTCAACGTAACAGACGGCGCGTCGATCGAACGCCCGGTCTGAGAGTTATTGGCATTTTCGTCCCCGGGGCCCGGTTGGTTTTTAAGGCAAAACCAACCCGACCGTACTCCACCTGCGTCCAAACCTCGGGCGGAGTATGCCAAAAGATCCGTCTCACTAGGAGGAACACAACGCGACTGACGGCGCGTCAATCGGACGTCCGTAGCTCAAGATATGAGCGTTTCCGCTCCGAAGGCCCGGTTGGTTTCGTGAACGAACCAACCCGGCCGAACTCAAAGTAAACCGAAACCTTGAGTGCGATATACCGAAACGACCGTCTCGATCCAAGGATCGCGTTTCCGCAGACGGTTCGTCATTCGGAGGTCCGAGGCTCAAGTTATGAGCCAAAAACCAAAACTGGTTCGAAACGGGGGGGTCCGGGTCCGGGCCGACCCGGCCCGACCCCCCCCCCCTGGGAGGCACGGTGGCCGGCGGCGGCGGGAGGCGGCGGCGGACGGCGGCGGCGGGCGGCGGCGGCGGCGGATGGCGGCGGCGGGCGGCCGCGGCGGCGGCGGGCCGCGGGGTGGCGGCGCACGCGGGGGCTCAGCCCCGCGGTTTTTTTGAAGTGCGGCGCGGCACAAAGGGTCGCGCCCCATTTTTTTAAAGAAGCCCCCCCCCCCCCACATGGGGGGCCTGCTGGCGCCGAACCAAGGGGGCCGGTTGCCCCCTTCCCTCAAGAACCGCCCCCCCCTCTTAAGAGGGGGTTTTTATTAGGTGGTCGGGGAATTAAATTCCCCGGTTTTAAGACATCCGGCTGGCCAGCTGGCCGGCCGGTTTTTACCAACGGGACCGGAAATTCCGGTCCCGCCCTCGACTTCCGACGCCGGCGGCCCGGCCGCCGGTCTCCTCTTCCGCCGCGGCCCGGAACCGGCCGCAGTCTTCTCGTCCCGCCGCGGCCCGGAACCGGCCGCGGTCTCCTCGTCCCGCCGCGGCCCGGAACCGGCCGCGACGTTCGTCATCCGGCGTGGTGCGACGGCACCGCGCCCCTTCGCCGTGCCATGATATTTCTTCAACGCGGCGCGACGGCGTCGCGTTCTTGTTGTTTCTTCCATGGTGCGTGCGACGGCATCGCGTAAGATATTTGCACGTTCATCCGCGTGGTGCGACGGCACCACGCCACTTGCTTCCACCCGCATGAATAAACATGAACGATGGAGGGGGGTTCGGCCGTGTTCATGCGGTCCGGCCCCCCCCCCCCCCTCACGTTAAAATAAATAACTCAACTTAGACATTCAAACCTCAAGTTAGACATGCGAGATCCACGTTCAAGAAATGGAACAAATAAATAATGAATCAACAACCCCTACCTCGGGTTTAAGATTCGAAGATTCGTCTACGTTCCGCGGAAGACGGCATCGCGGAAGTCGGGCGTCGCGGTCGTCGTTCGTCAAATCCGTTGACGAAGAGATATGCCCGAGGAGACACGTCGTTGGCGGATCTTCGTTTGCCGACGCAGAAGGTCCGAGGAGGAAGCGGTGTTCCCTTCGTCGGAAAAAGAGCGTTCCTCGTCAAGTCTTGAGGAAGGTCAAATTATAAGGAAAACAACGAACTCAAGAACCTCTACCTCGATAGTCGCACGTTGACGTAGTCGTGAAATATCGGTGTCGCGGAGGAAGAGTCGTTGTTGATGGCGTTCGTCGCGGAAAACCGTCGCGGAAGAGATGACGCGGAAGAAGTACGTCGCGTCGCGGATACGGCGTCGCGGATGAACCGTGTTCTTCGGCGGAGAAGTTCTTCGTTAAAGAACGACGTTCTTCGCGTTCTTCGTTGAGTTTGAAGAAGAAGAAGAAGAGCTCTCCACCTCTCAAGAAGACAAACGATCAACCCAAAATAAAATAAGCTACACCTTATTTTATTTTCATTTTGCCAACCTTTCAAAAATTCAAAAGTTGAAATCAATTCATTAATTAAATCTAGAGTTGACAAAATTAAATGAAGAGATAGGTTGGCAAGAAAAAAAGTAGGGAAGAGTTACGCAATTAAGAGGGGGTTTAGAGGGGTTAGGGTATTTGAAAAGAAAAAGGGGTTCGTGTGGGCCCCACCACACTTAATCCTCCCAAGGGAGGTTAAGTGGGTGTGGGTCCCACTTCCAACCTCCTTTGGTAGGTTTTTAATAAGTTAAAATAAAATTTGTCTTAAACAAATTTTATTTAACTCAACTGAAAAACCCCAAAACTAACTTTCAACTCGCAACAAACGCAACTCCCGAAAAGGTCTCTTTAAGCGAATATCGGCGTTGCGAGTTCATCGGTGCCCTCGGATTTCAATTCCGAGCACCGGATCAAAAGTTAGGAATTCCCGCTCGTTCGTTCACTGAACGTACCCGAGCCAAACTTCGGAAATTAATTCCGGGCACTCCGGGCCTCGGAATCAGGTGCCGCCTGAAACTGCGTTCTTGTAAAATTCTAAAGAAAATTAAGAAAAAAAATTTCCTTCAATTTTACGGGTCTTTACAATGTCACCTATATTAAGGGAGTAAGAAGCACACCATATTAAAATAAACATGAGAATTGGGATAAAGATATTAAAAAATAATTACCGAAAATATATTTAAGGAATATTTTAAATAACCTTCTCTCATGAATAATGAGATTTTTCAAATGAATTAATAGATGGTTTTGGCCAATTAAATGCAGATTAAATGGATTTAGAAGATAAAATCAAACTTATAAATTTGGCACAAGACAATTATCTCAATAATTAAGAAGATTTTTATGCTCTGCAATATAGGATCTATCCTAAAACATAAATTTTCATAGATATGGTGGAGAAAAAAAATTCACATTTGGGATAAAAATGTTGGAGAAAAAAAGGAGGATATCAATCCAAAATTCGATGTTAGAGTAGAGGAGAAGGGTTTTCTTCAAAAATAGTATTTCATGCAAGGAATTTTATTTTATTTTTATCTTTCCAACATATGATTATAAATTACTATATTAGTTGAAAAATAATTCACATATGTCATCATTAATGTTTAAAACCATTTTATAGTAAAGAGTTTTCTATTCCCTTTCGTTTCATTCTTGTTTTATTCATGTTGGTCGAGATATTACGCATGAAATGATAGGCTTTCTAGGGGAAGGTGTGTTTGATTAACAAGATGTTTATGAATTTTTTTTTCTAATTTTATTATTTAAGAATTGAATTTAATATTACACTATGATTTAAATATTAATATCAATAACATGGAGTCTAGTAGGAGTGACACTTGTAGGGTAAACCCCCACTATAATTAAGGGGAGTATGGGAGAAATTATCATTGATTACTTCACATTATTCTTTATAGATTAATATTCATCCTCATAGAATTGTTGTAGACTAACATTGATAGAGGATTTAGTCATCCTTGGTAGATCTAGTTAATGATTAGATTTTAGGATAGATACATCAAGAATTATTATGCTCAATTTAAATTATTAAATTCATAAGTAAAACATACTTACTTTTCTCGAACCACCATCCTTCAATTCATTATAACTTCTCTTCTTCCTATCCATCACATCATAAATCAAAATATTTTTATTTTTATATTAGTTTTATTTCAATAATATTGAAAATATTGGAGCTATTGAATGTTATAAAGCTTTTAATCAAATTATTCATATAAAACATACCACTACCCAACTCATTATAGAAATCATATTTCATGTATTATAAATTTATACATTTGATTCAGTTGAAGGATCCAATGATATCTTCACAGTGCATCAACCCATTGACCTAATATTCTTATTATTTCTCCAAATGATAAACATGATTCTATTGTAAATTCATATTATAACATCTTTTAATATGTGAACATTACAAAACTAAATTTTACTACCCCTCTAATCAAGGTTCATATTTTTTAGGAGACTACCTAATTAGAACTCCGCTATTAGTATTTAATGTCCTAGTGTAGTGATCATGATAGGTCACCTCCTACAATGTTTCACAAGTTCTGTATGTGTGAGGATAGAATACAAAAAAATCAATATGTGTTGGATTGGGTTAAACTTCATTAGTATGATATGTAAATCTGGTTAGTAATGGCTTGTGGTGTGATCAGAATTAAAATAAGTTATTACAGGAGACATATGGGGTTAATTGACTAGGTTTATGGAGTAGGGTATATACATTCCTGAAAAATGATATCAAAGCCAATAAACAACATAATGTGCTATAAAGCTACCTAGGTTTGAGGTGTTGGGCTTTAAATAGGGGGAGTGTAACACCACTAGATATGTGATCCAAAAAATACTAAATTTTAAAACCCATTTAACCAAGGTCCAACTTTTTTTAGTATCCTTAATGATTCAAAATCCATGGTTAAGAATGCTTGACCTAGAGTAGGGATCATGATGGATGACCTCTTGTGATGTTTCCCAAGGTTTGTGTGAGTGAGGAAAAAAATACACTATAAAAATATTTATTTCTATTGGTTATAATCATTAGTATGATATGTGACCCTAGTGGAAAATATACTATGCTATGTTGGGAAAGAATACAAGGTATTACAGGAGACCGATGGGGTCAGTTGACCCAGATCGTGGCCTTAGGTAGGTCGGTTTATTACACATATTCATCATAATGGGTCCAATAATATTCAAATTTCACTAAAATATCCAATATAGAAAATTTTAATAATATTGGAAATTATTTACTGAATCACACAATTATATAAACACATAAAAAATTAATTTTTTTGAATTAAAAAAAACACACAAACCAAAAATATATAAATATTGAAACCTAAATACAATGTATAATGTATAAAATTAATAAATTATAAACACAAAACACACACAAATTATCATTGAATATATATGTATTATTTAATTTATATAAATATAAATATAAATCATTAATTTAAATTTATATCAAAAATAGAATTTGATGTATATGAAAATAATACATAAAATGTTTTTTATTTCTATATTAATTGTTTAGGAATCAAATTATCTAACATAAATGATGATTTTGAAAAAAAAATTGTACTTATTCATTTGAAAAATGGGATAAGTAATGAACAAGAACATTTCATGGTTAGATATTAATAAAAAATGAAACAATTTCTCAATGATATAAGTAAAAAGATAGAGATAATATCCCTATATATGATTATAAAAATATCTGAGAAATTAGGATATATCATTACATTATATTGATACTAATAAACACAACCATTATAATAATTCTTATTTTACATTCAGGAAAAATATTACAATTAATGTAGGGCCTTATATGATTAGTGGGGATCAAAACATCAATATGTAAACTAGGTAATTATAGATTCCTTGATTTCATAGATCCATTAAATAATATTTTCTTGTGTTATCAATGGTGGAATAATGTTTATAAGTATTTTATTTGGGAGTAGATGAATTTTTAGAATTGTAGAAAATATATAATGGTTTTATCCCAAAAAATTAATTGTTTTCTTGGATTCATCATGGTTTTCATCAAAGTCATGGTGTGCTAGTTTTCATCTTATAAGAGTCAATATAACCTAATTATTGAGTGGATCATATCATGGTTTGTAAACCCAAATGTGGATTGTGAGTAGTTTTAATTTTTCATTTCATTATATCAAATCATATTTTGGGGAACATCATGTTTCTAAATTTTAAATAAAAATAGTATATATTTTTATTGTTGCTAAAAATTGTGTTTTTCATACAAATCTATATCTTTTTGTTTCATTATGAGTGTTGAAAATATTCGATTAGTTTTTTTGAAATGTTTTTGGCCTTATTTAAGGAGGTATATTATAAAATGAAATATGTGGAAGATATTTTTGATATTGATATTTTACGGTGATAAGGTTTTTAGTTTTATTTTGACTAAGTCAAACCAAAACACTATTTTGGAGACTACATAATGGGTTGACCATTAAATTTTTTAATAATTACTTCATAATCATAAAATCATTATTTCAGTCCATCACATTTCATATAAACCCTAGGTGATGGTAAACTGTTAGTAGTTTTAGATAACCAATGTTATAATTTAGTTTCTAGCATTATGTGATAAAATCTTCATAATCTAGAATACAAACTTTCCTCTTTCTTACACTTTTATACTATTTATATTGCCAGAAAAATTATGGTATTGTGGGATGTGTGAATAAGATAGAGGGTTTATAGGTGTTTTCTTAGTTATAGGTTGATTAGAGGTTCTCTATGCGGTTGTTTGAGTTTTAAACCTTTGAGATCTGATTGATCATAGTGTTGGTATGGTTTAATATTGGATTAAAAGTAGGAAATTTAGATTATATGTTTTATTATTTATTTTTAATATGTCCATATAATTATTTAGTTTCTATTTAGGTAAGGAGATAATATAATTTTAACTAAATAATAATTGAAAATTCATTGATGATAAACTATAAAAACAATTGTATATTTTATTCCATTTTCTATAATAAATTTCATTAATATTTTATAGTACTAACCTATAGAATGGTGGTGTCTTCGATGGTATATGTAATGTTTTGTCAATTGAATAGTGGTAGCAAGATAATGATGTAATGAATTAATGGAATTATATTTCATATAAATCAAAAAATTTATATACATTTTCTTCTTATGGATTTCATTTAGTATTTTAATTAATAAAATAGATAACAAGTATAAAATGGTTCCATTACCGTGGAAAAAACACACGAAAATATCCCCAATGACCATGATCATTGCCTATGGCCATAGTATGTCACTCTATATCCACTATTGGCATTAGAAAAGACTATGTCATTGGTTAGGGCATGATTATGTCTATAGGATGGAAATGACCATGGTATTTGAATATGGATATGGTCTCATTTATATATGTATTTCCATAATTATATAAGAATATAACCCCAATCCTAGGATGTGGTAATAGATGATTTCCTATATATATTGTTAGTGAAAGTGTCCATGATTTATGTAAATAATTAAGAAGGATTGGTCCTATGAACATTTTTATATTTTTTGATTCATTAAAAATAACATAAAACATGTTATATTTTAAAATATATAAATGAAAATTTAGAAAACAAAAAGATTTATTAATTAAAAATTATTTATAAAATTATTTATTATTTGTGGATGTTTGTCTGTGGTCCACATGGAACATTTCTGTTGGGTGTCAAAGGATAACTATATTACTATACTCCTTATGGAACATGGGTTTAAGTGAAAAATATATTCATGGTTTCCATAGGAAAACAATATATTCACAATACAAATAGAGCATGGCCATAGTTGTTCACATGTGATGCTTGTGGCCACAGTCCACATTTATTATTAATATAACCCATTTCTAAAGAGTTTTACCTCTATGATCTCCATGGAACATGGGGGTATTCCTTTCAAGAACCTCTCTCAAAATTCACAATAGAAATAAAATTTGAAAATCATACCCTACATATCATAGATCATATAAACTATTCATTTAATAATAAATGTAATTTCATAGGACAATAGTTCTAAAGGAATCAATGAACATGATTTATATAATCATATCATTGGAATAAGAAATGGAATTTTTGAAAACACATAAGCATAGAAAATCATTTCTTCAATAGTCCTTTCTCATTTCCAAAATAATCGTAGAGGATTGGGTTTACTCCCCCAACTATAATAGCAGTAATGGTTCACTCCCAATTCCATTCATGTTTACTTCATGATATATCAATCATTACCCATGTTATTATAGGTAAAAATAATCTTGGTCCCACCTAACACATACTGAAAATAATAAATTTGTCTTCCAAGAGATTATAAATAATGCATGATATCATATCTCATGAAAAAAATGTATTTCATAATCATCTTATCATTTCATAATGCATGAAAAATAAATGGGTTTCCTAAAAATTTCATCATGGCATAAACAATGTAAAATAAATTGGTTTCATAATCATTTCATCATTTGAACATATAATAACCCAGTGAAAGAAAGATGATTTATAAATATCCCTTCATCAAAATCATGAACCATACTAATAAAAAATATGGATTATATCATTGAATATTTTCATCATAAAAATGGAAAAACACCAAATTATGTTTTTATCATTGAATATAAATTCCATAAAAGGATCATTGGTACATTCTCGAGGAAAATACCTATTCCACTTTGAAAATAATTTTATAATATAGAAATATTTTCAAATAATTTAAAGAAAACATTTTCTTTTAAATTTATCATGAAAATATATAAAGGTAGATTTACATAATTCAGTGTTTATTATAGTAGAAAATTTCATCCATACCATGTGTTATAAAACAAAGATTATTTTCACATTTTTAGAAAAAAAACAAAAGTAAGAAATTCAAAAATCGATAGGAAGATTCATTTTTTAAAAAAATATTAAAAATTAAATTAATGGTAAAATTGAATTTAAAATGTTAATAAGTAATTGGAGAAAATTATTTAATAAATGTTTAGAGAACATGGACTTGGAATAATATGGAATTTTGTCTGATGAGAGAAAAAAATGTTGGTTTTCCTTAAAAACATTATATTCGGATTTTTAATATATATAGATAAGAAAATGATACGAAAACATTTAATTTAGAGTAATAACCATAGTAGAATAAATTTTTTGAGTTTCATGAGATATAGATAATATGATTTCATCACTACAAACATAATCATATACAAACCTAAAAAATTAGATTTTAAAGTAAAATCTATACCATCTTGGTAACATTTGACTCAAAAGACTCACGAAATAAATATCATTATAAAGATATTATTAACACTTAATCGTATTGATAATGATCATAAAATACCTTCATTTTAATTAAATAAAACATAAAAAGAAACATGTGCTGAATATTGAATGTGTCCCAATGAAATAAAAGGGAGGAAAAAATCTCATATATCAAGTCTTTCCATTAGTTATACATGTTCAAAAATCCTCTATAATAAATATATATATATTATAAATATATTATATAACCATACTATTGTACTTAATAACATATATTATTACTTAAGAACTTTTATCAAATGATTAATATGAATTGATTATAAAATTTCTATCTTGTGTAAGAAAAACTTCATTTTTAATATATGTTTTGGTTCCGTGGATTTTTTCCATTAATATTGATTATCGAGCTGTTATATAAAATTTTTTAATCATGATATAAATATAATATATATTAATTATATAATCTTTTATAATCTTCTATAAATTTATAGAATGTAAAATGAATTACACTATTCTTGGAGACAATAGGTTGTTTGTACGCATGACCACTACTATCACTTTACAGGTAGATGGAATGGAAAAGGTAAATAATACTTAAATTTAATATAATAAAAATTATATATTTTTTATAGTATATATTCATTAAATATACACATAATACCACCCATGTCAGAACAAAATTAAGAATGTATCGCATTATTACATGGAGCCGGTTGTCCCCATATACCCATGTGCATCATTATCGATTCCAAACAGATTTGATAGTAAGAGGTCATATGGGAAATCATAATTACATAAGTATAATTATTTCATGAATATTATAAATATACATTAAATCCAATGTTATAATCATTTTCGAGAGAAGGTGATGGAAAATTAATTACAAAGATTAGCGAGGTGGTGCTTTGTTGTACAGACGATCAACGATTTATTTCTCATTTGATTGAAAAAGAGATGGACATAAGCTTTTAAATTAAAATTAAAAAAAATATTAGTATAAATGAGTTATTTTGGTTTCTATATTATTGTATTTATATACTATTTAATTGAATCGGAATAAGAATTAAAAAAAGCACATGGTTAGGATTGATACCACTTCTCCAGTCATCCACTTTAGTTTTACACTAACATTATTATTATGTGGGTATCCTAATAAACATTAGGACTATTGGATTAGGGGAGGTATTTAATTAATATGTTTTGATTGTTTTTTTCCAAAACAAATTATTTTTAATATTGAATATCATAGAAGAGGGGGTTAACATAAATAAGTGGAAGAGAGAACATGATTGGAATTTTTTAAAAGAAAAATATATACCCATATTTTTCAGAAATTGAAAGGAAACAAATTGATAATTATCAAATAATAGAAGATAAAAGGTTTATATATTGTCATTAAATATAAATTATATAGGTATTATGATTATTTTAGCCCTTATTGTTTTAGTTTACCCCCCCAGTTATCTTATTTAGAAAATTATTGTGGTAATTTATTTTCACATTTTTTAATATTGGTTGTGTAAAAATAATAATTTTAACTTTTTATCTAATAGTAATTAATATTATAAAAAATAAGTAATCCGTTTTAACAAATTGAATTCAAACTAGGGGTAGAATTTATATTAAAATAAAACAAATGGATACGGTGAAAAATGTGTTTTCCATTTTATCATATGTATAGAACGTTTTGATATAAAAAATGAACATAAAGTATATTAAAATGAACTAAATTGGAATTATTATAATATATTTTAACTAATTATGATTTTAAACCCATATAAAAACAAAATTTACCTTATAAATTTGTAAAATGAAGATTTTGTTTTTAATAAGAATATTTATCTTTTTCTATTCATAAAATATAAATATTTTTATAAAATTATAAAAAAACACTTCACGATAATAATTAAATGTTGATTCAAATAATTAATTTCATTTTTGAATTTTTTTATAAATATAAATATTAAAAAAATTTTTTTTGAAGAAAATAAATAAAAAACATTTGTGAGGAAAAATAAATCTTGAAACATATAATAAATTTTCTAAAAATTGATTACATAATTATCAATATATTTATTTATCTATAAATTATATACATTTTTTTTTTAAAAATGAAATTATTCCTATTAAAGCATCAATGTTTATTAGATATTTCATAATGGTCATTTTTGTAATATTAACATATCATTGTTCTTTATAACTCTGTGTTGTGTGTATTGTTATATTTCGATGAAATTTAATTTAATAGAAAATATATTTTATAAAATCTTTGGGTGTTAAATATTTTCATCATACATGCTAAGATCAATTCATTATTTGGATTTATAGATATCCCTTTCTTATATTGGCTCAGGGTTATACTATGTATTATTTAGAGTTTGAGGGAATCTTAGAGAACATTTTGGATATTTGAAATTATTATTTCATTATAATTTTTTTGATAATAGTATATATATTTAATTTACAAAATAAATTAGTACTCTTGGTTTTATGGAATTTTATTTTATGGATATTTATGTTGATAATCATGAAAGAAACTTTATAAATGATATGGGTTGTGATTGTTGGTAACAAATGTGATGTTCAGTTATTTTTGGGAATTAGGAATAGAAATCATTAGAGTAAACCCATGTTTCAATTTCAAGGAAATGATCTTAATGTCTTGAAAGAGTATATATTGGTTGGTTTCCAAGAAATTGAAAAAATTCCTTGATATTTTCCTGTCGATGCAGCTATATCATGGATAATCCCATTAGTAGTCACCCTAAAAAATTTCGCTTCAGTATCAATTCGATCATCACTTGATGCATGATGAGTTTTCCTAATACAAAAAACGTATCTAGAAACTCCTAAAAGATGTGATTTAGATAAATAATATTCTATTTATAGCCCATTATAATGGATTTGAATATATTTTTAGTTTTGTTAACATAATATAAAATAGTCTATGAATATCTTTTTTGAAACCTAGATATATATAAGATAGTTTATTTATCTGGACCATAGCCAAAAGACAACATAAGAAGGGAATATATCCAGGGTCCACATGGCCAATGATTGTAGGATAAAGTGTTAATTCCCTTATTATAAAACCCTTATGCTCAAGTTATATTTATATCTCCCTAGTTAATTCACACTAAGAATCTGAGCTCACAATTTCTTATGTTTTATTTCTCAAGGATATGAATAAATTTATTATATATGATATTTTTTATGATTATTATAGTTATGAAGAAATATGTGGGATATTATATATTTCACATATGAACCATTTTTTATGTATCCCCGTTTCCAAATACACTAAAACATTATGGACCACTAGCACTGTTTTTAAATGAAATTAGCATTCATAATGAATTGAGAAAGTGGTTTCTATGAAATTGCATACATGAATAGATACTAAAAGATGATATAAATATTAAAAAAAGTTAATAGTGGTAATTATCCCAAAAGGGTATATTGGGATTTGCCATGATCATCACTTGGGGCACAAAAATGGGTCTTACCACACACATGGTTTGACACTCCCAAGGGATATGTTTTAAAATTCACAAACTCACTATAAACCATCATGAATTATTTGATTAGATGATGATCATGAATAAACTGTGTTAAACATAAGGTACCACTTATTTTAAATAACGTATCATGGTTTATACATCTTATAATTTATTTTACATTATAATGGGGTTATCTACTATGATTATTTATTTATACTCAATTATTTTCTTTATTCAATGTCATAAAACCAACAGAATCATGTTATTCCAGAATGAAACAGAAAACGAAATGATTTTCCTATTATGAAGCCAAATTTTATGGAATAGGGGATGAATAGTATCATTATTATACTAAAAATTATCGCAAGCTATTAATCATGCTAAAGTTAGAAATGACCAATTGAGGTAACACTGATCTGTTGATTCATTCATTATGAAATTTAAACCTTTTAGGGTATCCATTAATACACTATCTTTAGAGAAAAGGATCAGTACCATTGATTTTTTATTTTACATTCTCTAGTTTTTTTTGAAGGGAAACATCATATTTATTTTTTTCATTTGGAAGTTGAAACAGATGTATGCTAGACTCTTATCAATAATACGAAGGTATAATGAATATTTGACATCATATATTGGGTTGAGTATAATTGATTAATATTCAATATGTATATTAGAATTTTCTTTACAAAAAATATTGGAGGAATTTCTTGAGATAAAATAAATGTATAATGAATCTATTGGAACCAATAATGAAAATTTTACAAAACATTAAAGGTATACTTCTAGAATTATCATCCAACCATAATGTAATTATGATTAATTCATTATATTCTTAAAAATAGGTCTCTATAGGGGGGTTTCCGTATGGTACATCAATATCTATGAATACAAATTTTAATGATCTATCATGGAGGATATTTTTATAAGAGTTACCCATAATTCTAATGGTTTGTATTATAAAAGAATGATATAATTCCATGAAAGTCTATAAAAAATGGATAGAAGAAGATGGTATTTCATTGATACTCGATATGTGGAAGGAAACATAACGGAAATATTCTTAAGGGTACTATAAAATAATTTATGTGTGTAAAGGTGTGTCATAATGAAATTTAGTGTTGTGGTGATGGGAAGAAGTTATTCAATGCTGCGAATAGAGAGAGGTCCATAAAATACACCTACCACCCTCCAATGTTTCAAAATATAATGAATATGGGAATTATTCTAGATATATCTAATCTAATGGTTAATGAAAATGATCATCTTAAAAAACATATTAAGGGAAGTTACAAATAGAAATTTCATGTGATCACTATTTCTGAGGAGGGGTATGGCAATAGTGTGATGAATGGTATAATTACCATCCACTCTAGAACTAATTATGTTTTACTTTATTAGGTATTCCCTTTCATTTATATCTGAATAATTTTATAATGGTATAAAATTCAACGACAATGGTTATATATTGAATTACCAGAATAAAAACCTAATTGTATGATGATCACATCTTAGGTTTATGAATATTACTCGATTGATTATTCTTGCAATGTTCTTCATTGAAATGTAATTATTCTCTCCCTATGGATTAATTTGATGTTGTCATAGGAATGTATTCAATTTATCTACATAAATATCACATAAATTTCTATTGAATGGAAAACATGTTTGATATTCTATACAAATATATGATCTTTCATCAAAGTGATAATAAATATTAACTTACAGTGGAAATCACATCAATTTTATGGGGGTTTATTCCAATTCAAAAGGTATGTTAATCTCTTATGGTTTGGGAGAATCTCATCATCCATGATATTACTATTGTGTATGTTGTTTTTTTCTTTTTATGAAGATTTTCCTAATCTTCCATTGAATTTTGAAGTTGAGTTCTCAATCGAAATAAAACAAATTGCTATACCAATTTCAAATAATCCTAATATAAACGACCATATTTATTTTATGGAATTAACAAATACACTCTTGGAGAATATTGAAAAGGTATTCATTAATCCATGCATGTCATGTTGGGGTAAACCTATTATTTTTTTTATGATAAAAAAATTTCAATGGGAATATTCATTTATTATTAGTAGTTGAACAATATAAAAATCAAGGAAATATATCATCTACCATGTATTGATGATTTTTTTGAACAGTTGCATGGAGTTCAATAATTTTTCATGAATTTACTTAGTTTTGAATATAAATAATTTAGGTTCATGAAGGACGATATACCAAAAATATAATTATTCACACAGAATAGTGTGTATGGATGTTTAGTGATCTTATTTAGTACTTTTAATTCCCCAAAAATCATCATGGATTTAATTAACAGAGTCATTAAATATTACTTTCATCAATATTCTGATGTCTTTATAGATGAAATTTTTATATATTCAATTAGAATGGAAGATCATGAAGATCACATGAGGATTTTCCTGAAGAACCTAATGAAAGAGAATTTCAATGAATGAATTAACAAGTGTGACTTTTGTATATTAAAACATTCATATTTTTGACATCTAATCTCATTAGAGGGTGTATCTGTGGACCCATTAATGACTTAAGTTTTTTAAAGACAGCTCATACCAACCCCTATGACTCAGATATTGTGTTATTTCAGTATATATAGATATTATTAATAGTTTGGGGAGAATTTCTCACATCTATCGAATCTACTCAAAATGTTAGCTCAGGAGGGAGCTACATTCCATTACAAGATGATTGTTTGAGAAATTATAAGTAACTCGAGATAATATTATATAACACACATATGGTTTCATTAAATTAGAGTAGAAAATTTTTTGAAATCTATTTTGATGAATCAAAATGATACTATGATTCATTTTTAGGAATAATGATATGGTTATAGCCTATGCCACATGAAAATAGATGGTTCCTGAAAAAAATGTCCCAAATCATGATTTGGAGTTAGCTACAATTTTTAAAGGATTTTCATTCATTATAATTACATATATAGGTGTGATATATAAAATAATCATACTAGTTTAAACTATTTAATCACATTAAAAGAGTTGTTTATGAACTAGGCTAGATGGTTGAAACTAGTTATAGATTCTTATTTTTAAATACATTACCACATTGGGAATGAAAATAAGATTTCTAATTATAATGAACCCATCCCCACAATGTGT
Source organism: Viscum album (assembly GCA_963277665.1). NCBI lineage: Eukaryota > Viridiplantae > Streptophyta > Magnoliopsida > Santalales > Viscaceae > Viscum > Viscum album. The sequence continues at coordinate 334,603,175 of OY728122.1, forward strand.
ACCCCTCCTGGGCCAATTGTTGGAAGAGAGAGATAGTGACCACCTTGAGTCCCACCTCTAGTAGGCCCCAGCCTAGCAACTAGAACTGAGGGAATAGTAAATTCATAGATTGGATGGATTACAATCTAAAGAACGCATACAAAAGATAGTGATAAGATAGAAACCAAAAAAATCATTCACATTCTCTAATAATAAATAAAATACATGGTGCACATATATAATTTCATGAACAATTATACTACAACTGAAATAATAACTACACATACACAACGAAAATTAAATATGATAGTGATCATGAATCCAAAACATCTCCTAATAAACACCAATTTAGTAGTAAATAGCCTAGTCTCCAAACTACTCAAATTGACCAAACCTGTAGTATATATATACATAGGGTGAGTATAATAGTATACTTAATAGGACACTCTCTAGATATTCTCATGAGAAAGGTAATAAGAACATGATAAAGCAAAATTAACAACAATTGAAACCAAGTCAACACCTATATAGTTATACTAAGTTTCTACCCACACCATGTATACTCTCACCAAGTATCACATACATGTTCATATAGTATAATAAAAAATATGAAGTTTACCCACTTACCATTTTATTTTCTTATTTTACCCAACATCATACGTCTTGAGAATATTTCTCCAAGAAGGTTTGCCTATAGAAACCTAGAAAACCCACTACAACATGAACCTCATGATAAGAACCACCACATCCATGTAATCAAAAGTAACGACGTAGTTTCCATGATCCATCACTGATCGCATAACGAGTATCATACATTGAGTATTATACCTCAAGACATCACAACCCATACACTGAGTAAGTATCCTCAAGCCACCATAACCAATAATTTTATACCTATATTAGTATTTAAGAAGAAATATCCAAAATATAAGTGTGTGAAATAACAGCAAGCCATTATAGCCCTCTAAAAACATATATAAGGAAAATTAACCACAATGAATACAATAATAAGTTACCAACAAGATAAGTGTGTAGGGCCAAAGGGGGTAGTCATCCATCTATCCTCACACTGGTATGTTGGAGAAAAAACCCCCTAGGGATTAGAATCCCTGGGGTATTAGTCTCCCTTACTAACAGGTTGGAATAACATATCGAAACACTAATTGTACATAATTTAATATAGCTCACCACCACACTATAGACAAATCCATGTCTCTAACTCAACGGCAGCTAATGTATCTCGAACTCCCAAGAACCCCTACTAAGACTAGATATCAAATAAGGACCCAAACACTAAAAGAGATACATTAAATTAATTCTTCAATTTTTATAATTTTTTGATTATGATAATTAATAATTTAACTATTATCAAATTCACCATTACATTTCACTACCATTAAAACAAATATCCATGCACTTTAAGTATAATAAAATGAATCCAATGTATTCATAAAATTATAACATCATCATTTCATCCTAGAAAGAATGAACCCCATGGGTTAAAAAATTATTCATTTTTTGAAAACATTAATTTCCATATTACTAAGTACTCTTGAAAAATATTCTTTGATCCCAAAATATATGGGGATCAACATGGTTATATCCTTTGAGTATTCACCATATATAGTGAGCGAGTAAAATCATCCAAACACAAGGAGCTAAACATAAAATTCATGGGGAATACTCCATGGGTCTTCACAACCAATGGAAAGAGAGTAAATAGACCCATACTTCTACCTTATGCAATGGGGAATCGAAAGAAGATGAAAAAACCTAGCTTCCTACAAAAGAAAAAATTATTCAAAAAAGAATACATGTTTCATAATAAAAGGTAATCCCATCATCTACCCCTTCTATTATCCCATGTGTCCTCCTTGACACCAACATGCATGTCTGATGCATCTCGCTACTCCAGTAATCCATTACTACAACAACAATCATGCCTCCATTCCCCTCATACCAGAACATTCCTCCATGATTAACCATCCTAGGCTCAAATCACATTTGGGAATCCCTTTTCAACATACCATAACAGCCATCTAGGATCATCCACCTCAGGCTCATGTACCATCACAAGCAGCTGGAAACAAATATTGCAACCAAAATCTTGTCCCTAAAGATAGTCATCCAACCATCACACATAATAATATCTCATAGAACCAAAGAACAAGGGACTTTTATTGAAAATAATGTTAGAAACTCATTCCCGACAAATAAATTATATTTTATCACACTACGGGTACTTATTCCACCTTGAATTAACAGTTTGACTAATCACATGTTCCAACTATGAGAAAACTAAGAAACAAAAAATTTCTAGATATTAGACATTAAATAAACAATTAATTTAACATTACATTATTCCATTTATCAATAAGAAACAATATGTTTTATGGTTATTAACCAATTCATTTAAACATGTGTACATGGTTCAATTTGATTATTATAAAATTACAAAAAAACTACTGGATTCATTAAACACGCCTCTTTAATTCCATTAGAAAATTAATTATCAATTAATTATAGCTTTATGTTCTACAAAAATTTATATAAATAAAAACATGCTAAAAAATTCATAACAAACACAATATCAATACTCCACTGTCTAGAAAATCAAGAGTAAATCCATTTTATGGTCAAAATATTCATCATCGTTATGTGATCGATATCAATTATTTAATCATGTTCAAATAATTATTTGGTCAAATTAATTCTGATCCTAGGGGATAAAATCCTCTTCTGTGCACCACAAGCCTTGAGAATAAGAAAAGGGTTGATCCATGTAGATCTAGAACCTTAAACCCAATACCTCTAAAAACATTATCTTCATTGGAAATACAAAACTAACTGATACACGAAACAAAAAATGGGTCATCCGAATAGCCTCCTCATGAGACACCTCTCAAGGATCTCATCACTACACGAGCTCAACCACCACATCAGGGGTACAATGAAAAACCATACAGAAACTACTACCTGTTCATAAACAATCTATTGGGGGATATACCTCTCAAAAGGGGGAAATTCAAAACAATAAACCAGAAATAACCATCATATAAACAAATATTTTCTACAACCAGAAATGAACAATTTTAAAAGAGAAGTGCTAAACATAAAACAACTCGTGGTTTTGAGTGCATATCTATAACTCACATTCCCATGTATTTCATCCATCCTACCATGCAACCAAAAGACATAAACCAGGGGGATAGAAATCCCACACAACACCTTCTTTTGGAGGTCCCAGATCTTTATATCTGGCTCTTTTATGTTTTCCTCATCATCAACATTGATTTCAGCCAAATCGATGATGTGAGAGTCATCATGAAGATAACAACAGATCAAAAACATCTGAAAATCCTTATATATCTGACACCTCAGCGGGGGAGGTTCTACCCTATATGCGACTACTCTAGTAGGATCCAAAAACTCGAAAGTCCCAACAATCCAAGGACAATGCTTACACCTACGACAAAACCACTGATGCTCATGATGTGGATTCACCATAATAGTCACATAATCTCTAATGTTGAACTATATAGGTATCCTATTATGTTTTAAATAAGATTTATTATGATCTTATACAACATTCATCATCTCACGAATAACCCGAACCATCTATTTCATATTGTGAATTGGTTTTGGCCTAAGAATTACTAACTCTTCGACTATAGACTAGAACAATGGAGAATGGTATGGTCGGCCATATAGAGCATCAATCTATGCCATAGTTATGTTGTAGTGGAAACTATTTTTGAAATAAATAACTAAAAATGTAAAAGGCCTCATTCAAGAACCTCCAAAATCCAGTACAGAAGAGTGCAACATGACTTCAAGTGTTTGAATGTTCTGCTATGTCTATTCATTATTATGTGAATGAAAAATAGTGATAAGGTATAACTATGATACAAATGAATATTGGATACCTCTCCACCCCCTATAGGTAAAACGAGGACCTCAATCAGAAATGATCATCCTGGATTCTTCGTAGAGTCTCACCACCTCCTTCAGATACATGCCCAACAGAACCTCCACAAATCAGGACTCCATGATCACTATTAAGTTGGTTGATTTCCTCAGATGATCTACTACCACACAAATAGTATCATAGCCTCCATGATATTGAAAATCTGGTAAATAATTCTATTGATATTTCCTCCCACATCAACTAAGGAACATCACATTCTAAGAGAAAACCATATGGAACATGGTTATCAACCTTCCCTATCAGATAGACTAAACATTGAGACACAAACCATACAATTGTACACTTCATCCCATGCCAACAAAGATGGCCTCCAAAATATCAGTACATTTTCTTCAGGCCAATATGTACCACCAATAGCGAATTATATAACTCACTAGGAACCAACTCATTAATCACCAAATGAATGAAAATCCTTCGCTAAAAAAACACATGGGGTTGTTCCTCCTCAAAAAAATAATTAGGAGCCTCTCCATAAACAACTCTGCCTCTCTAGACCTCCACATCATGATACTCCAAATAGGATTCCTCTAAATACTACATTAGATATGATAGAACCATCATCTGAAATAGGAAACCTCTTCCCCCTACTTCACCCATATCGAGACGCAATGTTGAATGTTCTTCCATCACTCTCCATGAACCACCTAATTCCCGCACTGAATCACAATGTGACATTATTCTCATCACATCATCCATGAAATTTCCCTTTTCATGTGTATACAAAATATTAAATTTATAATACTATTAGAACTCCATCCACTGATGTTGGAACATGTTCAAGACACATTGGTAGAAAACATTCCTCAGGATCTTCTAATTAGTGAAGACCAGAAAATGATCATTGATGTGGTAATGTCTTTACAACATTAGTTTAAACACCGCCAACACCAACTAGAAATTCAGTATGGAATAGTTATGCTCATGGGGATGTAATTTCAATGAACCACAAGAAAATAACGACTTCTATTACATCAGAGAAGAACCTAACCCAATACATGAAGAATCACAAAAAACATCAAACTAAACTCCTCATACCAATATAAAATGATGTGGAGTTCTAAAAACTTCTCCTTAAGTTACAAAAAATCTATGTGACACTGATAAGTCCACAAGATCCCCAGATCATTTTTATATAATGTTTTCAGTGGAGTCACAAACTAAGAGAAATTTCTGACCAATATCTTGTAATATCCTCTAAGACCAACGAGACATTGCATATCTGCAACTGTATTGGGTGATTCTTAAGAAATAAATGCTTCTAACATCAATGGGTCCACAACCACTCCATTCAGGGATACAACATTCCCCAAGAAAAAGAATTGTTGATCCCAAAACTCACACTTTGGAAACATCACAACCGACTTCTTATGACGAATAACTCCCAAAATGGATTATAGATTCTCCATGTGATTCCCTTCATTTGTGGAGTAGACCAAGATGATGTTGATTAAACCACCATGAACTTATCCAGGAACTCACGAAACATAGTGTTCACTATCCTCATGAACATAGATGGTGCATTGGTTACACCAAATAAAATGACAAGAAACTCGTAATTCCCATGAAGAAAATAGAAAGAAGTCTATGGGATATCCTCATCCTATACATGCATCTTATGATATCCTGACTGAAAATAAATCATAGAGAACCAAATTTAAACCTTCTGTTGATCGAATAAATCATCATTCCATGGAAGAGGATAGTGGATATTCACTATCACCTGGTTTAAGAGATGATAATTGATAAATAACTACAAACTACTGCCAGCCTTCTTTACAATCAAAACTAGTGCACCCCATAATGACACACTAAGTCAAAAAAACCACACTAAAACATATCATCGAGCTATATATGAATATCCTGAGACATAGAAGGCTCTGTCCTCTATGGATACATCGAGATATGAGACACGCCTAATTGTATTTTGATCACAAATTGAATCTATCATCGATGGGGTAATGCTAAATCCTCTTATGGAAAGAAATATTGTTACTCTACTATGATCATAGGAAACTTTGAATACTGAACCACTCATCAAATCCGAATTAGTAAAGCTATCAAGGATGTGAATGATAGAGCACTCCTCTAACCGATATGAGGTTCTTGATTTCTTGAAAACACTACTATCTGTCCATAAGCATCTACTAACACATCATGCCTCATAATGTAGTCCATGATAGCCTTCACCGAATACAAAAAATCCATGATAATGATAATTTCATATGGTTATATCCATATACATTATAAATATACCCAGGATTGGTGCTTACCCAACACAAGCTCATAGTTTCTATATAATTAAAACAAGTCATCTCAACCTCCAACTAGAATACTCAATCCCAAGGGAATTGGATGTCTCTCGACATCAATTTCGAAAGCATGGAAATGGGTCGATGATATGAAAGAGTACATAGCTCTAGATAAAAAATAAATACACCCATGTATAAAACAAGAAAAGGGTGCTTATAACAATGTTAGGCTCACCTGGCATTGGATAGTCTAAAGCAAGAAGCTGACCATGACTCCCTCTATGGCCTCACTAACCCTAGTGATAACAACATAAATGGCCACACTATTCTCTATGAGGATGGGGGTAATCCATAGGATGTCCTCAGCCTTCCCCATATTCTCTAAACTAATCCAAAACTAGATAAACATATTAGTGCTTCATCGTATTTAACTATCTAAAAGAAGGAAGCTGAAGTGGAACAATTGGTGCACACTAACTACCCATAAAGTTTAAGGACACCCACCTCTGATGACCTCGACCATCACTATAAAAAATGCAAATAATACAATATCATAGGACTATTTTTCATTTCCCCTGATGAAACGAGACCTTGAGGGATGAGGCTTACCCCAACAGATCTGATGCTCTTTTTTTTCTGACAACTAGGAACCCAATACAACAACTATTCTTCTTGGGGAGTCATGATAACTCCCCTCTCATGATGATACAGTTCTAGATAAACATCCTCTCGAATAACTTTTGTCTCTATAGTACCAAAAAAATATATCTTAAACAAAAACAAGGGGTCCTAGTGTTGGATCGTCGAATGCAATGTCTGCACAAAATGCCTCTCCCTAGCATCCTCATTTGGAAAAAGTTCCAAATCATATCGGAGAAGGTTCTTGAAATTGATCTCAAACTCTCACACACTATATCTTCTCTACCAAAGGGTAATAATCTCTTGGTGACTGATCTCCTTCATAGTTGAATAAAGAAACATGGCTTCGAAATGCCCTAAGAACACCTCCTATGAGACTACTGACTCCTCAAGATCTCTGAGAAATAAGAACCACCAGTGCCTCCCTTCCACACCGAACATTGTCATAACCAAGGATACTAATTCCCTTTCTGATCACGAACCGAACTGAATGTCATCCCATCCTCCTCCAACCATTATTGGGTGACTTCATCTGAAATGAATCCCTTATTTTTTTGTAGACTTTGGAGTTGAAAGTCTCTGAGAGTCCTCATCCACATTTTTTCATCATCAACCTCCTCTTTACGATGATCTACTGGAAGAACTTTCTAAACATCCTCTAATCATACCTAATGAGTAATTTGAACTAGATAAATTATTGAAAAGGAAAAACCCATTATATATCATAAACCTATAATATATGAGACATTAACATTTATTATTTTTTTTCTTTTATAAAATTTAGGTTTACTTATCCCGAGTTTTCCCATTAAAATATAGGAACAAATAAGTATGATGCATGATCCTTTCCCAAATCTCTACCATGGAACCAATATTAATTTGTTTAGTATCTATTTTAATCTTAATAGTTTGTGCATCTGCTCAAATGGATACATAAATACCTATGTCTTAGCAATGTATCTTGTGTTTAAAACACTGGATAAAATTAGCTGACATAGTTTCCCTACCACAACATAAAACATCATAGATCACTAATTCAAAACTCAATAATATCCCTCAATTATACCCTTGATACTATTTTTTCAAAGCATGTTACCATAATGTGTACCCCTCTTAGACTATAAAAGGGAGAAGTGGGATGACGACCCTGAGGTCCTGCCTCAAGTAGGCCTCGGGTTGGCGACTAGAACATAGGGTATACTAACCACAAAAATGGGTTCCATTACCCTATAGTAGAACACCTTAAAATGAGAGAGATATTATCGACACCAACCAAATCTATCTTAGATCTTGATATAAAATAAAATCCAAGTTTCACATATATAATGTCATGCAAAAACTACTAAAACTGAAATAAAAACTACAAGTACCCAATGAAATGTAAGGATGACAGTGTCCACAGATACCAAAAACTCTTAATAAATCTGAAGAAAGTAGTAACAAGTATAATCTCCAACCTATTCCGGCTAACATGAAAAATAGTTTATATATACGTTGTGTGATAATAAATGTATACTTATTTGGATCCTCCCCAAAGCCACTCATGTGAAAGGTAAAGAAAACATGCTATAACCTAGTGAAAATTATGTGAATCTAAATCATCACCTAAATAAGTATACTAAGTTACCAACCTCACCATGAATAATCCCTCCAAAAAGGCTATCCTGCAGAAACCTGGGCGAAGCATGAAAACATGCACCTCATTCAACACAACACCACATTCTTGTATCCAAAAGTAACTGGGTAGATTCTGAGAGAAACAGTAGCTCAAATAACATGTATCTTACATTAGGTATTATATCTCAACCAACCAAAACCCATAAAATGAGTATAGTACCTCATTCCATCACAACCTATACACGTTACTCCTATAATAGTCCTTGTGAAACTATATCTTGAAACCATGTGTGTGAAATAACCGTAAACCATTATAGCCCTTTACATACATATATGAGGAAAACTAACCACTGTGTATTCAAGAAAAAGTTACTACCAAGAGAATAGAGAGGATCCGAAGGGTGTAGTCATCGATTTATCCTCCCACAATGATGTTGGAAAAAACACCGCTCTAGGGCTCAGAATCCCGAGGGTGTCAGTTTCACTAACTAATAAGGTGGAGTATCTTATAGAAACAAAAAATTACATGACATAATATTGCTCAACACTAAAATATGAGCATATGGTACTTTCAGAACAACTATATCTATTGTCTATTGGACTCTTGGCAACTTCTACTAAGACCATATATCCAATAAGAACACAACCTTTCAAATACCTACGTTAAATTACATTATAAATTTTTATCAGTTTCACATTTTGTTAGTTAATTCTTTAACTATTTATTATCCATTTTTTTAAAAAAATTAATTTTTTACCATTTCAAAAAATATTCATTCCCTCGAATCATATGAAAACGGATCCCATGGATTATAAGAATTATAAACTATCCCTTGCATCCCATAAAACCCCATCCCCAGGGTTTAAACATTTAATCATTTAAAATCAACATTACTTTCCCTATTTCCAGCTAATATTGGAAATCATTCTAAGCTCCCCAAACCCAAGGTGCTCTACATTGTGAGTATATGAACTACCCATTGAGTCTTCTCCACCTAATGAAAGCGATTATTCTCATACATCCATGAGGAGATAAACACATAATGGATGTGGCCTACCTCAACCATCATAGCCTCCCATAGAAAGAGAGTAACCAAACACATTTGTTTGCGTTAGGGAGTGGAGAATGTAAAGAAGATAACAAAAAACCTATCAACCAGCAAACAAATAATTCAAACAAGAGTCATGCATTCATAATAATAGGTGAGCCCAAATTCAACTCAACATTTCATGTTTTGTGTCCTCCCCAACACACACATTCATATCTAGATGCATCGCACCACTCCAAGAATCAACTACTTCTACAAAAAATGTGCCTTTCTACCCATCATAACAAAAAAACCCTCCAGGGTTATCCATCCAAGTCCCATGTCACATCAAGGAACACTTTCCCCGCACACCACAACATCCATCTTGACACATCCATCCTAGGCTCACATCACATCACAAAAATTCGGAAAAAAACATAACAACCAAGATCTTGGCCCCAATTCAAGGAATCCAACCTTCACATGCAACAATCGTTGACAAACCCAAATAAAAAGTTGCCTATCCTATAAATGAAAGTGTGAAAATCATTCCCTACTAAGTCATTATCATTTATCACATAATTAGTTCGTAATACATATTGAATCACCTGATTCATTAATCATAGGTACCAACTTTTGGAATCCTATGCAACAAGCTATTTCGAGCAATCAAAAATTATTTATACAATTAATTTAACATTACATTATATCCTTTATCATAAATAATGAACATTTTTTATGTTATTAACCAATTCAATTAAAAATTTCTTCTTACATCAGTTGGATTATCATCAAATTACAACAATAACATCTAGATTCATTAAAACCATTTTTAATTATATTATCCAATTAATTATCAATTAATTCAGTCTATTTGTTATTTACTAATTTTTATCATAAAAAACATGATAGACCATGAATAATTATAACATCCTAGATACCAAACTATCTAGAATATCAAGAGTAGACAATTATCATGGTACACTGCAGCAACATCACTACGCGATCAACATCAATTACTTAATCCTGTTAATATAATAATTTTGTTAATTTAATTATGATAAAAAGGGATAAAACATGCTCATCCTTTGATTTAAAATAATTAAATTGAGAAGAAAAAAATCCCCTACCCTATAAAATTCTTCGACTTTCTTTTCATGAGAACAGACCACACAATAGATCCCTTATCACCCCTACCACAAGAAATACATCCATATGAGGAAGAAACGACACCACCACACCAAAAACAACCAAGTGAAACCCTATTAAAAACATGGATTAGAAAACTTTATACAATGATGAGCTAAATAGTAGGAAAATGAGTTTAAACAGATATAAATCACAAGAAAACGAAGGAAAAACACTCCATAGATTAACCCAGGTCACCATGAATTGAAGAATGAAACTTGATATTGATTCGGATCGAAGGGATCTCCAAAAAGACTTATAGGGGACTACTGGGTCACATTTGATGAGAGATATGGAAGCTACAAGAGTAGGGTTTCGAAACATGGGTTGCTGGATAACTCATACAACAATACAATAGTGGGGGACTGCATGACATGAAATCCCCATCCACATTATGTAATGGCTTGAGGATAGATTAAACTGAAGGAACCTTCACCTTTCGATGTTTTTTTCAATCCACAAAATATTCCATGGAATAAAACCTTCTTTCATGTAGTAAAATTATTCTAAATGGCATGAAACCCCCTTTCACATCGTGAATGTTCCTTGCTCACATTTCTCAACACCCAAAGATTTCCAAGCATCATCGAAGCCTCCTTCGAGCTCAAAAATCCTAAAAAATACAAAAAGGGTTGATCCACATGGATTTGAGACCATACACTGATTATTTGATTAAAATGGACCATATAATCTTATCTATTATGAGGTTTAAAAATGATACAATATTTATATATTTTCAAAGTATATATCTTGAAATATTGATGGGATGGGAGAAATCATTTCTTTCTCAAATGAGTCCATAGTCACCAATAAATATGATGATTAAAGAGTTATATAACGAAGCTATAGAGCTATTAAATAAATAGAGAAATGTTCTTGAGTTTAAAAATTACTATGGTTGAATGATACAGTCCATAAACTGCATATGTGTTCCATCCATACAATATTTGTAAAGTGTAATGTTATACTAATTTAATTGTAATTCATTCTCTATTTATCCTACAAGTATAAAGATGTATAGATATTTAATTAGAATTTATATTGGAATGAGATGAAGAGTGATGTTTTAATATTTGTATCCTAGTGCATGCTATTTCATCTAGTCAAGGTTGATATAAATAATTATATGGAGATGTTACAACCATTACGTTTACAAAAATAAAATTCAAAGACACCACTATGCATATTGGAATCAGACTCCTTAAAACAGCTAAATTGAATAATGTTATGTGGATTGTAGTCGATCACCATATGTGATAAACAAATTTAATTTATATTAATTCATATTTATCTCAATATTAGCTTTCCAGGATATGAATTATGTAGTTTTTAAGGGTTCCTGGAGTTCCAAATTATAATATATTTGATCAGTATCTAAGGTTTACAATGATGTTCTATTAATTTCATCAGCAGACACTCCATTAAAAGTTGATTTCTAGCACTACTTATCATCCTCATGTTGGTGGTAATTCTGAGGGAAGCATTGAAAACCTAATGGGTAGGAATATATCTTATTATTTCGATTTCAAAGGTGGGTAGTATCAATACACTCTTATATTTAGGTATTCTTACAACAATAGTTTTAATTCAAGAATTCAGACGATCACCAGTGAATCCCTCTATTAAAAAATTATAACATTAGTTTTCAAGGATTAATTTTGAGAAATAATATAATTGTGACATAATCTAGCTAAGTATTTGTTATAGAATGTTATATCTATTCATCATCACATCAATGCAATATAGAGTTGGTAGGAAATATATGCTAACAATCACCCATGTGATCTGGAATTTGATGACAACGTGAAATAGTTTCCATGAATTTATCCATGTAATAATGTTAAGAGTTTCAGTGATAAGTGAAATATAAACCCCAGGTAAACGTTCCATTTCGAAATTCATGATCAAGGGATAGTTTCTTATCTTGTGTCTCTCCCATTGAACCTCTCTCATATAATTGGTGTGTTCCACATATCACTCTTGAGAATGTAAATACATGATCTTACACATTTATTGAATTTACAGTTCTTACCACTATATCGTGAAATTTAATATATAGAAAAAACAATAGAGATTATGGATCATGGTGAGAATTCTACATGAAAAAAATACCGCCACATTTTAATTTTTTTTGTGGAACTACCAATTTTAAGAAACTATGTGGAAACCTGAGGAAATGATTAAACAAAAGTATCCTCATTTGATTATATAATCTTGATTGAACATTAAGGGAAAAATTCATTTTAAGTGGCGTATAATTTAACACCATGACATTTTATATTTTAAAAAAAATTAATTTTATCAATACATAGTGTTACAGAGAACACCATGTTTAAACCAACAACAATGTATTGTCATTATAAACATGACCATTATAACCTAGCCAGTAAACAAGGTGATATAAATTAGAACAACCACATTTATAAAATTATGTATAACATTTTTAGACAAATAAAATATATTGAAAAAGGAGATATCAGTTTTGGTAAAGTATTTATACAATTCAAAAAATATTTTTTCACCAGAAATGATTTTTATTAATTTTTTTGAAAAAAAATAAAACTAATCTATCCAATATTAGATAATTTATTTTAAAAACATAAATTCAGTTTTAGAATAAACATGCATATATTATCATTCATTCAATTTTTTGTAATTTATTGAAAAGATGTATTTTTCGATGAATAGGGAAATGACATATAATTATTTCAAAAAATATATCATTTCATTGAATTAATTTATGAGTTAAGAATTTATACTATAGTATAAAAAAATTAATTCAATTATGTAATTATTAATCCAAACATATTCATGGTAATATATTTCATTTTGAATGTTGATAAAAAAATTAAAATTATAAAAACTTATCTTTTGAAAACAACATTTTCATCGCATCCAATGTCTAATTCTAAATTAATTTCAATAAAATATGGGAATTAAATTTGGTAAAATGGTTTAATATTTTTTAATCAGAATAATTAAAATTAAATAATACTTATTACTTAATTTTTGGTCATAATCAATATTAAAACCTCTAAAAACTAATTTTCACAGCTACGGTTAATGTGTGTTCACAATGGTGTTAAACTAAAATAAAAATGAATAAAATTAGAAAATAAATTTTCTTGTTTTTATTTTATCAACATATTTATACTATGTATAATATAAGGATATATAATTATCAATTTCACATCCTTATGGTGTGTGTAAAATATGTTTATATCTATTTCTTTTAAAAAATTCCATATGTGTTCTCTCCTACACCTATTAAAGGGAACATCCTCCTCTTCTATTAAATATTATTAAGAATTTTTGAATTACTAATACCTTAAAAAAATATCATAGATATTTTTTTACCACATATTAGGATCCATATTTTTATTAAAACCCATCCTAAAAATGATTTTGGTTTATAGTTAAAGTGGTTGTCTGAAAAATAGTTGACATTCTTAAACAAGATGTTTTTTTATATTTATTCTTAAAAATCATTAACTTATTATGAAAAATTATTTATAAGATAAAATAAAATTTACTACCACATAATTTTATTTCACTATTTTAATTGAATAACTTTCATATTTCTCCATATTCAAAAAATGGGAAAAAACTATCGATCATCTGTATAGTAGACTGTTGCGCCGCAAACTGATGGAATTATTTTTCCCTCATCACCTCTCTAGGAGGGATATGATAATGAATTTAACGTAAATAGTTTATATTTATGAAATAATTTTACTTATAGACTTATGACATCTAATTTACATTTTTTCCATCAAATATTTTTGGAAACCGTGACACCCCCCATGAATATGTGTAGACTACCACCTCCAAGAAATGATTTGTTATGTTTTACATTTTATTTGGACATAGATGTAAATATGAATATATTAAATAAAGATATATGATATAAATTATATTATATTGATCATATAATGATAAATTATTATTTAGCTTTTTTATTTTTCATCCGTTGATAAAATAAAAACGGTGTTCATGCTTATATATGACCTTCCATCTTCATGAACCGTGTAATTAATTTTTCTTCCTCTTATTTTATGATTGAATATTTACATGTATATAATTATTATGTATGATATTTATTTCATAATTAATTTTATGGTTTTTATTGAAAAATAATCAATGTTTAAGGACCAGAACTACTAAACTAACAAACACATGAAAACTGAAGCAGTTATTACTCAAAACATTAATTTTAATAAATAATTTTAATTAAATGAGTAGAAAATAATTAAAAGTAATTATATATGGAAATAAATATACTATTTTGGTTTTTAATATATTCATAATAAACTTATATTTATTATACATGTGGTTTTAATGTGTAAGAATAAAGTTGATACTTTTTATAAGTGATTTAATTCACACTTTTATTTCTATGGGACACAATCCATATTCACCAATTATATATTTTGGGTGGTTTATATACAACCCATAAATATATTTATGATCCTTATCATGAAAGATATTTTTTTCTAAATATCCATATAAGTTTATTTATTTTATGGGGATAAGGATTCAAAAGTTACCAAAGTGGTAAGGGTTTTACATTACTATCCCATTGTTCGTCAGGATTATTTACGATTATGTTTATGATGATGAAATATTACATTATCTATCTCAATAAAAAAAATATTTTCACGTCATATGGTTATTTCTATAAATAAAATGTTTTTTCCTTTTCTACTTTATTTTTCAAAATTCCAAAAGAATATATTTTTGGAAAGAGGATTTTATTTCTTTCTTGAGTAAACAATAATTGTTCATTCTTGTCCACGTTTTCTCAATATCATTTAATGATTTTTTTACTATTATACAATGATTTTTTTTAAAAAAATTCACTTTTATGTATTTTTATATATTTTTTAATATGAGTTTCTTTCATTTTATAAACGAGGTATTTTTTCCCTTTATTGAAAATGTGAATGGAATATATGTTTTAACATGCATAACATTGATAGAATTTTCAACTATCATGACCACTTGATTATTTGATGATTACATTAAATGATTTCAAGATTCATTTCAGAGAAACATTTTTATTAATATTTATGAACATTTTTTGTTTAAAAAAATTATTTTTGAAAGTGGAAAGGGTATCCTGATGAAATTTTTAACTATCCTTTTATGGAAGTTATATTAATCAACAAAAACTACCTTTGTTATTAATTTTGTTTTAATAGAGAGATAATCCAATGATGTCATCAAAATTTATTATAAATTTGGTTTATGATTATGGTTACATGATTTATATAAAACAAGTTCCTTTTTGATGGGTTATACAATGATGAATTAGGGAAATTGTTATGAGACCTGTTTCTTTTAAAAAATTATGCCAATCTGAAATAAAAATGAAAAATCATTCATTTACTTCAGTTATTATATTATGAATTTAAAATCAAAACCATTTACATTACTTGGGTTTTAATATGTTGAATAATTTTGGATCTTTCTCACAAAACTGTATTATTTTTACTTTGGTATAGTGGGACCAAAATTACATATCCATCCATAGCATTGGGTAAATATTGATATTTGATGAGATAAATATGACATGAATATAGATTAAACATAAATAATTAAGGCTATCCATAAAAAATTATTGTCCTAGCAGTTACCTTTATTACCAAAATGGTTTTTGGAGTGAACGAATTCCAATGTAATAGTTTTGTAAATGATCCTAGACTACTATGTAAATTATATTCAATCCATATGAGTGTTCCACAATTCCTTGTCTTATGAAAATGTAATAACTATATAGCCCATGTAATTTTATTACATTATGGTTAATTCCATATAAAATATCATGGTTTATGGAAATGACTCATGTTTATGATCTATGATATACCGTTTATGGTTTTCAAAAGTAATTATCAGGTTCTCATACCATTATGATCATGTTACGTTGATATCTCCATTCATTATCTTTAATAAGCATATGATATCACCCATTAATATGTTTTTATTCCCTATTTTATGAAGAAATATATTATTTATAATATTTATAAGTAGGGTTCTCATTATGATTAACATTATGGGAGATTTTATTCTTCACTTATGAACCATTTTTAATGTATCTATTTTTATAAAGACACTAAACCATTATGGTAAAATGAAATTACTTCTATACAATGAATTGAATATTTATCTATTAGGAGGAAATATATATGTATTTAAATTATAGACCAATGTATTAAGATAAAAATGGAAAATAATGATGATATAAAAGGGAATAATAACATGTATAATAGAATATAAAATAAGACATTATAAGATTTTTGAATAAATGGAATGTTGAAATATAATGACTTATGTTTTGTATACACAGATATTACATGAACAGTAATTAATATTTAATACATAACAATAATATCCATGACATAACAATAATGGTTTCATTTTTGGGACAGTATATATAAAATCTTCTTATTATATGAAATATCTTCATCATCTCCAATAAATATCTACCATCATAGTACTCTTCATAGGCCTATACAATAAAAAACATTCTTCAAAACATTGGAATGGAAAAATTAGAAATGTGTTAGATCATTTGAATAAAGAGGGTAAACATGGAAGATTTTAATTGATGATCATATGTATCCATATGATAAGAATAAGTTTCTGAGATCATGACCATAACATACAACGTTCATACCCAATAAGTCATAGATTATAAACTTGTGTTATGAAATAAAAAATTATCTTTTAAAAATAATTGAATCATAAGAATCAAAATTAAATATAACACCATCATTAACCATATTTTAATGTTATAATTTTTTAAAAAAATAATAACTACTCATAGAATTTCATGTTTTAGGGTAATCTACCAAGACCATCATATCACACATCAACACATGTTTGTTTCTTAAAACTATAACATCTGATGTTATACTTTAACAAAATCATTGGAGGGAGATATATGTCACATCCCAAAAATGATGAATATAATGAATATTTATACGAAAATATCAAAAATCATTGATCATTTTAGAACACTTTAATGAAACTGTCTTCATAAACAATCCATCATTAACAATCCCATTTAAAAGAAATATGTTTCTTAGAAATTTCAACCTTTCCTCAAAGAAATAAACCATTCCAAAAAATAAGGATGGTATGACTGTATCATATAATAATTAATTTATAAAAAAAATAAAATTATGTCCCAATATATGGAAAATGAATTTTGATAGTTCACTTAGAATAATTTTTGATGAAATTTACAATCTTGTTTTAGAATCATTTATATTTTTTAAAAGAATTTCAATTATAAATGATTTTTTATTGAAAATATAATTTAAAACTTATAAATTAATCTTCAAGAAATTGATTCATTATGATTATATAAAAATAAATTTACCATATATAATATAAAAAACATTCATTCGATATTTTTCCAGAAATGTCACTATGTCCATCATTTGGAATATGAGAAAAATATTCCTTCCAAAACATTTTAGAGAAAGTAAAACATTGTTATAAATGGCTTTAATTTTTTTTGATATTAGAAAAAACCATTTGATATTTTTTTAGAAATCAGGGTCATGGATTATAAATATTCTCTAGTATATACATAGACATAAATAATCCTGATGAATGATGATATTATTAAATAATCCCTTACCTCAAGTCCCACCTTTATTTAGTCACATTAAAAAATATTATATAATAAATATTTATTTATTATTCATGTATTCCAGAACCATATTAATATCTATAAACTTTTTATTATTTCTTTATAACATCTAATCCCCTCTTTATTAATAATTTGTTATTAAAATAAATCTTTTTAGTGATAACTGCAACATTTTCTATGCACGATTCAGTTTGGATGTCCTTCTCCTTATACAATGATCATCCTCCCAAAATTTCCATAATTTTGTTAATTTTATAAAATAATATATATTAATAATATATATAGATATAATAATTCCTAAAAAGTAGCGATAGAGAAATGAATTACACCATTCCTGGAGATAGTAGGTTATACATACGTATAAAAGATATTTCCATTTTCTATAGTTGAATGGAAGGAATGGTAAAAATAAACACACCTATAGAGAATAATTATTATATTATAAAGATAATATATATTAATAAAAATTTTCTTTATTAACATCCATGTGATATATTAATGAAAAATTAATCTCATCGCATCGTGGAGGATCTTGTCCACGTGTAAAATTGAACGACATTATCATTACCCAAAAGATTAAATGAAAAAAAGGTAAACAGGATGTTATCAATCTAAAAATATAATTATTTCAAATATAAAATATATAAATAAAAAACCCATCATAATACCTATCCATAAAATATTCGAATGAAAAATTCATTGTATCTCAATGTGAAGAAGGTTAGTTGCATGTTTGCACAAGCGATAAATTAACTTCTTGTTTGATAGGAAAGAGGGTGTATAATGGTGTTATAATAATAATAATATTACTAAAAAATATTTAGACACTGAATTTATTATTTTATGAAAAATAAAATATATTTATAAGAGGGTTATAATATTATAAAAAAGAAAGTGATCAGCTATGGAGAATACCTCTTCATCAAAATGACTCCTTCTTATATCCTCTTAAGGGATCTAGGGTTGGTCTTTTGGGAAGCCCCAAATCTATATAATATTCATAGGGAAGTTTGGAATATAAATCCTTAAAGGAATTTTTAATATAAAATGGAAATTAAGGTGTGAATATGATATGGAGGATGTGCTATTTTATAATAACAGATAAGGGAACTCTAGAAATTTAATAAAACAATATAAATATAGTAAAAATATTCCGGAGAAAAATACTTCAAAATGGCCATAAATTATAAAATTTGGAAGAATATGGTTAAAATATTATCAAACAATAAATTTTTTATCTGTTTAATGACAACTTTAAACCATATCATTTTTTATCCACTTACATAACCTATTTTAACATAAATTGTTATAATATATTTTTCACTCTTAAATGGATATCATTTTATAGATAAGGTGAATATTGAATCATAAATTAATAAGGGTTGAAATTTTAGAAAATATCTTATCCACATTTTCTATATTTATGATTCTATAATTTATAAATAATTTTATAAAATAGTATTTACATAAAATATCATTTTTTTCAACTTTGACAGTATTCATTACATTGAATTTAATAACATAAATAAAAAATTAATAATTCAATCCAATTTTTTCAATTATATGCAAAATATTATGTTAATATAAAAAAATATTGGATCACCATAATTTTATAAAATTTTTAAATTTTTAATATTATATATATTATTTATTATATTTTAAATTAATTTAATAGTTACTATTTCAATATTATGTAAGACTTGGAGGCAATTTTTTTATCACTAAGAAATAAAAATAAATTAAAATTATGAATAAAAATAAATAAAATTTTAAAATACTATTTAGAGTAAAAAATATCTTCTATACAACGCCATATTAAAAATAATACAGTTATTAAAAAACAGACAGTGTCATGTTTGACTTTTCATGAGATAAAATATTATAAATGTCATAATCTAATCCAAAATGGAATAAAATTCAATATAATATAATTTTTAAAGATTATAGATGAAATGAACTCATAAATTAAAATAAAGATAATTTTATGGTCATTTTATAATCATAATCATTATATTTTTAACTATATTTAAATCATTTACCCTTTACTATAGTAAAACAAAATTACTATGGGGACTATTCATATTAAAACAATGTAAATATTTCAAAAATTAGAACCCCCTAATTATTAATGTGGAATCCATTTTTAAATAATCAAAACAAACAAAATTTTTAAATTAATATAAAATTCAAATGCCAAAACACAACGAAAATCTTTTTTTAAGAAAAAGTCAATTTTAATACGAATTGTATTTATGATAAATTGATGAGAAAATAAATTTTAAAATCAATAATTTAAATGAAAATGTAATAATTTAATTTTCAAAGATAATGAAAAAAACAAGTTTTCTCTATAAAAACATTAAAAGAAAAAGTATTTCTTTTAATGAAAATAAATATTTTCATTATTCATTGAAAAATGATTTTTTCTGAAGATTATAAAATTAAAAACCAGTGACAATTTTGAAATTATTAAATCAATATTTAATTAAATTTTGACAAATAAAGTTATTAAATTAAATAAATAAATTATTTTTTTTACTAATAAAAATAATTTTTGATGAAGATTTATTTTTAAGAAGAAAATGACTTCTAAAAATTGAGTGCATATTCATAATGAAATAATTAAATCATTAGAAACTAGTCGAACCATTATATATTTAATAAATATAATTTTAATATTCATAAAAAATTATTTAACAATGATGATATAAGGGAAAAATAATATTTTAACAATGTTCTATGATTCAATTAAATGTGATGTTAGGGGTAATTCAAGATATCGATGAAAAAATGTTTAATGATAAATAGTTCATTAATATCTCTAGGGGTTATATTCCAGACCACATAAAATGAATCTTGCATTGAATTTATCACTTGAATAAAAACATATGAGGATACATCATCTTCATCACATCCTCAATGTAACACCCTATGCTTCCACGACACACTTCACCTAGATTAATACAATTGCTTGCGTTGTACGCAACATCGAATTCTAGCACACCACGACCAATCAAACAAGCCCTTCTGAATGGTAATACCCACTTTTTAAAATTTTATAAATTTTATTTTTTAAAATTGACTTCATTTTTGTATTTGGAATATCAAAATTATCTTAGAGTTATTTTTTTGTATTTTCTCTGAAAACATTAAATTTATGATGAATAGTGAAAAACACTGAGTAACTGTTTAAAATCGACTTTTTCATTAAATTATTATTTTTAATTAAAATTTATTTTCATGTTAAAATAGATACATAATACCTATATTTTTCCAATGTAATTCATTTAAGTCATTTTATAATAAAATTAGATATATAAAATTTTATTGATCATTTTAACTTCTTTTACCACCTTTCTAGGCATTTTGTAAAATATTCATAAAACCTAATTTTACCACTTCTGTGAATTGAATTTAAAAAATCCATGAGACACAGTTGACATCAGTACATAAAATTTTGATCAATAGGATGCAAATAATTTTGTTGTGAATAGTATCTTTTATATTTTATTTACAACGGTTAAAAGTAAATAGGGTGAGTAAAGGTAAAATGATATTATCAATACCCTAACACATGTCCTAATTCTATTGGAAAGTGATTTTCGATCAATATAATCCTTAGTAATAAAATAAGATACTATTTAATCCACTAGGATTAGATTCGAACACTTATTATTATTTAATTTAAAGAAGTGTTAAAAGTGTTAAATTCAAATTTAAATAACTATTTTTTTAGTATAAGGTTATACCTAAGATAAATTCGACTATAAATATTCATTAGTACGATAAAAGTATTTCCTACATAATTATATTTTATTTATATTTTGTAGAAATAAAATAAGTAAATTTATTTATGATACAATGATGATTCAGTAATTACGTTATTAATGAAAGATTAAAATATCTGCTATTACAAATATAATAAAAAACTTAAATTGATAATTATCATTAATTCCAAGAATTATCAAGTTTAATATTACATTTTATGACTTATTTATTGTAGTGTTTTTGAATTAATCGGGTTTTTTTACTTTCACAAAAACCAAATAAAAAATAGTGTCAAAATTGACATTAATGAGTTTTTAAAAAATACTATATGATTAAATGATATAATATTCCTAAAAATATAAGGATCAAACAAAGAACTTATATAATTATATATATTTCTTTTAATAACCACTTTAGGTTTTATTGTCATTTTATATTATGTTTATTAACCATGTAATATATATATACAACAAGACATTGTAAAAGTTAAACTATTTAACTAAGGGTTAAATTTAAAAGATAAGGTCAATACGGTGACCTAAATTTGTCCAAATCCTATTGGATGAGAGTATTTGGATCCATACCCACCTCATCCTTGAAATAAATATATTTTTATAAATTATAAACCGAAAAATGATTTTATAATAAAATAATTTTCAAGCTTTTCTTAAAGTGACCCTCTCCTCTCTTATTGAAGGGTAATTCACATTTCTAAAAATAACACCTCAAAATCCATTTTCTGCAGCCAAAACCTACTCAAATAACTTCCCAAGTACCCTCCCTTAAAACTAGATTCCTCACATTGATCCAAAATTCATCATAGGAATCCCATTTGATCAAATCAAAAGGAAACCCCAGAAGAATAGGTAATAATTTTATCACCTCATTCAAAGTTCTTTTCTTCTTCCTCTTACACTTTTTTTATTGTTTCCATTATAAAATAATAACTCTAGTACATTATATATACTATTATATAATTATAAATGTTGTACAACCATATTAATTATTCTATCCATTCTATGAATGACAAAGTCAGCATACATATGTATGTACGGCTTACGGTCTTCAGGTCATGGTGTTGTTTTTCATTCAACAATTCATTATTTGGATTGTTATAATAATGAGTATAATTGATTTAAATAATAAATATAAACATACTAGTCATGAAGAATTTTTGATTAAATAATTTCTCAAATAAAACATTTTTTTATTATGGATTTTATTCATAAACAGTTTAATTTATGCTTGGTGTTTTACTAGACTCGAATTATGTATTGTGATTCATAAACTAATATAGTGTATGCCATTATTGAGAAATGGTGCCTAGTGGAAGGAATGGAAACTCTATCAATGCATGTATTCCCTATAGGGATTTCACTCCAACTCAAGATAATTATAGTGAAGATAGTGATGCAACCAGTGTTGGAAAACTTATAACCATACTAGGAAAACTCTCTCAGGTTATGAATAATAATATTACCCGTATGGAGAACCCTGATCCACAATGCAAAGGATAAATGTTAGACCGCTTCATCATGAAACAACCACCAACATTAAATGGGACTAGAAATCCATTTGTTGCTGATTAATGGATATGTTCCTTAGATAAAATATATCATTCTTTGAGGTGTAGCGAAAGAGAAAATGTAATCATTGGATTTTATCACCTCATATGAGATGCAGATCAATGGTGGTCATTAATTCAAAACCAAAATGGGGACAAAGATCTATCAAATAAATAATGGATGGAGTTTAAAGATATTTTCATAGAAAAATAATTTCTTGTGACCATCGAGGGGATATGCAAAGACAATTTCAGAGTCAAGGGAAAAGGAGGATGAGAATGTCGCAATGTTTGAGGCTAACTATACAAGGTTAGAAAGGCATGCTGCATATTATATACGTAACCCAAGGAGTGATATAAGTCGATTATTCGATGGGTTAAAACCATTTCTCTGTCGAGTATTAGTCTCACAATCCATCTTATCATATGAATATATTGTCTCATGTTCAATAAACATAGAAAATGAATTCTCTAAGTCTTACGACTTTAAAGAAAAGTAAGAGAAGAAGAGATCTAATGAACACTCTACAAATTGAAATAAGGGGAAGAAAGTAAATTTTTGAATTTCCATCCTACAGTAAATTTGGGTTGAAAATTGTTGGCAAATTCTTAAAGGGAATGGGGTTTTGTTACAAGTGTGGTGAAAAATGACACCAACCACATGATTGCAAGTGAATGAATGAGGCTGTCAATGTTGAATTCTACAATTGTAGAGAAATGGGGCATTATTAAAATGAATGTCTTAAGTGATAAGGAAACTTACCTCAGAAAATTCCAATCGATCAATGCCAATATTATATGATCACTACTAATGTGGTTGTAGCTCTGAATAACATGGAGGTAGGTACCTTAGTCATTTCCTCAAATTTATCCAATACATTATTTGATTCTGGATCACCTAATTCTTTCATATCTTCTGAGTTTTCCAAGAAAAATAGATATTTGCAATTTGACTTAATAGGGGAGTTTTCAGGCAAAACACTAATTGAATGTATCATTGCAATAATGTATTGTGAATCAGTTACCATTATGGAATATAATAATGCTTTATCTGCTGATCATATTGTCATTCCCATGATTGAATTTGATATAATCCTTGGTATGGATTGGATTTTGATCCATTATGTGAATATTCATTATAAGAACATGGAGGTTACAAATTTTTATAATGATAAGTAATACCTTATCTTTAAGGAAAAACATTACCATTTGATTCTCCTCTAGATACACCCCCAATATCTCTACAAAATTCAATTATTGGGGAGTAAAGGAGTGAAATAACCATGGGTGAGGGAAGGAATTTTCAAATAGTTGATGTACCTATTTTTAAGAATATGTTGATGTGTTTCTAGAGGATTTACCTGGACATCCTATAGAATGAGAAATTGATTTTTCCATTGATTTAATTCCTAGTTAAATGCCTCTATCAAAGACCCATTATAGAATAAA
Source organism: Viscum album (assembly GCA_963277665.1). Taxonomy (NCBI): domain Eukaryota; kingdom Viridiplantae; phylum Streptophyta; class Magnoliopsida; order Santalales; family Viscaceae; genus Viscum; species Viscum album. The sequence continues at coordinate 334,628,304 of OY728122.1, forward strand.
CATTGTGGAATTCATGGAACTAAAGAAAAAACTTGAGGAATTGAGTAATAAAGGATTTATTCTCCCTTGTGTTTCTCCATGGGGATACCCTGTTCTTTTTGTTAAGAAGAAAGATGAATCTATGAGGTTTTTCATAGACTACATGGAGATCAATGCTATAATAATAAAGAACAAGTATCCCTTACCTCGAATTGATGATTTATTTGATCAAATTCATTGAGATCAATATTATTCAAAGATTTACCTTTGATCTGGATACCATCAGTTGTGCGTGAAAAAAACAAGACATTCCAAAGACATCATTTCAAACTAGGTACGAGCATTATGATTTTACAGTAATGCCTTTTGTACTGTCTAATGTACCCACTTTTTTATAGATCTAAGGAATTGAGTTTTCAAGGAATATCTTGATGATATTGTAGTTGTATTTATTGATGATATTTTGGTATAATATCAATGTTAATAAGATAATTAAAATCACTTATGCACTATTCAAAAGACTCTTAGAAGAAATGAATTATATGGGAAGTTTTTCAATTGTGAATTATGGCTTCATGAGATTTATTTTCATGTCTATATTGTTTTTAATAATTGAATCTCTATTGAACCTTATAAGACTACAGCAATATAAAAATGGCCAGCACCGATGAGTATAACTTAGATACACAGTTCTTTTGGTTTAGAAGGTAATTGTCATTATTTTGTCTAGAATGTTTCCCAACTGGCTATTCCTTTAACCAAACTCACACGTAATGGGGATAAATTTTTTTGGAAAAAAGAATGTAAAGAATTTTTTGATTAACTAAATACAATATTATTCAATTCTCTTATCTTGACTCTACCATTGGGGAATGATGGGTTTGTTATTTATAGTGATGCTTCAATGAAAGGACTTGGTTGTGTCCTTATGGAAAATGATAGAGTTATTGCCTGTGCATCATGATAGCTAAAAATTCTTGAACAATACTGTCCTACTTCAGATCTTGAGTTATCAGTTGTAATCTTTTCTCTGGTGATATGAAGAGTCTATCTCTATTGTGAATATGTGAGATATATACCGATCACAATAGTTTGAAGTATATTTTCTCACAAAAATAATGCAACATGATGAAAAGGATATGTCTTGAAATACTCAAGGATTGTAAATTCAGTATACACTACCACCCAAGGAAGGAAAATAAGGTGGAAGATGCTTTGAGCAGAAAGGATCATGGAGTTTTGAACAAGATGAGAGTTGAAAGAGATCATATATTGATTGGTCTAGTACAGATGGATATCAGAATAATAATGTTATGTGAAACATCAATACATTTTTAAATGGTTTCCAAACCATCATTACTATAAAAGACAAAAATTTATCAGACTGATGATGAGGAGTTTCAAAAGAAAATTAATACTATGAATGATGAGAGATTTATCGACATTGTATATGAAGATGGAATTGTGAAATTTTGGAAGAGACATTGTGTTCCAATATACCTAATCTAAAAATAGAATTTTGGGATTATGATAATAGATCCAATTTATCTATACAACCTGGTAGAACTAAGATGTATAGAGATTTTACATAACATTTTTTTTTGGAAAACAAGAAAAGGGTGATTGCTGATTATCTGTCAAGATGTATGGATTGTGAACATGTGAAGGCTGGAAGACAACATCTTAGAGGAGTCATGCAACCTCTTCCAACACCAGAGAGGAAATGGGATGAAATTACGATGGACTTAGTCATGGGTATACCAAGGAATCCTATATGGAATGATGAAATATGGGTCATTGTTGATTGTCTTACCAATTCAACACATTTTCTTGCTATAAGGGATGTTTTACCACTTAAATGTTTAGAAAGACTATATATTAATTATGTTGTAAGACTTCATTATGTTCCCATATCTATTGTTTTTTATCGTGATCTTCGTTTTACATCCAGATTCTGGAATGGTCTTCAGAAAGCCTTAGATTTTGAATTTCATTTAAGCACTACCCACCACCCTCAAACTGATGGACAATCAGAACATACTATTCAGACCGTATATGACATGTTGAGATCTTTCTCACATGACATTCAAGGTATATGGGATCAATATTCACATCTGGTATAATTTTCCAATAAAAATAGCTTCCATTCACGTATTCATATGGAACCATATGAAGTGTTATATGGAAAGAGATGTCGCACACAAACTTTTTGGGATGATATTGGTGAAAGAAAACTCATAGGCACAGAACTTGATGAAGAAATAATGGAAAATATAAAGATTATCCAAACCCACATCAAATCATCTCAAAGTAGAAAAAAGTGTTATGTCGATAAACGAAGGTAGGATTTGTATTTTCATGTAGGAGATCATGTTTTTTTGAAGGTGTCTCCTTGAATGGGTGACATACGATTCATTAAGAAGGGAAAATTAAGTCCCATGTACATTGGACCATTTGAAATTTTAGAACGAATTTGATTTTTAGCTTTCCTTTTAGAAATTCTACCATGTCTCTCTAAAGTTCCTGATGTGTTCCATGTATCACTATTGAAAAATACATTCCTGGACCGACGCATGTACTCACTTATGAATAAATAGAACTAGAACCTGATCCATCTTATTGTGAAGATCCTATAAGTATTCTTGATATTAGAGAACATGTGTTGAGAAACTGGACGACTTGTCTGGTGAAATTTCTATAGAGAAACCATAAGATAGAAGAGGCAATGTGAGAACCAGAGAAACATAGGATGAAGAAAATCCCAAATCGTTTTATGTAGTTGTATTTTAGAATTTTCCAAGGAAGAATTTTTTTGAAGCAGTGAAGAATGTAACCCCCCCAAGCTTCCAAGGTATGCTTCTCCTTGAATAATATAATAACTTTCCATGTACAGAACATTGAGTTCTAGCACACCAAGACCAATCAAACTAGCTATTATTAATAGTAATACCCACTATTTGAAATTATTTAAATTTTATTTTTTAAAATGGACTTCATTTTTTGGATTTGGAATATCCAAATTAGCTTAGGGTGAATTTTTGGTATTTTATTGAAAAAAATAAATTTTTAATGAATAGTGAAAAACACTATGTTACTGTTTAAAACCGACATTTTATTTAAATAATTATTTTTAATTAAAATGTATTTTAAATTCAAAATAGATATATAATACCTATATTATTCGAATTTAATTCATTAAATTCAATTTATAATAATATTTGATAGAATAAATTTTGTTAAACTTTATAACATCTATTACCCACCTTCTAGGAACATTTGAAAATTTGTTTAAAACGTGATTTTAACGCTTATCTGAATTGAATTTCAAAAAGCTGAGGGACATAGTTCACATCAGTATGTAAAATGGGGTCCAATAGGATGAAAATAATTTTTGGTGAATAGTAACTTTTGAATTTTATTTACCACCGTTAAATGAAAATATGGTAATTAAAGGTAAAAATGATATTATAATTACCCTAACACAAGTAATAATTCTATTGGAGACATGTTCTTCGACCAAAATAAAACTTATGAATATAATCTGATCATCATTGATCCACTTCTATTAGATTAAGACATTTATTATTATTTTATTTAAAGAACAGTTAAAAGTGTTAAATTCAAATTTAAATAACTAAAAAATTTTTAATATAGGGTTATACATAAGATAAATTAGACTATAAATATTCATGAGAAAGATAAAAATATTTTCTACATAATGGTATTTTATTTATAATTTATAGACATTAAATAATTAAATTTATTTATAACACAGTGATGATATAGTAGTTACCTTATCAATGAAAGATTAAAATAATTTATATTATAACCATTACAATAAATGTAATTTGAGACATAGGATGAATTCCATGAATTTTTTAGGTTAATATGACATTTTAGGATTTTTTTAATGTATTTTTTTCAAAGTAATCGTTTTTTTACTTTCCAAAAAAATCAAATACACAATAGTTTCAAAATTGACATAAATGAGTTTTTAGAACAAATAATATATAATTAAATGACATAATATTCCTAAAAATCTATTTTTTTGCTAAAGGAATTATATAATGATATATATATATGTCATTAATGAACCACTTGAGGTTTCCATGGCATTTTATAGTAAGTTTATTAACCATGTAATATCAAAATACAAGAAGACATTGTAAAAGTTAGACTATTTAACAAAGAGTAAAATCTAAAATAAAAAGTTAATATGGTGAACTAAACTGGTCTAAAAACTATTGGTTGAGATTATTTCGATCCATACCCACTTTATCCTAAAAATAAAACTTTTTTAGCCATTATAAAACCAAAATTATTTTATAATAAAATAATATTTCAAGCTTTTCCTAAGTGGACCCTCACCTATCTTATTAATGGGTACTTCCTCTTCTCTCAAAATCACACCCCAAGCTATTTTTCTTGGCTAGACCTGGGTCAAATATCTTCCCAACTACCCTCAATTTAACATAGAGGCCATACATTGATCCAAAAGCCAACTTATGGATCCCTTTTGATCAAATCAAAAGGGAGAACCTGAAGAAGAGGTAATGATTTCATCACCTCTTTTAACGTTATTTTCTTCTTCCACTTACTCGTTCTAAGTTGTTTCAGTAATAAAATAATAATCATTGTTACTTCTACATATATTGATGTTCGTAAAAATATGGGACAACCATATTCATCATTTAATCAATCCTATGAATGAAAAATTTACCATATGTGCGTACGTACGGCTTACGGTCTCCACATCGTGGTGTAGTTTATTATTCAACAGTCCATTATTTAGATGGGTATAATAATGAGTATAATTTATCTCAATAAAAAATATAACATTTTAATGATTCTGTATTTATGATATACCATCAAATTACATACGATTTTACCATCAATATAATGATATTGTTGCTCGTGCGTTCGTACGAATTACAGTCTCCAAGAAAGTGATGTAATTCAATCCCCATCATAACCATTAAATAATAATTTAATTTGATGATTAAAAATAATTTATAAGAACATAATATCATTATGAATATTAGACAAATACATCCTATCCATTTCAATCAGGACTTACATAGCAAAACATATAAAGGAAAATGAATTAGTTAACACCTGAAACAATGATACTACTGAAATATTGTTAACAAATCAATATTAAAAGATCAAATATGATAACATATTTATGTATGTGATTATTATATAATTTAAGAAAAAATGTTTTAACTCTTTTACATGATGTTAACAAACCCTTTAAAAGGTAAAATTATAATGTAATGGTATATTTTACAATCTCATTATTATCTTAGGTTGTTTATATGTAAGTATCTATTGAGACCTCTTCATCATCCACATCCGTGTTTCTTAAAAATGTACTTCTAAACATTTTTTCTATTTACTAAACTATGGGTTAAATTCATTTATACAATTGTTTGAATTTTTATAAAATGTTATGAAATAAATGATTCTGTTGATTTCCAAATAGGGTATTTTATGTCTTTTTCAGCAAATTAAGATAAGAATGTATTTTAACTTATACAACGGGTGCAACTATTTTTCGCCATTATAACACCTTCTAAGATTCCCTTACCATATTATTAAATTAATTACAAAATAAATGTTTTATTTTATAATTAGATGAATTTTAAAATATTTCACAATAAAAATAGATATTTCTCTCAAATAGTTTTGATTTCATCTATGTAAACATCCATTGATGGGTTTTAAATTAGTTTGATATTGATTTATTATGATACAATCTTATGTATTGTATTTAAGGTTTTTCGATATGTTTGACTACGAATGTGTTGTTTATAAACCATTCATGGGTTAAAGTTAAAGTATTAACATTTCGTATGATAGTTTAAATAGGAATGTTTATGTTATGTTTCAAACTTTTCACATGAGGAACTTATTAGACTCAGTATGTGACAGGTTGTGCCCGCTATAGATCCTCAGTGCATCAGTAGTTCTCAGTAGACAAACTAGTGTCTTGGCACAAGGCCTTAACAAAATCTTATTAGTATTCTTGGAATAAGGCCTTGACTATGTTGTTATTATGTCCGACATTATGCAATCCACCATTATGAAATTAGATATTGATATTAAAAGTGATAATTTTACTAGTAGAATATCCTTGTGAATAAATAAATGAAATTTTTTGATTTACTTTTTCCATATTATGATGATGTTTAATTTTAGAAGGCTCTTGTTTTAGTCTTATACATTTACTTCATCATGTATTCTTATTTATGAATGTTTCTTCTATATTTCTATCCTTAATGAGCATCTGATATCACACATTTTTTATGTTTTGTCTTTTCAGGGATGTGAAGATGTATGTTATGGTTGACCTATAGTGATAGGCTATGGGATAAATCTGTGTTCAAACGATTCAAAATGTGGTTGTTCTTTATTTCATTATTAAATTTAAAACTTTTGTATGTATCAAGTATATCCAAGGCTAGTAAACATATCGGCCTTTTAGGACATGATCCCTTATGATTATACCAATGTTATTTAATAAGGCACTGACTCTGGGTAACTAGGTTTGGGGCGTTACACTCAGCCCCCCTCATATCTTTCTATAATTTTCGGTTAAACCATTTAACATTACCCAAGAGAGTGGTCTTGTTTGACGGAACTTTCTGTCTACATTCCAAAAATATATACAAAATATTATTCATAATAAACATATTTCTCCAATGGATTAACCACTATGTATAATATATTTGAATGGTAAGTAATGTAAATCATTTGGAGAGACACATGAACACATCATAATATTGAGAGAGATTCAGTGGAAACACTAATCAATACGCTACTATCCTGATACAATCATGAATTTCTGAAAGACTGATATAACTTGTTCATAACAGTCCATTCCTTCAGTATCTCATCAATATTTTCTAGGGAGATATTCATCAGAATAACTTTTCACCCACTTCAATATTGACATAATTTCTATTATTATAAGAATAAATTTGTTATCAACTACGATATTTTACTATGGGCTATTGAATGGATCTAGAATTATATTCCATTTCATTATCTTAATCAGGTCCCAGTAGCATTATTTCTACATATTTATTCCACCATGTTAGAGTTATGGATTTCTTACCATATTGGGATTCATAATGATCCATAAAAATGATTTATGGAAATATATTATTATAATAAAATTCTACCAAGGTAATGTGTTGATCCAAACCACCATTTAAATCCAAAAATAATGATATCATCATGTATTATTGAATTTCAACATTCCACTCAGACTATCCATAAATTTGAGAATGTTAAATAGTTATGAAAATTAATTCTATGTCCAGATCCCACAAGATACTTTTCCTGAACATCAATTTAATTCAAGAATCTAGATATGATACAATAGAGATTGATACTCCAGGAAATTTTACCAAATAATTAATATATGTTATGGAAAGATGATTAATAAAGAAATATTCTCTAATATCAATTATGGGTTCCATCTTCATAAGGTGGTGGAATACAAGCCTTATAGCATTATTTCATTTAGGTGTTTTGGTGAGTCTGAGAATAAAATATAGGGTGATTCTTTCCCATTTATGTTAAGGTATGGTTTATAGATGCAACATCCCTATTTTATTCTATTTCTTAGAATGAATATGATAAAATACCAAAAACCACGAAACATACTCTACTATAATGCAATTATTTCTATACTATTAGAAATACTCGTCCATGTATCTATATTTCGTTGTACATCCTAGAGGAATGATGAATGATGAACAATCTTCCTCATCAAAAAACTCATTCTTCAAATATGGTATTGGTAGGAAATCTGACTATTTCATAAACCGTATTATTAAATAACAATCATGGTTGAACATTTGAAAATTTCTCACGTTATTTTGATGTTTTATATCTTCATTATACAACTCATTAATATTCTATTGGATAGATGGTTCAATATTCATTTAATCCATCTATTATATCTACAATTCGAATATGGTTTCTTGATTTATCCATTGTGAAATAATAAATATTGGACCTTTTGTGATTCTCTCAATCGATAATCCATCCTGATTTTTTTGGATCAATGAATCTTCCACTTGGTTCGCATTCTAGTGTGGTAATATACTATGGAGTCATAATCATTAATCATCTCCAACAATAATTATTAATGCATGTTCATCTCTTTTTGGGTTATGAAATAAAAAAATATTTTGTGATTGGTATATATATTTCACCTTTCTCTATAGAGATAATTCCTCTGTATCATTAATGATAAAAGTACCACTGCTAACTCTAGGTTTTTTCTTTGGTAATTTTTTCCAGGGATGTTAAATTGGCATGAGGCATAAGTTATCGTCATTACATTTTTCATTAGAACACATCCCATTAACATATTTGATTCATCACAATAGATCAAAAACCATTATTTAATACATGGTAGTATTTGTATATGTGAACTAACCAACCTTCTCTTAATCTCCTTGAAATTTTATTCTGAATCCTCTATCTATATGAACTTAAGACTTTTCCAAGTCAACTTAGTGAGTTGATTATAAAATCGTGAGAAATATTTAACTAAATGGAGATAATAACCAGCCAACCTATGAAAACTTTGGATTTTAGTTATCAAGGTTTTTCTAGGACATTTCTCAATAACTTCTTTCATTGAAGGATCTATTGATATAACATATGTAGAGATTATATGACCCGTGAATGAAACTTTTTGATTCATGAATTCAGAGATGGTAAATTTTTCATAAGGATTCTTCTTTCTCATGATCTTCAGAATAATCTAGATTTAATCATCATACTCTTCCACTACATATAAATATACATGAATATCGTCTATAAATACCACAACAAACTGACCTTCATACTCTCTAGAGACTATATTAAATTTTTCCATGATGATATTGGGGTCATTAGTAAGATGAACTGACATCACTATAAATTTACATTATCCAAACCTTGTACATAAATCAATATTTGTTATATCCTATTTCTTAACCCTCAATTTATAATGTTTAGAATGAGAGTCATTCTATTCAAATTATTGAGCTATGTGTAGTCGATCAAATAATTCTTCAATATAAGGGTTGATAGAATATCTTTATTTATTGTGGCCTTGTTATATTCTTGATAATCCATATAGATGTACATTGATATTTATATATTCATAAAAAAATAGAATAAGTGAACCCCATGGTGATGCACTAGGGTGTATGAATCTCTTATCTAGATTCTCTTGGAGTTTTCCATCATTTATTGTAACTCAGTTGGGTCCAATCTATAAGGAATCATTGAAATATACTTAGTAGTATGTTTAATTTTAATTGGAAACTCCCCTTCACAATTGAATTGAAGGATCAACTATTATACCAGAAATTGGTCAACAAACACCCATTAAGTAGGTGTATCCTTTATTATGAGTTTATCTCCAACCATATGAGATAGATAATGTTAATGTATATGTAATAAGACCCACAAGATTTATGAAATTTCCATTTGAAGTCCATATTCATCTTTACATCGATAAATGATCAGAGGATCGTTTTGAATATTAATTGTAACATCCATTCCTCAAAAATTGATATGATATACATATAGATAAAGACAATCCATTCCCAGAATCACATTGAATTTAACTAAAGGGATAAGCACATGATTTTAATGAATAAATTTCCCATAAAGCTCAATAATAGATTAACAATAAATGTGATATGTCCCCATTGTTCCAATAAGAATTTTCAATGCTATCTCAATATCGAATTTTTAGGGGATATAGTGAGATCTAGAAAAAATTATTTAGAAAAATGGAGTTCTTGGATCCATAATCAAAAAATTAATTTGTTGTTCTAGAGTGGAAGATAAGATCACATTCCAACCTTACACTCTCATAACTTAGTTTAGTGGCCATGATCGCATACTATTTTCATTTTTCATTATAATTAAGAGGTTGTTTTCATTGATAATAATATACTATATGATTCATCAAATGGTTGGTATAATTTCCATACTTATTTCATTTGATTATTTCGAGTTCGGGTGGTGCATTATTTTTGATATTGTTTTCTTCTATTTTGTTATACGGCCTACTAATTATAGGTCGACAATAATTAGCTTCATGAACCACCTTATATATTTAAAACACTACCAACTAACATTAAAAAATATTCATTGATCTTAAATCTTACATTTTTTTATTATTGAAGGATGTAATTTCCTTCCACCATATGATTAATTTCAGTTTTCAGAAAATAGAATCTTTATTTTCTTTTCAAAACCATGTTAATGGTGGGAGTCCCCATTTTCTATTTCAGTAGTGAGTACACATAGAATTATTTATTCATATATAATGAAGTCTCTTTTAGATAATTCCTTTAATGGAGATGGTTTTCAGAAACCAAATAATCAATAAAATTTTATTTCATGGATTATAATTAAACCATAGGCACACCATGCATGCCTTTCTAAATTTTCCACATTGTTACAAATTAATTCGTTATCCTTTTTTTAGCTCAAGAAATTCATTTTCTATCTTTTTATAAATAAGTAAAGGGAATTACTTATTGAATAATATTCCATTAAACTCATCCCATTGAAGGGATTAAATTTATTATTCTTTCAATATATTCTTGGTAATATTCCACTATTAATCTACTACTCCTTCCACACAACAAATTAGGATAATGTTTTTTTCATATCTACAACATTCAATAAAAATAATATTTTCTAAAGGGTGTTGATCCATCTCCCAACCACTAGTGGATCAAAATATCAACTAATATAATGCATTTGTTTCGTCAGGAATGATTAAACAATATATTTATCCCTCCCTTGATTATTAGGAAACATGGAATAATTCATAGTCATAGGATATTATAGGATCCTAGTATCATTATTATATACAACAGTTTCTATAACATTTGATTTACTGTTTGGAAAATCATTGTATTTTCCATCACATTCAGCATAAACATTATTTCCTTGGCTTCTATCCATTGACTGAAACAAAAACTCATAGTGTTAGTAACAATAACATAGTTTAAAAAAATATATTTCTATGATATTTTTAATATAATGTCTAAATCGTAATACCTTCTACTATGAAACATTATCTTCATCCTAGTTCATTCATGATAGTGACCAAAACATTTTATTTTATCCTATAACTAGACCAATATCCATGGTTTTCAAAAAAAAATATATAAAATCTAATAATTGACTACACCCTCCTCTAATTCAATATATAACATAATTTATTTTTATAATCAAATATAATATCTATATAGATTAATATTCAATATTTAAATATATAATCCTATATTGAATCACATAGGTTTAGAATATTTTGATAATTGATATAAAATATACTTATTTAATTAAATATCATCATATTCTCTCATAAAGATCTTCCCTCAAAGTAATATTAATTCTATACCATAATAAATGTATTTATCATATAATGGTAACTGTGACATAGGAAAAGGCTGAGCTAAGATTCTCAGTAATGGTAAACATGGGAGAATCCAATCAATGATCATATGCTAGAATAAAATAAGCATAAGGGTATAAAATTTTGATCATTAAATATAAATTTTTTAACCAATATAACAAAGATCATAAGAATGAGTAATGACATGAATAATTATCATTTCAAAATAAATGAATCATAAGAATAAAAATTCATCATAACTAAATCATGAACAATAATTTCATGTAATATATGTGGGTGGAAATATCACATGTATAGAAACCATTTAATTTGTCAATGATAACTACCATGAGCATCAAATCATGAATCAACACATGTTTCCCATAGTTCAATAATAGCATCTATTGGTTTCCTGTAACAGACAAAGCACATCCACCTGTTTCCCCTAACATATCAATCACATAAACATGTTTTCTATTACTATATCATAAGATATAATACAATATAAAAATAAATAAATAGAGATACAGGTCCCACCCATCATATAATGAAAATCATAAAAATATGTTCCAAAATATCATAAATCATTCATCACATCAAAAAACATGAAATAAATGAGTTACATTAACATTTCATCATAACATAACCTATGAAATAGAAATGGGATTTATTAAAAACATATCTTTTCATCATAATTATTAATAATACAGAAAAATAAAAAGAATTTTATCATTGGATCATATCACTGTTGAATTTAAAGTATCTATTAAGGTTTTCATTTTAGATGGAAAATTATTTTTGAATGATCACTATGAATAATTATTGAGGCAGATGACTTTTCCATTTTAAAATCAATTGCATATTTAAAAAGAAACATATTTAAAAATGAAAAAAATTTAATTGAAAATAAACTTTAAAAAAAATTAAATGAACCTTCAAATATATTAATAATCATGATATTGAAAAATATTCCCATGTTGTAAGAAAACAATATCCAATAAATTGTTTTTTGAAAATTCACAAAGTACCTCATTTAGAAAATAAAAAAAAGCTTCCTCCAAAAACAATTTATTAAAAATTCCAACATGGGTAAAAATGATTTTAAACAATTTTAGTTTGATAATAGAATTATTTTTTAAAAACATGTATTCATATGTAAAATATTCCCCAGCAGATACATACATGAAAACATTTCCAAATAATGATGAGATTAAAAAACCCCTTAAATCAGGTCTCAATTTTCTTCATTCACATTAAAAACTCATCTATAATAAATATGGTTTTATTATAAATTTATTATATAAAAATATTAATATTTATAATAAAATTTATTATAATTTTTAAAATCTTATGACCTTTTTATGAATATGTTTTTATTAAAATCATGGTTCTGGGTGATAACTACTTTTTATTCCCAGCATGTTTCGAATCAGTTATCAAGGTCCTTATAATTGGATCATGGTCCAATAGTTTCCATATTTCTATACATGGTATTATAATAATATATTTTCATTATATATTTATATTTATAATTGTAGATAAAAGTATATAGTGAAAAACAAATTACACGATTCATGAAGATGGTGGGCCATACATACATATGAATATTGTTACCACTTTTGACTAGTGGAATGAAATAAATATAAAAAATAATTAACAATTATATAATTATTATAGAATCATAAATATCATATTTATTCATAAAATTAATTCTTCTTACTATCCATGTGAAATGTATATTAAGAATGAATCTTGTAACATCATGGAGGTGATGGTCCACTAATATGCCCAAATGACACTATCGTTACACAATGGATTATAGGGTAATAAAGTAGAAATGGGATTATAATTACTGAAATAAAATTATTTCATATATATAATATAAAAAAATTCAACCCATCATGATAACCGTAAATAAAATACGGTGATGAAAAAGGAATTGTATCTCTAAGAAGAGACAATGAGTCATACGCACACACACAAAAACATTTACATCTTGTTTGATATGAAAGAAGTGTATAATTGTGTTTTGAAAATTATAATAACATTTATGAATATTGAAGATATTTATTTTATTAAATTTTAAAAAATATCATTGATTTATAAGATTTAATTTAGTGTTCAAAAAATAATGTTATCTGTTAGTTTTACTACCTCTTCTTTGAAAAGAATCATTTAGATATCCTTTAAAGGGCTCTAGGGTAGGTCTTGTCGAAATAAAAGAACTTTTATAATGTTTATAGGGATACTTATTAGATATATTATTTAGGTGATATCAATATCAATTGCTCCATGTGGTGTAAATAAATGAGGTAGGAGTTTCCCTTTTATAAGTTAGGGGAAAGGCACTCATGGAATTTCTTAAAAGATATAAAATGTAATATGATTTTTCAATAGAATAACAATTTAATATTGTAATTATTTATAACCTAGGATAGTATATGGTTGAATTATCATCAAACTATAATATTTTTACACATTTAATTGTTATTTTAATATTATATATTTGTTTAATAACTTAGTTAAAATATATTAACATTAACTGTGATAACATATTTTTCACTCTAAAAATGTGATAATTGTATATAGAAGATAAATATTTACTGATAAATGTATAATGGGTGAAATATTTGAACATATATTATCATATAAATCCTTATTTATTTTTTATTATTTTTAAAAAATATAGTAAAATAATATTTTCATAAAATATTAATTTCATAATATATATTTATTATCAATTTTGACATATTTCATTATATTAAATTTAATAAAATAGGAATAAAATATTATCAAAATAAATTATTTTAACAAATATACATGGAATTATTAAAATTTCTTTCATATCCATAAATATATCAAATTGCAGTACTTCTAAAATTATTAATATAATTTATTAATTTTTTACAAAAATTAAATTATTAGAGTATTAAAGTTGTGTAAATATTTAAGGTAATTAGTCATTCACTAAGAATAAAAAATAAATTATCATAAAAATATTCAAATTTTATATTTTAGAAGATTTTTTATATTAGAACATAACCCCAAGAAAACTCCATATTAAAAATAATATATTTATAAAAAATTAGAGTGTGACATGTTTGATGTTTCTTGAAATAAAATATTATGAAGGTCAAAATCTAAACCAAATGGCCATAAAATTACACATAAATGAATATTAGAAGACAATAATTTAAATAAATTCATAAAAAATTTAATTAGACAATTAGGTTCATTTTATAATTCTTATCATTTTACTGTTCACATTAATCACTCAATTTATAGTTCATAATTGAAAAAAATTATTAATGTTAGTTTTCATATTAATCAAAAATAAAGGGGAATTATTTAATCAATTATTATCTAATGACTATAAATATGATTTTTTTTCAAATTCCAAACAAATAAATTATAGAATTTATTTAGAAACTAAATTGGAACAACGTAATGAAATCCCATTTATCATATGAATTAGCTTTTTAAAAATAAAATAAATTAATGCTAAATTCATGTGTAAAATTCATTTGAAAAACCAAAATTTATATTGAAAGGAAATAATTAAATTTTAAAATCAATACAAATCAAAATTTTAATTTTTAAACACTAAGAAAAATACTTTTTATTGAAGATAACTATTTTCCACAATTCAATAAAAATGAATATTTTTTGACAATTCTCAAAACTTAATCCAATGAAAATTTTCAATTAATGATTTAAAAATGGTATAATTTTTATAAAATAATTTTATTAAAAATTTAGATACATTATTTATATTATTTTATCAAAAAATCAATAAAATTTTTAAAATAAAAGGTATAATTAAGGAAAAATAACTTCACTAAATATCGAGTGCTTATTTACAATGAATTAATTAATACATTATAAATTAATCTTACAATTATGTATGTCATATATTAGTTATATCTATTCAAACCCACCATTTTAATTACTAGGATGTAATTTGAACATAATAATTTAATAATGCATCATGGTCGATCTAAACTCGATGTTTCTTGAAATGCAAGCCATATATGAAATAAGATTATTAAATGAAACAAATTTCATTAAGATTTGGTTCTGTTATAGGAAGAAACATAAAATAGGACAACATAATCATAATTGAATAACCACTTCTAGGAAATCATAACAAAATTTTCAAGGATAACCTCACATGAATGAAACATGATACTTATAAGATTAAAATATTTTATAAATGTTTTAGAGCTCTATTAGGGAGAACCCATCATATGTTTATTTTTTCATTTTTCACATTTATAATATGACATATGATTATATTTCATCTTTCTAGTCAAATGATTAAGGTTTTCTTAAATTGTAATTCTGCAATTATTTAAGGATTATTAATTATAAGGGAATAAACATGAATTAAAACAAGGGTAGGTATTTACAACATAAATGTTACGAATTGGAAAATCATGATATAATTTTGGAGGCATAAAAGGTATAAGAAAGAGTTTATATAATTGAATAATGAGGTAGGAAGGTAATCATTCCTTTTTTTCAGTTAAATTTGATATTAAATTAAAAATTATAAACATAATATTACAGAATATATTATTAATTAAAAGGATTATAAAAAAGGAAGTGCTTGAATCTAAAAGAGGTTGGAGGGAACCCATTACCATGATAGGTTTCTTCTTAATTATTGGATGGCTCTCCATAAAACCTAAGAAACACCATGAGAATTATATTGAGAGATAAAAATAAACAAAATTATTATTAAAAGTATTTTGATTCAAGAGTAACAGGATAATGGATCAGAATTTGTAGGAAAATAGGGAAAGTATTTTATAGATTTCTATTTTAGGCAATGGAAATATAGTAAATTAACAATTTCAATACCATTGAGGTGTCATGGTATTATCTAAATTTATATGAAATTGGATACTATATTTTATTATTTTAAAATTTTAAATTTAAAAATATTTAATTAAATATTTTTTGGTGGATGGAAATATATTTGATAAAGAATTAATTGTAAAATACATAAAATAAATATTAATTTTTGGATGATTTATTATATGTTTGTTAAATTAATCTCAATAATTTAAAATACATTATTTTAATGATTAATACTATTTTTTCTATTTATCCCTCATAGTTTTAATTATTTCAATTTTATGTCATTATTATTTCATAATTCTTATTATATATTGATACGTGGTTTATTTTTAACCCAAAAATTATTCTATCCCAGAAAATTTCAAAAAAGTCACCATTTTATATTTTTATTATAATGAAGTAAAAAATATTACTTAAATAATCTAAATAATTTTTTATATATCATATCGTAATTTTTAAGTAAAATAATTATTTATTTAAGAAAATTATTTTAATGAAAAATTTTACGTATTAACTAATAAAATATTACTTTGGAATATTTCAACCCAAATAGGTGAACATCGACATAATGAATTCCTGAGTTTATGAAAATGAGCCATTTATATTCAAAGGATCAAAGAATAAGAATACTTCATGGCTGAAATCCATGATATTTAGATGGCCATATGATTGGGTTATGCAGCTATATAATAGTTCCAACATCTTGCTCCACTCCTAGGTCATTAAATCACCTAACCCCAAAATCATCTAAATATGTACTTAGGAAATATTTTCCATGATGGTCCAATTTGTGGTCACTCCTTACAATTATATTTAACTAGGATATAACATCCCCTGACTCCAAATGAATCACTTGACATAATCAAAAATGCCTTCCATGATGGATGGATCAATGGTTTCTATAGATCACATGACTTGTTCAGATTATCTGATTTCCATACCCTAACCAATTAAAAAGAACAAATTGTTGATACGATGTCGATGGACTCGCACCTCACAAATTCTATTGATCAAGAGATACACTATAGACAAGTGAACTCAATCATACAGGTCACATGAGAAGATACCGACTTATATGGGTATCATCCACCACCTCAAAAGCATTTACACACCTTTAATACCATATTGACTATAAAATATAGTGGGGGTGGGGTTTATAACACCCCCATAATCCCTCAGTATGAAAATAATTAGAAAAAATAATACATAGATGATGAAATGAGAAACATGTTAAATGAGAGGTTAGAGACATCAATTTCTCCGTTTTTTAATTTATGTGATTATTTTTGAAAGATGGGAACATAGAAAAAGTGTGAACATTAATAAATTTTATAAATTTTATTTGTTATCCTTGTCCATGTGAAAATCTCTAAATGTTTTTATTATAGGACTCCATAATGTGTTTCTAGTCATCTGATGACATATCTAATACAAGATCATAATTTGTTGCTTCTTATCCCAATAATGATTATATAATCACAAGACCCCCATTTCAATACAGTATATCTTTACACCTCCCACTTTTTCTAATGACATTTCCTCATTATCCTAATGAAATTTTCCAATTCCAACTTAAATAATGCAGCACCTCCTCCCATAAATGTGTACATGGAACTATTGAATCTATATTGTTCTATTTTCCACCAATGTTTTCATATACCTCATGGTAGTCCAACCTAGATTAATCCAAACTCATGTCCTCACATATCTATAATTCTAATGAGTTATATTCATACTTTGGGATTCCCCTACATGTGGAAGTCCCATTCAAATCAACTTTTGAAATGCACATGATATTTTATTTTTCCCTCGTTACTCACCATGATCTTGATTCATCTTGACGTGAGATCTAATTTGATTTCAATTTTTACAAATATAAAATATATTCAACATTGGATTCCTTATTTGGTGTATGTTCCCTTTTGTTTCTATATTTTCTACATTCCTTATGATCTATAAACATATGATGGTCCTCCACTATAGTTATGTCCCTACACATTTCATCCATGAGACTATATTGCAAATGGGAATACAACATTGTGTAATATGCATTATTTTCCTCAAATGGATATAGTACTCATGGGAAAAACAAATAACTACATGGACATCCAACATAGTGTAATCACCATTCTCTTATTTACTTGGAAATACTCCTTTTGAGATATAATCATACCTTTGGCTTCATCTCTAGGTATGATCATCATTCAAAGAAAAATATGTAATTCACTTGATCTTTCATAATATATTATTTATCACACATAGTATTAATCATGTTGGAATAGAGTTATCATTTTATTACCCTGTTACCAAAATTATTGTATTTCCATGATGGCCCTCCTTATTCAGTGTAAGACTTAGCATTTTTCAAACATGTCTATGTTCATAATAAGACTTAACCATATCATGGAAATCCGATTCTGTGTAATCCAATATGTTTTCTCTCTCATTGGTTAAAATTAACCATTAGTTAAATTACTCTTCCATTCCCACCATCCGAATATAAGAAAATTATATTTGTAAGGTCATGATGGAGGCTCATACATTCCTCATATGAGCTTCTTATAATCCTATTCCTTTTATATATTGGATACACAAGATACCTTTTCTTATCTCAATCCCAGCATCCATTATTATAATTTTCTCCCATGTTTGTTTATATATCTTTCCCTTCAAATGATCATACTTTCCATTGAGACCATAATACCTTTAATATATCAACCAATTTATATATTTGTATATACCAAGTGAAAAAAACATCATCACTACATGTCATTAAAATTCATGATACAATTCATCTATGTAATTAGTTAAACTAGATGGTCAACATCATCAACATATATTGTTAAACTACATATCTAATATGATCATAATATTTTGTTAAATTAATTGTTAATTCCCTCACCATATGATGTTAAGCTGCATGGTTAACATTCTTATATTTGGATGTTAAATTTCATGACATATGAATTATGATGTATATAATTATTCATTTTACATAATATATAATATGCCTAAAAAAATTGTCCATCCCCCATATCCAATACATACAAAAATAATCCTCTGTATGACGACACTCCTTGTGGATACCATCATTCTATTTTGATATTATCATTAAATTTCCCCGTATAGATTTTAAATTAAAATATTGCTTATGAAGAAAAAATACCTATCTTATGAGATGTATTCTTTATGAGATCAATATTACTAGCCAATATGTGTCCATACCATTCATAAAATCAACAATGTATTGATCCATATGACCAGTTAGCTATAAATTCTTTTTTCCCACCTCAATTTTGACTATTGTGTAGTAAATATATATGGTTAATTTTTTAAAGGCCTATGTTTTCCCATATATATTTTATATCTTTCTATCAAGCACTGGGAAATATTTATTTTGAATATGCATTCACAACTAGAAAATGGAGCTACTTCCATGGATCTATAGATATGGTTTTAAAACCTTTTCTATAGGCCTACTTTCCATGGCCAACAGCCACGGTTTTCCGAAATATGGCCATAGGACAATTTGTTCATTACCCTATGGCCACGGTTCTCCAAAACCATGGCTATAGGGTTCCCTTGCTTCTGAGGGAAATAATTTCCCACCAAAAATTTGTCGGGAAGCCCTATCTCTCCAGTTTTGAGTCTATTTCCATGATTCTTATTAATATATATATCATAATATATATATATACCCAAATTGTGGCGCGGTGCAATGGTAAGTGCTTCGGACTGCATAGTGGAGGTTCAAGGATCAAAACCCGCTTGGGACATTTATAATTTGGGCTATTTCCAGGGTTTTTCGAGGCTATTTCCATAATTAAAACCATGGAAATAGCCACCTTAAGCCACAATTTAAACCATAGCTATAGTTCAAGTGCCACCGTTTTAATTTGGAGTCCTATTGCCATGTTTTCAAAACTGTGGGAATTGGTAGCTATTTCCATGGTTAAAATCATGGCAATAGGCTGGGACCTACTACCATGAAGATAGCGGCCACAGTTGGCCAAAACTGGGGTTTTACTCTTTTGGCACAGTTTTGGGGCATATTTCCACTATTTTGAACCGTGGAAATAGCCATTTTTTCAGTTTTGATTGTGCCTCTCAAATTTATAAACTATATAGTCTCTGATTTTTTCCTCAATAGTAAATATAGGATGCCTCTCTAAGGATTGTTCCCAACATCCATGTTGTCACACCTCATCCAGTCACACGACTCTATTCAATATATAAGAATATGATACCCTAATCTTAATTATTAAATTTCCCTTTCTTGTGAGTAAATACTCATTTTAGGAATTCAAATTATTCTTATCATGAAATGACATTGAAAATTATATAAATACTCACCATTGGACCATATTCTTAGTAAATTTGTAATGACCCATTTTTAATGAGATGGATCACCTATTATACAAACATAAGTATTGTCATTCAATTTAAATCTTGATCAACCATTTTTTTGAGGTTAACCATACTATTAGAGATATCGTTGTGTAACATTCACGAATACATCTAGAATCTAAAAAGTAATCATGGAGTAGGAATATATTCCCCCTAAAAATGTGTTGATGATCCCCATATCCTGTCCACTAGATTCTATATGTATTTAAATATTCATTGGTCTATCTTAGAGACTATAAACCTATAGAGAGAAGCTTTGTGAATGAAATTAATTCAGACATACCAGAATTGGGATTTAAAAAAATGGTAAACCTGACTTGAATATAATAATCATAAATCAGTGGATGGCCTATTACATTCAAATAATAAAAACTTTTAGCATGATATAAGACACCAGCTTCACCCTTCAATGAAATATGCATCAAAACAGAAATCAGGGAAGAAATTTGATAATATTAAAATCATGAAAATGATCAATTTGATATGTAGAATATGTATAATCCTATGCTTGAAATTAATCACTAATGGGAATAATTTATTCTGTTTGTGTTAGTTTAAAAAATTACAAGAAATCCCAAAAATCCTAGAGAAATGGACCCAATATAGAACTACAACTCTCGTGCTACTGCTACTACTAAATCCACAAAATAATTTACTAGGGGAACATTTTTGCCTATCCAAAATTCTCAATGGTAGGTTTAAAATCAGTGAATACATGATTACAACCAGTGTGGTATCATCCTGACACTATAAATTCACAATAAGACCTCTCAGATTTGAGGATAAATAGTCCAATATTCCTTGGAAGAGAAGAATAAAAATAGATGGAACCCATTAACACATGTAGCTTCTTTAGTAGATTATATATAGATAATTGAATCACATGACTATCACATCTGAGAGAGGTGGATAAAGAATAATAAAATCCTACAATGCTTCTTAAGAGATATTGATGAAGGCCCATCAATTTACATGGTGTCAAGTGTTTCACATCTCATATCACACCACACCCAGTAGAGGTAGATGTTATTCAAACATTCTCAAAGCCTAATAAATCTTATACTTCCTAAATTAATCATTAGGGATTGGGAGATACACCATAATAGGAGAGGATAATTAACATTTGGCATTGAGTGTTCAAACAGGAGTATTGAAGTAGTTATTAGGGATCCAACATATAGCATGGACCTTTCTGAAGAGAATCACCCTCATATTATGGTAATCCCATATGTATAAGCTCATATTCTTGATTCTTCATATCAAACACATCACCATATATTTGTGGGTTCCCTTAACCAAATCTCTATTACAACTCCCATATATAATCTCATCACCATATCGTGGAGGCATCCCATGAGATATATCATATCTTATAAAAACCATATTAATCCCATCACCCTTTCTTAATGTAATCCTAGTGGTAGATCATATCCCCACTCTTGTATACGATTCCTTTTACCCTATTAAGGTAATATCCCAAGAGTTCGATCATATATTATAAATATGATATAATTCATATCACCCAATAATGGTAACATATCTAGAGTTGTCACATATCATAGTCCTGGAATATAAATCTCATAACCCTATCTTTGTGACATCCTATGATTAGGCTCATATCCCATCTCTAATATATAATCTATGACAACAAATCTTGTTATCATCCAATGAGTTTAAGAAAATACTAAGTTTCATATATAATGATCATTACACTATATTGGTGGTGTCCTAGGATTTGGGTCATATCACATATTAAGAATATGAAGCGCATCACCATATCATAGAAGCATCTGATTAACTACCTTATATTCTAGTCATAGAATATAATTCCCATAAGTATGCTTTGACTGTGATTGAAAGACATGAGTGGACACAAATACCAATTTCTATCAATGATTTTTTTTATTATGTGCTACAAATTTAAATCATGTCGGTTAATATTACTACTAAAACACTCCATAATAGAAATAATATCCTAGAAATGATATAGGGGGTTCGCTGGAATATTTCTAGTATCACATAAGAACAATTCTATATTCTTATTACATATTCTAGGGACTAAAATAATTTGTTCAATATGAATATAAATATCCTATATTGGATGAAATTAATCTCTCTTAGGCTCAAGATGATTATTGACATATTCCAATAAAGCAAAAGGTAACAAACTGATCTCATAATCCCATTGAATCCAAGGTTTGGTGGTATATTCTTACGATTAATTGATACAATTCATGAGATCAACCCCCATCATGGAAATGGAATTCCACAATCATGATCTAGTAGTGATTGATATATATGCCCATATCCATAATCACATATTATAATGATGTAAAATTATTTTTCCTCATCAATGAAAGACAACTAGTACTATATTCAATTATTTAACATAAATCATAAAAAATTTACAAAAACATATGATGATGGAACATATCAGCATTCCTCAAAATCCATATAGGTTATGGACTATATTTAATACTATATTTTGGAGGCCTATTAGGAGATATGTATGTGGAATTAATATTTTAATTTTGTGAATATTCACACGCCAAATAAGGTGGATCATCATATTCTAACAACCACTCCAAAACATTCTCACACCCCTACTAATAGTTCAAGTATTCAATGTCATATTAAGATAGTTCCACTAAAATAGGATGATATACCTAGAAAACTGTATAATGAGCATCATTATATTCTGATGATTTCCACGTAACAGTCCCACATCCCTACTCAAACCCATAAGCCATGTCATCATATCACAAAAATAATATAGTATTAGGGTCATATTCTTTTCATGTTGATGGTTTTTATCCTTGAGTCTATACATCATTCATATAAAATTTATATTGGATATTCCTACTCTTCATTTGAAAATAAATTCATAACATACATGGTATTCCACCTTGTTGTATCATATATATAGATCACAAGAATTATTTCCCTAATTTCTACAATGGTCACTCACCCCATGGAAGAATGTCACCATGAAAATGAAATCCTCTGCCTTTTAGTGTATCTTCATAGAGAGAGTTTCTCCATGAAAATTTCAAAAGGGTGGTGCTTAAAAATTCAGATTCAACCACATGAATTACACTAAAAATATCAACAATTACTCCTCTTAATAATTAAATTTATCTAAGTGGAAGACACTATTCCTTCTAACCATAGGGAATACATTGTCTTTTTCAGTAAAGATGACTATTTGGTCCAACCAAGTGTAGGGGAACAACACCAACGAGGAAAAATACTAGGATACTTTGAAAGAGATAGCTAAGGCTAATATTTATACTATGATTTAACCCTAGGATTCCACTGAATTTAAAATTCCTGGGGATATTATGTAATAATTTATACATACTCACACTTTAATGTTGGGTTGTCACATCAATATCATAGGGAATAACATCATAACTATAAACCATATGATGAGTATGTAAAGGCAAAAACAAGGAATTACTGATTATTAGATATCTTATCACTATTAGTTCTATCAAACCTAAAATTTGAAAAAAAATATTAATGATATTAATTGTATCCAATTTAATGACTTAATAGACCATTTCTGAATGACCATTGATGCTATATCGGACAACCACATTTGCGGATGGGGTGAAGATGGTGCATTACATTTCACCACACTCATGGGCTCAAAAGGCCCTCTAAGATAGGAACATTGTAATTTTAAGGCCTTAGGAAAAGTATCTAGACTAGATGGTGTATATGATTACTAGACCATGTAAAAAAATCATACTCTCTCTAAATCATGAATGTTATAGACTCACTAAAAGATATTAGTTGAATGACTTATAGAATACTAATCTCAAAAGGAAAAATATCCCCCCCAAAGAAATGGAAGGCCATATACTGAGGAGTAACCCCAAAAATAATTTATTTTACACTTAATAAATATGATTCAACTCACTCATACTCCGTAAATAGAGTGTAAGGTCAATAACATATAATATGATGCGACCAAAGCATAAATTCTAGTTTAACCCCATCCCATAGTGTTGGAAGAATTTATATCATGTTTTCAACCATCACTGCCCTCAGGATCATCACAACCCCAATGATATATGGGTACAACCATAATATAATCCATCCAACTCCACCCCTTAGGGGCGGGGGAATTTAAAAAATCATTACCTTCCCTTTATTGAAATTCTGTTTTATCTAGGATGGGAAGATATTTTTATGATAATCCCAATACATTCATACTACTTTTTGATCATCTCATTTCTCCATTAGTGATATTCTATGTTGTTATAAAAAGACTCTCTAGAAATTTTTCCTCCTAAAAACAAACTTCTAGTGAGGGGAAAGTTAGTGTAATAAAACCTAAAATTTTAATAAAAATGAACAACACTCCAAAAAGGTTAATGACAAGAAAATATTAGATCTGAGAACTGAAAAGTATTAAAGGGAAGAGACCATATCTATGACTCAGAAGTAGAAGAAAATAAGGATAAAATGGCTCGATTTTCCTCTATTAACATTGTTATACCCATAAATTAAAAAAATTTAGTAAATAGTATAATGAAGAAGTATTGAAAAAAATAAGAGGGTATATATACTCAAAATCAGAGGAAGGATTAGAAAGTAGATATTCCCAATAATTAGATACTACCTTCAAATATTACCTCATGAAAATACAATGGAAAAGGAATAGTCATATCCAGTCCTCCACGCATGTAGGTTAAAAAATACAAGTTCAATGAAAATTTGTAATGATAAAAAGCCATGATAGGGGAATTATAATGAAACAATGTTGGGTTAATATATGGAATCATTATAACTAAGAATAATCCTCTAATAGTTGTTAGTGAATCTACTCAGGTGACTATTATTCTCCTAGGCATGGTCATTCAACTAGTATGAGTTTAATTTTTTCAACATCACCCTTGTGATAATGGAAACCAATATATTTGACCCCTACATTTCCCGACTAGAGATATTTCTATCTTATTATTCCAAATATGATATCATTCAATGAAATTTGACAGATGTTTTCAAAAATTGGGTTCCAAAACAAAACACAAGAAATTGTCTCATATCAGGCCTCGCCAATGTAGGAGACAATCCCAACAATTCTATTTTATTAAATTTAGTCTATTCTAATAGATCTGGAAGCCATATAGTGATGGAACACCCAAATTTATCTTGAAAATTATTTGGATCCTGAGTTGATGGATAAACCCCTCTAGACACTAAAAATTGGAAACCATACATTCCCTTTTTTATAGTACTAGATACTTGGATAATCATTTGAGATACTTCGTATCCCACATATGGATCATGATGTGCATGGTAGATAAACATAATTTCCAAAAGCATAGGTGATTTTTGAAAACCATGATATGAGATGACTTTTTATAGAATAATAGATAGCTTGAAAGATCATTGTATAATTTGTAGGACATGTTTTATTGGTTTTTATGTCAATTTAATTCTTCCTAGAGGAAAACAACACTTAAAAACCACCTAAAGTTCAAAATTCAAAAAAGGAGAGGTTCTCATATTTCATATATGGGTGTAAGGACCTAATATATTGAATTTAATTTCATCAAGGGAATGTACATATTGTGGAACTTTATATACAAGATGAATTAGTTGATATGAAAACTCGTTGGTCCTAGTAAAAATAAGATGTGGGTTCAGATATCTGGAAGAAATAAACCAAATTTTATAGGACACTATAAATATGAAGAAATGTAGATCTCGACCAAAATTAGTGGCTTAAACAAATAGAAATAGAAATGATGATAAAATAGAAATTACACTCAATCCAACACCATTAAGAACAATGACATGCCCACTCTAAATCATGCATTTTCTCATTTTGAATACACAAAACAAAAAAAACCACCATCTGTATTGAACGAATGAAATGTGTCAGTCAATATTTGAATATGGAACATGTATATATTACTTTTTAAAAAAGATAATGTTTAATGGTTCATTAATATTTTTCTAAAATATAATCTATTTAAATAAATTAAAATAAAGAAACCTATATATGATAATCATCATGAAAACTCAAATTATTTCTCCTACCACTGCATGTTGGGACACAATATATAGGACAAGTCTTTGTTAATGGAACTGCATTAGAAGATGGATTACACACGAGATATTATGAATGGTAGACCCCCAACACAAGTTACTTTTTTTCCAATATTTATCATAAAAAATTGAATTGTGGAAAATTATAAACATAACAGAGATTTTTTTATAATTGGTTGAATCAAAAGATAACTGACAAAGAACATACCATTATTAGGACCATACTAATGTAGCTATTTGTATTCCATATCCCCATTGAAATTCCAAAACCATTCTCTAAACATTAAAATCCCTATGAATTGTTATTAACAACGATGATGAAATTATGTATAGAAATAATAATAAGATGAAAATAGACTAATTACCAAATCATTCCATAAACATCATGAATTTTTACCCCTAACAATGGGGTAATGGGAACGTCCCTTTCAAAATTAATCAATATTTGTCCACGAACCTTTATTTTGATCCTTCTATATCAGGTATCTAGTCGATCCTTTTCCAAAAATGAAACATCATATGAACCAGAATACCCTACATATAATCATAAGGAGGATGAATAGGTCAAGGAAGCCGAAGGGGATATGGAGTCAAGTAACCATTGTGATATAAAAATCATCAACAACTAGGTTGGATTCCCATATAAGTTGTATATTCATTCTATATTCATAGGAAGAAACATAGGTGCACCTGAGGAGAGCATATATATAGAAACAAATATTCTAGGACCTTCTTTGGGATAATAATAATATAATATCACATTTCAAGATTATTAAAATATAATTTAATCTAAGAGGCCTTAGAAACTATTAAAATTGGCCGATGATCATTGATGTTCCCCCTACTCCGACTCAAGAGAAGGCATCACCATCCAATGTAGTGAACGTCCTAAAGCCATAAAGTAGGGAACAAACACCTATCAGGAGAAAAAAACCTATAGAACAAAAATATAATATACCAATGAAATTGGCTACTACCACAACTAGAATATCACATTTATATGACCTTAATCTATTCAAGGAGCTTCATGAGGTATTTATTGAAGAACCTAATAGTCCATATGAGTTTTAAAGATAATGTTTTGACAAAAAAGAAATATTGTGTAGAAAATAGCTCAACCAAATGACATAAAATTACATTATCAAACAATATTATGAAGATTCCATATAGAGAGACATCCAACCACTATTCCAAAGAGAAACTCTATATGATATTAAAAATCATAAAGAAAATGTCAATTATAGTATTGGTATCAATTTCATATCTGTTCAAACCCATCAGTTCCTTGAATTTATCGTGATTTATCTATCCCCATCAAAGCTAAAATTCATATATAAGAAAAAATTGAACAAAAATACTCTTGGGAAGATCATATTTAAGACCCAATTTAGTGATCTAATCCAAAATATTGAGTTCATGGCGGTCCTTTGAGATATTATACTCAACATCAAACTGGGAAGGATATAAAGCTACATACACACTATAGTCCCTATGTCATACCACGGATTCTGAAAAAAAAAATCAATGTATATGATGGGGTGTTATATAGTGATAAATACCCATTAGAATAAGTTGAGGCCTTGTACATGGAAGTATCTATCCACATATTGGAATAAAGACAACTGGTGATGGATGAGATTGTCCAGATCACTACTCCAAATGGTTTGGTGATAAATACAACAATTCCATGGAGGGATCTTGGTGATGAATATATATTTTACATTAACATATTCTAGGAAATATCTCAAAATCGTGAGGGTTTTCAAGACCAATTAATTATAGGATGTTAAATCACCTCCACCACTATCTCAATGATAGTGGCTAAACCTTCTAAAACATCCTTTGGATTTGGGATCCTATAATAACACATCCCTAGAAAGACATAAATGTCAATATAAATGATTATAAAAATATCAATGTGATATTATACATAAAATATTCTTAATTCACCGATCATTCCTTTTCAAATGATGAATATGACCCATTCCCATATACATCAATATCCTCTTTAAAATATCAATGGAGGGAAATATACAAGGTTGTTGATTGAAACACAACCTTATTCATTCCCTCAAACATATTTTTATTTATTACATGAAGACAAAATAAAACTATCTCTAACATTATCTCTAATTATATGAAAGGTGAATATAATAATGAGGAGGTATATAGAGGAGAATAAGATAAAGGTGATAATTCTCTAGTATATTAAGAATGTATCCCCACTATGGGTCATAAACTCTTAGAAGTGACTCTTTGAAAATAGAATGATCCATAACCCACATTGATCATTATTGTGTTGTTTCTTGATGAACAATATGAATATATACCCATCCTATAAATTAATCGAGATGTATTTTTATTGAATTATAACTGGGATTTCTAGGCATCATCTAGGGTTATCTAAAATCCACTATGGGTATTTGTATCTTGTGAGGTGAATAGATATAATCCATGAATTAAAAGTAACGTATGAGGTTGATAAGCAAATAATGGTGAACTTATTTAGAGAAGTCCAATACCCAATGTTGTTGTGTAATATCGTCCTAACCAAAAATTATAATGATAAAATATGTGTCTATCGTTTGTTCAATGACATAAATTGAAATTAACCAAAGTATTATTTTCTATTCCCAATAACCTAATAATTGATCAATTCCATATTTAGTTTTTAAATACCATACTTTATGGATCAATAATCTAGTTATAATTCAATTTTCATGGCCTATAAAGGTTGAAAAGCCACTACATTTGGACTGCCACATGCAGTTTATTGTTACTTGGTTATGTCTTTCATCCTCTTTAAAAATTAATTTATATACAAAAATTTTATGCATAATATATTTTATAACCTTCGAGGAATGAAAGTGGACTAATTTGTTGATGATATTGAAGTCATGTCTTGGAAAAATTGTTATCAAATTTCTAACCTTGTGAAAGTTTTCATAACATTTACACAACCCTACTTAAATATAAATATATTAAAATTATTATTAAATGAAAAAAAATAAATTTTACATGGTTTTTTATGAACATATTGAATCAAATTCAACCATTAAAAATGGGGATAATTATCAACATTCAACCTTCTCAAAATCTCATTGAATTTAGGGAAATTTAATGGAGGATCACCAAGTTTAAGTGATTTATTTCTAATATCTTAATATTTTTTTTAATTCACTAGGATGATGTAAAAATATATTACCCACCCATGGTATTATTCTTGTTAGATAATTTTTATGGTCTCAAGATGCTCCATATGCATCTAATTGTCTTCATTTATTCAGATGAAGGGAGGAAACTCGTCATTTATGTGGAATCCTAAGAGTGGCCACCTGGTGTTCTCCTTTCCTAGAATAATGATACCGAGATGGAAAACTTATATATTAAAATTTTAGGACAATGATCTATGTTAAGACATGATATTATAACATAGATATGATCTATGTTGTGTTGATCTTTGTGGTGTGAATGTTCAGACAATTATTACCACACCATGAAGACCATACAATGTCTCATCTCATCCTACTCAATTATATCCAGAGTTTTTCTATGATGATTGGATGTTTATAATGACAGTATTTTATTTTTAAAAATATCAAAATTAGGTCTGTATCAAAAAAATATGTCAATGTCTAGGCCTTGGAATTTGTTTTGCCAGTGCATCCCACTCTTGAAAAAATACTGATGTATACAAGACTCAAAGATGAAGATGTAGTGATTATTAACAATCCATTCCAAGGTTAGGAGATATATTTTGACATAATCTTTATAATACCAATAGGAATATTTTTAGAAGATCTAAAAGATAACTATTTATCAATGCAATTATCTACATCTCCCCAAAAAAAGAGTCTTTCATGAATTTTCATTATATCTATCCGAAGTGTTATCTAGTAATTAATGTGAGTAATTATACATTACTGATGGGTTTGATTTATCACTATTGATTTTAATCTCCTGAATTCATATCATCAGAGACCTAGATCTGGGGAAGAAAACAATTAATTTTGTATATTATATTAAGAAAGATGATATTTCACTCTGAATGATTATGCTTAGGAATAGATGTCATGATTTCCTATTGAGATGACTATGAACTACATCCTATGAATAAATAACAACCATGATGATGGAAAATACCATAGATTCATTTCTCTAGAAGATCCATATCATGAAGAGTCAATTATTCCCATTGATCACTAATGGGTTGTCCCTCAATTTATCTACCAAAACATGGAAGAAAAACTAACATATGTATAGTCTCTAAGAAGAAAGATATACAACCTTTATATGTCCTTGATCATTGAATATCTCTATACTGAGATGATCCCATAAAATAGGGAAAAAATGAAAAAATTCATTTTCATGTGGAGAACTTCACCCTTAATAATGATCCAAATTCAATGATATTCCTCTATAAACGACTCTCTGAATAAGTTATCCTCAGTTTATTATAAGATATATAGATCACATTATGTTTTTGAATATTCATAATAGAGTTTGTGGCACCCAACAATCCAAAGAAAAACTCTAAAATCAAATCTACAGGCTGGGTAACTTTTGGCCAATGATGGAAAATGATTTGATGGATTTTTTAAAAAGGTTCCATGTATGCTAGATTCCCGAAAACTGCATCCATAAATACCTATATTTATTACAGAATTCAAAGTAATCAGGGACATTTTATATAGGGGGTTTCGATATTATATTTCAAAATCCCATAGCTAATACTAGGATGTTCATATATGTCCTCCCTTTTACCAACTTTTTCACTGTGTGGGAAGAGGTTATACCCCTCAAAAAATTCCCTAGTAATGTTATCATAATTATCCTGAAGTCAAATATTATTACCAAATTTAGTATCCAACTCATCATATTAATTGAAAATGATATAATTTTTTTGACTCTATGTTGAAAGTATTATATCAATAGTAAAATATTAAATATAATATTTTTACCTATTACTATATAGTTTAATATGGATAGACATATTATTTAAATAATAATATATCATATATCTTTCAAAAAAAGTTGTTGACAAGGATATGATGTCTTTTTGAGAAAATATTATTTATTATTTATGGGAATATCTGACCACAACATGAACTTATACATTGTAAATCCCAGATTCCATTATATATATGATAGTGGTGGTTCGTCCCATTTTGGGTTTGGTCCCATCACATAGAGCATCCATATATAATTTTTTCCCTAAAATTAATAGTCCCACAAGTTATATAATGAGTTTTATAGTCTCAATGATAAGATATTGAATATTTTATAAAAACATAAAATTCAACAAAACCAGGTTTCACGAGATGTTAATAAAAATACCCACCAATATTAAATTATATAATGATAGTTTTTTTAGAATTTTGAATCCCTTTGATTTTGGGAATGATACCTCTAAATTTGGAGCAAAAATATAAGACACCCTACATGGTACACAATTTATTCACTTGTGGGGAAAAATTATTGATCCGCATGGATGAAAGGAACATAAAACCCACCACTACAATATGGATCCTTAAAAAAATACCTTTAATAATTAAAGAATAAGTTTTCATATGTAAGAACCTAAACTAAAAAAGAACAATTTCCATGATATATGGCATTCGAATTCAACGAAAATGTTGGGAGATGAAAAGAACAAAAATAAAAATAAAAATATATGAGATGTAAGATCCAAAAGATCAATGAACCATCTATGACAAATAGAAAAATTTACCTAAAATAAAATGGTTAGTGATGTAATAACCTGATGTAAAAAAATTACTTTGTCTGATCTTTATGACCATAAACTATATAACACAAATTCTGAGTTGTAGGATCCTAGAATATAAATCAAAGGAAATGATCTATAATATGCTAAAAAAATTCAAAATGTCTGATTTGTAAAACACTAAACTAGAAACCATACGATCAAAGATGTATGACCATATAGTAAAAATCCCCAGCATGCTCCATATATAATGATAAACTACTTTTAAATTTTTACACGTTCAATGACGTTAAATTTCAAACCAACATCTTTATTGCATGACATTAAACTACACAGTGTAATCTTATCACAAATCATAAAACAATTTAATTTGATCTGAGTGAAATTTTATTCTTGATTTGATTGGATGTATAGGAAGTATTCATATGGTTAAAACCCGACATCATTAATCTAATATTCTCATCCCTATGACACTATATTCCACATAATATCACTCAAGAAAACACTCGCATGGCCATATCCACAAGATATTGGGTTTCCCATTCAATTATTCCATGTATTCAGAGAAACCATTCCTCTAACCCCATATTCCAAATGATGGAACAATATCCCCTTGGAGGAGTTATATTCCCTCCATGAATCATTATATTCCATTAGTTCATCCATAAACCTGATGAAATTATACCACTTATTAGTGGTACACCTACTACCAATTCTTATTCATTCTCATTTTTCTATATTACCTCTGAGGATGATAAGAAAGGGCCACTCATGCATAATTACCATACCAACCATTTCTAGGTACCTTTTTCCAAATCATCATAGTCACATGGAATAATCTATCATGAAAATGTGTGTACATGTCTTGTTCATATGATGTTATACTAAATGATAACTGTATTCATTACCATTTTGTAGGTACACTCAATAAGTAAGAGTGTTCATCCAAATTCTAGTTTTTTCTTACACTGAGAAATACTAAAGCATGACTAGAGGCTTTGGTTTGATACCTGATACATCTACCTAATGCATTAGTTGATATGAGTTCTCTTTTTTTATATCTATGTGGGGATTAATTCCCATTATAATGGGATATATAATGTTTAATATTGATGTATTTTCATACAAAAATATTACACATTTTTATATTAATAATCATTACATTACAAACAACATTTGTGAGGATCGTAAAGGATAGTGCCTTTGGAAACGTAGATACATAAACAGTTGGTTCGTAAGAGGTCTATATCCTCTTCCACATAGTTCACCATAATAACAACCATTTATATAAATATAAAATTCAATACCTATCATTATACCATAAAGACGTGAAACATAAGAAAGTGTTAGCTCATATGCTCAGTAAGGGTATGAAAGTGAAACAGTTAAACAAAACATGATAAAAAAGGTTATTAGAACATGAACATAAGATATGAAAACCATAAAATCACTATCAAAGATCAAAATTTTTATTCATGGCATCAATATTAGTTTTTATTGAGATATAAATCATAATTAAATAATGTAGAAAAATATATAATATCATAACATTGGCATAATACATTGAAATGATGCACAAAAAAAAGAAAAAAACCCATTTCAATTATTTCCATGGCTCATTTCCTAGCCTAACATAGGAGAAATGAGTTCACTCCTAAAATAATCATTGTATTCAAGGTCCACTGAGACGACTATCATAATAGAAAAGTAACTTACTACACTTATTTTTCCCCCATTATATTCCTATTTATCTCATGAGATATCAATCATTACCTAGTTAATTAGAGGGAGATATGCGTCTCATCCCACACATAATGTAAATAATTTGTATGAATTCCACACGACCATAGAACCTGAATTATATCAAAACTATTGAAATGAAAAGGGAATTATAAAAATTACATACTATAATTACCTATGGAAATGAAATAGTTTCAATAATTCTTTTTTCATTTCATCATAGCATATCCTCTTTAATGATAAATAGGTTTCATAATATTTTTATCGTGGTATGAAATTTTTTTGAGAAATGGGTTTCATAAACATTTTTTAATCATGAACATAAAACATTTAGTGAAATAATATTAATGGTGTCCTTAGATTATAAACCAAGTAAATCATATGTCGCAACAAATGGTGTCTTCTTAGATAGGAAATTATTTTGAAATATTACATGGAACATGTATTGTGGAAAATAACCTTTACACAATGGAAATCATTCAATAAAACATAATATTCAAAAAATAATTTGGAAATAATTTTATTCAAAACTAATATTTTAAACATATAAAGGAATTATTAAATATATTTTAAAACATTTCATGAGGGAAATATATCCTTACCACATTGAAACAAAAATAAATCATAAAAAATTTAGAAATAAATTTCCCTAAGAATAACCATTTAAACATATAAATGATTCATTAATACATTGGGTGGTCATAACATTGGGTAATTCATCACATGTTAAAAAAAATATTCATTTCATATTTTCTAGTAAAATTGAACTAATCCGTATATTCAAAACATCATGAAGACTAATTATAATTTTTTTGTTAAAGCTCAAACATAGGAATTAATGTATTTAATAAATCCATTTGGTAATGTTAAAATTTTTATGAAAACATTTTTATATGACATGAATGTTCATGAAATAAAATGTTCTTTGATCGCAGAGACAATTAAAGATTATATTTGTTAAAAATATCATATTGAACTCATGGGTAAATAATGAGATAAAAATGAAAGAAATACATGTATTCTCATTAAATAACCAGAGTAGAGTGAAATTAATTAGTTTGATAAAAAATTTAAATAATATTTCACTATCATAAGTATAATCTTAAACAATCCCGATAAATGATTTGATTGTATGACAAAAACATTACCACATTATTAATAGTAAATCATAAAAACCATGAGATAAATTCATTTAATGAAAAATAAAATATCATGAGAATAAATAAACTTATTATATTAAATTTAAAAATTTTGGTATATACACCCCTTAAAATAATATATTTTCAAAAAATAACTTTTGTATCCAAGAAGAAAAATTGAGAGAGAAATCCCTTACCACTGTGGTAAATTTTGAACTGTAAACCCCATGAAATAGAGATCCTAAATGGATATTTAAATCAAAATAATTTTCATGAGAATCATCAAAAAATAATTTCATGATCGATAAATACTCTGCATAAAATTAATAAGTGGGGAATTTTTCATGTGTCTCAAAGAAGTGCAAAGGGGATAGAAATCCATTTCTATAACTCTTGTATTCCATTTTACATGTTTTAAACTCATGTATAATAAATAAAAGTTTATGATAAATATATTAAATAACCATAAATATATATACCATACAATATATAATTTACATATGTCCTTTTATTTTCATCTGTTGTCAATTCCTTGTTAAATTC
Source organism: Viscum album (assembly GCA_963277665.1). Taxonomy (NCBI): domain Eukaryota; kingdom Viridiplantae; phylum Streptophyta; class Magnoliopsida; order Santalales; family Viscaceae; genus Viscum; species Viscum album. Next base: position 334,664,194 of record OY728122.1, read on the forward strand.
ATGTTTCAGATAATAAATGCTTTGTTTTTCATGTATATTTTAATTTTTTCTCTTTAGTCCTATTAAATTGATCATGGATATATAATATATAAAATTATAAAATGATATAATTTTAATATATATTCATTATGTATATATATATTTACATTATTCCAAAAAAGATAGATATTGAAAAATAAATACATCTTTTAATGAGACGATTAGTCGTACACACAAGTGAACATAGTTTCCATTTTATTAATGGATGAAAAATAAAATAAAAAGTAAAATTGATAATTTACATTAAATAATAATATATATTTCACACACATTTATATATTTATATAATTTACCCCCACCACCTTTCATGAATATAATTAGTGAAAAATGAAGGACATGTCTTTACAAAGTGGTAGTCTATCGTACACATGAATGACATTCTTATATCCCCCCACAATGGTAAGTAATAAATTATATGAGATAAATATATTAAATTGGTAAAATTATATATAAAATATAATATATAATCATTTAATAAATCATTATTACCATCCAGGTAAAATTTAAATGGAAGACAACATCCCATCTATGTGCCAGGCGATAGTGTACTGTACACACAGGTGACATTATTATTTTCCAATGGGTTGGGAGGTAGGAATATTTTTTTTAAATTATAATTTAATTGGTATAATAAGATTATAAATATCATATATAAAAATTATATACATCATTATATCCATCAGTGAGAGGTGGTGATGAAAAATGAGTAACATCGGCTCACGAGGTGTTAATCGGTCGTACACACGAATGACAATTTTTTATGCTATTTGATATAAGAGGAGATATTTATAGGTTATTACATTAACTTAAAATATCATTATATATTTGGGGGTTTAATTTTGTTATTTTATCTATATTATTGAGTAATATTTAAATGATTTAGAAGATGAAGTAAAATAAAAATGCCTAGTTTAAAACAATATAACTTCTTCAGAAAACCTCTTTAGGTTTTACATAAATAATTAATAGATTGAATTTATGATATAAAAAGTAATCTTGGATGTGGTTAAGTAATTATTTATGTACTATGGGTTGTTCTTGTCCAATGTAAAAGGATTGGAAATTATGATTAGGAGGAGATATGTGCTACCCTTTTATAATTGAGGTGAGTGGTTTACCTGTAATTCTTGAAAAAAAGGAGTACCCTCATATTTCACATATCACAAGGATAAAAAATGTAAAATTAAATATAATAATAAATACAAGGTAACAATTGGGGAAAAATTTATTTTTGAAAATTGATTAGTTATTTTATCCGTTATCCTTTTAGTTTACCACATCTAAAACAATTTTCATAATAACTATAGTAATTAATTTATACTGTTTACACTATTAAATTTGGTAAAAATAATAATATTTACCATATTATAAAATATAAATTATTTTTATTAAAAATATGGAATCAATTTTAAAATATTTCACCCAAATAAGAGGAAAATTATAATTTAATGTTAAACCCACAAACATGATGATACATTTCTTTTACATAGAGAAAATGTTCAAATCTTTAAAAAGATTTCAGTTAAAATATTATTATAAATTTTATTAGAATATGATAAATTTAATGAACCGATATATAATTGAACTAATTATATTTTTTAAAATAATATTAAAATAAAATTTTATTTGTAAATGCTTTGAATGAGAAGGAACCTTTTTAATAAAACACAGTATTTTTCACTATTCACTCAAATAATTATCTTCATTGAAAATACTGAAAGAAAATATCAATGATAATTTTTTCATTATTATTTCAAAACTTATTTTTATTTTATAAAATATACTTTCTAAATGTTTAAATTTTTTTAATAACATGATCCCAAAAAGTAATGGAACTATTTTCTAGAAAATTGATGTTTTTAATTGTAACATTGGATTTATTCTTATATCATGCCTAAAAACATGGAATAAGAATGTTAATCATTTGATTAAATACATAAAATAATAATTTAACTTATATAATTATCCAAAAGTGGTTTAATTAATTTATTAAGAAAGAAGATGATTAGGCCCAAAAAAATAATTCTTCAGAAAGAGATTTAATTCATTTTCCAGTGGATTTTAATTTACATTTTTATGCAATTGGTAACCAAATAATAAATTTTATATACATATATAAACAATATATTTTCATAATTCATTTAATCCATTCATACCCTCTATTCCAATGGCTAGGAGATAACTATCGTATTAAATAATTGAATTTTAGTATTTGGTTTCATTCATACTCTGAGTTTCATGTAACACATGCTATCGAAGAAATAATTTTTTTTCAAAAAAAAAATTATTTCATATATTCTTGGGATGTTACATTATACCCCATTAAAATGAATTTATCCCTAAAAATTCATCACCTTGGTATATAAAATTGAGGATATTTTTTTGTCATTACATCCTCATTATTCCACATACCTTCCTCGAGCTAGGGATTTATATAAAAAACATTAACAAGGTGAGTGGTATTGTTTTAATGAAAATTCACCATATGATCCATAATATCAATTAGTTTTTCATCATAAGAAAGATTATACTCCAGCAATATGACATTAGTTTTTTCTCCATGTCGATGATAATTTAAGTACATACTCATGGTAGATACATAGAACCCATATTGGACTTAGGAGAGGTTTGGTAGAAGTTACAATTGATAGTATATCATCCCAATTTGATCAATAATTTAAATGGGAATGATATAACAATGAAATTTATTACCTTTTTTATCATAATCCAAATTTCATTCGTTGATTTTTATTATATAAATTTATACTTCATCACTTACTCTATGAAATGGAGAAGAATTTTTTCTTCCAAAACCTATAAAAATCACTATATCCATAATAGAATTTCAAGTCATTACTTTTCTCAAGAGTTATCAAAATGGTTAGAACTTATTATCCAATATATATAAATCATTATATTGGGAATTAATAAATAAATATCGAAAACCTCATTCAATATTACTATTTAACTTATTTATATATAGTTAACCTTAACACCCATCCAAAATTCAAAAAATTATAAAGAAGATCACTAAATTTATAGAAAAAAACATAACATTAATCTGAAAAATGTTATAATGTAGTACAGATTTTTTTCAAACAAAATATATGAAAAAAACATTCATATATTATCCTAAAACATTGTAATAACTATGATTACCATAAATCCTTCATGGAAACACACAAACTTCCTCATTACATAAATAAAACCACATATTATGGAATATACTTCATATATCCAATAATGTTGTAAGCTACATCAATGATAATATAAACCACTTTTTCAAAAAAAACATTAATAAAATCCATGGAAATTAGTATTATCCAATGTACTTTATCCATATCAATCATCTCATTCTCCATAATAAAAACCATTTTCTCAACATTAGGAATATATTTAGGGTTATTTTCCATTAATCATGAGATTTCAATAAAATATCACATTACTATTAAATAACTATAATGTGTTTTAAATACTAGTCGAAATATTCTTAGAAATCATTAGTGAAAAAATTCTATAGAAAAAAATCAAATATATTTCATTCTTCTTGAATTCCAATACATAAAAACATCCATAATCCCATTTCATTATTAAACAATTAACCAAGATTCATCATCTTAATCCTTAATAAATTTATCTTATAATTTGAAATATGGTCCATTTATTAAGATTAATAAAAACCAATTTGATGATTATTATTACATTTAACATATATAATATATCCAGAAGATCCCATACCATTCAAATTCTATTCTTGGCCTCTTCCTCCACAATAGTATGACCAATTCTCATACAACCTTAGTGATTATTATTATGATCATTCACTATTGGATATAGATTTATATAATTCCTATATATTACACATTTAAAACATTCAACTATTAATGATACCTTATGGCGATAATTATTCTCATAAATTTCATAAAATAAACGATTTTTTTTACCTAAAAATATAATTTATTTGTGACCTTATTTTCAAAATTTGAAACATATTCTAATTCCAATGAGATATTCACATGGGGGTTTAATCCCAGATTTTTTGACACATAAAAAAACAAATCAATTTTGCTCCATGGTCTCTACCAACTGGTCTCTTAGTGAAACTTTGTTTTTCTTCTTTGGAGGGTCTGATATTGTTTAACCTAAATATTTTTAATCATATATAATGATAGAGTATTAGGAATAATCAAAATCTCATTTAATCTAATTATAATCCCATTTTGTTTCTCAACTACACATTTTATATCATATTCATCGCTTACCCAGAACTTTTTGGTTTCCTTTATTGATTAAAACAATAATGAAAAGTTTGAGTACAAATATTCATAATGAAAACAAAATTATCATGGAAAATCACTTAATGGATGTCTAAATCTTGATAATTTATTTTAAATATATTTAACCTTAGTATTATCTTAAATTATTCATGGTAATTATTTAAATCACTCATGATAGTTCATAATGATATTATGAATTTCGAAAACAAATCCCATGACACTGTCAAACCATGTGTGAAATAAGGATCATTGTTGTGTACCAGGTAAAGTAAGATATAATCCAAACAACCCCTATTTAGAGTTATTAAATTTATGTACATCTATGTCAGAACCACAACCACTAGTAGTACCTAGATAGGGATGTATTTTAAGAAAATCACTTACTCCATCCTTCAGTAATATCCATTGATAGTTTTATAAGAGAGGATTAACAATAGATTTAACCTCATACATATCTATAGGGATATCACATTGTTTTTCTTGTACTTGTTTGAAAATTTCAACAAAACCCATCATATGATACCAACTATAAAAAAAATAATATTTTCATACATATACATTACATATTTTAGATGAATATTTATTACATTATATAAACACACACCTAAGGATAATAATGGTATAGTGACTTTGGAAACATAGAAACATTAGCAACCAATTCTTAAGAGTTCTACATCATCTCCCACTTAGTTCAACATAACTAGAACCCTTTTAGACATATTACAGTTAATACCTATCATTTTAACATAGGGAAAAGAATCATATGAATGAGAGCGATAAATTCTCATTAATGGTAAATAAGGGAAATATATAAAAATAAAATGAGTATATATGTATGATAATGTCATCATAATATATGAAAAGCATATAAAACATATCAATGATAAAAATCATGAGTAATGGAATAATGATTTGTAGATCATAAGACATGAATCATAATGAAAAGAAAAAGAATTATCCCAGTGAGAATACTTTTGGAATAATATATAGAATTGTGGAAACACATTACCATAGAAAATCATTTCCATTATTTTCAAGGATCATTTACAAGAATATCATTGTGTTGGGTTCACTCTCCAAACAATCATATTTGTCATGGTTCACTCCAAAGATAATTATGGTGGACAAAATCCCATATGAACTAGTTTTACTACACATTAAAGTCATGTTTATCTCAAGAGATATAAATCATCTACTAGTGAATCATATAGAGATATAGGTACCACCATTCAATTAATTAAAATCATATGTACATTTTTCATAAAATCACAAATCTTTTATCATATTAGAACCCATGATATAGAAACTTCTTCATAAAACCAACATAATATCATAACCCATGAAACTAAATTGACTTCATAAATATTACATCATAGTATATGATATGGAAATGAAACATGGTTTATAATAATTTCCTCATTTATTTATAGAATATCCAAGGGAAAAAATAAGTAGGCTTCACAATAATTTCATCGTGGTATGAAATGTGGAAGAGAAAAAGTTTTCATAAACATAATTTCATCAAAAACACAAACCATTTAGATAGAAGATAAGAATGGTTGCCTCAGATCATATCCACAGTAGTGGACGTGTTATTTCAAGGGATGTAATCTCATAAGGGAAATGATTTTAAAAACCTACATGGAACATTTATTATTGAAAATAAAATTTCACATTGAAAAAATATTTTTAAAAATTAATATTAAAACACTATTTTGGAAATCAAATTATTTGAAAATTAATAATAAAACATATAAATTATGGTTTAAAATTAATTTAGAGCATTTCCTAAAGAAAATATTGATTCCACATTGAATATCAATTAAAACATAAAAAATATTAAAAATGTTTTTTTAATTATCCCTTTAAACATATAAAGGACTCATTAAATCATAGGGCAATCAAGATGACTGGAAAAACAATACACATTAAAATTAAAATTCATTTCACATTTTTAGTGAAATAGAAATGATTTTTTTTGAAAATGACATGAATATTCCTTTAAATTTTGTTTATAAAGTAATTTATGGTTAATAATTTCATTAATAATTCATTTCTGAAGAGTTAAACCATTTTTTAAAACCTTTTTAAAATACATGTATTTGGAAAAAGGTGTTTTCGACAGAAGAGACAAATAATTATTATTTTCCCAAATTTATTTTTTGAACAATTTTGTACATCCTCCTCTAAATACAAATTTTTTTATTTTTAAAAATCATCACGGTGGTTATGTGAGAACCAAACATATTACAAAAAAATAAAATTCCTCTAAAAATAGATGTCATAATTTCAAAATTAAAAACCGTACAAATGATTATAAATTCAAACAACTATAAAACATTCATATTGAGTTTTCCACAAGTTACCACACATAAATAAAGTTCACATCACCTAAATAAAATAATTACATGATTTCAATGTCACCTAATCAAGTTCACTATCATTAGCATCATCCTAGGAACCATTGGAACCACCATTTTTAATCATTCATGGCAAGAATACAGATTTATCACGATATCTTGGACATTGGATGTCACGAACAGTCCCCTGGGGCTCGTGTCGTGACTACCCCAACCCTACCTTCCATAGGCTAGGGGATGGGGACTAGCACCAAAAGGCCAAATCCCTAAAACTGGGAAGGCATTGCCTTTATAACCTATAAGCACAAACAACTAACCCCAAAGTAAGATAGGAACTCAAGTAACCTGAATAGTAAACAGAGTGAGTACAGTAAGTAAAAGGGATTGAATACAAGCCCAACTGGAAAGTATAAGAAACTGAAACTATAAGTAAACTATAGAAAAAAAGAGGACAGTTGCTAGGTATTCCCCTGAGGTTCTTACCTGAAGGGTAGGTACAGATCGCCACCTCAGCACTCCATGTCTGTCTGTCTCCTCTATGTACTGACTTGTCATAAGTTCCTTCTTCGAGAACCATCCAGTCCTGGTATCCTCAGTCTCGATCAACAATGTCTATCATCTGAACCAAACAAAACAACGTGTGGGCATAGCCCATGTATGGGTGAGTATAAGGATACTCAGAAGACACCCCAAGACCCTCAAGGTATCCCAAAATTCCCAAAGGAAAAACCACAAATCATGAAGTCAACTGTCTACCCTACTTAGGTATATTCCCATACATATACCTAAGTTATCGAGTATACCCATCTCAATCATGAGGAAACACATGGTCCATCCCAAAAGACCAAAGCTCATCTATTCCATAATGGAAGGAAAACCACAAAGACAAGTACCACATAGGTATGCCACACAGAATAATACAACCAAGGTATTACCAAGAAGAAAAGTACCACACAGGTATGGACATATTTTACACCAGGTATAAATTAGGTACGGTAGTAGAGATGATTAGTTATAGCTACTAAATCATATTAATCTGTTAAGAGGCTATGCTGCTGACCCACAAAACATCTCTACGAGCTGACCCACACAAGATCACGAGGAGCTGACCCACACAAGATCGCTAGGAGCAGACTCACACCGGATTCCTAAGAGCAGACCCACACAAGATCTCTTAGAGATTCCCTAAATAGGATCACTAAGAGATGACCCACACAAGATCGATAGGAGGTGACCCAAACAAGATCGCTAGGATCTGACCCACAGCGGATCGCTAGGAGATCACCCACACAAGATCACAGGGAGCTGACCCACACATGATCACTAGGAGAAGAGCTACACAGGATCACTAGGAGTTGACCCATACGGGATCGCTAGAAGCGGACCGACCCAATATTTCTAGGATATTACCAACACAGGATCACTAAAAGCTGACCCACATAGGATCTCTAAGAGCTGGACGACACAGGATTGCAAAAATCTGACCCACACAGGATTCCTAGGAGCTGGCCCACACAAGAGCGATAGTCTTTCTTTTCATCACAACCAGCTACCGGGTTCCCGCAATGTTCCCACTCATCTCTGGGAGGATCCAATCCATAAGTCACTAGTCTATACTCCAACTTCCATAAAGTCTCGCAGAGAAGTATCTCAAAGGACCACCATTACATAGGGGTCTCAACGAAAAGACGACCCGTCAATCAAACGCCCTATATTTGAGTTATTATCCTTTCAGTCCAGGGGGACTGGTTGGATTCCTACTTGATCCTACCTAACCATACCACATCATAATCCAAATCATTAGTGTTTTATACTCAATGGGACTTTCTCGCTCTATGATTTCCAGCACCGGAGATGGTTCATCAAACGGACGTCTGGTGCCAAAGTAATGGTTAAAAGTGCGAAAAATGGGTTGAAGCGGGTCCAGATCTTGTCTTACCCAGTCGAACAGACGCGGCTCGGCCCACTGGGTGGCCTAGAGAGCCGCAGGGGTTCGGACGCAGATGACGTGACGTTGTGGGACTGCTCGGTCGTGGGGCGGCTCGGCCGCAGGTGGTGGGGGTTCTATGAGGACGTGAGGTCGTAGGGCGACTCGGTTGGGGTGGCTCGGTAGGGAGGGCGGAGGCGCGAGGTGGCTCAGCCGGAGCAGCTCGGCTGGGAGGGTGTACGTCATGGGGTGGCGCGGCCAGAGGGGCTCAGTTGTGGGGGTGCCACAAGGGCATGGGGCGGTTCAGAGGGATGCAAGCAGCTCAGCAAGGCTACAGGGTAGCTCGGTGAGGCTGTGGGGATGGGCGTATGCCGCAAGGCATGGTGGCCATGAGAGAAAGAGTGGCACAGGGTGTGGAGGCTGCTGGTGGCATGGGCCATGGGCAGCAGGGGCCCCGGGGTGGTGTCATTTCCTTCGTCGCCTTCATCACCTTCATCGTGGTTGATAGTCATCCTCCTCCATTGCGAAGAACACAAGAATTATCCCAAGAAATTAAGAGAGGATGTGCCATGTTTTTATGGTCTGCACTCTCCGTATTAGAGTCGTAGCAAACATCTATAATACTTGAATAATAAGAATAACAAGAATGGGTAAGAGAAATAATTCAAACACCCTCCCTACCCTGTTTGTTTCTTTCATTGAAGATTGTCCGCGGGGAAAGAGACGATGTCTTTGGGAATTGACGGAGGTCGGTGACGTCGACATTTCCTCAAACATCGGTTCATTGACATTGAAGGTGTTCCTCATCAACGATTGTCCCAAGGAAGAAGTCGAAGTCGTGCATTATTCGTTGGAGAGCTTTCTACCAATTATCAATGTTTCTCCCTTTTGTCAACAGTTTCCACCAATTCCACCAAAATGAGGAATATAAAACTTCATTGATTATGTGGGAATAATTTTAAATTGGTTTAATTAATTAATTGATGGGTTGGATTAATTAAATAAAGGGGAGATATGGCATAATAAGTGAGGGAGCTCAAGAGGTTTCTCCCCACATAATAGGGAGTTCAAGATGTTTCAAGCCTCGGGTGGTCACCACCACCATAACCTCTCATGGAAGGTTAAAGCTCAGCCGTCCCCACATCCATAACCTCTCAAGGGATGATTTAGTTTTGTGGACCCCACCTGTGAAATATCCACATGGGTGTTTTGAATGAAAATAAAAATAATATTTTACACCATTTTATTTTATTTTATTATTTCATGAATATGTGAAAATATAACTTCCAACCTTGACCTACTGCAGTCGAGGTGAAGGTATCCTTAAGTGAATACCTGCACAACGAGTTCAACAGTGCCCTTGGATTTCAATTTCAAGCACCAGGTCAAATGTGACAAAATTCCGCTTGTGCGTTTACTGAACGTACCAGAAAAAAAGATTATAAAATTATTAATAGACACACCCCAAAAAACCCAATGGTACTCTCGGATTTCCAATCCGAGTAACTTTTTAAAAGTTATGGATTTTATAATAAAATAATTGTCACTTAATTATTTTATCTATGGCCAAAAACTAACTTTCACTAGTGTCCCGTACCATCTAATGTTAGTATCTTCTAAAATAAATCATTCCCTCACAAATTCAGCAGTGATCTCAGATTTTCAATCTAAGCTTTCTTCTGGGAGTTATAAGCATTTGAAGAATAAAATAATTTATTTTATTATTATATTTATTGTTATGCCATTTTGGGTTTTCTCAAAGGAGGACCATTCCAACTGAATATAAGTCACACCTAGGGTAAATCCGCCATCCGAAACGTAATGCTGCCCTGGGATTTCTGATCTGAGTAACTACTTAAGAGTTATAAAACTTTTTCTGGAAAACTGCTTACCTATGCTATTTAATGTTTAATAAAACTTCAACGGACCATTCCGGACACTCCGGGCCTGGGAATTATGCGCCGTCGGATTTTGCGGTCTCAAAACAATTCTATATAATTAAAAAAATTATACATAATTTCTAAGTCATTTCATTGGAAGAACTATTCCAATTTAGTGAACCTTTATAATTTCATGAAACCTCCACTATAACAAAATAAATAAAAACAGAATATCCAGGAAGACAATTATGAAAACAATACCAAATGAATAGAATAATGAAATTTTTGTTCCAAAATAATGATACAGTCACAAACACCATTGCATAACCCTAAGAACTATCAAAAACATAAATATCATAGAAACCGGAACCATAATGTTCATTTTGGATGATGAACCTCAAACCAAAAAAATCCAATACTAACATTCGCAAGGAAACATCCTCATAAATCTAAATAATTTCGTAGATGGTTTTACCAACTGATACAACGTCGAACGCCTAGAAAAAAATCCCAAAACCATTGTAAAAACCAGTTATGTAGATCAAATTGAGTAGGATCAATGGTGTTCGAAGCTATAGGGGAATTAATGGGTGGATAAGGCCTCATCATCCAACCACACAATTTTCCATGAATAGAATTCCTTATCATAAGAACTATACAAAAAACATATGAAATATGCTAAAATAATTTCTCCACTGAAGAATTAAATGTATAACTATATCATTAGACAAGCCAATACCCCTAATTTTGGAACATGGGCCACTCCTACATGATCATCGATGATGCATCTACCAAAACCTTCTAAACTAATTCATTAAACCAGTTCACCTAATGAGGTGGGTTAGACTATGGATGCATATTGTATTATAATAGGAAAATAGAATGATATATTAAATAAATATAAGTTACCAAATAGGAAAAAATTGATCTATTTCAAACCAAGAACTATATACACATTTTAAAATAATATATTTTATAACATAACATATTTCTCAAAGATGGAAAATTGATTGAACAATCCCTTAACGATTTAGTAACATTTAATTGAAAATATTTTAAAAGAGATATCAAAAAATTGATATGTAAATCCAAATATTTATTATTAGAATAATAAAAATATACATCCATGGGTAGAATATATACATGACATAATATAAATAGTTGGTGATTTTGAGATGTGTCTCACAAAAATGAAATGTGAAACCGAAATCTGATACCGTAAATCTCAAATTTAATCATACACATTAGAACCACCTGTATAATAAATATATTTTTATTAAAAATATATTAAATAACAATATTTATATATAATATCCCACATATTATTTACCTATTACCATTTATTACCAGTTTTTTTATCAATTCCTTGTTACAATCATGTGTTGGGTAATAAATGCTTTGTTTTTCATGTATGTTTTGATTTAGTATTAGTATTCATCCAAATATGATCATGGATACATAATATACCCAATTTTAACCACTATAAGTATATTATATATTTTAATTATATACGTATTTATATTAATCCATAATAGATATAGATTGAAAATTAAATACAATTTTTAGGAATATGGTATGCCATATGTACACATATACCATGTTTCTAATTTCTCCATAGAAGAAATGAAATAAAGATAAATAATATATTCAACTAGTATAATAATTTTTATTTCCTATATATCACATATATAAAATATATTTACCATTATTATCTTACATTCAATGAATTCATTAAAAATAAATTATATTGGTTCGCGAGGTGGTAGTTCATCGTCCACACGAACAACATTATCGTATCCAACACATAATGGATGGTAAAAAAGTATATGTGTTATAATTTTTAATGAGGTATAATTATGTTAAAAATGTCATATAAAATCATTTCATCTATCCTTACTAGAATCCATGTAAATTGGAAATGGAAAAACACATCACATCTGTTCGTGAGGTTGTGGTCTATTGTACACACGAGCAATGTTATTGATTTCTAAGGGATGGGTGTAAAAAGAGTATTATAGTTAAATACGTATAATAATACAATAAATATCATATATAATCATCATATACTTCATTATATCCATCCATGAGAGTAGGTTGTAGAAAACGAATAGCATGGGCTCATGAGGTAGTAGCTTGCTATACACCTGAATGTTGATTTCATATCCCATTTGATGGAATAAGATATGGATATATGTTATTAAATTAAAACAATAAAATATCATTATATTTTTTATATATTTGGTAATTATATAGTTTTAATTTAATAATATTTCCATGAGTTATAAGTAAAAGTAAAAAACACATAGTTTGAAACATTACTCTTCTTCATACTATTTATTTAGGATTATCCTAAATGCAGCATAGATTGATTTTATGATATTACTTATGTCTCTATGAGGTGTTGAGGGAAGTAATTAATAATGTTATTTTGGTATTATTTTTATAAAAATGGGCTTAGAAAGTTTCAATTCGAGAGGAGAAGGGGTGTACTTTTATAAGTAAGGTGAGTGACACACTTGTAATGTTTCAAATGAAAACGTTGCACCAACATATTTCACATCAAAAAAGAATAAAAATTGAAATTTATATATAATAAAAATCATTTGGTAAAAATAGTTGCATAAATTATATTTTAAAAAAGTATTTAGTTCATTTTATGCCTTATCATTTTAGTTTAACCCGTGATAATCCCATTTTTATATCAACAACTGTAATTACTTTTTATAATTTTCGAACATCAATAATGTAAAAAAATTAAGTTTATATTATTATATAATATAATTTAGGATTATTCAAAATAATAATAATCACTTTTACCATATTAAATTAATTTATTTGGAAAGTTATAATTTAAAGTAAAACAGGTAATTTAATTATATGGTTATAATATCTTTTTAATTTGTTTTAAAGAGTAATTAGAATATATTTTTACCATGTAATTCAATTATGGTCATTGGGATTAATTTCACATTGGAATTAGGCATAAACAAGTGTCAAACTTTTCATAAATATTGTTTCTAAAAAACCCGCTATTTGTTTTGACAACGGGAAGTTTTTTTAAATTAATTATTGCAATTTATGTGTTTGGAATTTTTTAAAATTAATTACATATTTGGAATCAGAAGGTCCAAATTATGTAAATAAGAATCTTTTGTTTTTGGACATTATGTATAGTAACGACGGTAATTATCTTTAATTATCTTGATTAATGAGTAATCAGGTAGTTAAAGATAATAAGATAATATCATAATAATAAAAAATTACCACAAAATGTGTCCTAAGGCTACTGGTTGTCTCATGTCCAACCATGGGATGCCTTGTTCCAACCTTTTGGGCCCCATGGAATCACTTTTTTGAGAAAGTGACTTTTTATCTTTTTATTTTAAAAAATGTTAAATGTAACAAATAATGTATCCCCTAAGTAAAATATTTGTAATTTTGTCTACATAAATGATATTTTGGACTATAAATATTCATTGGAAAGCTAAAACTATTTCCTACATCATATTGTTTTTTTATAATTTTTACACATTAAATAAATTAAATTATTTATGACATCATGATGATGCAGCGATGACCTCATTATTTAACGATTTAAATAAAATGGAAAGATAATGTAAACTCTAAGACCTACACATGTCCAAAACCTATTTTATGGGTGGATTTGGAACCCTTATCACCTTATCCTAGAAACACATCAATTTGGGACCATTAAAATCCGAAACACATTCTAAAATAAAGTAATATTTCCTTACATTCCAAGAGTGCCCCTCCCCTTGTCTTATAAAAGGCCCCCACCTCTACCTCTTTACCCACACTTCCAAAGCCTTTGGCTTGGCCAAACCCTGCCCATTTCATCTCTCCACATCCCTATATAACTCCTTTAAGCCTCACATTGGGCAGAATCCTTTCCAAGGAAGCCTTTGAGCTCAAATCAATGGAAGTTACCTGATTTAAAGGTAATGTCTTCACTTGTGTCCTTTTTTTTATGTTGCTTCTACAACCCCCTAAACTCTTTTTATTCATTTATTTTGTAACAAATACAGTATATTAAATATACTAGGATTTTGTTATAAGAAGTATTCGAGCTACACTTACACACACCTACATCTAATGGTTAAAGAACATACTGTTTCTGTGGATGGCGAATTTCTGCCTCCCGAAACGATGATTGTTCAACATTCTTTTAAAACCTTCAAAGGTGGCCATTAATATGTCACTTTATTTTTATATGATATATAATATGTTTATGTTTTACTTAAGCTTCTGTATTTTTAATTTATGGAATACCTTTATGGTTTCCATTATGGGTAAACGTGATATCTTCATTTAAGGAAGTGCGGACTACCGCCCCTCAAAGTGATTTGATTTGTTAATACCATATGTGGTATGTATAAAGGATATATTTAATGATAATATATATGATACCATACTATAATTAAAATACTATTATTTATTATTATGTTTTAATTTCATTAAATACAAAATAGAAATGTAAGTAGCATTCATGTGTACGTACGGCTTACCGTCTCCATGAACGGTACATTTCATTTCTTATCTCAAAATGTTATGTACTATTATAAGTACATATATATAATGGAAATATATGTAATATACTACATCTAAATTATGGATATCATTCTGGAGTTATAACATATATAGATATATATATATCTCATTTTTTTAATTCCATTAATATGAAAAAAAATGAAAGTAGCGTTCATGCGTACGTACGACCTACCGCCTCCATGAACGGTGCTTTTAATTTATCTCAAAATGAAATGGAATGGTATAAAATGTACATATAATGGATATATATGATATTTAAAACAACAATACTATTCTGGATATTATGTACCTATAACTACATGGAAAATTATTTTCCAAAAAGTTCAATTTTTAACTCATGTACCAAAATCAACAAAAATGTCTGATATGAACTAATATTATTAACCAATTATTATAACATTAAAATATGTGATATGAACTGAATAATAATATTTATAGGATTTCCTTAAGAAATTATAATTTGATAAAAGTTTATTATTCAGGAATATAAATAAACGAACAAGACATGTTAGTCTTGTGGTATGGGATCCTACTCCTCTCTCTTTTTAAGTACACACTTTTATGTCATTCCTTTTAAAGCTCATCTTTATTGTTATTGGGATGTTATTTTATATTACTATTACTGTAATTTTTTTATGTTCATATGATGATAGACCCTATTCTCTCTCATCAATCCATTTTGGATGTTTTGAGTGGCGCCGTTAGGCTGCCAAATTTTCGTAAGAGATCCAACCTCTCTATTTATTTTTAAGTACTCTATTTATGTCATTTCTTTTAAGCTCATATTTCTTATGTTTGGGGATGTTCTTTTATATTCCAAACACTTTAATTTTTATGGTCATATTATGAGTGACCCTATTTGATCTCATAAATCCATTTTTGGATGTTTTGAGTGGCGTCGTTAGGCTGCCATGTTTTCGTAAGGGATTTTTCATCTCACTTTCATCCCCTGACATTTATGCTACGTTTGCCACTATTTCCTTTGGGTTGTGTATGTACTTCCAATTATTATACACTTTCTGTATTATAATTTCATTTATGGGTATTTACATCTTCATTGTATGACCCTTATTCCATGGGGTGTACTTTTTAAAAGTTACCCAACTCGGTAAGGGGACCATTCACCCACGTTTTTTCTAAGAGACTTCTTTTGTTATGTCTTTTAATTCACATACAATTATGTTGGGATATGTTCTTCTAAATCCTTATTTATGTAAATTTTATGTCAAAGTGATGAGACCCCATTAACTCTCTCATCCACCCTTTTTGTAAAATTTTATGTGATGCAATTTGGCTGTCGAATTTTACCAAGGGAACTTCTTAACCCAATTTTGATTTCTTTGGATTCAACATGTAGTTATTGAATATGTCATCCTTTGAATATGTGTGAATAACCTTTGATTGTTTTACACTTAAAATCCACTTATATTGGGTGTATTTATATTTTTCCCACATAATTATGAGATTGATTTATCCTTATTTTAAGGATACCTTCTTTATAATGGATTTCATCTCATTTTACATTTCTTTTGAGACTTCATTGTTGTTATACACCAATTAACTCTTATATGGTGTGTATAATGTCCTTTGACATATTATATCAGGAATCCATTTATTCTCATGATATTATAAAGTTCGTATTAAATGTTATTCCACTATTATTTGTATTCAAGAGTCTCTCATTTTGTTAAAAACTATTTAACAAAAATATTGTTTTAAATGTTTTAATGATTTATTATTCTAAATCATTATCTATAATTTTCATGTTTTCAAAATGGTTTTCAGTATTTATTTATATGGACATTAATGTTTTAAAATTATAATTCAATTAAAATCTTCAAAGTTGTATGGGACACTTTGATTCAAAAATCACTTTTAAATGGTTTTTGAAAATGGATTGATTAATTCAATATCTGGGAATTACTTATTGTGATTGCAAATGAAATGTTGTTATTGAAATGTGTATATTTTCAATATTTTATGTGTAATGATGGTACTTGGACATTTTACAGGTGGTTACGTGATAAACCATATGACGGGTGGTGCTGTGAATACGAGGATAGGTGGTTACATTATATCCTCTAATGCATTGGGTATGGAAGTCGGTTGTATGGCTATTCCATTAAGTATGTATGGAAGTTGGCCGTATGGCTATTCAATTAAGTATGTATGGAAGTCGGCCGTATGGCTATTCCATTAAGTATGTATGGAAGTTGGCCGTATGGCCATTCCATTAAGTATGTATGGAAGTCGGCCGTATGGCTATTCCATTAAGAATGCGTGGAAGTCGACCATATGGTTATTCCATTTAAGTATGTTTAAGTCCCTGGTTACCTTTATATGTTATGTGTTCTTTATATAGGTTTTATGGTAATATTTTGGTTACAAAAGGGGTAGTAGTGATCTTTTATTCAGTGAAGAGTTTTTACTACTTCATAAAGGTGAAAAGTATTACTTTGATAAAGTATACATGGTTTACCTGTTGTTTTGAAAAACTAACAGTTTTCGTTCTTTGTGTATCCCTTACTGAGCTTTTTATGCTCATCCCAAGTTTTTGAAATGTTTTTCACAGGACATAACGTGGAATAGGGTCATGTATGGGATCAAGGGATAGTCATGCTACCTAAAACATGGAACTAGACATGTTTCTTTTTAAGAGTTTTTATTTAATGGAATCTTAGTAGAAGTTCCTACTTTGTAATATTTTGAGATGTAATAGTTATGTCCTAATTCTCTAAAACTCTAAACCTGAAAAGATCCTCAGTGTGAATTATTCATTTAATTCAATATTAAGTAAGGCTTAAGGATGGGGGCCTTATAGTTGGTATCAAACGTCAGTTTAGATAACTTTAGAGGTTAGGGTATCCTCTAAGAATAAGTGACATTACCATAATGGTTAGGATTTCTGAAAGAGTCCAATTTTAGATAAAGTGAACAAGTACGAATATAATAGTGTTTATCTTCCTCATTAGTACATGATGGTTTTGTTGATATACTCACACTGACCTTTCTATTTTTAGTGAATGGATGGATCTAGCAGGCACCAAAGAGACAACAGGTTTGATGGAAACTGTGGTGGTTCTCGGTTTAAGATACCAGATAAAATGGGGGATTCAATGAGGAATCTCGTGGTTGTTCTAAACCAACTATCAAGGAGTCATGATCAACCACTTGAACATTGTTATGTTCTATAATACATTATGTACGAGATGACCAATTGATGTGGAAGTTCAGGTAATAATTATAAAGGTAACCATTAGAGTTTATATGATCCTTACTTTTGAGGTAATTATGGGTTATTAAATGATATGATGGAAAATGAAAGGCATGAGATAAACTTGAGGTTAAAATATGTTATGATTATTTTTGAAGATTTTATCTCGTTTTGGGGAATGTTTTGAAATTATATAGTTTTGGAAAAAGGACAACACGCAGACCGTGTGACAACCCGTTGCGTCGGACAAAGCTGCGGGAATCGAACCCACAACTAAAGTGCAACTGGTATTTATTGCCTACCAATGGACTACTTGAAGTCCCTGGTTAGTTTGACTAATTATTTTTAGATAGATGATTTAATGAATTAAGAGTAAGTTTATTTTGGGTTATCTATAGATATTTATTAACCTATCATGGAGGATATGTGATTAGGTTAATTACTTTTCAATACGAGACATTAAGAGCAACTGATGTTGTTTGGAGATAAATGTTACGATTTAACTTGGAAGACTATGTGACTAAATCCTTCAAATATTTGGGTTTCAATCCTTGTTTGGTTTACTTTGAAGAATTTTATGGACAAATTTATTATAGAATGGTCCTCGTTGAACTTTGGGTTTTGTTGGACAAATTTTGGAGATTAAGAATATATTTTCTTTTTATAAAGGGTTATCCTTTTCTGGATTATCTGATCTTGTACTAACCTTATTGGTTTTGGTTTTTGTTTTGGTGAAAGTATAAAGACATGGAAGTATATAGTTCTCTTTTATGGATTATGTGATTCTCTAGAAGTTGATTATAGTACACTTAATGTGAGTAAGTCTTCCTAAATACTCGTCTTTTGGAGAAAATATGAGTTTGTGTAAGGAATCTAACAAAATTTGAAAGTCAACATGATATTTGATTATGTTTCCTTGTGAATAAATTCCTCAATAAAAAGTAACTTAAAACAAAAAATGTTTTCTATTAACTTTTCCTACTGGGGAATCGAATACCGTTTAACCCATCACAAGTTTGTGATTTTCTTGTGGTTAACTTTCTCCTGAACATGTTTTCTATCACTCACCATCAGAACATGACCCTTTGTTTTTTCCTCAATGTCCATATTTTCATACTTGGAATCCTAGTATAGGTTAACTCGGGTGACCATTGTACTTATCTTTCTTTATTTTAAAGTGATTGTTTTACCAAATCTTGTTCTGATGTGGGACTTTCAAGGATGTTTCCCAGCCCAATTTTAAAATTGCGAGGATGCAATTCCCAAAAGGGGGGAAGGATGTAACACCACAGGTAAATAAAGAATATGACATATTTATATTTATCCATATTTGTGAATAAAATATTAATAGTACTTTAAAGGGGATGCTATTCTCGATGGTGTACCCAATACGCAACAATGAGTTTCTTGGGAATCTTACGTTGCACTCTAATAATAAAATAATATTATTTTAAATGGTAGTTAACGCCTAGCCGTTGTAATGGCGGTAATGAACATAACTAACAAAAAAATGATTATATATGTTTGTCAAATATTTTTACTCTTTACAATTAATGTTAGAGGATTAAAAATGCAAATCAATTCAGTTTTTAAGCGTAAACATTCTAATATTCTTTAAAAAGTCGATTAACCTCCTTTTGATGGCGAACCCGTTTTAAATCCACATTTTGAAACTTTTATAAGATATATTTTTCAAAATAAACATATTATTTTTTATTGGGACATTGAAATTTACCTTGGGTTAATTTTTGGTTTTTTTCTGACAATGTTCATTTTTCAATGAATAGTGAAAAATACTGCATTTTACATCAAAAATGCTTTTTCATATAATTTAATTATATGGTTATAATATCTTTCTTATTTGTTTTAATGTTTAATTATAATATATTTTTACCATTTAATTCAATTATGCTCATTGGGATTAATTTCACTTTGGAATTAGGCACAAACTAGTGCCAAACTTTTCATAAATATTGTTTCTAAAAAACCCGCTATTTGTTTTGACAACAGGAAGTTTTTTAAAATTAATTATTGAAATTTCTGTGTTTGGAATTTGGTAAAATTAATTACATATTTTTAATCAGAAGGTCAAAATTATTTAATTAATAATATTTTGTTTTTGGAAATTATGAATAGTAATGACGGTAATTATCTTTAATTATCTTGATTAATGAGTAATCGGTTAGTTAAAGATAATAATATAATATCATAATAATAAAAAATGACCACAAAATGTGTTTTAAGGATACTAGTTGTCTCATGTAAGACCATTGGATGCCTTGTGCCAAAATTCTGGGCCCCATGGAATCACGTTGGTGAGAAAGTGACTTTTTATATTTTTATTTTTAAAGAATGTTAAATGTAACAAAGAATGTATCACCTAAGTAAAATATGGGTAATTTTGTCTACATAAATGATCTTTTAGACTATAAATAATCATTGGAAATCTAAAAATATTTCCTACATCATAATATTTTTTTTATAATTTTTAGACATTACAGAAATTATATTATTTATGACATCATGATGTTGCAGCGATGACCTCATTATTTAACGATTTAAATAAAATGGAAAGATAATGTAAAATCTAAGACCTACACATGTCCAAAACCTATTGTATGGGTGGATTTCGAACCCTTATCACCTTATCCTCGAAACACATCAATGTGGGACCATTAAAATCCGAAACTCATTCTAAAATAAAGTAATATTTCTTTACTTTCCAAGAGTGCCCCTCCCCTCCTCTTATAAAAGGCCCCCACCTCAACCTCTTTACCCGCACTTCCAAAGCCTTTGGCTCAGCCATCCCCAGCCCATTTCATCTCTACATATCCCTATATAACTACATGAAGCCTCAATTTGGGCAGAATCCTTTCCAAGGAAGCCTTTGAGCTCAAATCAAATGAAGTTACCCGATTTAAAGGTAATGTCTTCACTTGTGTCCTTTTGTTTTATGTTTCTTCTCCAACCCCCTAAACTCTTTTTATTCATTTATTTTGTAAAAAATACAGTATATTAAATATAATAGGATGTTTTTATAAGATGGATTCGAGCTAAACTTACACACACCTACATCTAATGGTTAAAAAACATACTGTTTCCGTGGATGGCGAATTTCTGCCTCCCGAAACGATGATAGTTCAAAATTATTTTAACACCTTCAAAGGTGGCCTTTAAGATGAAACTATATTTATATATGATATATAATAAGTTTATGTTTTACTTAATCTTCTGTATTTTTAATTTATGGCATACCTTTATGGTTTCCATTATGGGTAAACGCGATATCTTAATTTAAGGAAGTGCAGACTACCGCCCCTTCAAAGTGATTTGATTCGTTAATACCATATGTGGTACGTATAAAAGATATATTTAATTATATTATATATTATAACATACTGGAATTAAAATACTATTATTTATCCTTATGTTTTAATTTCATTAAATATGAAATAGAAATGGAAGTAGCGTTCATGCGTTCGTACGGCTTACCGTCTCCATGAACGGTACATTTCATTTCTTATCTCAAAATGTTATGTACTATTATAAGTACATATTTATAATGGATATATATGTAATATATTACATATAAATTATGCATATCATTTTGGAGTTATAAAATATATATATATATATATATATCTCATTTTGTTTTAATTCCATTAATATGAAAAAAAAATGAAAGTAGCAATCATGCGTACGTACGACCTACCGTCTCCATGAACGGTGCTTTTTAATTTATCTAAAAATGCTATGGAATGGTATAAAATAAACATATACTGGATATATATGATATTTAAAACATCAATACTATTCTGGATATTATGTACCTATAACTACATGGAAAATTATTTTCCAACAAGTTCAATTTTTGACTCATGTACCAAACATCGACAAAAACGTCTAATATGAACTAATATTAGTAAACAATTATTATAACATTAAAATATGTGATATGAAAAGAATAATAATCTTTATAGGAGGTAATTAAGAAATTATAAATTGACCAATGTTTATTATTTTGGAATATAAAGAAACGAACAAGACAAGTTGCTCTTGAGATAAGGGATCCTACTCCTCTCTTTCATTTTAAGTACACTCTTTTATGTCATTCATTTTAAAGCTCATATTTCTTGTTATTGGGATGTTCTTTTAAATTACTATTACTGTAATTTTGTTATTTTCATATGATGAGAGACCCTATTCTCTCTCATCAATCCATTTTGGAAGTTTTGAGTGGCGCCGTTAGGCTGCCGAATTTTCGTAAGAGATCCAACCTCTCTATTTCTTTTTAAGTACTCTCTTTATGTCATTTTTTTAAGCTCATATTTCTTATGTTTGGGGATGTTATTTTATATTACTCATACTTTAATTTTTATTGTCATATTATGAGAGACCCTATTTCATTTTATAAATCTATTTTTGGATGTTTTGAGTGGCGTTGTTAGGCTGCCGAGTTTCCTAAGGGATTTTTCATCTCACTTTTATTCTCGTGGAATTTATGCTATGTTTGACACTATTTCCTTTATTGTTGTATGTACTACCCATTATTATAAACTTTTTGTAGTATAATTTCATTTATGGGTACTTACATCTTCATTTTATGACCCTTCTTCCATGGGGTGTACTTTTTGAAAGTTACCCAACTCGGTAAGGGGACCTTTCACCCTCCTTTTTTTTAAAAGACTTCTTTTGTTATGTCTATTAATTCACATACTATTAAGTTGGGATATGTTCTTATATATCCTTATTTATGTAAATTTTATGTCCAAGTGATGATATCCCCTTTATCGCTCTCATCAACCCTTTTTGTAAAATTTTATGTGACGCCATTAGGCTGTCGAATTTTACCAAGGGAACTTCTTAACCCAATTTCGATTTCTTTGGGTTCAACATGTAGTTATTGAATATGTCATCCTTTGATTGTGTGTGAATAACCTTTGATTGTTTTACACTTAATATCCACTTATATTGGGTGTATTTATATTTTTCACACATAAATATGAGATTGATTTATCCTTAATTTAAGGATACCTTCTTTATAATGGATTTCATCTCATTTTACATTTCTTTTGAGACTTCATTGTTGTTATGAACCAATTCACTCTTATATGGTGTGTATAAGGTCTTTTGACATATTATATCATGAATCCCTTTATTCTCATGATATTATAAAGTTCGGATTAATTGTTATTCCGCTATTATTTGTATTCAAGAGTCTCTCATTTTGTTAAAAACTATTTAACAAAAATATCATTTTAAATGTTTTAAAGATTAATTATTCTAAATCATTATCTTTAATGTCCATATTTTCAAAATGGTTTTTAGTATTTATTTATATGGACATTAATGTTTTAAAATTATAATTCCATTAAAAGCTTCAAAGTGGTATGGGACACATTGATTCAAAAATGTCTTTTAAATCGTTTTCGAAAATGGATTGATTAATTCAATATCTGGGAATTACTTATTGTGATTGAAAATGAAATTTTGTTATTGAAATATTTATATTTTCATTATTTTATGTGTAATAATGTTTCTTGGACATTTTACGGGTGGTTATGTGATAAACCATATGACTGGATGTGTCGTGAATACCAGGACGGGTGGTTATGTTATAACCTCCAATGCATTGGGTATGGAAGTCGGTCGTATGGCTATTCCATTAAGTATGTATGGAAGTTGGCTGTACGGCTATTCCATTAAGTATGTATGGAAGTAGGACATATGGCTATTCCATTAAGTATGTATGTAAGTTGGCCGTACGGCTATTCCATTATATATGTATGGATGTCGTCCCTATGGCTATTCCATTAAGTATGTGTGGAAGTCGACCGTATGGTTATTCCATTTAATTATGTTTATGTCCCAAGTTACCTTTATATGTTATGTGATCTTTATATGGGTTTTATGGCAATCTTTTGGTTACAAAAGGGGAAGTAATGATCTTTTATTCATTGAAGAGTTTTTACTACTTCATAAAGGAGAAAGGTATTACTTTGATAAAGTATACATGGTTTACTTTTTGTTTTGAAAAACTAACAGTTTTCATTATTTGTGTATCCCTTACTGACCTTTTTATGCTCATCCCATGTTTTCGAAATGTTTATCACAGGAAATAATGTGGAATAGGTTCAGGGATGGGATCAAGGGAAAGTCATGCTACCTAAACCATGGAACTAGACATGATTCTTTTTAAGAGTTTTTATTTTATGGAAACTTAGTAGAAGTTCCTACTTTGTAATCTTTTGAGATGTAATAGTTATGTTCTAACTCTCTAAAACTCTAAACCTGAAAATATCCTCAATGTGAATTATTCATTTAATTCAATATTAAGTAGGTTTTAAGGCTGGGGTCCTTATACTATATATTCCACATACATCCTTCCATAAAGAAGAATCATTTTCATGACTGGGAAGGCCATCTCTCACCATATTTCATCATAACATTATAACATAATATATTAAACTAATAATATTTTATGACTGTCCCTTTTACACCTTCCCCTTCCCATCATTCTTCATTAACACTCCTTGATTTATGATTTAAATATTCCACAATCACATTTATTGATGTGTATTCTATATCCATGGGGTTATTCCATTGTGCATCATGGGCACTTTCAAGATAAGTATATAATACCCCAATATTTAACCTTTGTTTCAACATTATTATGTATTATTATAATCTATATGAAATTATAATCAGTGATGTTTTTACAAATATGTGTGATCTTAATTAACAACTATGATTTTTACATTGCAAGAACAATAAAAGATGTATAAAAGTTTTCATACTATAAATGAGAATAGGGTGAATTAAGAAAAATCTATGTCCTTTCCTAAAATGTCCACTCCCATATGAGACATAGGAAGATGTTAGGGTGATAATAAAAAAAGAAAAAATATCATATTTGATCTACTATATAACCTCAATTACTTTCAATACTCACTATAAACCTAGGAATATAAAAAGACAGAGAACCCCACACACTATGATCACACTAACAACTGTTCTTAGAGGCCAAATAATTTATCATTATTATGAAAATGGTAATAATCATGTGTAAGTGCGATAGTACATATATATATACCATTTATTAATCCATGAAAATGTGGAATTATTTATGATTCAGGGGTTTGTATTGTGATGAAATTTATTTAAAATTTCCAAAAAAATAACTTGTTTATGTACACCATAAAATATTACGTTATTAACATAAGATAAGTAATTAATGAATGATAGTGAAAAAAAGTTATAAATTAATTTCATTATTGAAAATTAAAAATAAGAGGGAATATACAAATTTTTTAGGCTCTCCCAGGATTTCCAATAGTTTGGTAATATAAAAAAATACAGGTCTATGATGAAATATGATAAGAAGTCTCCTTGAAATATACTATATTCTTCCCAAGAGTGGATATTTTTTTGAGACTGCAATATATTATCAGTTTTTCTGTATCTATAACCAGTCTCAACACCTATATATGTAACTAATATCAATTTTTTCATTTTTATATGATTTTTTATTCGGTCACTATTCTATCAAATGTTACTTATATATAACATAGAAGGGTTAGCCCATATTTAATCCCATCAATTTCATATCACCCTTAATTGAACAAAACATTATGTGTTATTAATTACATAGAATGTGAAGAGGCTTAGTTAAGGTCCCCTTTAATTTATTGTATGATTGATTCAAAAGCCTCTACAAAAGATATATTGAACTTGAGTGCCCTTTTATAATCATCGATAGTAAAAACCTCATTCACCAAGGATTGGAGAGAACGTTTTTCAAGTCCACCATAACCAATGTCTTCAAACATGTATTAGAGATGGATTAATATATCATTTATCTATTCAAATGGGACCTATGTAATCAATTTTCAAATCTCCCTCCACACTTTTTTCAGAGCTACTATTGAAATACATATTGTTCCTGGCACCATCCCAGTCCAAGACCATGGATGTTGATGTATCCTTGAACAATGTCCCTATGTGAGGGGTTTATACTATAACATATAGAGAGAATAATTTAGAAAAAAATTTACCTCATCCTTTTCCATTATATGCTATTTTATATCAGTAGGAATCAGATGCTCTATGACTAGATAGGTACCTCTTGTAGTTAGGTACAAAATTCATATTTGTTGACAGGCTTAATCAACGTCATTAAAAACTCAGTAACATTTAAAAAAAATGATATCATGCTTTATTGGGGCACAAAATTTGTTTTTAAAGTTTCATCAACCACAATTTGAGATAAAATAGAGATGTAATCTAATGATATGAAACCCTATGATGGAGATGATGTCCCTCCCACCATTGTAGTACCCACAGAGAATGTGTTGGGATCATCTCCATAATGATATGAATATATAGACATAGGTTAGAAAAAAATGACATTCCCTCAATTATATACCCAATTATACCCCCATTATGGAATATAAATAGAATAATTGCATCTATTTTTGAGATTATCCCATAACACACTAACACACATAATATCAAAGGGAATCAAGGATAATACAATCAAATCAAAAACCAAGTCAAATTTTATATGGACCACAGACATTTCCATCCATACTTTGACCTATATATGATTTTTCTTCTATATCATCACTAGTATTATCTTCTTATTTTGTAGGAAGGCAATAAATTTAGAATAACGTTATGACCAAGGTACTAGAGGTGGTATTAGTGGTGGAACTTCCAAAATTTATTCTAGACTAGCTATGCCTTGTTCCATGTTATTTATCTGACTCGGATATCCAAGATCATCAACCTCCATGCCATCTTCTGAACTATCTTCATCTATGATTCCCCCAATATAGTATGCTAGATAAAAAATAGGTGATAATATTTCTCCATCATACTATAATATCTAATGGAATGATATGCTAGGTCTTAATAAAAACACTGAGTATGTGAATTATAATGAAATTTTGATCACCAATTTATTAAATCTATTTTGAACTCTCTTACCATCAATAGTTTCCCTAATATTGTTAATTATCATTTATAATTCCATTTTAAATTGATAATCCTGGACATTAACAGATTGTATCATAGTGGGGATATCATAATGGAATATACATGACTTCATTAGGTTTCAAATCATCTGAGATTCCTTCATGAGAAATTACATCCCTAAATCCCTCTAGATCTACCCATAACTGAAAATGTATCTTATAAAAGTATAAGAATAAAAATTTTCTTTTCAAATTTTCCCAATGATGGAACACAATGAGATGTAATAAAATGAATGGAGTCGACAATAAGGGAGGTACCCAACTGATTGAAATTTTTCTTATAGGCCCTCTATTTTCCATAATATTATATGTGGTTACTACACCCACAATAACTACATATGATACTGCTTCACTCAGTAAATGAGTTTTCCCCATGTGATTAACCTACTTAAAAGGAATTAATGGATCCAGTAATCTATTTTATGGTAACTATTTTCCAATAATTTTTCATTTCAATTTCATAGGATCTTCTGTGAGATCAACCCCCCACCAATGTTAGCACTTTGTTTGTTTTTACTAGAATAACCAATTGACCATTAAGATAAGACCATATCTAACTGTCAATGTTGCCCTTTGAGATAAAAATTTCTATAATACAATTGGTAATGTTCACTCAGAGCGTAGTTTCATCATTGGTCAACATGTAAAATACTGGTGAGATACGATGGTGTCTCTATCATTATAAATATTTCACATAAGAGTAGGGAACATATACTAAATACAAATAAATACCCTCCCAAATCTTTTTTGATTGTACAATTCACAGTTTAACTTTTGAATAATTCTTGAAGTAAAATGACCTTTATGAAAAACCACTAAATATGTGTAAAACTCAATATCACCATTAACATTTTTCTGTAATGGAGGATATTGATGATTTATATAGAATGAAAAAAAATTAATTACACCAATTCAATTTATTAATTATATCTAAATTCTTTAGTGTACTGGGGCTAACCTCACAGTTTCTCTAGTAGAATGGCCTGAACTAGGTATAGGGAATTAGTTGGGTAATTTTAAACTCACAAATAACTATATGAGCTCCCAGTCACACCAATAATAGTTACAAGGTCACTAAAATCCTATACATGGCCTTCCCAGATAGATATAAGTATATATATATATATATATATTGAAGACGGGGATAAGATTTTTCTTATATTTGACCTACCAATCCAATCTATCTTACAATCAACAACTCATCTCCCATCAATAAGGTGGTCACCCTTAATCTTCCATTCTTCTAAAATGGAAATAAGATCACACAAAAAACATTTCTAAAAATACATCAAATTGAATAGAGTGATTTCCATAGGAAATTGTTGTCCATATCCAACTGTTGAACAAACCTTCATCAAGCATCAACCAGTAATATCCCTCCACTCAACAAGATTTTTTGGATATAAAGATATTGGATTCATTTATAATGGATTATAATAGGGTTTCATGAAAACTATTGGTATCCATTACATAAAATATATGATTACACCTAGAATACGATTCTTCTCAAAGGTATCCCTGGAAAAACATTAAATTTCATGAATAATAAAAGGAGTCAATTTAGAATCCTTATATATAGATAAAGGAGGGACAAATTAATCCTACATATCTCCTAGGATCAGAGCACTCATGATCCTCTGAATATACAAAATCATACAATTACTTATCCATGCATCAAGTGAAATGTTTTTGTGTCAATGTTTCGTTTATTAATATGGTCCACCATAAGGCATTTTTTTAATAGGAATGATTCTTTGAAACCCATAATTCATAATATTTTAATATTTTCTTCAATTTATTGAAAATTTATGGTAGTGGACTATAACCAAATGGTCCATCACTAACCCGTTTTGATTCCCCCACCTGATCGACGGTCCCCTTTTAATGATCATATAAACTTATGATTTAAAATATGTTGTATAAAATATATATACATCGAAAATATTATTTTGATAAGAATCAAACAATTTGCCTTTATGATCCAATATAATATTCCAAAACACATATTTTTTAGATTGTCCCTCATAAAAATTTAATTTCCCGTATAATATATATTTTATCAAAATGAGTTATGATTCTTGATGATCAAATAAGTTTTAATGATCTATAACCAAGGGGGAATGATCAGTGAATCATTCTAAATAACGAACACACATAGAGTTATCCAGTAATACAATATATAATATACATATTCAACCCCATAAATCTCATTAAACCAACATGAGTTGATTGAATGATATTAAAATATTAATCCTCGATGATATTTACTATGGTAGTCAATTGAGTAACAAATTCCATAAGTTCTAAACTCAAATTAATCTATATTAGATAAGGTAATATTCAATTATGTTTTGTAAGGGGTCTTGAAATAAAAAATATATCCCATGAATTACACAACTTTATGGGATCAGATAACTTATATAATGTCACATGATATTTTGATTAAATAAGGGCCACATGATCGCATGATCACTACAACACCATTCAGGTACATGTTTATAAAGAAATCACATGACCAGATATGAATATAATGGTTTCATAATACTATTAAATGATTGAGTGAATTACTATTTTCCTGCCATGATTAAAGTACTTTGATTCATTCATGTAATACTAGTTATGCGAAGGTATCACACCCAGGGATTGATAAAATGAAGCACTCATAGCACAAGTACAAATCATATTGACAGATGAATCTATGTAAGGAATTTTGTAAAATTCTCCACTTATTTATTAGGGTGAACCTGAATAATACCCAAATCCATCTAGGAGGACAAGGATAATAAATATGATTTAGGGACATAGACATAGGTGGGTATCCACTTCCACACAACTGAATCATCCCTTATTCCTTAGGACTTCATTTCTGATGAGGGGGTTAAATTTTTTGATGGATTCCAGATGAATGTCATCATAAGGAATTAATGTAATTATAAAAAGTAACCATTTTAATAGAAGTTATCATATAAAATTAACACATCATTCCTTGATTTCATGGAATCTTGATAGCCATATGATCGGGTTATGTGACTGTATAACTGTGGAAACATCACAGACAACTACTAGGTTATGTGATCTAATGACCCCATTATCATCCTTAAATGCACACATAAATGGTTTTCCATCATGTCCTGGTTCATTTTAAATCTTGATCTGGAGGCCCCATTATGATATGTGATCACTTGACTCTGATAGGATCATGAAAAGTCATCGAAATGGATTCCCATTAAATATGTATCTATGGTCTCAATGGATCACACTATGCTTAAAAGTTAGGATATATCCTAAATAAAACAAAAAAATCATGTTACATGAGAATAAAATAATTATGAAGCAACCCTCATGCTATTTTTTAAACATAAAATGCACTAATGTCATGTGATCACAGTCATACCGGTCACATGAGATTATACTGACTTATAAATGTATAATCCACTACCTCAAGATAATGCATGTGGCCTGAATTTATTTAGAAGAGGTGAATATAGTATAAGATGATTCCAATTAATCATTATATTTCAAACATAAAAAGATTATGAAAAAATATAAAAATATTATGAATGGAGAGTAATTTAACTTTGAAGTCTCCAATTTTTAAATTCATTAAGTAACATTCAAGACGAGGAACATAGAATATGGGTGATTTTTTTTCAATTGCATAAAAATTATTTAATACATGGTCACATGATAATCAATTAGTGTTTAAAAAATCAACATTTTAAAATAATTGAATTATGCTCAGTAGCATATTTAACACACAACACCCTGCTTAAACAACGCGACAAATGTTTATCCTTTTTGATCATGCCATTATATTGGTGGGTATGAATATTATTAAATAAATTATGAAATATATATGTATATCATAATAATAATAAATTATTGATAAATTCTTATATATTAAATAATAAATTTCATGTAAAGTATTTTCATTCATAAAAAAATTAGATTTCTTCAAAAATCATTTTTATTGATTTTTTGTTGTATCTATTATTAATAATTTATACATATTTTATAAAATCTATTTTATAACATTAAATTAATTTTATAAATTGATATATAAAAAATTTATTTTGGTGAATATTTGGGAATGTTTTTTGAAAATATTGATTTATTATTGAATATTTAAAAACCAATATTTCGTAAAAATGTCATTCCTTTTCAATAAATTAACTATATCGAATGTACCATTATGATTTGAATATTATTTAATGTAAAATAATAATAATTCTTAAAATTTAATATACTTAATTTATAATTATTCAACATCATATTATTCTTTAGTATATGTTTATTTTTGGGTTAAAACTATTTTTTCTGAAAACTGTTAAAAAGTGAAAGATGGTTCTCATTGGTAATTAATTGAAACCACCCATAATTTTTGAATTTTTTTAATTAAATGTATATATTATATATAACATATTTCCAATTTTTATTTATAAATTTGTTATTATTAAGAATATAGTTAATATAAAATCATCATTTTCTTGAAAAATACACCTCTAAAAAAGCCTCTTCTTCAATGTGCTTGTAGTTTAATTTTAAATTTAATTATTACAATACTTTAAAAAATTTAAATTGGATTAAATATTTTTAATAATATTACATTATATTATATAATAACTTCAACATCATTCTTTATCATAATTTATAGTGAAAAAAAGTAAAAATTAATTTCAGCAGTTGTTCTGAGAATAGGTTTTTCAGGGGGTAATCTAAAATGATATGGTTTAAAATGAAATAAAACAAATATTAAATATATTCGATGGATATATTTATAACTTATATCTAATATTCACCATAATTATCAATTTGTGATATTTTCTCATTTTAAAAATGGGGGTAGACCTTTTCCTTATGAAAAATTACATGTGTGCCACTCACCTCTCTTATAAAAATCCACCCCTCTCCTCTACTCTTTAGAAATTAAAATACACTTTTATCAAACAAGAAGATAAAAAAATTAATTTCAATATTAACTAATCCCGAGATTTAATCCTTGTTTTGATTTTAAATCTAGGTTTCAGAGTTCTTTGGTGCTAACCTAATGAGGTTGTTTGAAGAAGAGGTAACATGCCTAACCAAGTGTTCTTATTTTTCTTTTCATTGATCACGTTAAAATATTGTTAAATTGTAATGATATAATGTAAATTATATCCCCCATAAAATTATATTGTATTATTTTGATGTAATAATCTATATACATATCATCTTCCATCAAATGAGATAAAAATCTTTATTCCTGTGTACGGTAGACTATCACCCACTGAACCGGGTTCATTTTTTTTTTCAATCATCACATCTAATGGAATGTTATTGTGGTGGATTTAAATGATATATATATATATATTGTAACAAATTTTAACTTCTATAGTTATTATATAAGACAATATTTCATAATTTCTATTTAATAGGGGGGGTATGACAATATAGCTACTGTGTACGAAAGACTACAACCCCGCCAAGCGATGTGATAAGTTTTTCACTAATGAAATACACATAATGTTAAAAGAAAAAAATTATTTAATATATATTTTATAGATGAAATAATTATTATATTTATGGAATATTTGTCATTTTGAAATGATACTATATCACTTTATTTATTACACATAAAAATGATAATAGTGTAAATGAATGTTTGTGGACTATAGCCTCTTTGAAGCCATAAAACACTTTTTCCCATCACTAAGTGACATGGATGATATATATAAGTATATTTAAATAACAAAATTAGTAAATATGATAGTAAGATAATTATATTAAGTTTAAATAATACATTCCTTATTTCCATAATGATAATATAAAAATAGAAATGTTACTAATGAGTACATAAGACCAACCATCTTCATGATCCTAACATAGTTAATTTCATCATAAAAATTATTCATAAATAGTATAATAGTATAATTGAGGAAAATATATGATAATTATTTCATGATTATTATTCTTTGTATGTTTAAAAAATGAAAACTTTTACCTCGGCCAATATAAAAAATCAATTATGAAATAATGAACAAAACCACTTCAAAACACACAAAATTGAAACCGGAGACGATCTCACAACTGGAGAATATTCTGTGGACCAGAAAGGATATATCTATAAGTGGAAAAGATGTTCACATTATGGGTTCCTTTATTTATTCTTTGATATATGGTTAGTGTGGAACAAGTCTACGGCTGCTGCTTCACCTATGACATTCCTATGTGTGAAATGGACTCCTCCCACTCAATAGTGGGGATTGGGGTCAAATAATGATTTTAAACATGGTGGTAGGTCATATAATGTCTACATAATACCATTAACTTGGGGTGATGGGATAGATCAACATTTTTTGTTCCTTGATGCTTTGGTGGCGATGATTGGTAGGCGGTGATCGAGTCATCAGTTGGTGTTGGAGGTGTGGGTGTTGGTGACATGGGAGTCTGGTGGAGGAATTCTCTTAGTCATTAGTCTTCTTCACTAGCATTCTAGTTTGTAGGGACAGTGGTGAAAAACCATTGGTGAATCCCTTGGATCATAGGGAGACCTCCGAAAAAAGGGTAGTGACCAGCATTTTAGATGCAACGACATTGTGAAGGACCAACCATGGATAGATGTCAATGGTTGGTGTGAGATCCCAATGGATTTTCTGGAATCCAATGAATTCATCAAGAACAGTTGAAGTGAATCGGTATAATAGGTGGTTTTTGGTGGGCATGAGGTGATTTTTTCTGGCATGGACAACAATGGACTGACGAGATTGTTGAATTTTCACCCTAGCTCCGGCAATAGTGGTGTTCTAGGAAATTGTTGTCCAAGGGCACTAGTGAAGACGTTGGTGTCACTGGATGACTTAGAAAAGGGTAATTTCATCCTTGGGATGTGTTTCACATGCAGGGGTGGTGAAATTTTTAGGGATAAGGTGGCTACATGGGACTTTAGGATGGGGTTGTGAGAATTTGAAGGCTCTAGATTATAGGTTGACGGGCACTATAGGAAGAGCTGGTGTAGAGATGGTGTAAATATTATGGCATAGGGTGGAGACATTGGGCTGCGATTATTGTCTTGATACATTGGGATGGCTTCGTCCATAGGGAAAATGTGATTATTATGTGTGTGTGATATTAGCCACATGGTGGATTTGGGAAGTGAGACAAACATCGAGAATTCATAGAGTCTATATGTTGCTGGGTGTTTTTGGGATATTTTTCTGTTTTGGGGTATTTGGTGTACCCCAATATCAGTCTATTACCCTTAATATTTTCTAATAAATTCTATGTATCATGAGATAAAACTAAGGATCTCCACCATTTTGAGTAATGTAAATTATTTTCACTTATGAATCCATATGAGGTTATCTCTTTCTTGAGGTTTGTATCTAGAGACTACCAAAGCAGTAGGGGAATTTATGTAAATTTTAGTTCATTGAGGCATATTATAATATAATAAACCTAGTATTTTTCTATATTGTATGTATTACCCATTTGAAATTTAATATTATGAATCATTCTTAATTCATGGTATTTTATTTTTTATTTTTTATTTCATCATCCCTGTGTATTTAACTTGAAAGTTAAAATGTGGTAAAAAAATTTCATAACTCATTTTTTAGATGGGTTATATTATTAATTCATTATCATAGTTATTTTAAATTTTTGGTGTAATGAATTTTTATTATATTATGTTTTATTTAAAATAATTTTATGTGTATTCACATTTGATAGACATAATAAATTCATTAATTAATTAAAATTTAAATCTTATGATCATTGTAAGGGTTTCTTGTCTCATATTCTCTTCTTTGGGACATATGTTATGTTACACTACTATATTATACTATATAGTAATCTATACACCATTTAAAATTATATATCCTAAATATTATTATGATATGATATTCAAATTCTAAATTTATGTTATTCTTTCATTGGGAATACAATTGAAGAGTATCAATGTAGAAAAGGATTTATGTTATAATCTACTTCCTTTTGAGATTGTTTATGTTCAGGGTTACTTTTTTTAAATCATTTGATAATATTTTATTGAACCATATTTATTTGTTTTCTACTGGTACATTTTTTTAGAAGATTAATATTCATTTCCACCATAATTGTTTATAGAAAAATCAATAATTTGTTTTTTATGTGACACCAATATTTTTTTTGATAGGGAATCTTTCTCTATGATATCCAAGATTCCTAAAATGTTTTCAAAAATATGTTTTTCTAAAAATAAATTAACTCTTAAAGATATTTTACATGATCATTGAAATTATTTTAAAATGTTTTTATAAAAATATAACAATATTATTATATTGGTAACTTTTGATTTAGATTACAAAATGTTTGAATATATTGAGTATTTTTTAACATTTATAACAAGAATGGATTTTCCATTAATCATTACCATTATTTTCATTGAAATATTCTTTATAATATTCTACATTTATATTAATAGAAATATTTTTTTCCAATATTTTTAGAATTTAATATTTTTCAAAAAAAAATTCAAAGTCAACATTTTATTTTCCTAAAAAAATTAATAGTATTTTAATGGTATTTACTTTCATCAACATAAACAAACCTTGATGTTATTTACAATATACTAGGGATATGTTTTATTGATAACATCAAATTTCTTTCTCTGGGTAGATTATGAGGGTGAAATGGGTCCATTTTTTTCCCATGGTGGAATCAATAAATTATTATTTTTATACTGAAATGTTTGAGATTATAAATGATTCATTCATGATAATATTATTAGAAATTGTTAATAATGAAAGGTTGTTCCAATATAAACCATGTATGGTTGGATTAATTATAAAATGAGTATTTTTTATGTTATAATACATGGAAGGGTGGTTCATTAATAAACTAAATATGGGTGCTTCTATTTCAAACCACAGATAGGTGGGTTTTTGATCACCCTTCAATGCATTGGTTACTATGGAGATGGAAGTCAACCATACTGGTTATACGATTTGAAAGAGTGTTATAGAGATAATATTCCAAGATAAAAATATGTTTTCTTTATTCCCCTATTTTTTTAATTGATTAATATGATCAAGAAGATCATAACATGGCAGTTGATTTTTTGATTTTTGTGAATCTATCATTTGTAAATGATTTATTACTTTACACATATTTATTTATCCATTTTTAATTGGTATAAATTCTATTATATTATCATCATTATCATTCATTATTCCATCATACCCTTATCCTCGTATTATTCTCACAAATGAAATTAAATTTTTGATTATTATATTTACCATTACTGTGAATTTTAGCTCAGCCTTTATATGTTTCCTTTTCCTGGGGTTACCATGAATTATGTTTGATCAATTATTTTTACAAAGGATTTATATGGATAATGGTGATGGATAAATTGTAAATAATAAAATCAAGGTTAAGTGGGAAATATTATCATTTAAAAACAATTTTATTGTTTATTTAAGGGTTTGTACAGATTCTATACAACTATAATCCAAAATTGTCCTTGCATATGTAAGTGACACAATATTTCCTTTGGTTGTTGTATGTTTTTGATGGTGAGAATTGGGTCACCATCATAGTTATTCATGTAATAAATTTAAGGTTTATTATATCAGCACCAGATCTAGGAGTGTGGGTTTGAGGCTATTATAGTTTGTTTTAGAGTAGGGTTTGGATTATTTTATATATTTCTAGGTTTTCAAGTGATTTTATATTATGAGTTACGAATTCCCTCATGGGATTAAAATTTTATGGTCACTCTTGTGTCGATGTAATAGACACCCCTTTTAGGATATTATGTAATTGAATTTTTGAGGTTATTAATGAAATTTTGGGAGACATTTTTCGGGTTTGGGTATGTGTATCACTTTGGTTCACCGTGAATTATTATTTAATGTGGATTTTTATTTTCATAAATTTAAATTTGGTGACAGCCTTGAGTTTTTCTGTGAGATTTAATGATTATGGTTTTTTTAAATGATGTTCATTTTATTTATACAATTGGTATAAGGATACAAAGTTAGAAAAAAGGACATTCAAAAGGTCAGGTGATAACCCACCACAACCGAAAAGGTAGTAGGTATTGTAACAAAAACCGAAGAGTGACCTGGGATAAGTTCCTAAAACTAGACTTTGTATTGTATTGAAGAATATTTCTATATTTTTTGGTCTTATAAGATTAATGATATGAGATAAATTTTTAGGTTTGAATAACAATCAATGTTGAGTTTTCTGAGATCACATAAGATATATGGCTCTTTTTTAATGGAATTATTTACATTTAACTTTGGTTATTTCTATTGAATTGTAGAGATTAATGTATTATTTCATCATGGGATAGTTTATTCACTTTAAGAATTAACGTAAATTGTAAATACATTTTTGTTTTTTTATCCTAGATAATGTTTCAGTATTATGATATAATATAATTATTATATTATACAATATATGTTTATTTTAGTGATTCATGAAAACAAAAAAAATAATCTTAAATATTCATCATTTGAAGAAAAAGATATGATTAGTTTGGAAATTCACTAAATGATTAAATAATACTTTTCCAGTAAGTATATTTCACTATTTTTTCAAATAACATAGTAAATTAATTCCATAGATATAGGAAAAGGATATTTAAACCAAAAAATTATCCTAGTACCTTCAGTTCTGATGAATTAATTTTTTTCACTCATCTAATTTTTTTGGCCCTATTATTGTAAAATATTTTATATAATGAAATTTATTAAGATCAGTGATATCTTTAACTATCCATAATTTTGTTCCATTCCCAAATATTGACCAGCCACTACTATTTTCTTAATTAGAATCTCAATTTATTGTTATTCATTTTTACCTTCATACAACCCTTTCACTGTTTTAATGTTGATATTTTGTTAACCCTTTTTATGAGGTTTCATTCCAAAAATAGTATTTTCAAATTCCAAAAAATTAATTATTAGGATAATTTTTAAATTAAAAATTGTCAATTTACTAGGTGGGTGGTTATGCAACACCCTAATATTTTAAAATAAGATCATCATGTTCAATAGTTTTTTTAACACGCAACACCAAGCTTAAATGAACCACGAAATATAAAACCTTTATTACCTAGCCATTAAAATGGTGTTTACAAATAGAATTAAATAAATTATTTTATATATCATAATAAATATAAATAATTTTTAATTTTTTAGTAAAATTTAATAATTTTTTGGTAATGTAATTTTATTCTTCAGAAGTATGTTTTCTTCCAAAATAATTTTTATTTATT
Organism: Viscum album; assembly: GCA_963277665.1. Classification (NCBI taxonomy): domain Eukaryota; kingdom Viridiplantae; phylum Streptophyta; class Magnoliopsida; order Santalales; family Viscaceae; genus Viscum; species Viscum album. Next base: position 334,702,740 of record OY728122.1, read on the forward strand.
TTTGCTATAAAATTTTATAATTATTTTTTGGAACAATTTTAAAATATATTTAGAAAATTTATATACATTTTTAGAATAATAATATCATAATACACATATTTAAATATTTTGGTACTTTTCAGGAAAAATTGTTTTTTTAGTGAATATTGAAAATATGTTTTCTTTAAAAACATTCAATTGTTTTAGTAAATTAAATAATTTAAAATTCCATTTATGTTTAGAACATAATTTAAAGAAACATAAGTATTAATAAGTTTTATTTAATACGATTAATTATATATGAATAATCATAATATTTTATTTTTGTATAATATTATTATAGGGTTTAAAATGGGTTTTTTATAAAAAATTTTTAAATCGATTTTTTTTTATAATTTTAAATTATTTTAAAACCCCTAATGAAAAATTATATAAATAATATTTATATATTATATAACAATAAATATTAATTCATCATCATATATTGATTATTATTTTTCATTGAGTTTATATAAAATTGCATTTTTCTTGAAAAATACACATCTTGAAAAACCACTTGTTTATCACATTTGTGGGTATATTTATTAATTTATTTTTACAATTATATGAATTTAAATTGAATAAATGCATTAAATATTATTAATCACTAAAATTTATATTATATACTAAATTCAACTTATTGTTTTACTATAATCAATAGTTAATACAAAAAAATTAATTATTATGGTTAAAGACAAAACATGTTTAATTAGGGTTAAACTAAAAATATTTAGGTCAAAATGACATCAAAACACGTATAATATAAATTTTATGGGAATATTTTGGCCTTACACTGATTAATTATATATAAGGTCCTTTTTGAGACTTTGGAAATGAAAAACGTGTATAAACCTTTCTCTTTTCTAAAATATCAGGTGTTCCATTGACATAACATATAAAAGGTCACCCCATCTCCTATACTATTTATGCCTTAGAAAGCCATTTTCCAACTAATACCTACCCAATTTTATTTTTAACATCCATAATGATTATTTATATCCCTTGTTTGATCATATATCAATGATGTAAAGGATTTTGGTTCTAACATAACGAGGTCATCTTACAAAGAGGCATTGTTCTTAATCAAGTATTTTATTTTATTTTTTCTCTAACATCATTAAAATTTTGATATATTAAAATGATATAATAAAAACGTTATCATAGATATAATATTTTTTATTATGTTAATATTATAGTCTAAATGCATCTCTTATTCAATCAAATGGGATACAAAATCATCACCCGTGTGTATGATAGACTACCACTTCATGAACTGATGACAACCATTTTCCATCATCATGTCTCACATATTGTTATAATGAACTTATATAAACTTATTTAGTTATCATATAACATATAACATCTCACTTTCATTTCAAAGTGGGATATGATAATATCTCACATATGTACAGATGACTACCGCACCACGAAGTGATGTAATACATTTTTCAGTAATGAATCACATGGAAGGTAATATTGTTAAATTTAATGAAACTTTCTAAAATAAATGAAATCATAATTATATTCATGAATAATTTATAATTATAAAATTATAATATCTCATTTTCTTTCTTACATGTAGAAATAACAACTTCGTTCTTTCCAATGTGTGGACTATTGCCTCCATGAAGCGATGCGATTCTTTTTTCCATCACTACATAAAAAGGTTGATTTATATAAAAATATAAAACAATATGGTATTTTTTGTTATTATAATTATATAATGATATAATGATACATAAATTCTTTCCAAAATCATCATTACACAACGGATACACTACTCAGGCGTATATCAGACCTACCTTCTCCATGATTGTAAAGTAGTTAATTTTTCATAAACATCAAAACATTATTTTATATAAAATTATTAATTAGGAATAAATAAGATAATTGTTTCATTATAATTATTCGAGATATTTTAAAATAATGAGCTCTCTAAGAATTGTCTACAAAGAATAGATTTTTTGAAACAATGAACCGAAAATCCTAAAAACACCCAATATTGGATAAAATGATTCTGTATTAAAATTAGTAATTAAAATAAATAATATAAATGTTTCAATTATAATTTATTAAAAAATTAATATTTTATTAATAACTATCCTAATTTATATATATTTATTATAATATAAATATAGTAAAAAAATTTAATGTTGTAATAGATGTATGGTTTTCTCGTCTCACTTGGTATTTAAGTGATTTTTTTTTAAAATTCAGAAATATGGTTATTTTGATGTGTATATACATACCATGAATGTATTATTTTACAAATTTTTATGAAAATTATTGGGATTTATCATTCCACATGTTGTTCTATATTTCATGAGGTTTGGCCAGGATATTACTAAATCATCAATGGATTTAATCTCACATTTCCTTCACTGAGGTTTATTTTAATTTTATACACCTAAATTCACGTATATTGTGTAAATAATGGCCATTTTCCATGTAAAATAATTAATCATCCATAATTTATGGTATTTTATCTTTTAATTTAATTTATTTCATTCAATGGTATATGACATGAATGTAACTAATTGGAATATAATTTCCTAACTCAACCTCTTTTCATTTAGTTATATTACCTATTCTTAGTATTTTATATTCCATGATTATGTGTGAAATAATTTTTTATTATATTTTTTTAATATATGTGGTATTTGGATTTAAATTTGATACACATAATAAATCCATTGATTAATTATCACTCCAAAACTTTTATCATTGTAATTGTTTCTCAAATGAAATTGTCTTCTTTGTGAAATATGTTGTGTTATACACCTATCTTATTTTAAGAACATTATTTACTACACCCTTCACATGTAATATCATGATACTGATAATTTTAATGAAAATTAAATTATCAATTTATTTTATTATTTTATAGGGATTATGATTAAAAATTACCAAAGTGGTAAGGACATTATGTTATGATATCATTCCATTTGATATTATTTACATTCAAGTTTCTATAAAAAATCATATTCAATTATCTTCATGAAAAAATATATTTCTTCTCCACTGGTTTTGAAATTTTTTTTATTATGTTTTATATCCTTTCTTATCTTATTTATAAAATAAATCATCAAAACTCATTTTATGTGATACAAATCTTGTATTTTATTTTATATTAGTTATCTTTCCCTTTCACATCCTTATGTTCTAAATTGGGTTGAGAAAAGTTATCCTAGAATGTGAAGGATTTTTAAATGATATTTTACATGATCTATGACCTTATTTTAAATGGTCTTAAATAAAAATTAAATAATTTTTTCCAAATACGTCACTTTTCACTCAAATTACAAATTGTTTGAAAATAACGATTATTTTTAACATTTATATCATAAATTTATTTCCTCACAATCATGATCATTATATTCATTTAAGATTACATTATAAGTTTTCAATGTAATTTTTGGAAAAAAAATATTCCCAAAATAAATTTTAATTTGTAATTTTTCAATGTTTTTTTCAAATTGAAAATGTCGGTATCAATAAGTACATTTACAATAATATTTTAATGGTGTTTATATTCTTCAATGATAATATCCCATGATGTTACATACACCATACTAGGGATATGTGTTATTGATACCATCATGGTTATTTTTCTTAATGGATTATGATATTGTATTGGATTCTTTTTTTCACAGGTGAATTAAGGAATTATTTTTGTTGTTTTGAAAAGTGAATGATTAGTAAGGTTTTATTAATATTATGATTCATGAACATGGATTATGATGAAGGGTTGTTATATTATAAGCTAATAAAGGTTGGTTCCATTAAAAACCAATGATGATTGGATGTATTATTATCCAAGTATGGGTTGTTCCATGATAGACCAATAATTACTGGTTCCATGATAAACCAAGTAAGGGTGGGTTTTTGACAACCATTCAATGTAATAGGTACTCAAGAGGTAGAAGTTGAACATCAATGTTATTCTATTTGTAAGATTTATATATAGAAAAATTTTCAAGTTAAAAAAATTCTATATACATTTCATGTGTTTTAAATGTTTCATTTGATCGGTATTGATAATATCTGGATTCTAATTTATTAATTTTCATCAATCTTATCATCATTAAATCTTTATTGCTTGACACATATTTTTTGATCAATTTTTATGGGTATGTGTATTTTTATGATATGATCATGAACTTCTATTATGTCATCTTACCATTATTCTTATCTTATCCTCACTAACAACATATAAATATTTAATATTATGTGTACCCTTACCAAATATTTGAGATCGACCTTCTTATATATCCTTTACATTGTGTTATCATGAATTATATTGTATGAATTATTTCCATATGAGTTTCATATTGATAATGATAATTAATTAATGTGAAATAAGAAATGTTGGGTTATGTGAGAGAAATACTCATTAAAAAACATGGGTATTGTTTATGTATGATTTTTAATAATTATCAAAAACTATAATACTAAGAGATACATTGGAATTAAATTGATCTAAATGGTATTTTCATTATTGTAGGATTTGGATTGAAAAATTTGTTCCGCCTTCAATGGTATAAAATATTGAAATGTATAGTTTAGGATTTTATCATCGGATCTAGGAGTGTTGGTTCAGGGATGTTATATAAACTTCCATATATGAGACTCCATCATTAATATATGATCACATAATGACCTCTTGGTCACATTTTCTCATCACAATGTCTCAAAAACCAATAAGAGTTAAACAATACCCCAAAACCCAACTCATTATGTGTTCTCATGAGCTAAAATAATTTATGTAACAACATTGTATATGGATATTCATGTGATCACCTAATTCCCACATATTTATGATTTTACCTCCATCCATAAAACTGTTACCCAGACCTCTGATACAGGTATTATCAAATTTTAACTGGTTGAGTCCTCACCCCCCATTGGGTACAAACATGGTCTTAACCTCATTCTCTTAATCACATAGATATATTTCTCCTCATTCATACTCATACCATGGTATTCCACTCCATGTGTAAGTCCCATTAAAAAAAATCGAGTGATGTGATTGATCTTCCATTATCTTTTATTTATCACACCGAGAATAGCTCACTTGGGAAAAGAGATATATTTTGATTAAAAAATTATCATAATTAAAATATATTCATTAAGGGGATCTTTATTTGGGTTAGTCCCTATAATTTTCCACATATATATATTTTCATTATGATAAATTTACAAATCACGGGTATCCACTTCAATGTACGTCCATATATTTCCCCCATGAGGCCATATACCTCATATTCATCCACCCTGGTGTATTCCCTAATATCTTCCCCACATGTATATACTACTCACGGATCATACTCTTATCCCTCATAGGAATCTGACCTAGTGTATTCCCCTATATATTCCTCACATGACAATAATCCTCATGAGTCCGACATATTCCTTGGGAATCCTCTCCATGTTAGAGTTTCATTCAAATAATATTTTGAAATGTTCACGACCTTACATAATCTGATATTTATCACACTATGTATGAATCATATGGCCTTATATATCTGAATTGAAATATTTTAGAAAATATTAATGAATATCCATGACGGGCCTATTTATTTATGGAAATACCCTACATTTTTCTGATGTGGATTTTATTGAAATATATAACCATATTAATTAAATACTCTTGTTTAGAAAATACTAAATTTCTTATGACATAGGAAAATATTATCCATGAATTTAATTACCATTCCTATCCGAATAGTGGGCCTAGAAAAATTATATTGCCCAACTCATGTATAAGCCCCACATATTCTTAAAATGAAATATGCAGACATTGATTAAATTAATAAATAGGATATGTTGTATAAATTTTCTTGGATTTTGACCCACATCAAATATAAATATTCCTACATATATATATATATATATGTTTTTGTATATTGACTTTGGATAAGGAAATATTCCCCATTGAAACCATGATACCTTCAATATATCATCCTGTTTACAAATTATTATATCAGTTATGGAAATAAATTTCTATAGTATATGATGATAAACTACAAAGAAAATGTCCTCAATATTAGATAGTAACATGTATTGTAAATTAAATCACAATACAATGTTAATAAATATTGTAGCATCTTCATGGAATGAAATTAAACTGCCTGTCTAATGTGCTTATTGTATGAAATAAAACATTAATGTTAATTCCCTCAACATATGACTTTATGCCACATGAAATATAAATAATGATGTCTTTGATTCATGTCCATAGATGATATGTAAGATGCCTCTCTAAGTATTAAACCACATTTCAAATACATCAATATTTTATTCCATGTATGATGATACAGCTTGTGGAGACCATCATACCTCATGATGTTAAAAGAAAATTTCCTATATAATATTTCACATTACAATATTCCATGAAAAGGCACATAACCTATATCAAGAGACATATTCTCTATGGGATCCATGTTAATATTTTCCATGAAGAACCAATATTCATGAAATAACATGTTCCTTGTTTATTATAGCTAGTGAGCTTCAAATTCTTTTTTCCCAAACGGAGAATGACTCATTTTGTCTTATATGTCATGTTTATTCATTCAAAGTATTTATTGTACTATAATATATTTCTTATATTTCCACCTTTAATTTGGCCATAGTTCAACGAAATATGAAAATTTTCTTTTATATTTCAATACTATGTAAAACCTGATTACTATTATCATAATAATATATAGAATTCTTATATGACATTTGATTCCATCATCCATATCAATTTATATAATCCATGAAATGTTTCATTTTCCATATATGGAATATCCAATATCCCATATCACTATTATTTCATTCCACTTCCTTACAGGTACATAATCCTTATAGGAATTAATATTGTCCCCATTAGGCTATAAACCAAAAAGTAATATAAATTTCCCCAATCTATGTTAGTACTATATTTATAATGACCCATTATAATGGAAGACGAGTACCTATTATACATACATATGTGATACCATTTATTTTTAATCATGATTAAACATTTTTTAGAGGGAAACCATATAATTAATATGAATATTGGGAAGTGTTATTGAATTCATATTAAATCTACAATAACATCCTAAAGTAGTTAATAATATCTCGATAGTACGGTTTTAATGAACGTAACCCTCATCCACTCAATAAAATACATATTCAAGGATTTACTCATATGTCCCAATAATGGCATGCCTTGGAGAGAAGGGTCATGATTGAAATTAAACTAAATAGACATGAATAAAGAATGAAACAGACTACATAAAATTATAATTTCATTTACATTTTAATAAATAGAAGTTTATAAAACCAATTTAAAGAATCAAAATTTATTTAAAATTCATGAATTTATTAGAAATGGGTATATTGATTGTAATTATATAAACTCAAAAGAAAATATTCTCTTTATCCAAAAACATTTTTATCAAATTTTTTTATATTCAGTAGCATTTTAAATAAAAATGAAATGGGATAGAAATAAGGACTATTTTAATGATAATAAGAATGTGTAGACCAAAATTCTAATAATGTTGAAATATATTATCCCTTATAACAGATTCATATTCCATAAGGGTAAGGATTGTGATTATAATACCTTCATGGGGTTTTCATGATTAATATATATTGGATGGTGAGTTTCATAATATCTAAATTATTGAGTAGTTGAGTCAAATAATTTCATTTTTGTGGAATTAGGGCTTGGGATTGATTAATGGTGAACCCTAGGGATGTCATATCCCTTGGAAGCTCTATTAAATGATCATCATAAGGGATGGTCACACTAGCTAAACCCATAAATTATTTTTTATACATCAATTATCTTTTATTATAAGTCTTTATATGTATTACTACAAATGGTGACATTATAAAATCTATATTACAAACAGTTATAGTGTTCGACGGTCATAATTCAAAATAATCATACAATGGATTTATTTTATAATAATAATATAATTATTTTCATTTTCATTTTTTGTTTCATGTGTTCTATATTATACTACAAAAACATGTTATATGTTTATTACTTCATAAAGGTTAATTTAATTTATAAATCTCCTTGTCATTACATTATTACATCTATTTGAAATTTCACCCTCAAAATTTCATTCCATGCCCTAAAACAGATGATGGTACTTTTGTTTCATTATTTCATTGGTTTCCTATATTGGCATATCATACTTATAGTTATTCCATAGTCATTTGACAAAGTGTGTTTTCCTAATTTCTTTGAACTTTTTCTCTATAGTATAATATCATCACCAACTACTCTTCAAAAGAAAGATCATTATGAAATGGTAACACATATGGATTTATTACATTTATGTGATATGATAGGTACAAACTCTAGATGGATACAGGGAACACATCATGTACATATGATATGTTAGGTGGGATTTTTAGTCAATAGTCCACAAATCCATTATATTAATGAATCTGAAAGTGATCGATGCATCTGGGAATTTTCATTTACTTCAAATCAATTAACATTCTTTTCTTTAATAACGACATATTAAGGAACATGTTATCTTAGACCTAAAACGCTATGTCTGGATAGTGATTTCTATTTTTTTATTTATATTGATTTTTTAAATATTTTATATGATACTGAATGGTTTAAAACATTATTTTCAACTCATGAAAAATACTATGTCTTATCAACTTCAAATCACTAACAGTATTCCAATATATTGGTTCATTTAACATCTTCCCATATAGATCCTCATAAGGACCCATTTAAAACATAGATTTGAACCTATTTTTATATGAGAACTCAACAAGGGGAAGGTGTTGATCCCAAAATCCATGTAAATCAATTTAACATGATATCACTATATCTTTAATATTTTAATGGTTCGTTTAGACATGATATCTATTTGAGGGTGATAATTACTTCTAAAACTCAATTCTATAACAAATTATTCCAGAACAATTATCCAGAATCGTGAGATAAAAAATATATCTTAATCAGATGATGTGAATATTATTACTCTATGAAGTCTTACAACATCTCTCATATATATGATTGTGATTTTTTGAAGAGATAAATCATTAACGATGTTAATAAAATGCATTAACTTATTTAGAAAATCAATTTCAATTGAAATGGAGTTATGTATTTTAGATGTCATGGGTTGTACTATAGTTAAATACATGGTGTTGTTTTTTCATTTTCATACATGTATGATTAATGTTTTCATTATACATTTACACTTCATCAATTAAACAACAACATTTTGGCATACTATGAATCGTGATACCAATTCTATAATCTCCCCCTTTATATTATCCAACCATGAGTTAAATTTAAATTTACATACATATTTTTTATAATATTGAAGAATATAGAAGGATGAGATATGTGCATCAACCAAAATTTCACATCCCACACTTCATAATTAGCGTGAGGAGGATGAAAGACATTAAATGGCCTTAAGATACATCCCCAAGGCCCCAAGGCTAGAAATAATTGGCAAGTCCCTCAATATGGGATGAGATGGATTTTTATTAAAAAACAAAAATAGTCTAAACAAACATTCCATTAACCAAATTGCTACTACATTGTAATGCCCCGACCCCAGTTACCCAGAGTCGGTGCATTATTACATAACATTGGCAAGATCACAAAAGATCATGTCTCGAATGATCGATTATTTTAGTAGCCTTGGAATCACTAGATACATTAATAAAGTTTACATTACATCATAATGTAAAAACAATACAACAACATCTTGTCTTCATATCCCTTCATACATTCCCTATAATTCATTCATAAAATACTTCTTCACATCTTGGGAAAAATTAAAACATTGGAAGGGGGAGATCAGATGCTCCGTAAGGATAACAATGAAGTGGAATCTTTCATAAATAAACATAAACATTTAAGGCAATGTATAACTTAAAAAAATCCTTTTAAACATTATCTTTGACATAATATTTCAAAGATAAAATGAAACAATTCCATTGACTTGTTCACATGGATATTCTACTAGTCGAATAATCACATGAAATATCAATAACAACTTTTATAATGATGGAATGGATAATTCCATACTACCATAACCACATAGCCAAGGCCTTGTTCCAAGACTAAAAATAATATTTTGTGAAGGCCTTATTCCAAGACACTAGTTTATCTCATGAGACCTACCGATGCATCGAGGAGCTATAGCGGGATCCACCCATCACTTACTAAATACAATGCATTCCTCAAATGAATAGGTTTAAAAATAACATAAACATTCGTACTAAAACTAACATAAGAAATGTAAATACTTTCTCTATAAACCATGAATGGTATAAAAAACACATCTACATTAAAACATATCACAAAATCCTCAATACAATATGGAAGTTTTGTATCCTAATAAATCAACTTCGAATAAGATTAAAATCCATCAAAGGATGTTAACATAGATGAAATCAAAACTATTTGAGAGAAATATCTATTTTTTTAAATAATTTAAAAGTCACATAATTTTAAAATAAAACATTTAATTAGAAAATATTCTTATAATCTTGTGAGGTGAGCTTTGAAGATTTTACAATGGTGGAAAATATTCACACTCGCCGTATAAGTTAAAAAAAGATATTGTTACCTTAATTTTTCGAAAAGGATAAAAAGCTCCTTGTTGGGAAAATGACATAAAGATTCCTTTATGAACATCATATAAAAATTAATACAAGGTTATAAATTACTTTAACCCATATTCTATAAAATAGTAATAATGATTTGCAATACATTTTTAAGAAACATGGATGTGGATGATAAAGAGGTCTGAGTAGATAATTACTTATAAACAACCTCGGAAAATGAAGAGATTGTAAAATAAAACCTTACCTTGTACTTTTCCTTGATTTATGGTAGGTAAAACTCTTATATAATGGTTAAATAATTGTTATTAAATTATACAAGAATAATATTCAATAATATGATATCATATATGATCTTTTAACATTCATTTGTTAATAATATCTTAGTATTATCATCGTTTCAGGTGTAAACAGATTCGTTTTCCTTTATATTATTTGTTATGTGCACCATATTATTTATGGATGGGATTTATATTATTTATATCAATAATGATATCATGTTTCTAAAAATTATTTTTAATCATCAAATGAAATTTAGTCTTGAATGGATATGATGGGGAATGAATCTCATCGTGTTCGTGGAGACGGTAGTCCGTACGTACGCACGAGCAATAATATCATTCATTTGATATTAATATAATATATAATTGGATGGAATATAATATATAAAGAATGATTATCATTTTATATTTATTATTTACATGATTTATACATAATTATTATACCCATTTAAATAATAATGTATTTAATAACAACTACACCATGACTTGGAGACGGTAGGTCGTACATACGAACTTATGGTGACATGTCATTCAAGGGATGGATAGAATAATGAATTTTGTTGTTACATATTTATAATAACATCACATTATATAGAAGATACCAGACTGATTATTTTAGAATGGAAATAACAAGGAATGAAGTTGTTGAAGAAGAAAGGAACTTGAAAGAGGGTGGTGAAATCATTACCTCATCTTCAGATTCTTCCTTTTGATTTGATGAAAAGGGCTCCTTATGTTTTCTTTCTGATCAAACTATGTCCTCTAGGTTGAACTGAGGGAAGTTTGGAGGATATTTGGGTAGGGTTTGTCTGATCCAAAAGGCTTTGATGGGGTAAATTATAGGGAATGGGAAGTTCCATTTTATAAGAGGGGTGAGGGGCACTTTTGGAAAAGCAAGAAATATTATTTTATAATAAATTCATATTCAGTTTATAATGGATAAAAAGTGGATTATTTAAATTTTATGGTGGATATGGGTTGCAAACCATGCAACCAAGAGGTTTCAGATAGGTTTGGGTCAATATATTACCCTTATCTTTTAGTTTTAACTCTTAGTTAATTAGTTTGACATTTACCATGTCACATTGTATTTTTATATTATATAGATAATAAAAATACTATATACATCCAAGAGACCCACAAGTGGTACATTAATGATGAACCTATGATGATATAAGTCCTCTGGCTGAACCTTATATTTTTAAGAATTTAATATCAATTAGTAATATAATATTTGTTTTAAAAACACTTTTATGTCAATTTTGATACTATTTGGTATTTTATTTTTTTGAAAATCATAACAGCAAGACTACTTCTAAGAAACATAATTAAATCAATACTAAAATGTCATATAATGCTATAAAAGTCATTGAATTTATTAAATGTTTCATATTATATTTATTTGGATATTTATATTATCAATTATTTTAATATTTCACTAATAAGGTAATTACTGCAACATCATTGTGTCATAAATAAATTAAATTATTTAATGTCTAAAAATTATAAATAAAATAAAATTATGTATAAATATTTTTAGATTTATAATTAATATTTATAATCAAATTTATCTTATGTATAATCCTCTTTTAAAAATTATTTAGTTATTAAACTTTGATTTTATCTCTTTTAACTCTTCTTTGAATTAAATAATAATAAATGTCCTAATCTAATACAAGTGGACATAAATGATAATATTTTATTCCTAAGGTTGGTTTTGGTCGATATATAATTTTCTAATAGAATTAGGACATGTGCTAGGGTAATATTAATATCATTTTACCCTTAATTACACTATTTACTTTTAACCGTGGTAATAAAAGTAAAAAGTTACTATTCACTAAAAATTACTTTTATCTTATTGAACCAAATCTTTCTCCTTGATATTCACCATGTCTCTTAGATTTCTGAAATTCCAATTACATAAGTGGTAAAATTATGTTTTATGTGAATTTCCAAATTCTCCTAGGAGGTGGGTAAAAAATGATGAAAAGTTCCATACAATTTTTATATATCTAAAATTATTCTAAACTAACTCTAATAAATTACATTGAAAATATATAGGTATTATGTTTATATTTTGACCTAAATTAAATTTATATAAAATAAATAATTATTTAAATAAAAATTTTGTTTTAAACTATAACTAAGTGTTTTTCACTATTCATAAAAAATACAATGTTTTCAGAAAAATACCCAAAAATCACCCTAAGCTAATTTTGATATTCCGAATCCAAAAATGAAGTCCATTTCGAAAGATAAAATTTATAAAATTTCAAAAACTGGGAATTACTATTTATAACGGCTAGTTTTATTGTTTGTGGTGTGTGTTAAAACTCGAAGTTTCGTACAACACACTCTACTATAATATTCCAAGAGCAGCGTACCGTGGAAGCTAGGGGTGTTACATTCTCCTCTACATCAAATAATTTCTTCCTCGAAATTTCTAGAATACTAATGCATGAAAAGACTCTAGCGCTTCTTCATCATAAACTCCTTGGGTTCCTACGTTGCTTCTTCCATCTTATGGTTTCCCCATAAAACTTTTACCAGACGAGTCATCTGGTTTATTAGTACTTGGTCTCTCGTATCAATAATCTTGATGGGATCTTCGCAAAAAGACAGATCGGGTTCCAGTTCTAATTCCTCATTGGTGAGTACATGCGTTGGGTCAGGTATGTATTTTCTCAATAGTGATATGTGGAACACATCGTGAACTTTTGAGAGACTTGGCTACAAATGGTAAGCTACAACCCCAATTCATTCTATAATTTCGAAAGGTCCTATGTACCTGGGACTCAATTTACCCTTCTTATCGAAATGTATAACTCCCTTCCATGGAGATACCTTCATGAAAACATGATCTCCTACCTGAAATTCTAAATCCTTCCTTCGGTTGTCAGCATAACTCTTCTGCCAACATTGAGATTCTTTGATGTGGTTTTGGATTACCTTCACCTTTTCCATCATTTCCTCCACCAGTTATGGGCCTACAAGATTTCTTTCACCAACGTCATCCAAACAGGTTGGTGTGAGACATCTCTTTCCGTATAAAGCTTTATATAGTGCCATCTGAATACTCGAATGGAAGAAATTTTTATAGGAGAATTGCACCAGAGGTAAATGTTGATCCCACAAACCCTGAAAGACAAGTGATCATGATCTCAACATGTCTTCTAATGATTGAATAGTCCATTCTGATTGTCCATCAATTTTGGGGTGGTAGACAGTGCTTAAATGAAGTTCAGTATCCAGGGATTTCTAAGGACTTTCCCAGAATCGTAAAGTAAAACATGGATCACGATCAGAAACAATCGATATGGGTACTCCATGAAGTCTCACAACATCATTAATATATAGTCTTGATAGACGTTCAAGTGGTTGATCTTCTCTTATAGCAAGAAAATGTGTTGACTTGGTAAGATGATCAATAATGACCCATATTGCATCGTTACTTCTAGGAGTCTTTGGTAGCCCCATGACAAATTACATCGTGATATTATCCAATTTCCAATCAGGTATGGGTATAGGATTCATGAATCCTCCAGGCTATTTCCTTCCAACTTTCACTTGTTGAAAAACCATACATCGTGACACAAAATCAGCAATCTCCCTCTTCATGTTGTCCCACCATAAATGTTCCTTTAAATCTCTATATATTTTGGTGCTCCCATGGTGTATAGAGAAATTGGAATATGAGCATCATCCAACAATTCCCTTTTAAGATCAAGTATATCGGGAACACAAAGACTCTTCCCAAATTTCAAAATTCCATCTTTATACATAAAGTCACTGAATCTCCCATCATTCAGAGCTTTAATCTTTTTTAGAAAATTTTCATCATCGGTATGAGAACTCTTTATCCTTTCGAGTAAACATGGTTTGGCAACCATTTGAAAAAGTTTCTATGTTTCACCTTCCACGGTAATTCCCATATCCATCTTCACTAGATCCATAAAAATAGGATCCCATTCAATTCTCATCACGTTCAAAACTCCATGATCCTTTCTACTCAAAGAATCTTTCACCTTATTTTCCTTCCCTTAGTGGTAGTGTATCGTGCAATCATAATCCTTGAGTAGTTCCAGCCATCGCCTTTGCCTCAGGTTGAGTTATTTCTGTGATAAAATGTACTTCAAAATCTTGTGATCAGTATAAATCTCACATTTTTCACCATAGAGATAATTTATCTATATCTTCAAAGAAAAAATTACAGTAGCTAACTCAAGATCATGAGTTGTATAGTTTTGATTAGTAATTTTTAGTTGTCGTGATGCATAGGCAATAACCCTATCATTCTGCATGAGGACTCAACCAAGTCCTCTCTTCGATGCATCGCTATAAATAACAAACTCATCATTCCATGATGGCAGTGTCAATATAGGATAATTGGATAATATTCTCTCCAGTTCTTCAAAACATTCTTCACACTCTTTTTTCCAAACAAATTTAACCCCTCTATGTGTGAGCTTCATTATTGGGTTAGCCAATCGGGAAAAATTCTGGACAAAACGCCGATAATAACCTCCTAAACCAATAAAACTGCGTACCTCAATTATACTCATCGGGGCTGGTCATTCTTGGATTGCCTTGGTATTAGAAGGATCAATATAGATTCCATCCTTAGAGATAATATAGCTAAGAAAAGAGACATACTGAAGCTAGAATTCATAATTGATAAACTTCCCATATAATTCATGTCTTCTAAGAGTCTTCAGGATAATACTTAACTGATTTTCATGATCATCATAGCTTTTGGAATATACCAAGATATCATCAATAAATACCACCACAAAATCATCGAGATATTTCTTGAAAACTCAATTCATTAGATCCCTGAATACATATGGTGCATTAGTTATCCCAAAAGGCATTACTGTAAACTCGTAATGCCTGTACCTGGTTCGAAATGTTGTCTTTGGTATGTATTCCTTCTTCACACACAACAGATGGTATCCAAATCGAAGGTCAATATTTGAAAAGTATTGAGCTCCATGCAGTTGGTAAAATAAATCATCAATGTGAGCTAGGGGATACTTGTTCTTTATTGTTATGTCATTGATTTCTCTATAGTTGATACATAACCTCATGGATCCATCTTTCTTCTTAACAAAAAGGACACGGGCTCCCCATGGAGAATCACTAGGTCGAATAAATCCGTTATTACTCAAGTCATCTAGTTGTTTCTTTAGTTCAACTAATTCCACAGTGGCTATTCTATAAGGGGTCTTCTATATATGCCTTGAACCATGAATTAAATCAATGGAAAACTCAATTTATCTTTCTGGAGGATGTCCAGGTAAATCTTCCGGAAACACATCTACATATTATTTCACAATAGGCGCATCCTCTATTTTAGAATTAAATTCCTTAACCACATTTATTTCATTCTATTACTTCCCAATAATTTAATTTAGTTGAGCTACTGGGGGTGGATCTACATAAGAATCAGGTGGTGACAATTTTGCTCTAATGATAAGGTGTTCTTTATCATCATCATCAAAAATCATATCCTCCTTCTTCATAAAATAAATTTTCGCATCAGGGTCCGAAAGCCAATCCATACCAAAGATTACATCAAATTCAATCATGGGTATGGTGATGAGATCAGCATATAAAGAACATTTATATGCCCTAATGGGAATGGATCCACAGAACATTGTAGAAATGATACTTCCCTTAGGAGTTTTAACTGACAACTCCCTTGTTAAATGAAATTGGAAATATCTAATTTTCATAGAAAACTATGAATATATGAAATAATGTGATGATCCAGAATCATATAATTAATTTGATAAACATGAGGAAACCATTAAATTACATGTGACCACGTCTTTTAGATCTTCTACCACAATTGTTGTGATAAAATAAGCTTGTACATGATCCCTTGGCCATTTCTGAGGTATTTTCCCCTAATGATTAGGACATTGATTTTCATAATGTCCCATATCCCTGCATTTGTAGAATTAAACATCGGTAGCTTCATTCTTCCCCTTGAAATCACGATCTTGGTGGCCTTTTTCACCACACTTATAATAGACTCACATTACCTTCAAGCAAGTATCAGGGTGTTTCCTCCCACATTTACTATAGTATGGATATTGAACTTTTCCCTACTTCCCTTTATTTCCTTTTCCAAAGTGATCCGTAGGTCTCTTCTTCTCTTGATGTGCTTTAAAGTCGTAAGACTTGGAGAATTATTTTCTCTCTTAATAACACATGAGACAATCTCTTCTTTCAACGAGAAGGTTTATGAGACTAATGATCGATGGTGAAATGGGTTTAACCCATCAAAGAAACGATTAATCTTACTTCTTGGGTTACGTACATAATCATCAGCATACCTCGCTAACCTTGTAACGTTATCCTCATACTTTACGACATTCTCATCCTCCTTTTGTCTTGGACTCAGAAACTGCCTTTCCATATCCTCTCGATGGTCATGAGGAAAGTATTTTTCTAAGAAAAGCTCTTCAAACTCCCTCAATTCCATATTTGATACTTCATCATATTCCTTCATGTCCTGTATCAATGAACACCATTGATCAAAATCTCTAGTGAGGCGATAAACTGCTATGACAACTTTTTCCATTTCACTACTCCCCAAAGCCTAAAATAATTTCTCTAGGGAACTTATCCATTGCTCAGATACTAATGGATTTGTACTCCCATTTAATGTTGGTGGTTACTGCCTCATGATGTGATCTAACATTGATCCTCCAAGTTACAGATTAGGGTTCTCCATACAGGTAGGGTTATTATTAAAAACCTGAGTGAGTTGTCCTGGTATGGTGAATAGCTGATCAACACTAGTTGGATCACTAGATCCACTATAATTATCTTGAGCAGGAGGGAAATCCCTACATGGAGTGTGTGAATTTATAAGGTTTCCATTTCTTCCACTAGGAACCATTTCTAAACAATGGCATAAAATAGATTAGTTTATGATTCAAAATACAAAATTCCATATTTGTTAAACACTTAACATAAATTGAATAGTTTATGGATATAATCCATAATCATAAATATTTTTTCTTTGAGGAAGTATATACTCATAAACCCATCATAATGGTTTGTAATGAAAATGAGAATTATCGTAAGCATATCCCCCGGGAGTGTCGTAACCAAGAGTGCATCAAGGTCGTTGCTGTGCACCAGTTCTCGTTTGAGTCTAGCTCAATGCAGTGTTTTCCAGTTTTACCCCTAGGTACATCTGTGCCAGAGCCGCCTCTACCTGCTCTTATCCAGACAGGGATGTATTGCTTGGAAAACTCACAAAATCTCTACAATTCCAAAATTCTAGGAAGTTATTCTATACTAATCCTCAATTTCCATCTTAGGTTTATGTGTTTTAATTATAGTTTATCTAAATCTAGCATCCAAGGTTTATACTAAACTTTCTCTGATACCAGCTGTAATGCCCCAACCCCAGTTACCCAGAGTCGGTGCATTATTACATAACATTGGCATGATCAAAAAATATCAATTCTCCAAGGACCTATTAGTGTAGTAGACTTGGAATCACTAGATACATTCATAAAGATTACATTACATCATAATGTAAAAAAACTAAAACAACATCTTGTCTTCATATCCCCTCATAAATTCCCTGCAAGTCATTGATAAAATACATCTTCACATCCTAGGAAAAATTAAAACATTGAAAGGGGTGAGATCATATGCTCAGTAAGGATAACAATGTAGTGGAAACTTTCATAAATAAACATAAACATTTAAGGCAATGTATAAATAAAACAGAATCATTTTAAACACGAACTTCGGAATAATATGGCCAAGATAAAATGAAATAATTCCATTTACTTATTCACATGGATATTTTACTAGTCTAATAATCACATGCAATATCAATAACCACTTTCATAATGATAGAATGCATAATGCCAGACTATCATAACCACATAGTCAAGGCCTTGTGCGAAGACTACCAATAATATTTTGTTATGGACATGTACCAAGACACTAGTTTTTCTCATGAGACCTACCGATGCATCGAGGAGCTATAGAAGGATCCACCCGTTACATACTAAGTCCAATGTATTCCTCATATGAACAGGTTTAAACATAACATAAGCATTCATATTAAACTACCATACGAAATTTAAATATATTCTCCATAAACCATGAATGGTATAAAAATAACACATCCACATTCAAACATATCACAAAACATTAAATACAATATGGATGTTTTGTGTCAAAATAAATCAACTTTGAATAATCTTAAAATCCATCAAAGGATGTTGACATAGATGAAATCAAAACAATTTGAGAGAAATATCTTTTTTTAAATAATTTAAAAGTCACATAATCATAAAATAAAACATTTAATTTGAAAATATTCTTATAATATTGTAAGGGAAGCTTTGAAGATTTTACAATGGTGGTAAATAGTCGCACCCGCCGTATAAGTTAAAAAAAGACATTCTTACCTTAATTTGTCGAAAAGTTTAAAAAGGTCCATATTTGGAAAATGACAAAAATATTTATTTATAAACATCTTATAAAAATGAAAACAAGAGTATAAATGACTTTAACCCATATTATGTAAAATAGTTAGAATTTTTTGAAATACATTTTTATGAAACATGGATGTGGATGACAAAGAGGTCCCAATAGATAATTACGTATAAACAACCCCGGATAATGAAATGTTTGTGAAAATAAACACCTACCTTGTTTTTTTACTTGGTTGAGGGTATGTTAACCTCCAGTATAATGGTGAAATAATATTTATTAAAATATACAATAATCATATAAATTAGTATGATATCATATATGATCTTTTAACATTGATTAGTTAATAATATCTTAGTATTATCATTGTTCCGGGTGTTAACGAATTCATTTTTCTTTATATTCTTTATTATGGGAGCCAAATTTATTATGGATGAGATGTATATTATTCATATCCATATTTATATCATGTCTCTAAAAATTATTTTTAATCATCAAATGAAATTTAATCTTGAATGGATACGATGGGGAATAAATCTCATCGCATTTGTGGAGACGGTAGACCGTACGTACGCATGAGCGACAATATCATTATTTTGATATTAAAATAATATATAATTGGATGATATATCATATATAAAGAATAATTATCATGTTATATTTATTATTTATAATAATTATACATCTTTATTATACCCATCTAAATAATAATATATTGAATAACAATTACACCACAACGTGGAGACGGTAGGCCTTACGTACGCATGTTTGGTGCAATGTTATTCAAGTGATGGATAGAATAATGATTTTTTTGTTGAATATTTATAATAACATCACAGTATATAGAATATACTAGAGTTATTAGTTTATAATGTAAATAACAAGGAATAAAGAAGTTGAAGAAGAAAGGAACTTGAAATAGGGTGGTGAATTCATTACCTCTTCTTTGGATTCTTCCTTTTGATTTGATCAAATGGGATCCTTAAGTTGGATTTCTGATCAAAATAAGGCCCCTAGGTTGAATTGAGGTATGTTGGGAGGATATTTGGGTAGGGGTTGGCCAAGACAAAATGATTTGAAGGTGTAAATTAGAGGGAAGGGGAAGTTCCCTTTTATAAGATGGGTGAGGGGCACCTTCAGAAAAGTTAGAAATATTATTTTATAATAAATTTATATTTGGTTTCTAAAGGCTCCAAAGTGGATTATTTAAATGTTAAGTTGGGTATGGGTAGAAAACCACTCAACCAATAGGTTTTAGACAGGTTTGCATCACTATATTAACCTTATCATTTTGTTTTAACTCTTAGTTAATTAGTTTGACATTTAACATGTCACTTTGTATTTTTATATTATATAGTTAATAAACTTACTATATACATCCAACAACCACCAAGTGGTCCATTAATGATACAACTATCATGATATAAGTCCTTTTTATGAACCTTATATTTTTAGAAACTTAATATCAATTAATCATATAGTTTATTTTTTAAAAATTCTTTTATGTCAATTTTGACACTATTTGGTATTTTATTTTTGTGAAATTCATAAAAATATGATTACTTCTAAAAAACATAATTAAATCAATAATAACATGTAATATAAATCTATAAAATTCGTGTAACTCATTAAAAGGCAAAAAATTATATTTATTTGGGTATTTATAATTTCAATTATTTTAATATTTCACTAATATGCTAATTACTGCATCATCATTGTGTCATAAATAAATTAAATTATTTAATGTCTAAAAATTATAAATAAAATAAAATTATTTAGGAAATCTTTTTATATTTCTATTTAATATTTATAATAAAATTTATCTTACGTATAATCCTATGTTAAAAATTCTTTTGTTGTTAATTATAACGACCCATACTTTACATACATTGTTAATACTTCAAAATTGAAGCACACTTATTACAACATATGACAAAACCACAAAGGACCGTATAGGTATAGTGTCTTTAGAAACTGGGAAACATAAACAACTAGTTCATAAATCTTCTATAGTGTCTCCCATTTATTTCATCATATCTAGGGTCCCTTTTAGCATATTCTACTTAATATCCATATTCCTGACCTGGGGAAAATAAAACATACCAAAAAGGGTAAGCTCAAATGCTCAGTAGGGGGAAATAAAGGAAACAAAAATCATATCATATCTTTTTGAAAATCATAACCTGCAAAAGAGATCATAATATCTTAACATGGAATAAATCATAGAAGTGAAAATGATATCCCCATAATCATAACATAAAACTTGAAACTTTTTGGCATGCACACATAATCATGGAAAATCATTTCTTGTTAGTCAGGACTCATTTCCAGGACTATCTTAGTGGACAAAGTCCATTTATGAACCGAGTTCACTCCTCGTTTCAGTCCTGTATCACTGAACCGAAATAACCTTCTGTTCCAGCCATGTCTATCTCATGAGATGTAAAATCTTTACCCAATGCATTGGAGGGAGATATAGGTCCCACCCATCTTATAATGAATCCTTTCTTATGTGTTTCACATAATCATAAATCATACATCATCGCATAACACATGTAACAAAAATGGGATTCTTGAAACATCATGACATCATAAAACAAATCATATAAGGTAAATTTCTTCATAAAAATAATTCCCTCACAACATAATAAAATAAATGTAATAATAGGGATAAAAACAGAACCCTATATTATCTTAGATGGAAAATAATTTTGATAAAACATTTGAACTCCATTCTTGAGGAAAATATCCTTTCTACTTCAAAAACACTTTTCTTTTCTTAAAATGTCATACAATTATAAACCAAAATAAGTTTATTAAAAATAAACTTGAAAAATTATAAAGGAAGATTCTTGGAAATAATGTTTTAAAAATCCATTCTTGCCGTATAAGTTAAAAAAACATTCTTCGTACTTTTGTCGGAAAAGTCAAAAAGTACCTCGTACAAAAAACGAAAAACGATTCCTTTCATATCGTTTACTAAAAACTCATCGAAGGGTAAAATTGGATTTAAAAAATTGTAGGTGGATGGAAATAATATTATATATTGAGTAAATATGGATGTGGATGATAAAATACACCCCAGTAAATACCAAAGTATAAACAATCTCGGATAAAAATGAGATTGTGATATTTCCCTTACCTTAGGTCTGATTTGCTTTGTACGTGTCCAAAGATCCTGTATAATGGTTTAAATATTGTTATTGACTTATTCTAGAATCATAAATATTGATATTATATCATATATGGTCATATTCTTAGCTTCTTATTAGTAATATTTCATTGTTACTTGTTACTCGGGTCTTTATTGCCTTTTGTTCTTATGCGTGTTTTGCTGAATAAATTCTTATTAATCACTTTAGGTGATAGATACCTCATATCCATAATGGTATTATTGTAACGTATATCATATTTATTCATTAAATTCATTTATATAATCATTATGAAATTAAGATCATGTAGAACGAGTCGCATCACATCGTGGAGACGGTATTCCGTACGTACGCATGAGTGATGATATCGTTCCTATGATCATGGAATTGTATTGGAGTATATGTATACTATTTCAGAATAAATATCACTTTATAATAGTCATATATGTTAATTATTTACACCATTATACCCATCCAAGTAAGGTTGTGGTGGAAAATAGATTACACCACGGCGTGGAGACGGTATTCCGTACGTACCCACGCGCGGTGATTTCATTTTTCCGTAGGATGGATAGAAGTTGAATTAGGGTTGTTTCATATTTATAATAACATATCAGTATGTAAGTAATACTGATGTTTTTACTTTATTATGAAACAACTAAAGACGAAGAAGTTGAAGAAGAAAGAAATTGAAAAGATCGGTAATGGATATTACCTCTTCTTTGAAACGCCTCTTTGAATCCTCCACTTAGGGAACTAAGATTGGACTTTGAAGAAAACCAGGACCTCTAGGATTGTTCTAGGGAAGTGGAGAAGGTATTTTGGCAGGGGTTGGACGAGCTTGAGTGCTCAAATTGGTGTGAGGAGGAGGGGGAGGAGGTGCCCTTTTATAAGGGAGGAGAGGGGCAACTTAAGAATATCTCAAAATATTATTTTATATTAAAGTCAAAATCGGTTTATAATGGTTCCAAGGGTCTTATTTCGAAGGTAAAGTGGGGATGGGTCGAAATCCTATCATCCAATAGGATTTAGAAAAGTTTAGGTTATTATTTTAACCTTATCAATTAGATTTAACTCTAAGTTAAATAATTTAACTTGTACCGTGTCTTTTTGTTTTCTTACACTATATGGTTAATACACTTACTATAACATGCCAAACGAACCCCAAGTTGTTTATTATTAATATATATATCCTTATCTAAGTCATCTGGCCGAACCATAGATTTTTAGGAATAAAATAACAATTAATAATATAATATTTGATTTAAAAACTATTTTGTGTCAATTTTGACACTATCTAATATATGATTTTTGTTAAAGTCATAAGAGAATTATATGTTCGAAAGAAGTTGATTAAATCAACACTAATATATCATAGTGACCTTGAAAATTATTGGAATTCATAAAAAGTCAATAATTACATTTATTTGGGCATTTATAACATCAATTATGTTACCATTTCCGTAAAAGGGTAATTACTCCATCATCGTTGTGTCATAAATAAATAAATTTATTTAAAGTCTAAAAATTATAAATAAAATATCATTATGTAGGAAATATTTTTAGCTTTCTAATGAATATTTATAATCGAATTTATCTTAAGTATAAACGTATATTAAAAATGTTTTATTTATTAATCTTTGATTTTAACTATTTTAACTATTCATTAAATAAAATAATATTAAATGTCATAATCTAATCCAAGTGGACCTAAATGGTCATATTATATTCATAAGGTTGTTTTTGGTCGAATTACCCTAATACAATATAATTAGGACATGTGTTAGGGTGATAGTAATATCATATTTACCCTTAGTTACCCTATTTACTATTAACCGCGGTAAAAAAAAGTAAAAAGTTACAATTCACCAAAAAATTATTTTTATCTCATTGAACCACATTTTACTTACTGATATCAACCGTGTCTGTCGGATTTTCGAAATTCCATTCACAGAAGCGGTAAAATTAAGTTTTATGCAAAATTCAGTTTTTAACCTACCACTTAGTGGTTTCACTATTCATCAAAAATTGAAAGTTTTCAGAAAAATACCAAAATTTAACCCTAGGCTAATTTCGGTATTCCAAATCCAAAAATGAAGTCCATTTTGAAAGATAAAATTTCAAAAAGTGGTTATTACTATTCATAATGGCTATTTTAAATAATATTTTAATAGCATATCGTCGTTTAGTGAAACTCGGTATTGCATACAACGCAAGCTATCGAGGAAGGTCGCGATTGCGTGTAAAGTAAGACAAGATAGTGTGTAGTGAAAGATTCCTTTGATGATATATATATAACATAAAAACAAAATATTACTCATAAAAATCTCGGGTGTTACATTCTACCCCCCTTAAAATGAATTTCGCCCTCGAAATTCGTCACTTTGTAACAAACAGATGAGGATACTTCTCCCTCATCATATCCTCAAGCTCCCATGTAGCTTATTCAATTTGGTGGTTCCTCCATAAAACATTCACCAATCGAGTGGTCTTGTTTCGTAGGACATTTTTGCTATGATCCAGAATCTCTATCGGTTGTTCTTAATAAGAAAGATATTGCTCCAGCGGTACAACTTCTGAGCTGAGTACATGTGAAGGATCAGGTATGTACTTTCTCCGGAGAGATACATGGAATACATCGTGAATTTGAGAGATATTTGGTGGAAGCGCCAATCGGTAAGCTACCTTTCCAATACGATCCAGTATTTCTAAAGGATCGATATATCTAGGGCTCAACTTCCCCTTCTTTCTAAATCTCATAACCCTCTTCCAGGGATATATTCGTAAGAACACTTTATCACCCACTTCAAACTCTAGGTCTTTTCTTCGGTTGTCGGCATACCTTTTCTGTCGACTCTGAGATGCTCTTATGCGTTGTTGAATAGATCTGACCTTTTCTTCCATTTCATCAACGAGATCAGGTCCAAATAGCTTTCTTTCCCCAACTTCATCCCAGCAAGTTGGAGTCCTACATTTCTTTCCATAGAGAGCTTCATAAGGAGCCATCTGAATACTAGAGTGAAAGAAATTATTATAAGAAAATTCCACCAAAGGTAGGTGTTGATCCCAACCTCCTTTGAAATCCATAGAGCAAACTCTCAACATATCTTCTAGGGTTTGAATTGTTCTCTCAGACTGACCGTCTGTCTGAGGATGATAAGCAGTTCTGAAACTCAACTCTGTATCCAGAGTATGCTGAAGACTTCGCCAGAACATCGAGGTAAATCTCAGATCCCGATCAGATATAATATAAAGTGGTACTCCATGCAATCTTACCACTTCCTTTACATATATCCTGGCAAGCTGATCTAGAGAGAAATCCTCTCTAATAGAAATGAAGTGTGCAGACTTTGTAAGACGATCAACTATGACCCAGATAGCATTATTGCTTTTGGATGTTTGAGGAAGTCCTGTGACAAAGTCCATAGTGATGTTTTCCCATTTCCATTCGGGTATGGGTAATGGTTGTAACATCCCCTTAGACTTCTGTCTCTCAGCTTTAACTTGTTGACAAACCAAGCATCGAGAGACATATTTAGCAACATCTCTTTTCATGCCATCCCACCAGAAGTACTCTTTCAGGTCCCTATACATCTTCGTGCTTCCATGATGAATAGATAATGAAGAACTATGAGCCTCATCCAGTAGCTCCTTCTTTAATTCGGGGATGGGAGGAACGAAAACCTGATTCCTGAACTTTATTATCCCATCACAATCAAGGTTGAATTTAGGAACATTTCTCACCTTCTTTTGTAACTCGACATCTTCTTTCGGTGCCTCTTTAATCTTCACATATATAGATGGTTGAACATTAATTTGAGAAAGATAAGATTTTTCCCCTTCCATTATAATTCCATGATCCATCCTTTGTAAATACATAAATATTGGATCTTTTGTGATCCTCATCATGGATAAACTAGCATGGTCTTGTCGACTTAATGCATCTGCCACCTTTTTTGCTTTTCCAGGGTGGTAATGGATTGAGCAGTCATAATCCTTAATCAGCTCCAACCATCTTCTTTGATGCATATTCAGCTCCTTTTGTGTGAAAATATACTTTACACTTTTATGATCAGTATAAATATCACACCTTTCACCATAAAGGTAATACCTCCAAATCATTAATGCAAAGATTACCGCAGCAAACTCCAAATCATGTGTTGGGTAATATTGCTCACGGATTTTCAACTGTCATGAGGTATAAGCTATCACTATATCATTTTGCATAAGAACACACCCCAATCCCTTCTTGGATGCATCACTGTAGATCACAAACCTTTCTCCACTACAAGGCAGTGTGAGCACAGGTGCACTGGATAACCTTCTTTTCAACTCCTTGAAATTATATTCACATTCCTCTGTCCAAACAAACTTAACTCCTTTCTGAGTCAACTTGGTGAGTGGATTAGATAATCGTGAAAAATCTTTTACAAAACGTCGATAATATCCAGACAAACCAAGAAAACTTCGGATCTTAGTTACTGTTGTTGGTCTCGACCATCTTTCGATAACCTCTGTTTTTGCTGGATCCATAGATATCCCCTCTTTTGAGATTACGTGACCCAAAAATGCAACTTTTTGAAGCCAAAATTCACACTTGGTAAATTTGGCATAAAGATTATCCTTTCTCAGGGTCTTCAATATAATTCTCAAGTGATCTTCATGCTCTTCCTTGCTCTTTGAATAGACAAGAATATCTTCTATAAAGACTACCACAAATTGACCAAGATAGTCTCTAAAGACTCTATTCATTAGATCCATGAAGATAGCAGGGGCATTAGTAAGACCAAATGGCATCACTATAAATTCATAGTGTCCATACCTTGTACAGAAAGCCGTCTTTGGTATATCCTCCCTTTTGACCCTTAATTGATGACACCCTGAATGAAGATCAATCTTGGAAAAGTATTGAGCTCCGCGTAGTTGGTCAAATAAGTCATCAATGCGTGGGAGTGGATATTTGTTCTTGATAGTGATCTTGTTAAGTTCTCGATAATCAATGCAGAGTCTCATTGATCCATCTTTCTTCATAACAAATAGAACAGGTGATCCCCATGGTGACGCACTAGGGCGTATGAATTCCTTATCAAGATTCTATTGGATTTTATTCTTCAATTCCTGCAACTGAATTGGGGCCATTCTATAAGGTGTCTTTGAAATAGGCAAAGCACCAGGTACGAGTTCTATTGAAAACTCAACTTCACGATTTGGTGGAAGACCCGGTAATTCCTCTGGAAAGACATCATCAAACTCCCATACGATGGGCATATTATTAATCGTGATTTTCTCACCAACCATTTGAGATAAATAACCTTCATTTAGTGGAATCAATACCCATAAAATGGAAGAAATTTCCACTGGAAGGTTATGTTCATCCTTGCATTGATAGACAATCATAGATTGATCTGGAATATGAAATGTGACTTCCCTTCTTTGGCAATTGATATGAGCTCCATATAAAGAAAGCCAATCCATGCCAAGAATCACATCGAATTCCACTAAAGGAAGGATCACATGATTTGCAGGAAGCACATTCCCACAAACGTCAATTGGAGAAGAATTATAAACTTTTGATGCGATTGATGTGCCATTAGGTGTTGTCACAGCTAACTCATCATATAATTGTTGAGGAAATACGGTGATACCCTTAGAAAATTCTTCAGAAATAAAAGAGTGGGTGGATCCAGAATCAAATAAAACATTTGATACTTTAGAGTGGATGGTAAGTGTACCTTTCACCACTTTGTTATCGTACTCCACATCGCTGATAGAAATTGCATGTGACTTTCCTTTGTCTTTAGCCTTAAGAGTTTGTTGACGTCGACCATCATCATCAACCCTTGGATTTGGGCATTGATTGGCATAATGCCCCATCTCCTTGCACTTGAAACATTGAAGTTTAGTAGGTTTATTCTGTGTATCCCTTCCTTTTTTTGCATCATTATACATATTCTTCCCATTTTCGCGGCATTCAAATGCACGATGACCTTCCTTTCCACATTTGAAACATTTACTTGTCCCTTTAAGACAACTCCCTCCATGTTTCTTTCCACACTTTGAGCATAAGGGAAAGCTCATCTTCTTTTCAGTGTGCTCTTTAGATTTTCCTTTGAATTCCATTTTCCTCTTCTTATCAAACCCATACGACTGAGGGGTTACTCCAATCTCCATCTCGACTTTGAGAGCACATCGAACGATTTCCTCGTAGCTATTGAAGTCACTTATGGCTAACGCCCTTCGAAGACTTGGATTTAAGCCACTAAAGAATCGATCGATCTTACTCTTAGGTTGGATAATAATACCAGAAGCATACCTTGCACGTCTTGTAAAATTTGCTTCATAGGTACCAACAGATTCATCATCCCTTTGCTTCAGTTCAAGAAACTCTTTCTCCATCTATGTTCGGGGAATACGAGGGAAGTACTTATTGAAAAATAAGTTATTGAACTCGCCCCATTCCATAGACTCAATTTGATCCCTTTTCCTCATATTATTAATAATATTCCACCATTGATCAGCATCTCCTTCCAAACAATACACTGATAGGATGACTTTATCATGTTCAGAACATTGAAGAACTGAAAATATCTTTTCAGTAGTACTAATCCATTGTTCAGTAACTAATGGATCAGTAGACCCGTTGAAAGAAGGTGGACGCTGCCTCATGATGGATTCAACAGAATGTTGCTCCTTCCTTTGCTCGTTTGGAAGTCCTGCATGATTCATAGCATGAGAAAGTTGTGTGAGCATGGCTACAAGATTTTGCATTCCAGCTCCAATATCGTTTGGTTGCTCAGGGGGACAATCATTGCATTTTCCATCGCATTCCGCATTAACACGGTTCCTTCGGGTTCCAGCCATTGACTAAAACCAAGAAGAATAGTGTGAGCAACAGTAATTATAATAGGAAAACCACATAATTCAAGAATAAAATTTTCACGCTTAAGGTCTTATCCTAGGTTATTAATGGCCATTTCTAAAACACTAAGATTGTGTTCTATACTTAGACTTATCCTTAGGGTTCTTACTAAGGCTATCACATCCTAGTTTCCAAAGGTTGACTATAAACTCCCTATAATACCAACTATAACGATCCATACTTTACATACATTGTTAATACTTAAAAATTGAAGCACACTTATTACAACATATGACAAAACCACAAAGGACCGTATAGGTATAGTGTCTTTAGAAACTGGGAAACATAAACAACTGGTTCATAAATCTTCTACAGTGTCTCCCATTTATTTCATCATATCTAACGTCCCTTTTAGCATATTATACTTATTATCCATCTTCTTGACCTGGGGAAAAGAAAACATACAAAAAAGGGTAAGCTCAAATGCTCAGCAGGGGAAAATAAAGGAAATAAAAATCATATCATATCTTTTTGAAAATCATAACCTAAAAAAGAGATCATAATATCGTAACATGGAATAAATCATAGAAGTGAAAATGAGATCCCCATAATCATAACATAAAAATTGAATCTTTGTGGCATGCACACATAATCAAGGAAAATCATTTCTTGTTAGTCATGAATCATTGCCAGGACTATCTTAGCGGACAAAGTCCATTTCTGAACCGAGTTCACTCCTCGTTTCAGTCATGTATCACTGAACCGAAATAACCTTCCATTCTAGCCATGTCTATATCATGAGATATAAAATATTTACCCAATTCATTGGAGGGAGATATAGATCCCACCCATCTTATAATGAATCCTTTCTTATGTGTGCCACATAATCATAAATCATACATAATCTCATAACACATGTAACAAAAATGGGATTCTTGAAACATCATGACATCATAAAACAAATCATATAAGGTAAATGACTTAATAAAAATAATTCCCTCACAACATAATCAAATCAATGTAATAATAGGGATAAAAACAGAACCCTATATTATCTTAGATGGAAAATAATTTTGATAAAATATTTGAACTCCATTCTTGAGGAAAATATCCTTTCTACTTCAAAAACACTTTTCTTTTCATAACATGACATACAATTATAAACCAAAAGAAGTTGATTAAAAATAAACTTGAAAACTTATAAAGGAATATTATTGGAAATAATGTTTTAAAAATCCCTTCTTGCCGTATAAGTTAAAAAAACATTCTTCGTACTTTTGTCAGAAAAGTCAAAAAGTACCTCGTACGAAAAATGACAAAAGATTCATTTCATATCCATTACTAAAAACTCACCGAAGGGTAAAATTGGATTAAAAAAATTGTAGTTGGATGGAAATAATATTAAATATTGAGTAAACATGGATGTGGATGATAAAATACACCCCAGTAAATACCAAAGTATAAACAATCTCGGATAAAAATGAGATTGTGATATTTCCCTTACCTTAGGTCCGATTTGCTTTGTACGTGTCCGAAGCTCCTGTATAATGGTTTAAATAATGTTATTGACTTATTCCAGAATCATAAATATTGATATGATATCATATATGGTCATATTCATAGCTTCTTATTAAAAAATATTTCACTGTTACTTGTTACTCGGGTCTTTATTGCCTTTTGTTCTTATGCGCGTTTTGCCGAATAAATTCTTATTCTTCTCTTTAGGTTATAGATACCTCATATCCAGAATGGTATTAGTGTAAAATATATCATATTTATTCATTCAATTCATTTATATAATCATTATTAAATGAAGATCATGTAGAACGATTCGCATCACATCGTAGAGACGGTATTCCGTACGTACGCACAAGTGATGATATCGTTCCTATGATCGTGGAATTGTATTGGAGTATATGTATACTATTTCAGAATCAATATCAATTTATAATAGTCATATATGGTCATTATTTACACCATTACACCCATCCAAGTATGGTTGTGCTGGAAAATAGATTACACCACGGCGTGGAGACGGTATTCCGTACGTACGCACGCGCGGTGATTTCATTTTTCCGTAGGATGGATAGAAAGTGAATTCAGGTTGTTTCATATTTATAATAACATATCAGTATATATGTAATACTGATTTTATTACTTTATCATGAAACAACTAAAGAAGAAGAAGTTGAAGAAGAAAGAAATTGAAAAGATCAGTAATGGATATTACCTCTTCTTTGAAACGCCTCTTTGAATCCTCCACTTAGGGAACTAAGATTGGTCTTTGAAGAAGACCAGGACCTCTAGGATTATTCTATGGAAGTGGAGAAGGGATTTTGGCAGGGGTTGGCCGAGCTTGAGTTCTCAAATTGGTGTGAGGAGGAGAGGGAGGAGGTGGCCTTTTATAAGTGAGGAGAGGGGCACCTTAGGAATATCTCAAAATATTATTTTTTATTAAAGTCAAAATAGGTTTATAATGGTTCCAAAGGGTATTATATCGAAGGTAAAGTGGGGATGGGTCGAAATCCTATCAAACAATAGGATTTAGACAAGTTTAGGTCATTATTTTATCCTTATCAATTATATTTAACTCTAAGTTAAATAATTTAACTTTTACCGTGTCTTTTGTTTTCTTACACTATATGGTTAATACTCTTACTATAACATGCCAAACGAACCCCAAGTTGTTTATTATTAATATATATCTCCTTATCTAAGTCATTTGGCCGAACCTTAGATTTTTAGGAATAAAAAACATTTAATAATATAATATTTTATTTAAAAACTATTTTGTGTCAATTCTGACACTATTTGATATATGATTTTTGTGAAAGACATAACAGAATTATATGTTCGAACCAAGCTGATTAAATCAACACTAATATATCCTAGTAACCTAGAAAATTATTTTAATTCATAAAAAGTCTCAAATTACATTTATTTGGGCATTTATAACATCAATTATGTTAACATTTCCTTAAAAGGGTAATTACTGCATCATCGTTGTGTCATAAATAAATTAATTTATTTAAAGTCTAAAAATTATAAATAAAATATAATTATATAGTTAATATTTTTAGCTTTATATTGAATATTTATAATCGAATTTATCTTATGTATAAACCCATATTAAAAATGTTTTAGTTATTAAACATTGATTTTAACTATTTTAACTATTCATTAAATAAAATAATATTAAATGTCATAATCTAATCCAATTTGACCTAAATGGTCATATTATATTCATAAGGTTGTTTTTGGTCGAATTACACTTATCCAATATAATTTGGACATGTGTTAGGGTAATAGTAATATCATATTTACCCTTAGTTACCCTATTTACTATTAACCGCGGTAAAAAAAGTAAAAAGTTACTATTCACCAAAAAATTATTTTTATCTCATTGAACCAAATTTTACTTACTGATATCAACCGTGTCTGTCAGATTTTCGAAATTCCATTCACAGAAGCGGTAAAATTATGTTTTATGCAAAATTCAGTTTTTAACCTACCACTTAGTGGTTTCACTATTCATCAAAAATTGAATGTTTTCAGAAAAATACCAAAATTTCACCCGAGGCTAATTTCGGTATTCCAGATCCAAAAATTAAGTCCATTTTGAAAGATAAAATTTCAAAAAGTTGTTGTTACTATTCATAACGGCTATTTTAAATAATATTTTAATAGCATATCGTCGTTTAGTGAAACTCGGTATTGCGTACAACGCAAGCTATCGAGGAAGGTCACGATTTCGTGTAAAGTAAGCCAAGCTAGTTTGTATTGAAAGATTCCTTTGATGATATATATATAACATAAAAACAAAATATTACTCATAAAAATCTCAGGTGTTACATTAATCTTTGATTTTATCTCTTTTAACTCTTCTTTTAATTAAATAATAATAAATGTCCTAATCTAATCCAAGTGGACCTAAATGATAATATTTTATTCCTATGGTTGTTTTCGATCGAGATAAACATTTAAAATAGAATTAGGACATTTGTTGGAGTAATATTAATATCATTTTTACCCTTAATTAACCTATTTACTTTTAAACATGATAAATAAAAATAAAAAGTTACTATTCACAAAAAATTATTTTTACCTTATTTAACCACATTTTACTCCTTGATATTAACCTTGTCTCTTGGATTTTAGAAATTCAACTCACAAAAACGGTAAAATTAATTTTTATCTGAATTTCCAAATTCTCCTGGGAGGTGGGTAAAAGACGGTGAAAAGTTCAATAAATTTTATATATATATATATAAAATTATTCTAAACTAAATCCAATGAATTACATTAAATTTATATATGTATTATTTATCTACTTTGAACTTAATTAAGTTTAAATAAAATAAATGATTATTTAAATAAGAATTCGGTTTTAAATTATAACTCAGTGTTTTTCACTATTCATCCAAAATTGAATGTTTTCTGAAAAATAACAAAAATTAACCCTAAGCTAATTTCGATATTCCGAATCCAAAAATGAAGTCCATATTGAAAGATAAAATTTATAAAATTTCAAAAAGTCAGTATTACTATTCATAACGGCTAGTTTGATTGGTTGTGGTGTGTGCTAGAACTCGAAGTTGCGTACAACACACGCTACTGTATTATTCAAAGAGAAGCGTATCGTGGAAGCTTGGGGTGTTACAAACATAATGCAAGATACCAATGTAAAACAACTAAAAGTAATACCATTTATTTCAAAATCAAACTACAACCATGTACCATAGTTGTAGACTACCCGTATTAAAGTACAAAACAGAAGACAAAACCCACAAAACACGATGACTACCAACACAAATCCAATGATCCAACATGTTCCATGCTCTAACTCCATATATAGCCCAAGCATCATGATGTACCACTAAAGAGGTTTGATACTTCTCCTTTTTTACGTCCTAAAAAATGAAATCTTCAAAAGCACCAATGTTCCCAAGAAGGGGTTAGTAATGAAACTCAATATGCTTTCCACAAATGACTTCCCTACTCACACCAAAAGGATTGACCATATCAGAACATTTATATAAAACATTTATATAAAACATTTATATAAAACATTTATATAAAACACTTTAAAATATTTTATGATGGAATATAAAACAACTTCCATATGATCAAAATTTTCATAAAAAATACATATTTATCATGGAATGAAACCAAATGATACTATAAAATAATTAAAAAAGATTAATTTGGGCCTAAAAAATTCCATTCCATACATCCTCACATCCAACCATGCACGAAACGTGGACCAAACTATACTCGTGAGTGGCGAGTCATCCTTTCACTAATCCATCACATAAAGAACCATTTGGATGTTGGAATATCCTTACCCTTCTCCATCCCACCAATTATGGGGGATATATTATACCTTTATCCATACATAATGCATATGAACACACACAACAATTTTCCCATGAACCAATGCCAAAAAAACACTATCAACCATTTTAATTAAACCACAATTTTATTGAAAACCATTAAATCCAACCATTTCAATAAAACCAACCATTTATTTAAAACACATTTCAATGCATTAAATCAAAAAAATAATTTTAAAATCATTATCTAAAAATAACATTACCAAATTCACATTCCAGAAAACACCAAATTAGCAGAATTCTATAAATGATCACAAAATACGGTTTCCAATATGCAATTCACAAAAGTTTCACAATAAATTTCAATAAAAAAATATGCAACTAGTTTTTCATGTCTTAAATAGATGATTCAATATTGAAACCACATAGATTGGGTTTTGTGGAAAGAATGATGAAGAAAGTAAAACACTATTGAAATAGGTTTTAATATTAAAAAACACATCTAAGATATCTTCTCTAATAAACAACTAGTCCAAACATAATAATATTTATCATAAATAAATATAGATCTAACCACATAAAATCTAGATATTTTAATCCAAGAGATGAGGAGATTTATATCTATGGAAATCCAATCAAAATAGCTAACAATAATGACTTACCATGAAAACCAGGCTTGAACACACCAAGAAATTTCTCCATATCCCTTCCCAATAAATAAAGAATGGTTATATAGACTTAGAGTGGTAGAAATATTTAGTTAGGGTCATGTCCAAAACAAAATCTTAATCTAACTCTACTATTTTAGGATCTAGTTTTTAAACTATGCATGGTTAGTCACATGGTTAGGAAAATCACATGTTAACTATGTCCTACCAACTGCCTGAATGGGGAACCACGCATGGTTGGTTCCCATAGTTAGAAAAACCATATTCCAACCATGAAAAATATACCTACATTATATTTACCAGTTTTTCCTAGGTTACTAAATAGTTTAGGAAAACCATGTCCCACCATCCACCTTCCCCATAGCCTCTTTTAGTTTATGAAAGTTTTTATGAGTTTCAAATTTTTCACCAAACCATGCACTAACCATGAACCTGTATAAATGCCCCAAAAACATTCTAAATGTCATCCAAAATCTCCCAAAACACTCCCAAACACATAATATACATAAAATAATTAAATTAAGGGATATATACTTCAAAATGGGGGTGCTAAATTCTCACCAGTGTTGGAATTTCCATCCACAGAAAGTATAAAACCAATTCTACTATGAAATTGTTTAGGCCATTATTCATTCATTTCATTATACATTACCTATGTCTCTTCCTAAATTTGACAGTGTTTAAAAAAATCTGCAATATATTGATGCTTTTCGCATAAATGGATATCTCTTTTCTATCCAAAATATACACAAGAGTGTGCACCAACAAAGAAACTAACTCTAGGTCAACATTATCCCATTGAATCAAATGGAAAATATTAGACTTATACTTCTTTAAATGAGATACAAGAATTTGTTTTGAAAAATGCTGAACCAATATAGAAATTAAAACTGATATTCCACCTCAAACACCCATTCCGGTATCCCAAAAAGGCCTACGGATTAAGGAGATAACTTCACCTTCTTCTTGAAATGATGATGTCCTTTCCTTTCTGAGATTTACAAAAACATAGTATCTCACACCTCGAATGACTATAAATATTGACGATGATCCTCATATGATTTCTGATGATTCTGAGATGCACGATCCATTTCTTGGTCAACTGAATATTCTCAATTTCTTTTTTGACACGTCTCTGACCAAATAGTAATGTCTCACATGTTACCACCCAAAAAAGTGGATAACCTAAAGGATTCCCAAACAATTCTTTAATAAGTTTCTTATTCATAGAGGATTAATAGTTGGTGTTTTATAAGGACCCCCTAATGTTATATTCTCTTCCCTTGAGCCACCAAAATCTATTAAAATTCCATGCAACATTTATTATAATGTTTTTATTGTTCTTTTGGTTTTCCCATTTGTCCGAGGATGATACAACCTACTCATAGTCATATCAGTTCCATGGGAATTCTATAAAGATTTCTAGAAATGAGATCCATACCTCATATATCTATCTGACACTATCAAAATTATTTTCCAATTCCTCTTTACCGCTTCTGATATATAAATTTTTTAAAATTCCTCAACTATATGAGTTTTTTGAATAGGGTTGAATTTGTCCAAATTTTTTAGTCTATCCACTATCACCCATATGGAATCGTGTTTCTGATCTATTCATGGGAGAACTGTTAAGAAATCCATATCTATTTACTCCCATTTTTAAATAGTTATAGTTAAAGACTATAACATACCCACTAGTCACATATTCTCTTCATTAACCTACTGGAAAGTTAAGTATCTCAAAACAAACTCAGCCATCTTTCTTTTCATGCCAACCAACATAAACTATTCTTTCAATTAGTTATACATATTTTTTTCCAATATTAACTATTGGAGTTCTTTCCATAGAAACAAAATTATTTTTACATTATGATAATCCACAATTCATTGGATGATGACTAATAAATCCATAATCACGTCATGGTTATTATTATGAATGAAATACTACTTGATAATGTCTTAAGAATAGTTGTCGCACTAATAGTTCATAGTGGATCCCTGTAATGATGAGAACAAGAATGTTCCATGAAACTATTATTGTAACAGCCCAAGATTTTATAAAAAAATATTCTTTTTAATTTTATTAATGTCTTGTGTTGTACGCTACACCAAAAGGAGCTTGCACAACACGCATCCTTGTCTTGCCTTGCATTACACGCAATCACGACCTTTCTCGATAGCGTGTGTAATACGCAATACCAAGTTTCACTAAACAACGATGTGCTATTAAAATATTATTAAAACTAGCCGTTATGAATAGTAATAACCACTTTTTAAAATTCTGTAAATCTTATTTTTCAAAATGAACTTCATTCTTGGATTCGGAGTATCGAATTTAGCCTAAGGTGAAATTTTGGTACTTTTCGGATAACTTTCATATTCTGATGAATAGTGAAAAATTACTAAATTATAATTAAAAACAACTTTTTTAATCGAAATAATTAATAGTGATAAATTATTAATTTGATTGGTTTTAAAGTATATTTAGAATATATTTTTACAATTTAATACAATGTTGGTCATTGGTTGTAATTTCACATTTAAACCAGACATAATCAAGTGTCAATCTTTTGATATATATTGTTTCCTAAAAACACGCTATTTTAACAGCGGGATTTAATTATAAAATTAATTAATGCAACTTCTATGTTATGAATTTGGTAAAATAGATTTCATTTTTGAATTCGGAATATGAAATATAGCTTAGGATGAAATTTTGGCATTGTTCTGAAAAACATCAATTTTTGATGAATAGTGAAACTACTAAGTGGTAGTTAAAAAAAACTGAATTTTTCATAAAACTTAATTTTGCCGCTTCTGTGAATGGAATTTCGAAAATCCGAGACACACGGTGAATATCAAGGACTAAAATGTGGTTCAATGAGATGAAAATAATTTTTTGGTGAATAGTAACTTTTTACTTTTTTTTACCGCGGTTAATAGTAAATAGGATAACTAAGGGTAAATATGATATTACTATTACCCTAACACATGTCCTAATTCTATTGGACAAGTTTAATTCGACCAAAAACAAACTTAGGAATAAAATATGACCATTTAGGCCCACTTGGATTAGATTAGGACATTTATTATTAATTTATTTAAAGAAAGGTTAAAATAGTTAAAATCAAAGTTTAATAAGTAAATCATTTTTAATATGGGGTTATACATAAGATAAATTCGATTGTAAATATTCATTAGAAAGCTAAAAAGATTTCCTAAATGATGGTAGTTTATTTGTAATTTTTAGACATATAATAATTTAATTTATTTATGACACAACGATGATGCAGTAATTATCTTATTAATGAAATATTGACATAATTGATGTTATAAACACCAAAATAAATGTAATTTGAGATTTTTTATGAATTACACTACTTTTCTAGGTTACTATGATATATTAATGTTAATTTAATCAACTTGGTTCGAACATTTAATTCTGTTATGACTTTCACAAAAAATCATATATCAAATAGTGTCAAAATTGACACAAAATAGTTTTTAAATCAAATATTATATTATTAATTGTTATTGTATTCCTAAAAATCTAAGGTTCGGCCAAATGACTTAGATAAGGATATATATGTTAATAATAAACAATTTGGGGTTCTTTTATCATGTTATAGTAAGTTTATTAACCATATAGTGAAAGAAAACAAAAAGACATGGTAAAAGTTAAATTATTTAACTTAGAGTTTAATCTAATTGATAAGGTTAAAATAATATCCTAAACTTGTCTAAATTCTATTGGTTGATAGGATTTCGACCCCTCCCCACCTTATCTTCGAAATAAGACCCTTTGGAACCATTATAAACCGATTTTGACTTTAATATAAAATAATATTTTGAGATATTCCTAAGGTGCCCCTCTCCTCCCTTATAAAAGGACACCTCCTCCCCCTCCTCCTCACACCAATTTGAGCACTCAAGCTCGGCCAACCCATGCCAAAATCTCTTCTCCACTTCCCTAGCAACATCCTAGAGGTTCTGGTCTTCCTCAAAGACCAATTTTAGTTCCCTAAGAGGAGGTCTCCAAAAGGCGCTTCAAAGAAGAGGTAATTACCGTTACCAATTCTTTCATATTTATTTCTTCTTCCACTTATTCTTCTTAGGTTGTTTCATTATGAAGTAATAACATCAGTATCAATAATATACTGATATGTTATTATAAGTATGAAACAACCCTATTTCACCATCTATCTATCCTATGGAAAAAGAAATCACCGCGCGTGCGTACGTACGGAATACCGTCTCCACGCCGTGGTGTAATCTATTTTCCACCACCACCTTACATGGATGGGTATAATGGTGTAAAGAATAACTATACATTCTTATTACAACATCATATTGATTCTGATATATTGTATAATCCACTCCAATTCAATTCAATATTTATAGAAATGATATCATCGCTCGTGCGTACGTACGGACTACCGTCTCCACGACGCGATGAGATTCATTCTCCACATTAACCATTCATGAATGATTATAAAGTATATATAATAAGTACTAATGAAATATATGACATAATAATTATACTGGATTTCTGTATATATATATATATGTATGTCATCTACTTACTTCCATTCAAGACAATAAGGAAAGAAAAACAGCGTTCATGCGTACGTACGGACTACCGTCTCCATGAACGGTGTTTTTCATTTTATTTATCTATCTATTATATATATATATATATACTGAATATATATGATATATAAATCATATTTTATATTCTGGAAGTAAGTAAATCATGATATAAGTAATAATGATGTCAAGAACAACAAGTCAAAACACCTACGATAAATGAAACGATTTTACCCAAAACGCTTCTTTAACATGGAATTTACAAAAGAACGGGTAATATAATGTCATAAGTGAACCATATATGATATCATAACAATGAATATGATTCTATAATAAGTCAATGACATTATTTAAATCATTATACAGGAGGTTCGGACACATACGAAGCAAATCGGACCTAAGGTAAGGGAAATATCACAATCTCATTTTTATCCGAGATTGTTTATTCGTAAGTATTTACTGGGGTGTATTTTATCATCCACATCCATGTTTCATCAATATTTAATATTATTTCCATCCACCTACAATTTTTTAAATCCATTTTTACCCTTCGGTGAGTTTTTAGTAATATCTATGAAAGGAATCTTTTGTCGTACGAGGTACTTTTTGACTTTTCCGACAAAAGTACGAAGAATGTTTTTTTTAACTTGTACGGCATGAATGGATTTTTAAAACATTAAATCCAAGAAGCTTCCTTTACAAGTTTTCAAGTTTATTTTTAATCAACTTCTTTTATTTTAAAGTCGTATGACATGTTATGAAAGGAAAAATGTTTTTGAAGAAGAAAGGATATTTTCCTCAAGAATTCATTTCAAGTGTTTTATCAAAATTATTTTCCATCTAAGATAATAAAGGGTTCTGTTTCTATCCATATTTTTACATTGATTTGACTATGTTGTGATGGAATTATGTTTATGAATTCCTTTATCTTAATTGAATGGTTTTATGATGTCATGTTGTTTAAGAATCCCATTTTTATTACATGGGTTATGAAATGATGTATGGTTTATCATTTTGTGGCACACATAAGAATGGTATCATTATGAGATGGGTGGGACCTATATCTCCCTCCAATGCATTGGGTAAAGATTTTATATCTCATGATATAGACATGGCTGAAATGGTAGGTTATACCGGTTCAGTGAAACAGGACTGAAATGAGGGTTACTCGATTCAGAAAGGGACTTTGTCCACTAAGATAGTCTTGGCAATGAGTCTTGACTAACAAGAAATGATTCTCTATGATTATGTGTGTATGCCACAATGTTTCATGTTTTAAGTTATGATTATTGGGATTTCATTTCACTACTATGATTTATCCCATGTTATGAAATTATGATCTCTTTTGCAGGTTAAGATTTCCAAAAGTTATGTGCTTATGTATATGATGTGATTGATATTTATTTTGTTTACCCTTACTGAGCATTTGAGCTCACCCTTTTATGTTTTCTTTTCCCCAGGATATAAAGAAAGGTTTTAGGTAAAAAAAGGAAGATCTTTATAGGAGATGTTGAAGATCTTTCACCACGATTAGAAGATTACGTTCCGAGTTTCCAAAGACACTAAACTATTACGATCCTTGTGTGTGTGTTTTTGTTATGTACTAAGTATTCCGCAAATGTAATGTAATGTCCATGTACGTCAGGCTTCGGGTCTCTACAGTTGGTATCAGAGGAAAGGTTTAGTCAACCTTTGGAAACTAGGATGCGAAAACGTTAGTGAGATCCCTAGAGATATTTCTACGGTATGTCTAGGGATGTCCCTAAGGTTAAGTAGACGTATAAGTTATAGTACTAGAACTACGATATCGATCATAGAATTAAACCTAAGATGTTAGATATTGAAGGTACTCCCCCTTTATTATGTTGTTTTCCCTAGCATGATTTTTTCCTCTCACACTATTCTTTTTGGGTTTTAGAAAATGGATGGAAACAAGGTGATTCACGATAATGGAGGATATGATGGACAATGAAATGATATTCTTCATTAGAAACCAAATGAAATGGGATTTGGAAGTCCAAACATAATTATTATGCCGAATCAGCAATCTCATAACATGATCAATAAAGTAAAATTTGGTAAGTTTCCTGACTCAGCTAATAAGAGAAAGATGGAGTTTCATGATGATCATAGAGGAAAGAAAGTTCAATTTCCCCTATGTAAATCATGTGGGAAGAGGCATCAAGGAGAATGTTTCAAGGGAACTGGAAGATGCTTTGGGTGTGGAAAAGAAGGA
Source organism: Viscum album (assembly GCA_963277665.1). Taxonomy (NCBI): domain Eukaryota; kingdom Viridiplantae; phylum Streptophyta; class Magnoliopsida; order Santalales; family Viscaceae; genus Viscum; species Viscum album. The sequence continues at coordinate 334,744,945 of OY728122.1, forward strand.
CACAAAGCAAGTAAGTGCAAAGGAAAAGGTTCAGTTAACACCATGGATGAGGATAATGGTATTGCTACGACATCAAAAATGGTTAAGTGTTTTAAATGTGGAATGTATGGGCATTATGCAAACCAATGTCCTAAGGGAAAGACTCATGAAGAGAATCAGTATGGCCGTATGGGTAGTATTTATGTGGATGATGATGAAGAGACTACAAATGATATGTGAGATGAAAGAATTGTTGAAGCTCGGTTAATGGTTTAAGAATGTAGTGGAATGATTACATGTTTATCATGTGTAATGTTGTATAAGTAATGTCATGGAATAAAGAGACATCTATGGATTGTTACACTGTTGTCTTTCCATAAGTTTTGAAAGTGTATGATGAATGGTACCAGTAACCATAAAAGGTTATTCAAATATTTTTTTTAAAAGTAGATGATATGCACAAAATGAAAGGATAAGAAGATAATGAGATGTTTGATTGTATTCATGAGCTCATGATTGATATAAGGTCTAAGTGATATCATGGTTTGAGTATATAGAATTTTGAGGATTTTGGTATGTGGAAAGTGTTAACTTTTATCTGCATTCATGTTTTCACTAAGGTTTGATGGGTATTCAAGAGAATACATGACTAAGTCCTTTGAATGTTTGGAATGTGACCAACAAAACATATCTTATGATATATGGGGATCAACGATGGTATTAAATCTCCGGTAATCATCTTCACTATGTTATGAGAGTGGACTAAAGTATTATGGATAAGCCTAAATATTGAAATGGATTATGTTGGACATAAATTAGTATTGTTTAAGGATAGAAGTTTTTTTCGATATTATTGATAGGATGTTATAGTAATGTAGTTTTAGAAAAAGGACAACCTACAGGACGGGCGACAGCCCATCGCTTCGGACAAGGCTGTGGGAATCAAACCCACAACCGAAGTGCGACTGGCCTTTATCGCCTACCACTGGCCTACAGGAAGTCCCTGTTTAGTAGAAACTAGTTTTATTAAGCAGTATGATATATGAGGTATAAGTCCATTTTAGGAACCATATATGATTAATCTCACTATAGATCGACTTATGTATATAATTTTTGCTAACCTTTTGTTTGAGACAGATGGAATGACCCGTCGTCCTATCACATGATCTGCTAACACATCACGAATAACAAATTCAACTTCATTTATTTAAGAGATGAAGTGGAAATTGTTCAAGGCACGAACAACAGTGAGATTGTACCAAAATAAAGTAAGTATTTATTCTAATTCAAATTTTCAACTTTAGGGGAAATGATCTTGAAAACCAAAAATGTTGTCCTAGTGATCTTATACCTGATGAATCAGATGGTACCTTATATCATCACAAATTTATGGCTTTGTGATTACTGGCTTTTCCATAGCCATGTTCTCTACCACTCTCCATCAGAACATGATGGTTAGATTTCTCTTCCATATCCATATTTTCACCTATGTGGAAACCCAATGATTAGTTTATTTGGGTAACCGTTACGTTTCATACTTTTGTTTTTAAAGATTGGTTTTGATATTCCTTTTTACGATGTGGGTTTCTATTAAAGAAACTTTGGAATAGTAAACCATTTATAACCCCGACGAATTTCGAGGGCGAAATTCATTTTAAGGGGGGTAGAATGTAACAGCCCAAGATTTTATAAAAAAATATTCTTTTTAATTTTATTAATGTCTTGTGTTGTACGCTACACCAAAAGGAGCTTGCACAACACGCATCCTTGTCTTGCCTTGCATTACACGCAATCGCGACCTTCCTCGATAGCGTGTGTAATACGCAATACCAAGTTTCACTAATCAACGATGTACTATTAAAATATTATTAAAACTAGCCGTTATGAATAGTAATAACCACTTTTTAAAATTCTGTAAATCTTATTTTTCAAAATGAACTTCATTCTTGGATTCGGAGTATCGAATTTAGCCTAAGGTGAAATTTTGGTACTTTTCGGATAACTTTCATATTCTGATGAATAGTGAAAAATTACTAAATTATAATTAAAAACAACATTTTTAATCGAAATAATTAATAGTGATAAATTATTAATTTGAGTGGTTTTAAAGTATATTTAGAATATATTTTTACAATTTAATACAATGTTGGTCATTGGTTGTAATTTCACATTTAAACCAGACATAATCAAGTGTCAATCTTTTGATATATATTGTTTCCTAAAAACACGATATTTTAACAGCGGGATTTAATTATAAAATTAATTAATGCAACTTCTATGTTATGAATTTGGTAAAATAGATTTCATTTTTGAATTCGGAATATGAAATATAGCTTAGGATGAAATTTTGGCATTGTTCTGAAAAACATCAATTTTTGATGAATAGTGAAACTACTAAGTGGTAGTTAAAAAAAACTGAATTTTTCATAAAACTTAATTTTTTCGCTTCTGTGAATAGAATTTCGAAAATCCGAGAGACACGGTTAATATCAAGGACTAAAATGTGGTTCAATGAGATGAAAATAATTTTTTGGTGAATAGTAACTTTTTACTTTTTTTACCGCGGTTAATAGTAAATAGGATAACTAAGGGTAAATGTGATATTACTATTACCCTAACACATGTTCTAATTCTATTGGACAAGTGTAATTCGACCAAAAACAAACTTAGGAATAAAATATGACCATTTAGTCCCACTTGGATTAGATTAGGACATTTATTATTAATTTATTTAAAGAAAGGTTAAAATAGTTAAAATCAAAGTTTAATAAGTAAATCATTTTTAATATGGGGTTATACATAAGATAAATTCGATTGTAAATATTCATTAGAAAGCTAAAAATATTTCCTACATGATGGTATTTTATTTGTAATTTTTAGACATAAAATAATTTAATGTATTTATGACACAACGATGATGCAGTAATTATCTTATTAATGAAATATTGACATAATTGATGTTATAAATACCAAAATAAATGTAATTTGAGATTTTTTATGAATTACACTAATTTTATAGGTTACTATGATATATTAATGTTAATTTAATCAACTTGGTTCGAACATTTAATTCTGTTATGACTTTCACAAAAAATCATATATCAAGTAGTGTCAAAATTGACACAAAATAGTTTTTAAATAAAATATTATATTATTAATTGTTATTGTATTCCTAAAAATCTAAGGTTCGTCCAAATGACTTAGATAAGGATATATATATTAATAATAAACAATTTGGGGTTCGTTTATCATGTTATAGTAAGTTTATTAACCATATAGTGAAAGAAAACAAAAAGACATGGTAAAAGTTAAATTATTTAACTTAGAGTTAAATCTAATTGATAAGGTTAAAATAATATCCTAAACTTGTCTAAATTCTATTGGGTGATAGTATTTCGACCCCTCCACACCTTATCTTCGAAATAAGACCCTTTGGAACCATTATAAACCGATTTTGACTTTAATATAAAATAATATTTTGAGATATTCCTAAGGTGCCCCTCTCCTCCCTTATAAAAGGACACCTCCTCCCCCTCCTCCTCACACCAATTTGAGCACTCAAGCTAGGCCAACCCCTGCCAAAATCTCTTCTCCACTTCCCTAGCAACATCCTAGAGGTTCTGGTCTTCCTCAAAGACCAATTTTAGTTCCCTAAGAGGAGGTCTCCAAAAGGCGCTTCAAAGAAGAGGTAATTACCGTTACCAATTCTTTCATATTTATTTCTTCTTCCACTTATTCTTCTTAGGTTGTTTCATTATGAAGTAATAACATCAGTATCACTCATATACTGATATGTTATTATAAGTATGAAACAACCCTATTTCACCATATATCTATCCTATGGAAAAAGAAATCACCGCGCGTGCGTACGTACGGAATACCGTCTCCACGCCGTGGTGTAATCTATTTTCCACCACCACCTTACATGGATGGGTATAATGGTGTAAAGAATAACTATACATTCTTATTACAACATCATATTTATTCTGATATATTTTATAATCCACTCCAATTCAATTCAATATTTATAGAAATGATATCATCGCTCGTGCGTACGTACGGACTACCGTCTCCACGACGCGATGAGATTCATTCTCCACATTAACCATCCATGAATGATTATAAAGTATATATAATAAGTACTAATGAAATATATGACATAATAATTATACTGGATTTATTTATATATATATATATGTATGTCATCTACTTACTTCCATTCAAGACAATAAGGAAAGAAAAACAGCGTTCATGCGTACGTACGGACTACCGTCTCCATGAACGGTGTTTTTCATTTTATTTATCTATCTATTATATATATATATATACTGAATATATATGATATATAAATCATATTTTATATTCTGGAAGTATGTAAATCATGATATAAGTAATAATGATGTCAAGAACAACAAGTCAAAACACCTACGATAAATGAAACGATTTTACCCAAAACGCTTCTTTAACATTGAATTTACAAAAGAACGGGTAATATAATGTCATAAGTGAACCATATATGATATCATAACAATGAATATGATTCTATAATAAGTCAATGACATTATTTAAATCATTATACAGGAGGTTCGGACACATACGATGCAAATCGGACCTAAGGTAAGGGAAATATCACAATCTCATTTTTATCCGAGATTGTTTATTCGTAAGTATTTACTGGGGTGTATTTTATCATCCACATCCATGTTTCATCAATATTTAATATTATTTCCATCCACCTACAATTGTTTAAATCCATTTTTACCCTTCGGTGAGTTTTTAGTAATATCTATGAAAGGAATCTTTTGTCGTACGAGGTACTTTTTGACTTTTCCGACAAAAGTACGAAGAATGTTTTTTTAACTTATACGGCATGAATGGATTTTTAAAACATTAAATCCAAGAAGCTTCCTTTAGAAGTTTTCAAGTTTATTTTTAATCAACTTCTTTTATTTTAAAGTCGTATGACATGTTATGAAAGGAAAAATGTTTTTGAAGAAGAAAGGATATTTTCCTCAAGAATTCATTTCAAGTGTTTTATCAAAATTATTTTCCATCTAAGATAATAAAGGGTTATGTTTCTATCCATATTTTTACATTGATTTGACTATGTTGTGATGGAATTATGTTTATGAATTCCTTTATCTTAATTGAATGGTTTTATGATGTCATGTTGTTTAAGAATCCCATTTTTATTACATGGGTTATGAAATGATGTATGGTTTATGATTTTGTGGCACACATAAGAATGGTATCATTATGAGATGGGTGGGACCTATATCTCCCTCCAATGCATTGGGTAAAGATTTTATATCTCATGAGATAGACATGGATGAAATGGTAGGTTATACCGGTTCAGTGAAACAGGACTGAAATGAGGGTTACTCGATTCAGAAAGGGACTTTGTCCACTAAGATAGTCTTGGCAATGAGTCTTGACTAACAAGAAATGATTCTCTATGATTATGTGTGTATGCCACAATGTTTCATGTTTTAAGTTATGATTATTGGGATTTCATTTCACTACTATGATTTATCCCATGTTATGAAATTATGATCTCTTTTGCAGGTTAAGATTTCCAAAAGTTATGTGCTTATGTATATGATGTGATTGATATTTATTTTGTTTACCCTTACTGAGCATTTGAGCTCACCCTTTTATGTTTTCTTTTCCCCAGGATATAAAGAACGGTTTTAGGTAAAAAAAAGGAAGATCTTTATAGGAGATGTTGAAGATCTTTCACCACGATTAGAAGATTACGTTCCGAGTTTCCAAAGACACTAAACTATTACGATCCTTGTGTGTGTGTTTTTGTTATGTACTAAGTATTCCGCAAATGTAATGTAATGTCCATGTACGTCAGGCTTCGGGTCTCTACAGTTGGTATCAGAGGAAAGGTTTAGTCAACCTTTGGAAACTAGGATGCGAAAACGTTAGTGAGATCCCTAGAGATATTTCTACGGTTTGTCTAGGGATGTCCCTAAGGTTAAGTAGACGTATAAGTTATAGTACTAGAACTATGCTATCGATCATAGAATTAAACCTAAGATGTTAGATATTGAAGGTACTCCCCCTTTATTATGTTGTTTTCCCTAGCATGATTTTTGCCTCTCACACTATTCTTTTTGGGTTTTAGAAAATGGCTGGAAACAAGGTGATTCACGATAATGGAGGATATGATGGACAATGAAATGATATTCTTCATGAGCAACCAAATCAAATGGGATTTGGAAGTCCAAACATAATTATTATGCCGAATCAGCAATCTCATAACATGATCAATAAAGTAAAATTTGGTAAGTTTCCTGACTCAGCTAATAAGAGAAAGATGGAGTTTCATGATGATCATAGAGGAAAGAAAGTTCAATTTCCCCTATGTAAATCATGTGCGAAGAGGCATCAAGGAGAATGTTTCAAGGGAACTGGAAGATGCTTTGGGTGTGGAAAAGAAGGACACAAAGCAAGTAAGTGCAAAGGAAAAGGTTCAGTTAACACCATGGATGAGGATAATGGTATTGCTACGACATCAAAAATGGTTAAGTGTTTTAAATGTGGAATGTATGGGCATTATGCAAACCAATGTCCTAAGGGAAAGACTCATGAAGAGAATCAGTATGGCCGTATGGGTAGTATTTATGTGGATGATGATGAAGAGACTACAAATGATATGTGAGATGAAAGAATTGTTGAAGCTCGGTTAATGGTTTAAGAATGTAGTGGAATGATTACATGTTTATCATGTGTAATGTTGTATAAGTAATGTCATGGAATAAAGAGACATCTATGGATTGTTACACTGTTGTCTTTCCTTAAGTTTTGAAAGTGTATGATGAATGGTACCAGTAACCATAAAAGGTTATTCAAATATTTTTTTTAAAAGTAGATGATATGCACAAAATGAAAGGATAAGAAGATAATGAGATGTTTGATTGTATTCATGAGCTCATGATTGTTATAAGGACTAAGTGATATCATGGTTTGAGTATATAGAATTTTGAGGATTTTGGTATGTGGAAAGTGTTAACTTTTAACTGCATTCATGTTTTCACTAAGGTTTGATGGGTATTCAAGAGAATACATGACTAAGTCCTTTGAATGTTTGGAATGTGACCAACAAAACATATCTTATGATATATGGGGATCAACGATGGTATTAAATCTCCGGTAATCATCTTCACTATGTTATGAGAGTGGACTAAAGTATTATGGATAAGCCTAAAGATTGAAATGGATTATGTTGGACATAAATTAGTATTGTTTAAGGATAGAAGTTTTTTTCGATATTATTGATAGGATGTTATAGTAATGTAGTTTTAGAAAAAGGACAACCTATAGGACGGGCGACAGCCCATCGCTTCGGACAAGGCTGTGGGAATCGAACCCACAACCGAAGTGCGACTGGCCTTTATCGCCTACCACTGGCCTACAGGAAGTCCCTGTTTAGTAGAAACTAGTTTTATTAAGCAGTATGATATATGAGGTATAAGTCCATTTTAGGAACCATATATGATTAATCTCACTATAGATCGACTTATGTATATAATTTTTGCTAACCTTTTGTTTGAGACAGATGGAATGACCCGTCGTTCTATCACATGATCTGCTAACACTTCACGAATAACAAATTCAACTTCATTTATTTAAGAGATGAAGTGGAAATTGTTCAAGGCACGAAAAACAGTGAGATTGTACCAAAATAAAGTAAGTATTTATTCTAATTCAAATTTTCAACTTTAGGGGAAATGATCTTGAAAACCAAAAATGTTGTCCTAGTGATCTTATACCTGATGAATCAGATGGTACCTTATATCATCACAAATTTATGGCTTTGTGATTACTGGCTTTTCCATAGCCATGTTCTCTACCACTCTCCATCAGAACATGATGGTTAGATTTCTCTTCCATATCCATATTTTCACCTATGTGGAAACCCAATGATTAGTTTATTTGGGTAACCGTTACGTTTCATACTTTTGTTTTTAAAGATTGGTTTTGATATTCCTTTTTATGATGTGGGTTTCTATTAAAGAAACTTTCGAATAGTAAACCATTTATAACCCCGACGAATTTCGAGGGCGAAATTCATTTTAAGGGGGGTAGAATGTAACAGCCCAAGATTTTATAAAAAAATATTCTTTTTAATTTTATTAATGTCTTGTGTTGTATGCTACACCAAAAGGAGCTTGCACAACACGCATCCTTGTCTTGCCTTGCATTACACGCAATCGCGACCTTCCTCGATAGCGTGTGTAATACGCAATACCAAGTTTCACTAATCAACGATGTGCTATTAAAATATTATTAAAACTAGCTGTTCTGAATAGTAATAACCACTTTTTAAAATTCTGTAAATCTTATTTTTAAAAATGAACTTCATTCTTGGATTCGGAGTATCGAATTTAGCCTAAGGTGAAATTTTGGTACTTTTCGGATAACTTTCATATTCTGATGAATAGTGAAAAATTACTAAATTATAATTAAAAACAACTTTTTTAATCGAAATAATTAATAGTGATAAATTATTAATTTGAGTGGTTTTAATGTATATTTAGAATATATTTTTACAATTTAATACAATGTTGGTCATTGGTTGTAATTTCACATTTAAACCAGACATAATCAAGTGTCAATCTTTTGATATATATTGTTTCCTAAAAACACGCTATTTTAACAGCGGGATTTAATTATAAAATTAATTAATGCAACTTCTATGTTATGAATTTGGTAAAATAGATTTCATTTTTGAATTCGGAATATGAAATATAGCTTAGGATGAAATTTTGGCATTGTTCTGAAAAACATCAATTTTTGATGAATAGTGAAACTACTAAGTGGTAGTTAAAAAAAACTGAATTTTTCATAAAACTTAATTTTTCCGCTTCTGTGAATGGAATTTCGAAAATCCGAGAGACACGGTTAATATCAAGGACTAAAATGTGGTTCAATGAGATGAAAATAATTTTTTGGTGAATAGTAACTTTTTACTTTTTTTACCGCGGTTAATAGTAAATAGGATAACTAAGGGTAAATATGATATTACTATTACCCTAACACATGTCCTAATTCTATTGGACAAGTGTAATTCGACCAAAAACAAACTTAGGAATAAAATATGACCATTTAGGCCCACTTGGATTAGATTAGGACATTTATTATTAATTTATTTAAAGAAAGGTTAAAATAGTTAAAATCAAAGTTTAATAAGTAAATCATTTTTAATATGGGGTTATACATAAGATAAATTCGATTGTAAATATTCATTAGAAAGATAAAAAGATTTCCTACATGATGGTATTTTATTTGTAATTTTTAGACATAAAATAATTTAATTTATTTATGACACAACGATGATGCAGTAATTATCTTATTAATGAAATATTGACATAATTGATGTTATAAACACCAAAATAAATGTAATTTTAGATTTTTTATGAATTTCACTAATTTTATAGGTTACTATGATATATTAATGTTAATTTAATCAACTTGGTTCGAACATTTAATTCTGTTATGACTTTCACAAAAAATCATATATCAAATAGTGTCAAAATTGACACAAAATAGTTTTTAAATCAAATATTATATTATTAATTGTTATTGTATTCCTAAAAATCTAAGGTTCGGCCAAATGACTTAGATAAGGATATATATATTAATAATAAACAATTTGGGGTTAGTTTATCATGTTATAGTAAGTTTATTAACCATATAGTGAAAGAAAACAAAAAGACATGGTAAAAGTTAAATTATTTAACTTAGAGTTAAATCTAATTGATAAGGTTAAAATAATATCCTCAACTTGTCTAAATTCTATTGGTTGATAGGATTTCGACCCCTCCCCACCTTATCTTCGAAATAAGACCCTTTGGAACCATTATAAACCGATTTTAACTTTAATATAAAATAATATTTTGAGATATTCCTAAGGTGCCCCTCTCCTCCCTTATAAAAGGACACCTCCTCCCCCTCCTCCTCACACCAATTTGAGCACTCAAGCTCGGCCAAACCCTGCCAAAATCTCTTCTCCACTTCCCTAGCAACATCCTAGAGGTTTTGGTCTTCCTCAAAGACCAATTTTAGTTCCCTAAGAGGAGGTCTCCAAAAGGCGCTTCAAAGAAGAGGTAATTACCGTTACCAATTCTTTCATATTTATTTCTTCTTCCACTTATTCTTCTTAGGTTGTTTCATTATGAAGTAATAACATCAGTATCACTCATATACTGATATGTTATTATAAGTATGAAACAACCCTATTTCGCCATCTATCTATCCTATGGAAAAAGAAATCACCGCGCGTGCGTACGTACGGAATACCGTCTCCACGCCGTGGTGTAATCTATTTTCCACCACCACCTTACATGGATGGGTATAATGGAGTAAAGAATAACTATACATTCTTATTACAACATCATATTGATTCTGATATATTGTATAATCCACTCCAATTCAATTCAATATTTATAGAAATGATATCATCGCTCGTGCGTACGTACGGACTACCGTCTCCAGGACACGATGAGATTCATTCTCCACATTAACCATTAATGAATGATTATAAAGTATATATAATAAGTACTAATGAAATATATGACATAATAATTATACTGGATTTATGTATATATATATATGTATGTCATCTACTTACTTCCATTCAAGACAATAAGGAAAGAAAAACAGCGTTCATGCGTACGTACGGACTACCGTCTCCATGAACGGTGTTTTTCATTTTATTTATCTATCTATTATATATATATATACTGAATATATATGATATATAAATCATATTTTATATTCTGGAAGTAAGTAAATCATGATATAAGTAATAATGATGTCAAGAACAACAAGTCAAAACACCTACGATAAATGAAACGATTTTACCCAAAACGCTTCTTTAACATGGAATTTACAAAAGAACGGGTAATATAATGTCATAAGTGAACCATATATGATATCATAACAATGAATATGATTCTATAATAAGTCAATGACATTATTTAAATCATTATACAGGAGGTTCGGACACATACGAAGCAAATTGGACCTAAGGTAAGGGAAATATCATAATCTCATTTTTATCCGAGATTGTTTATTCGTAAGTATTTACTGGGGTGTATTTTATCATCCACATCCATGTTTCATCAATATTTAATATTATTTCCATCCACCTACAATTGTTTAAATCCATTTTTACCCTTCGGTGAGTTTTTAGTAATATCTATGAAAGGAATCTTTTGTCGTACGAGGTACTTTTTGACTTTTCCGACAAAAGTATGAAGAATGTTTTTTTAACTTATACGGCATGAATGGATTTTTAAAACATTAAATCCAAGAAGATTCCTTTACAAGTTTTCAAGTTTATTTTTAATCAACTTCTTTTATTTTAAAGTCGTATGACATGTTATGAAAGGAAAAATGTTTTTGAAGAAGAAAGGATATTTTCCTCAAGAATTCATTTCAAGTGTTTTATCAAAATTATTTTCCATCTAAGATAATAAAGGGTTCTGTTTCTATCCATATTTTTACATTGATTTGACTATGTTGTGATGGAATTATGTTTATGAATTCCTTTATCTTAATTGAATGGTTTTATGATGTCATGTTGTTTAAGAATCCCATTTTTATTACATGGGTTATGAAATGATGTATGGTTTATGATTTTGTGGCACACATAAGAATGGTATCATTATGAGATGGGTGGGACCTATATCTCCCTCCAATGCATTGGGTAAAGATTTTATATCTCATGAGATAGACATGGCTGAAATGGTAGGTTATACCGGTTCAGTGAAATAGGACTGAAATGAGGGTTACTCGATTCAGAAAGGGACTTTGTCCACTAAGATAGTCTTGGCAATGAGTCTTGACTAACAAGAAATGATTCTCTATGATTATGTGTGTATGCCACAATGTATCATGTTTTAAGTTATGATTATTGGGATTTCATTTCACTACTATGATTTTTCCCATGTTATGAAATTATGATCTCTTTTACAGGTTAAGATTTCCAAAAGTTATGTGCTTATGTATATGATGTGATTGATATTTATTTTGTTTACCCTTACTGAGAATTTGAGCTCACCCTTTTATGTTTTCTTTTCCCCAGGATATAAAAAAAGGTTTTAGGTAAAAAAATGGAAGATCTTTATAGGAGATGTTGAAGATCTTTCACCACGATTAGAAGATTACGTTCCGAGTTTCCAAAGACACTAAACTATTACGATCCTTGTGTGTGTGTTTTTGTTATGTACTAAGTATTCCGCAAATGTAATGTAATGTCCATGTACGTCAGGCTTCGGGTCTCTAGAATTATTGAATATATGTTCTATGTCTGGATGATACAATTTAATGGGACACCAATTATACAGGCTATCAGGGTTGGGGAATCATGAGAAATTGAGGTACCTTCTCATGGTGTGCGCCATTGCCAATATCCGGGAGGATATTATGAGAACATGACCCTTGAGTAAGAAATTCACATTAATAAGTGTCCTTGGATGTTCCTATATTCAGGTTTGTGTATTGGTTCTTAGACATTAATATTATTGGTAATGGGTATTATGACTCACACACTTAGATGTATTGATGAAAAATGTGAAGGCATTTGTTCGTGGCGAGGTAGGATATGTTGGGTTAGTCATGTGCCATCATGCATTAATGAATAATGGAAGAAAGTATCTATAACATCAATAGAAGTATATATCTATGGCCCTTTGATGGAAATGATATAACCTAACTAAATCCATGGCCATGGTATTCTCTAGGCATGTTCAATTCTGGGAATTCAAAGAATGAGAAATCGATCACATGGGTTAATGGAGAATTTATACAACCTGTTTCATTGAAGATATCAGGAAAAATGGATTATGTTACACAATATACGTTTGTATGAGGTGACTTGTCGTTGCGACAACAACTTCTTTCTCTTGGGTTCTACGACCAATTTATAGACAATAATATAGTACTTTAGGAAAAACCACCTTACGCTAATGAAGAAGAGGCCTAGAGGGTCACACTTTAACTGTAGCTAGTATCTCCATTAAATAATTTATTATTTAACATGTTTTATAAATATTATTCATTTTTATGGTTTATGAACTATTGATGTATGTCTGATCACAATTTTGTTGTCTCTAGTTACTCGAGAGAATATATTGCAGATGGAATATTTATTTATCATTGAATAATGCTGTTATATTTCTTAAATAAATAAATATTCATTATTCAAGGACTGGAAAATAATGAGGAGTATTGGCAGACCATGTTATGGGTCTGGTGAGAAATAATATTAAATATTATTTGGTTAAATAATATTTAAATATTACATGAAAGTTAAGAACATGTTTTGGAAATAATAGAATTTATATTATTATTTTACTTTGGGTTTTACATGGAATAATAATAAAAAAGTAATGTCACTTGTGATAATTATTTATTATTACATGGTGAATTAAATTCCCTGATATTATATTATTCTATAATTAGCCAAGGGGTCATTCCACTAGCTAACCAATCATTGTGTGAGAAACAACCTTGGAGAAAATCTCTTGAGCATATAAAAATATTACATCTCTAAGAATTCTCTTAAAAACAAGAGAGATCTTCCTCAAAAAAAATATGGGAATTCTTTGGAAGTGATTCTCAGGGCGATCAAAGGCTGAAAATGCAATCACAAGGATTTTCTATGCTAGCACCCGGAGAAGCATTTGGTGACATCTAGATATATAAGGATCACATGTGGATCACTATTAGAGGATTTATATCCTTGGAAACTACTTCGCAATGAACCTTAATCTTGGACCCTGGGTCAAACGCATCGTTGAAGAAAGAATCACCTTGGAAGTAATTCCATAATTTAATTAAATTAATTATTAACAAAATTTGGAAATCATGTCTTCTTTCTTCTAGGATCCCTCATTTTTCATTTATCTTTGATTTACTTCAATGGATACTGGTTTTTTTGTCGTATTGATCCCAGATTAATCGTTGATCATGGAAATGTGCAATATTGGTTACTCGCCTTTCCTATGCAACCGTTTCACCTAGAACCTTCATGAAAAAAAATCCATTTTGAATGGTGTTGTACATGAAAATATAGTTTTTAACAGGGTATAGTAACGACTGTCCAATTTCTGCATGAAAACATTATACTCACATTGGTCTTAAATCCCTTAATAATCTCCTCACCATTTAGTTTTGACCTCATAGAAAAACACTATAAAATTAACATTCGTACCTATTTAAATATATCAACCAATTCAAGAATGAATGGAACTAGAATGAAAACCACAACATTACCATGTTCTTCATATTCCAAGTAAATGTCAGTGATTACCGACATAAATCTCTACTGGTCATATGCCTCTTTTTCAACTGATCATTTGAATTTCTTCTAAATCCATCAGCCAAAATATTTCCTTTACCCGATTTATACATCATGTCAAATTCAAACATTTAGAGATAATCCGTCCATCTTATTTGTCTAATGTTCAAATCCCTTTTTAAAAATATATGTTTCAAGATTCTATGATCTATAAACATAGTAACTTTCTCACCAATTATGTAATGACACCAAAAATTCAATGCAAATACTATGTAAGCAAACTCCAAATCATGTGTCGGGTAGTTCATATCATAAATAAATTATTTTCTTGATCCATAGAAAACAAAATAATATCTCTACATGAGAACACATCCCAACCCTGATCTTAATGATCATAACACCCCATGTATCCCTGTCCATATTTTGGAAAGATAGAGATTGGTTTTGATGTAAGGAGAACTTTAATCTCTTCGAAAGACATATAAAAATCATTAATCATTTGTAATAGATTATTCATCCTTGTAAATGTTTTAATAGGTGAATCCAGTAGTGATAAATCTCTATTGAATCATTGGTAATAATCATATAGAACATGGAACAACTATATTTTTAAAACATTATTTACCGGTTTCAAAAAGATAATAGCATATCTCTCTCTCATTTTGAGAGTTATAGAAACCCTTTTTTCTGGGATTACATTGACAATGAAACACACCTATTGATTCCAAAAAAATCCCACATTGATTTTTTTGCATATATCTTATGATCCCTTTATATTCCCAACACTGTTTCTAAGTGTTTCTCATACTCATCCTTTTCCCTTGATTACACAAATATGCCACCCAAAAATACCACACCAAAACAATTCTTATACCTATGAAATATCGGATTAATCAATTCTATAATGTCCAATAATGGATTAATAATGCATAATGACATTTACCCATACTTATAATGGCCGTATCCACTCTTGAAAGATGTTTTTTGGTATATCCTCTTTCCGAAAATAAAAATAGTGATATCCTGATAGGAAGTAAACTTTTACGAAGCACTGGGATCACCAAATATGAATGAATTGGTCATTAATAAATATAAGTGGATATAAATTCTTTTTCATAATAGGAAATTGATTATGATAATACACAAAAAACCATAGAGTTCCATATTCCTTTTTAAAAAATAATACTTGTGCTTCCCAAAAAGACATGCTCGACTGATAAACCCTTTGCATTATATCTCATACAATTGTACCTTCAATTCCATTAATTTGTTTGGTTCTATATAGTAAAATGGATAGGAAATAATATTGGTCACTTGATGGGGATCAATCATAAACTCTAATTATCTTGTGGGTGAAATCCCTAACAAATATTTAGGAAAAACATCTTGAAACTGATCAAAAACTACTGGAAAACTTATTTTCTTGATCGTTTACGTTGATTAAATTTTCAAAGATAACAACTTCTATGAGGTCATTCTAACTACTATTTCCAACAATCCCATTTCACCTTCCTTGACATTATGGTCTCCTCAAAATTATTGCCTAATGACATCAACAATAATAACAATATCTCATTGGGTATAACATTCAATGTGATTCATGAAAATTTTCAACCAATCCATACCCAGGATTATATCATCCAAATTCATATGAAGGTATTATAAATACCAAAACATCACATCTACATAAAAAGGTTTAGATCATTCTCTTCACAAAAACGCAAGTTATTCTTTTTGACCTAGAGGATTTTGATGCTTTAACACATAAGGAATCATCTCAACTTTTAACACAAACAAATAAATACCATGAGAAAGAATGAAATTAATTGTATTCAACCGTATCAAACAATGCTTGTAAAATTGTAGAATTTAAAATAATAGTACCTCACCTCATCTATGGTTATGATTGATCATCCACTATAACCTATTCAGCTCTTTATAATTGTTGATCATTTCACTTTGCTCCTTATTTCCCTATTGATATTACCCTTGCTGAGGAGTCATGGTATTCCTGGAATCACCATATATATCTCTTTTTTACTGACAAGAGGCATTCTTCTACCCTCTCCCCATTAAATCCTATGATGTCTGGGTAACATGAGAAGATTACTGAACTATCATCCTCAGAGTACTATGACAATAGCACTGAATATGACTAATCTAATTGAAATTATAGAACTTTATAGGTGGTGGTGTACATTTTCACTTCAGGGGTTTGAATGAACCAAATTGATAACATCCTAGATAAAACATTCATTCTGATGTAAGGTTCACTGATGCAGCTGTTTGATTCTACACAATACTCCCTCACTGGATATAGGTGTCCCTTTTCCACATTCCCCCAAAATCAGACATCCCACCATTTCCTATATGTATCAAAATGTTTACTCTATCCATAGATCTTGAGATGTAATTTTCTGCT
The DNA here is from genome assembly GCA_963277665.1 of Viscum album. NCBI lineage: Eukaryota > Viridiplantae > Streptophyta > Magnoliopsida > Santalales > Viscaceae > Viscum > Viscum album. Next base: position 334,761,663 of record OY728122.1, read on the forward strand.
ATCTTCTCTCCATTTACCATCTATGTATAATTATTTATACAATGAACATCAATCTTTGAGACAATCTCTTTCCATAGCCCTAATTCAAAGATGTGTGCCTTCAAAAATGAACTAGCATCAACATCATGTGCCAATAGAACTAAATTCATGAATTTGTCTACATGTTATATGAAAATAATATTTCCCTTCTTTATTCAGAAGATTTATATCATTTTTGAATTCATAATGTGTTAGGATAGAACTATTTGTTTTAAAATTACTCAAAATCCTCCCATGTAATGGTCTGATATAACATATCCTAAAAGGTTAAATCCAAGCATTGGCATAAAGGATCCTCTAGAATATATGTCACCTACTTGACTTTCAACATTGCTGGTCTTCCAAAAAAAATTAGATTCAATTCATCCTATTTAGTCACAAAATTTCTTTCTATGATTGTTAATAACCCGAAAATATGGGTGGATTCTACATCTAGAAATAAACAGAGTGACCCACTTTCCTTGTCTCTTCCCATCTGTTCCCTCTGTCCGTAGACAAAATGTCTTGTACGATTCACTGAATCATTATTTGGTTCACCTATTCCTATAGTGAAACCACATTCTCAATATCTTATTCTGGTTGGTTCCTAAGACACCTACATAGTGTCATCATTTCAAACACAATAAACTCTATATGTCTCACTCTATAGAAACTAAAGGCTTAAAATATTTAAATTATATCATATCAAACTTATCATAATATTTCATTCAAAAACACAAAATTTTAATGATCAACCATTTTTAAAATTCTATCAGGCTTTTGAAAATCAAACAATTTTTTAAATAACCATTTCATGCCTTTTCAAACTGTCACATGTGATGAAAACATTAACAATTTAAATAAACAACATTTTGAACCAAAACATATATCATTACTCAAAATTAGGAATTCACTCATAGTGGGATGTAATTTTAAAAATTCATGTCAAGGTTGTCTCAAAGACTAAACCGATGATAATGAGATTTCAAATCCTATAAGTGCCTAAAAAACATTATGCACCCAACTCCCTCAAAACATTATGTTCATCAAAAAATGTTATCAATGACATTTTGTGCTCTACATTTGAAGTCCTGACATTCCTAATCCTTTATACCAAACCAAAAAAGGAATAAACCAAAATAAATATCAAGACCAAGAAAACAAAAAACTAAAGACCACTTGTAATGTTAGGACTGAACAAAATGATACCACATGGTCCACAAAGATAATTGGAACGACCAAAACTGATAAAATAAGTAACATCCCACCTCTACTTATTTAATATATATTTTTAAAGGTTATTGCATGTAATTAAGATGAATCTCTATGTTTTCAAGGGTTAGAAATAAATTACAAGGACTTCAATACGTGGTAGGGGATAATTTTCCCTTCAAAATAAAACAATCAAACCAAAAATTCCATCACAAAATAACCAAAACATCAAGAATGATAAAAACGTATCAAAAAAAGAAATGAAATACCATTTATATCAAGATCATACTACAACCAACTACTATATCAGAAGAATACCAATAAAAAAGTGCATGATGGAAAAAAACCAATATAACTGAATAACAAACCACATAACTCCAAATCTCCAACATGCTCAATTATCCTACTCGACAATTATCCCTAGAATCTCGATGTACCCCGAAGGAAGTGTGATAATTTAAATTTTCACATGTATTGATAGATTACATTTGAAAAAGAACCAATTTTCCAAATTAGTGGTGAGTAATGAAACTGAGTAAGATATCCCCAAATGAGGTCCCTACTCATGCCACTAGGATATAACATGTTATAGAATTTATATAAAACACTTTGAATGTGTTTATAGCATAACATCAAACAATTTAGATATCAATATAGTTTTATAAGAAAATAATTTTTTTACTAGGAATGTAATTGAACATTACTTTAAGAATGTTCCTCATGTTCCATTTTGGAATAACCAATTCTGTTCCACATATCCACATGTCCAACCGTGCATGAAACCTAGACCTCCCAATACTCGTGAGTGGTCATTCATCTTCTCACATTTCCATCACATAATGAACTATTTTTAGGGGGAAATTCTTGACCCTTATCCATCCCACTATCAATGGGGTAGACTTCATTCCCTTATCCTTCCTGAATTCACATTAACACAGACAATAATTATGCTAAAATCCACTTCCAAAATAACCCACTCAATAATATAAATAAAATGAATCTTTTTTAAAAACCAGTCAAACAAAAAATTTCAATACAATAAAAAATTTATTGAAAATACTTTTCTAAGTATCAAAACCAAACAATTAATATATAATCCTCATTTTAAAATTTAGTATACAATATATGTTTCAAGAAAACAACCAATTTCCATAATTGTATAAACTTTAACAAAAGAGAGTTTCTAAAACAAATCAACAATTTCAAAACCAATTTCAATTAAAAAATAAAAATTTGAAATTTAGACTTTAAGATATAAATTGATGCATCAAGTGTGAATCCACCTACCATGGGTTTTTGGATAAAAATTAAGAACATCACTAAAAGGTCACAAAACTTGGTTGAGTGTCCAAAAAATCCCCTTAGATCTTTTCCCCTATCAACAAATGGGCCATAACAAATCATATTTGGCATCATAAACCCTATATCTACACACATAATAAATATATATTTGAATTTTAGAGAGGTTGAGAAGCAAATATAAAGAAAAAAATTAAAACTAATAACTTGGAAAACATAACATAAGAACTGGGATTCAACAAAAAAATAATCACATTCAGGTCACATCCAGATCGATGGATAAGGGTTCCCTTACATTATAGGTCGATAAATTTCTAGTTACGGTTGGTTTGTGGGGTAATGAGGTTTTAAAACACAATCCCAATATAGATCCACTATTTTTGGATATAATTTTTTTTAAATCGTTCGTGGTTAGTCCCACAGTTAGGAAAATTGTGCCCTAATTGGGTAGTAGCTGCTGCCTCAAAGTGAAACATCACATTCATGGATTAGATGGTTAGACAAACCATGATCCAAACATGTAAAATAATATTGAATCATGTTTCATGGTTTCTCTTAGGATTTTGTATTGTTTGGGAAAAAGGTTTTCCTGCCCATGAACCTTCCCCTTATTGTCTATCTCATTGTGCATAGTTTCCAAAATGAGTTTTACGGTTTCAAAACCATAAACCAACTACAAACCTAGAGAAAACCCAAAAACCTTACAAAAACCCTCCAACCTCTCATAAACATCACCTAAACACATTATACACTTCAAATACATAAATTATGGGTTAGTTACTTGAAACTAAGGGTGTTACACAAAATATATATCATTATTTCTTGTTTTTATGGGACATATATTCATGTTCCAAAATTTATAACTCCATATTTATAAATTTCTTACTCTATATTATTCACTACACTTACCTATAGCTTCATATATTCTCTCCATAACTCTTTTATTGTCACATGAATAGAGTGTTGAAAGTAATTTGATTATGGTGTAATTATTTTCCTTTCTTTATGATTTCCATGTCCATTATTTTCAATTCTAATATGATTGTATCCATGAAAATCCCTATCATGGATAAGGTTTTTGGATCCATTATACTCAATGTGTTTTCCACTTTATTCTCCTTCCTAGGATTGTAAGGGATTTAAGATCCTTAATCCATGATTTACTTTAATCACCATCCTTTTAATGTATTTATATCGCTTTCTGTAAATGTAAACATAAGGATTTTATTATTAATATATATTTCACCCTTATCATCATTGATATAATGATATTAAATGATTAGTGTGAATATTTTTATTGAAACTCCAAATCACATGTCGAATGGTTTTTCTCATAGATAATAAATTACCTACATGAATAGGCCATCACTTTATCAGTTATCATGAGTGAAAAACTGAAAAGATTTACAAACACGTTTTTACTGATAAAAAATAATTCACTAATAGTGGTTTGAGTGAGTACATATGTATTGATTATGCTTCTCATTAACAATTTGATTATATATCAATATTAATTAATCTGTAAAAAATTAATCCCTTCCATGTATTCTTTGTTAATTGCTTATATAATGTTGATACATGTCATATTTTATTTATTATACATGTTATTTGAGGAAACGATGTATCATTGTTCTAGATATTGGTGTCAACCATTACTCCATAACATCTATCTTAAAAATTCCCCTAGATATCCTTTTTGTAGTGTATAAAATTCTAAAAAAATGCTACTATCTTCATTCAAAAATCACAAATATTATAATTCACATATAGATTATCCTATATCAATGACATCATCATAGTACTTAGATTCTCATCATGTTACTTTTTATCATTTTGTATATAAGAATAACATCTATAAATACTACCAAAAAATTAATGACATAATCTTTAAAAAAATTATTCATTATCCTTATAATGTTTTTTGGGGAATTAGTGAGTCCAAATGGAATAACTATACAATCATATTGTTCATACATTGTTTGATATGTGATTGTGGTAATATCCTCCTTCTTCACCATTAGATGATAATATCATAAGCATAGTTCAAAACGAGATATGTTTTACACTTCACATAGCTGATCAAACCAGCCATCAATCTATGATATGGAATACTTGTTATTTATTGGAATGTTATTGTGTTCACGATAATTAAGGAATATAATCATTGACCAATCATTATTCATGGTGAAGATGACTGACACACCCTATTTTAAATCACATGTAGAAAAACATTTATCGGATTATCCCAGATATAGTGGATACATTATTATAATTGCACATTATACAAATGATGACATCATAGTAGATTGAATAAATTAGTAGTCTTGATAAAATAGATATATGATTAATTTTTATATGGGAATAAAATCGTAAGATAAAACAACATGTTTACACTAATAACAATATTATTTATTCTAGAATATCAATTCGTATAAATCATTGTATACATCTTATATTCCTGAGGAAAGGAAACTTTATAGAGGGGTGAGATATGATGCTCATTAACATTATATCTATAATGATAAACATCATATAAAAAATAATCCTTGAATAATATATCAATAATAATCATTGAAAAATAATTTCTTATAAATAATTGCATGATCATAAAACATATCCCTGGATAACATAACTATTTTAAGAATAATGTGAACATAAATATCATATTTTATAATGATGGAATCAAAATTCTAGATATCTAAAACATGCCATTGAGTCCTCATTCCAATACATATTACATATATGGGAAATGAACAAGAAAAATACCCAACCTATTTTGTCTAACAAGACCTTCTGAGGAATCAATGAGATATTTAATTCAGATAAACACACATGACATTATAAGTCCAATTAAATCATCATATTGATAAATAATAAAACACAATAAATATTCCTTGATAATAATAAAGTTCTTGTGTTGGAAGAGATATGATATGGGATGTTAATACTTTTTCTAGTCTGACAGATCATAATCCATCTAGAGAGACAATTTGGATGGTATCCTTATATTTTATCCTCAGTAAAGTATAATAGTAATCAAATTATGTTTTCAATATATAGAAATAATTTTACAAAAATCAATCAAATATTTCATGTGGAAAATAACATTTTAATATTAAAATAGTTTTTTTTAATTTAATTTATCCAATATTTTAGGGGAAAATTTTTATTTATAAAGAACAATTGAAAATTTTCTATTAATATTTTAATAAAATAATATCCATGATTATAGAAAATTTTTTTCTTGTAGTGATTGTTAACATTAATATTTTTTCACTCCATCAGCAAAATTTACTACATTATAAAAATTATAACAATATTAAATTTAAACATGATTATAAGTAGTAAAATATGGGTAAAAATTAAATTAATAATTTATTCAGTAATATAAGAAATATTATTGACAAATTTTCATAAAAATATATATGGAAGGAAAATAATTTCAGACCAAAGAATGAAATAATGAAAGATTTCCTTAAATACATTCTTTCAGAAATTTGTGTACATAGATAGTAGAAAATAAAATTATTGATTAAAATTTATAGTAATATAAAGTAGTACAAATAGATATATTTTTTTATAGAGGGAAAAAATAGTTCATTAAATGAAAACATGAACATAAAAAATCAATAATAATGATGAGATAGTTAAATAAAAAATTACGCCAACCCTGAATTTATTCATCGGATATTTTAACATCATTTTTAAATATATAAAATACATTATACATATATGAACAAAATATAAATATTAAATATATTAATATTAAAAAATAACAATATTTTCAAATTATTTTATTAAAAGCGATTATTTAAATTGTCATTTTAGAGTTTTAATAGTTTTCTTTTTTGTCTTTGTTTTGGTTCTGTAGTTTTGTTTCGTAAATAATTATCATGGTTTATTCATATCCATAATTTTATTCAGGATATAAATATAATATATATTCATTATAAAAATATTTATATAATTCTAGGAAATTATTTCATGAAAAATGAACTACATTGCTTCATGGAAAAGGTTGACAACACGTATGCACGAGGAACATAATCATTTTTTAACTAGTGGAAGGGTAAGAAGGTAAATGATATTTTTTTTTAGAAAAATAATTACGAAAAATATGCCATATATATAAATTATTTATATATTTATATCAATCCAAGTTAAATTCTGAGGAAAAAATAATGACACCAATTTATGGAGATAGACAGTTGTACTTACATATGAGCAATGTTTTCATTTCCATAGGTTGGAAAAGAGGTTTAAAATGTTTTTACAATTATAATAATAACCTAGTAGTACATTTATTAAACTTTTTCATTATTTTTTGATGTATATAATACATTTATATAATATATGAATAGAAATTAATTTTAAAAAACTTGTAATGATGATTAACACTTCTTTTTTATATAACCTTAAATGCCTTCCTAAGGGCTCATTTAATGGTATTTTAAAAAACCAATAAATCTAAATCAAGTATAATTGATATTATAATATAATTTCTTATGTTTCATTCATTCTAAGTGCCTCCTGGTAGAGTAAAGAAGAGAGATAAAGCGTGTCCTTTTAGAAGTAGGGAGGGACACACCTTGAACATAGTTTTATCCTTAATTTACCTGTTTTACAATTTTTAATAATGTAGTAATAATATTTCTGTAGTTAATAATATATATGAAAAAAAAATTAATTTCCCTCATTAATTAATTGTAAATTAGGATTCCAAATATGGAATTAATTTTTTTCATGATTGAAACTATAAAAATGGATGAAATTAATTCGATATCAAAACATAAAACACAACAAAATATAACATTATGAAAAATAAATTTTTAAGTCTAAATATATTTTTATACCAAGATCAATTATAATTGTAAACCAATGAGATTTTAAAAATATAAAGATGTTTTATTTCATATATATAATGAAATAGAATGATTAAATGAATCAAGTTATACTATTAAAATATTATTATTTAAATATGACCATTATAACATAATAAGTAAACCACCGATTATGAATAAAATTGAAATACATAAGATATATATATATATATATATATATATATGTGCATATTTCCTAGGAAATATAAATTTATTAATATAATCTTATTAAATAAGTTCCCAATATTATTTAAATATATTTTATTATAAAAAATATGTTTCCTTCAATTTTTTTTTTATTTTTATGAAAAAATATTATAATAATTTATAGTATTTTTTATAAATTTTATTTAAAAAAAATTTATAAATACATAGAAAAATATAAATTAAGGTTGAAATTTTTGGATTTTTATGAAATTATTCATTTTCAGGGAATTGTGAAAAAATAGTTTTTTCAAAAAATGTAATTTTATTTATTTAAATTAAGTAATTTTAAAGAAACACTATAATATAGAATTGATATAAAACATTCACATGATCCATTTTGTTTATAAAAATTTATTAATTTCATTTGAGTCATATATTTTTTGATATTCATATAGGTTTATTTTTATGCATAAAAAACATAGTTTTCTTCAAACGGATTAATGTTCATAAATTATATCAATTTTAAATAACAAAAAATGATCCATTAAAATGAAAAATTTATATGTAAAATATATATTATAAATATATTTTTATTAATTTATATAATAATTATTATTATTTATAGTCATAGAGTTAATATATTATCATCTATTGGTTGAAAAATACTTTTCTTGAAGACCCATTTTTTTGACACTTCTTGCTGGTTAATTTGTAAATTGAATTCATCCACTTATTTGATTTTAGATTGAGTAAAATTGATTACTTTTTTGGATAATAATAAAAATTAATATTGGGTAATAATTTCCACTTAATATAGGCAATAATTAATAGTAAAAATAGTAAAAAACGTGTTACCGTCGAAAAAAATCTAAATTAATAAATTTGAATAAAATTAGAGATAAATGTAATAACATTTTCAAAGAAGGTTTAAATTTTTAATTTGGTCATTTATATCAACAATAAAATCCCTTTAATCTACTATTGATAAATTTTGGAGCCACTTGGATTGAGAGTTACTTCCCCATATTGAATAGTTTTCAGTATTCACAAATAATGCTACAATATCTCACTTATAAAATGGATATATCATATCCTCTCCATTACACAAATTTAGAGAATTTTTCCATCCAATAACTAATAAAAATCCAATAAAAAATCCATCACCAAATCTAATATTCCTTATTTTCATTACAAATTAAATACAAGGAAGCTTTTGGTATAATCCTAATAAGGTTTTCTAAAAAAGATGTACCATTCTCAATAAAAAATAATTATATTATTTCGTATTCTAAATATTTTAAATATTATTAAATAATTGTGATAAAATAAAAAAATTACCTCCATTCAAATAATTTGTTATTATTTTATTGAAATTACTTAAATCCTTATTCTTTTCATCATTTGGGGAAAAATTGTCATTCCTGTGTATGGAGGACTACCACCTCGCAAAATGATGTAATAGTTTTGAATCATCAAATCAAATGGATATTAATGATTATGGATTAAATTTTTATTTAATATAGTTATAAAATATAATTAATTATTGTAAATTAATATATCATATACCTTCTTACCTTACATCCATTGAAAATTACTAACATCGTTCGTGTTTACAACAGACTACCACCACGCAAAATGATGTTGTTCATTTTCTACCTGGTCACATGGATGGTTTATTTATGTTTTCTATATAAATAATATAATATATGTTATATAATTATCATTATATATGTATTAATCAACATGCAACTTCTTTCCATCATGTTCATTAATAAATAGAAACATAACTCAGTCATATTTATGACGAACCACCTCTTTAATTGAAACATAGTAAATTTTTCCTAACCATAATTCTTGGTTTGTAATTAAAATATAATTTATGTATAAAAATTATAACTATCTAATGAATATTAGTATTTACATGATTTAAAAAATTACTTCTTTTACCAAATTCAACCAACGGATGACATTTCAAACACACGATTTAAATACCATCAAAACGTCCAACATGAACATAATTGATTAAGTAAATATATATGACACGGTAATAAATAAAATAAAAGGAATAAAAATATTAATATGGTTTTTATGAATGTAAATAATTATATTAATTTATTTATTCAGGAAGATAATGTATGTACATGATGATTCTGACTTGAGGTTAAGGATTTTATAGCTCCATTTATTTTATTGGGTTAAATTACTTCTCCATTGTCTTTTATATGAAATGATTTTGTGTGTAGTTACCATTTAATTTTTTCTATTTAATTTCCACTTGTTTTCTGTAGAATTAAATTTGACACACATGGGAACTACATTTATTAATTCTCACTTGAATGACATGATCTTTGTAATGGATTTTTGTCTCACTTCTGTTTCTGTAATATATATGCCATATTCAAAACTTATTACTTTTCTTAGGTGTAAATAATACACCTTGATAAGTTATATCATTAATATATTTATGTTAACTGTATTTAATATTATACTTTATGTTATATCTTTTATGGTGATTGTGATTCAAATGTTACCAAAGTTGTAAGGGTTTATTTCATAGTATCATCATTATTCATGATTTCATAGGATTATAAATTCATTGGATTAAATAATTTTATATTGTTATAATAAACCCATTTGATTTTATTATAACATGTTTATTTATTATTTTTCATTTAATATTTTATTTATCATATCCTTGTTACTTAAAATGTTTGAGAAATTTTTTTATTAAAAAATCATCTTTATTCAGCTTTTTGTTCAAATATTAGTTTCCATCTAAGTCAATGATTTCTAAAAAATATTCAAAAATGATGTTAACATTACACTATGATATTTTAATGTAATTGTAACACATTTTTTAATTTTTACCAATTGTTTTTAATGGAATTATTCAATCATTTTAGGAACAAGGCATTATTTTACTTTTTCACAAATTGTGAATGGAATGATTTTTTAACTTATACTACATTCACGAAATTTACTACCATCAGGGCCACTAAATTATTTTATGTTTAAATTATAATTCTATATTATTATTTTTAAATAAAAAATTTTCCATAATATTTTTGAAATTTGTATATATTTAAGAGGTTCTATCAATGTGACAAGGGGTATATTGCTAAAAAATACAACATTTAATATTTTTTATACATTTAATTCAATAAAAATTTTTTATTGATATGGATTTATTATAAATTATGTATATATGTATCTCACATATATAAAAATATTAATTTACCATTATTTTATAGGGTAATACATTCCTTATTATCATTTTTCAAATCCCTTGATGATGAAATTTTCATTGATTATGATATGAGGTAAAATTATGGAACTAATTATTTCTATGGGTAATTATTATGTTATGAATTATGATTGGATTAATTTTTTAGAACATATAAATCATGAAAATTTAATGTTAGTTCTAATACACTACTATAATGAGTTGTGTAAATATTTAGTCTCATGAGATGTCTTGTACGTGATAAAAGAGTAAAGCTAATCCATTATGGTATTTTCTATACCATGTGATATTGTCAATTAAATTTGACTTTATTCATTTATATGTTATGTTATATGTTACTACCATAATTTATTTTTTCTCACAGTCATATGATACAATGTTATTCATTCAATTCTCTCATGTGATTACTCATGCACCTTTAATTTTATGATATCATGATATACATTTGACTCACAAGTTATATTTCTATGTAATGTCTTTTCCATTATCAGAATTTGTAAATAACCCCTATATTTATGTATTTCGCTTGGTTATCCTATACATATTTATGGTTTCAAATGGATTTATAAGCACACTATGGATAATTAAAAAATCATGTTTTAGTTACCATTCGATGTATTAAAAACTGTGCCATGCAATTAAACATGGTGTAATTATCATTAAGATATAATTAGTAAATGTTTATATTAAAAATTATGGAATAAGATGCATAAATGGAATGGTTCTCTGTAGCAAAATTTATCAAAAAGTTATAAATTGAATTATTTTAATAAAACAACTAAGGAAAATTAAAAAATAATCAAAATCAATATGGGGCTTCTAAAATAATTGAAAAAAGAGTATTTTTTTTCTTAAAAATCAATATTTTTATATGAAGATTTAAAAAACGATATCACTGACATAAAATCAAATTTATAAAAGTATAAAAAATTAATTATAATGTACACACATAAAATTCAATATATAACATATTTTAATTAAAAAAATTAAGCATAAAATTACATTACATAAAATTGATTACATATTCATTATGAAAAAAAATATTTTCATTAAAACCCCTTTATACTTATTTTCCATAATATGGTTAATCATATCAACACACATAAATACAAGGGATATGCATTAACTATAAAATTAAATATTAATATTTTAATATCATATCATATTTTTTCTTGGAATGGTGTTTTGTGTCAATAATGATATAAAATAAAATAAATTAATATAAATAGATATATATCATAAATTCCTAGGGTTATACATTATTCCACCTTTATATGAATTTCTTCCCTGAAATTAGGTTAATGTGAAAAAGACAACTCAGGATAATTCTTCCTCATCACATCTTTATGTTCATATGTTTCATTCTCAATTTTATAGTTTCACTATAAATCATTGACTATGTGAGTGGTATTGTTTCAAAGAACATTCTCTTCAAGATCCAGAATCTCTATAGGTTATTCTTCAGAAGAGATATCTTACTCTAACGTTATAGACACTTAGATCAGTTATAATATACGGATCTTTTCTAGTGGTTCCTTGACCACATTTATTGTTTTTATTTTTCCTTTATTTGAGTATAACTTGTTTATGCCTTAACATAGGTACATCGGTGAAAAAATGGATAATTTTGGAAGGTGGGGAGGATTTGTACAGTTTAAGAATGGTTAAACAAAGTGATCAACCTAAGTGTGCAAGGATTGTATCATTTGATGATGTTTTTCATCTGGTATAACTAAGTGTTCATCCTGGTCACATGGTTTTCATGGGGTTAAACAATGTGTGCTTTATAAGTGTACAAGGGTTGCATGGTTTAGCAGGGTTAGTACTAACTATGTGACTTCCCCCAGAATACCAGGGATAAGAAAATAAATGTTATGAGAATTTATTTTAAAGTCTATTGAACCACCATTATTACATCAAATTCACCCAAGATCGACCTAAATAGTTTCCAATCTTTTTTAAGGTTCCTAAAGGTTTTCCTAAGCCCCCTGACTCCATTATTTGAAATTAAATGCCTTATTTTCATATCAACATCTCTCAGAGCATGTAGTTTCTTCCTGATTGTTTTCTCGTCTAACTTTTTATCTTCTCCCATTCATTTGGAAGGTTGTTAGCATATATTGTTTTGGATCTAGATATTTATTTGATGAATCATGATATAGGTTTTCTGGATCATGATCGATAATTATGAGACAATGATTTCATTAAATCTTAGATCCAGGAATTGAATCAATATCCCATTCTTCATAGTGTTAATGATTTTTCTACGAGAAAATGGGTATTCCAATTAGGTGATTGTTCATCAAAAATGGTGGAATTGGATTTTGATCTCATTCGAAGTCATTATTCAGTTGAATTTTTGGATTTTCATTTGTGAGCATTATTCGTCATCATTCTTAAGGTATGTGGTCAATAATAAAAATCCCAAAGTCTTATTTCCAATTATGTGTATTTAATTGTATAATGTAAATTAAATGTTTAACAATTTTGGCCTTGGTCATATTTATTAATTTCGTGAATTAATTATATAAGAAATGATCAAATTGAGGTTAGTGAGATTATAGATTTTTAATGATTAATTGTCGAACTAATTGGGAGATGATTGAGATTGCTAATTGAAGATAATTTATTATTGATAGTATTTATTAGAATATTGGATTATTTGAGATAGTATAATTAAATGATAAATTAATTATGGGGTTATTGAATTTTTTTCATCAAGATAATTAAATGAGGAATTAATTATGGTTTATTTAGCTGATTAAGATAGAATAACTAATTGATAAATTTGTTTTGGTTATGGAATTTTTTAGTTGGGAAAAATTAATTGTCGAATTAATTAATGGATGTTATGTGATTATTTAATTGTTTAATTAATAAAACTTATTAATAAATTGATGAATTAATTAATATTTGTTATGTGATTATTTAAGTGTTAAATTATGTAAAGGGATTAGTTAATTTAAGAATTAATCAATGTGAGTTATATGATTAATTAATTGTAGAATTAAATAAATTGATTAATTAATAATTAAATTAGTCAATTGGAAATGTATGATTATTTAATTATTTATTTAAATTTTTATATTAATAAATTGATGAATTAATTAAGGATAATTATATGATTACACAATTGTTCAATTAAATAAATAGATTAACAAATTACTATGTCAATTAATGGGAGTTAAATTATTATTCAATTGTGGAATTAAATAAATAGATTAATTATGTGATGAAATAATTAATACGAGTTGTGTTATTATACAATTGTTTAATTAAATAAATGTATTAACTAATATATGAATCAATTAATGGGAGTTATGTGATTATTTAATTATTGAGTTTAATAAAGGGATAAATTATTTGATGAATTAGTTTATGTGAGTTGTGTATTCATATAATTGGATAATTAAGAAAATTGATTGATTAATTGGTGAATTAATTATATGGAGTTATGTGATTATTAAATTGTTAAATTAAACAAATAGATTAATTATTTACCAAATTAACTAATCGGAGATATGTGTTTATTTAATTTTTGAATGAAATAAAGTGATTAATTAATTTGCTAATTAATTAATTTGTGTTATGTTGTTATTTAATTGTTGAACTAAATAATGGGATTAATTATTTAAAAATTAATTAATGGATGTTCTGTTATTATTTAATTCTTCAATTAAATAAAGGGATCAATTAATCAATGAATTAATTAATTATGAGAAATGTGATTATTTAATTGAATAATTAAATAATGGATTGATGGAATCAATTATTTGATGATTTAATTGAGGGAGTTGAATGTGATTAATTAATTTCCTAATTAATTAATAGAATTATTGAGATCAATTAATTTTTTGAATTAATTAATGAGTTTTAGGTGTTTAATTTATTTTAAACTAATTAATGGATTGTTGATTAGAGATAATTAATTGTTCAAATAGTTATTTTACATTTTAATTTTAGATCAAGAATAATTAATTAGATGTTTAGTTATGTTATGTTGTGATTTATGAATTGAATAACTAGTTATTGAATTAAATTTATAGTATTGATATTTTCAATGAGATAATTAATTGTAGAATTAATTATTGGATTTTTATTTTAAGGATACTGATTAATTAATTTAAGAATTGACTAATGGAATTGATGTACTTAATTAATTAGGGAATTTATTATGGGTATTTATGTGATTAAAGATTTTATGAATTATTAATGGAATAAAAGTATATAATTAACTAATTAATTAATTAATATTAATATTGTAATTAGTTAATTTTTAGATTAACTAATGAAATTTTGAGTTAAAATAATTTTTACATTAGTAATGAATAATATGTTGCTAATTAATTTATTAATTAATTATGTTTAAATAATGGGATCATCATCCTTAAAATGTGAATAGTATTAATGAAAACATAGTCATTTACTTGTGAGTAATAGAATGGGAACATGTTCATTCAATTGAAAAGTATACATGGAAACATGGACATTGTACATATGAGTAATTAAATGGGGATATGGAAATTCAATTTAAATAAATAGTTCGTAACATGGTCATTGTACTTGTGAATAAAAAATGGGAACAAGTTCATTAGTTTCTATGATGTTTAAATTGTTACATCATCATTCAAGCATTAATTTAAAAATGGTAACATGAGAAATTTTGTATGAAAAAAATAACAGTAAGAAATGCACTCTACGATATGGCCACACTTGAGAATAAATTTAACTCTAGCATGAGTCGAAACAAGTATGGATATATTATATCCTCTTTGAATGCTTAGGACTCAAACATGATTTAAAGTAGGTATTAAGTAATCATATTACCTAGAAAACCTCAGGATATAGAATGAGCTGAAGATGGAATGAGGTACAAGTGTCCTCAAGAACACTGGAGTTAATGAGGTTAAATAATGAATAATTGAAATTTTGATATCTATTTACTTTTGCACTGAAGATATTTCTTTATAGAATTGAATAAAATATTTGATAACTATATATTTTTTAGACACCATTGGTGGTGGCCTATAATGTTTACTCACACCCTACTCGATCTACCTAATCAGTACCGAAATAGACATTATTGTTGCAGGACATGTTAAAAGAAAATAAATTGGGGTAGATGGCTAATTTGGTGATAGAGATTGTGTGAGGGTACCAGATATGGTTCAGGACCCAATTTAGAGTATTTGTTTCCTTTAATTTTTATTTTTTCTTTTAGAAACGTGGAAACTAAATTATCATGGCATATATACTATTCTGGTTTGACATTGGATTTCTAGTTTTGGTCATCTTCTGATTTTGGTACTATTTTGTTTCTTGTTATTTTTTTGTTATTTTTCATTATTTTCTAATGGTCTATTACTCTAATTAAGAACAAATATCTTATAGTATCCTAGCGAATGATAATAGTCCCTTTCTAATAGTCTGAAGGGAGTTTCGTATGCGGTCGAGTGCTTGAGGTCATGCAGCAAACTGGCTCGAGGCACCTAGGTGTGGCACATGGGATAAGACATTATAATGTGGTATCAAAGTACGTTTTCTTTTCTTCTAATTTTTTCGTATATTTTGGAATCATAGGAATGAGACTTGGAAGACTTTGTGAATGGTTATGATATCGTGCATGGGAGTGGCTACCCCATGTATGGGGTATAACCAAAGTTCACATGGTGGTATTTTTATTATTACTATTTGTTGTTAGAGTTGAATGCTATTTCAATATGAGTGATTCACTTGTTGTGTGATGTGAATATTTTTTATGATAATTTTTTATAATGACTCATGTACAATAATGGAATGAGAGTTTATTTTTCATGAACCATTCTAGGAATTCCATATTATTTTTTGAACATGAATAATTTTATGCATACATTGGGAAACATGTTTTCAGTAAGTTATTGAACATTAACTACTTTTCCTTGCATGTGAAATTGAATTGGAAGTGGGCCTAATATGAAATTGACAAGAATTATAAAATTATTCAGGATTATAATAAATGGGTGCCAAAGGGGAAAAAAGTTATAATGGTAATGTGATTACCCTTGTTAACCAATACCATTGTGTAGGATGGTTAAGGCTAGTATTAGCACCTCAGTTTTGACTATGTGGAAGTAAAAATGGGGAAAGGCTTTTTATTATTATTATGCAAATACCTTTTGATAAAAATTTCATTATTGTGAAATTAGAATAATTTTTTCCTTTTTTTGTTGGTGTTTTGGGTAGTGATAATTTGATAGAACAAAAACATGTTTGTAGTCTCTGAGAGGGATTGTCCAGTTTTAGATCACATGGTGAGATGTTGGCATGCAGGAATTCCATTGACACTTGAATGATTAGAGTGTTTTCCTAGGGAAGGTAACATCACTAATAGGGTATTTTTGGTGTTTTTTGCCTATGAATTCATTGCGTAATTTTAATTTAGTGGCAATCATATCCTATTCATTAACATCATCTTCGGTATGTTCATAATGATTTACATTTGCACCTAGATACCTAAATGTAGTTTCTCCAGATATTGGGCCACTAATATGGTGTGAATATGAAGTTGTACATGTGAAGTTGGATGATGGGGTTGTTTCATCAATAGTTTCCGGATGAATTTCTTAGGATGGACTAGAGGTTTATAAAAACCGTAGTGATTTTGTTTTGTGAAAAATAGATGTTATTGAATCATATAATGTGGGGAGAAATATATAAATAGAATGATTGTGGAGAAAGGTCATGTCTTTGAAGTGCTGGAATCTGGATTCCAATGGGGAACTCATATGGTTCACATTTAAATTCTTCAGTGGAACAAAAGGTGAGCCTTAGAGGGGTGCATATATGTCCTTTCCAGGTGGTTTTTTATGGAATGGTTGACTACTAATGTTGGATAGAGATCTTCTAGTTGTTGGTAATACTGACTTAGAAGACACATCTAGTATAGCGTGGAAGTAAAGATTTGCACTAATGCATTCTTTGGGGATCATCTGATAGATGTGTGGGATCTTTGTGAGAACGTGTTGTGCGGGAAGACTGTGTAGTTAGTTCATGTCTAGTGGAATAACGGATGTGTGTATGAAAAAAATGGGAGAGAGACACATATGTGAGGGCTTAGTGGATTGACCTTTTGAAATCTAAACCTTAAAAGATGTGTGAGAGTATATCTCAAGGGCAAGTTTTTATAATCTGGGGATATTGAATGATCTTATCCTTTTATGGAGGTTCTTTGACCTCATTTAC
Organism: Viscum album; assembly: GCA_963277665.1. Lineage (NCBI taxonomy): Eukaryota > Viridiplantae > Streptophyta > Magnoliopsida > Santalales > Viscaceae > Viscum > Viscum album. The sequence continues at coordinate 334,779,684 of OY728122.1, forward strand.
AGGTATTATTTTTCACTGATTTGGGTATAACTAGTTTGGGTATTAACATGGGTTCATTTTTTAAAAAAATTTATAAATTATGAACCAATATAGGATTTTCATGGTTTATGAATTGTTAAAGAAAGTGTGCATCATATGTGTTCAAGGGTTTCACTATTCTCATTTGGGTTTCATAGGGTTAAAAAATATGTGCGGCCAGGTCGCATGGTTTTTGTAGGGTTAACCAAAGTGGAATTCGAAGTGCACACGGGTTGCATGGATTTCATAGGTCTAATATTAACCATGTGACTTCCCCTAGAAAATCATGCATGGGAGTATAAATGTTATGAAATTTGATTTTAAAAGCTCTCGAACGCCTATAATAAGCCCAGATAAACTCTATCTCGACCAAATAAAACATCTTCATTTGTTGGAGGTTCCTAGATGGTTTTCTACGTCTCCCAAATGATATCCCTATTGATTTGATGCCAAGTTTTCAGATCTATATCTCTTGGGGTATTTAGTTTCTTCCAAATGGATTTCTTTTCTCACTTCTGTTCTTCACCCATAATTTCGGATGATTTTTTACTTTTATTTCTTGAATATATACCTAGATTTCATGAGTTTAGAACAAAGAATTTTGGATTTATACCTAGAATTGATAGATCATGATTTGATAAAATCTTGTATCTAGAAATTAAATCAATATATTGTTCTTTATCAGGTTCTTTATTTTTTCATCCGAAATTAGGGTTTTCCATTGGGAGATTGTTCATCAAAAAATTATGAATTTAATCATGTCGTCGTTCTACATCGTTGTTCTATAAAATTTATATTTTCCACTGGTGAGCTATCCTCAACACTTTTTATGATGTAGCTGGTCTATAATTCAAATCCTAATGTATTATTTGTAATTATGAGAATGTAATTTTAGAATTTCTATTAGATGTTTAGGAATTGATTTCATGATATGATTAACTATTTTGGTGAATTAATTAATTAAAGAAAATGTTTAAATTGGGGATGTTAGGATTATAGATTATGAATAATTAATTTTTGAATTATTTTGTTAGGGAATTGATATTGTAAATTGAGATAATGAATTCTTTTGATTAATTATTAGTATGTTGAATTACATGGGATATGATAATTAATTAAAGAATTAATTTTGGGATTACTGAATTATGTTAATTTGAATAATTAATTTTGGAATTAAGAATGGGTTCGAGAAGTTTTTGATATAGAATTATTTATTGAAGAATTAATTATAGGGTTTTTAAATAAATGGAGATGGAATAATTAATCGATAATATAATTTGGGTTATTGAATTTTTGAGTTGGGATTATTTATTCAAAAAAATTAATTAAATGAGTTTTGTGTGATTATTTAATTGTTAAATTAAATGAAGGCTTTAATTAATTGATGAATTAATTAATGGGATTTTTTATTATTTATTTTTTGAATTACATTAATAAATTACTTAAATGTATAATTAATTAAAGCAAGTTATATGATTATTTAATTTTTGAATTAAATAAAGGGATTAATTAATTCATGAATTCATTAATGGGAGTTATATGATTATTTAGTTTATGAAAAAAATAAATGAATATTTAATTGATGAATTAATTAATTGGATTTATGTGATTATTTAACTATAAAACTAAATAAATAGATTAATTAATTGATGAATTAATTAATTAGATTTGTGGGATAATTTAATTTTTTAATTAAATAATGGTATTAATTTGTTAGTGCATTAATTAATGTGAGTTGAGTGATATTTAATAACTGAATTAAATAAAGGGATTAATTAATGGATGAATTAATTAATGGGAGTTATGTGATTATTTAATGTTTTAATTAAATAAAGTGATTAATTAAATGCTGAATTGTTTAATGAGAGTTATGTGATTATTTAATTATTGTTTTAAATAGTGGGATTAATTAATAGAAAAATCAATTAATTGGAGTTATGTACTTATTTGATTATTGAATTATATAAAGGGATTATTTAATTGATTAAGGAATTAATTGTTTGGAGTTTGTGATTATTTAGTTGACAAATTAAATAAATGTTTTAAATAATTGAGGAATTAAATAATGGGATTCATGTAAATATTTAATTATTTAATTAAATAAAAGGACTAATTAATCCTTGAATTAACTAATGAGGAGTAATGTGATTATTTTATTATTTAATTACATAATATGATTGGATTGATCATTTAATTAGTGAATTACTTGAAGTAGTCGAATTTGATTTAATAATTACAGAATTAATTTGTGGAATTATTATGATCTATTATTTGTTTAATTAATTGATAGGTTTGATTTGATTTATTTATTATTGACCTAATTAATGGATTGAAGATTTGAGATAATTTTTTGTTGAATTAATTATGTGACACATAAATTGTAGATCTTGAATAATTAGTTGTTAAATTAATTTTGTTACATTGTGAGTTGTGAATTGAATAATTTATTATTGAATTAATTATGTAGTAATAATATTTTGAATGAGATAATAAATTGTGGAAATAATTATGTGATTTTTAGTTTGTGCAAATTGATTATTTAAATGATTATTTGTTTAATGGGATTGACATACATAAATAATTGGGGAATTAATTAATTGTTGTTATGTGATAAACATATTAATGAATTAGTAATGGGATTAGTGTATTTAGTTAATTTTTTCAATAAATTACTATTATTGATGTCATTAGTTAATTGTTAGATTAACTAATAAAATTATTGAGTTAAATTAATTGTTGAATTGATAATGAATATTATGTTGATAATTAATTATTGAATTATTTATGTGTAAAAGAATGGGAACATGGTCATTATAATGTGACAAGTATGAATGGAAACATGGTAATTGAATTCTAAGTAAAGGAATGTGAACATGGTCATTCAATTTAGAAGTATACATGGTAACATGGGCATTATACTTATTAGTAGAGGAATGGGAACATGGTCATACAATTTAGATGCACAAATGGTAATATGGTCATTGTACTTGTGAATTAAACAATGGGAATGGGGTTATTCATTTTGGGTATATTTTAATGGTATAATAAACATTTCACTATGAATTTAATAATGGTAATAATAGAAATTAAGTATGAGCTATGGAATGGATACAAATGAACACCGATATATTCCCTCACATTTGAATACTTCGAGCTCCAACATGAGTCGAAATAGTTATTGATATACGATATCACCATTGAATACATATGGATTTGGTATGAGTCGAAGAAGGTATTAATATATAATATTACCTAGAACACTTTGGGCTCTAGCATGAACAGACGCATGCATGAGGTACGGGTTTCCCCTAGAACCCTCGAGTTAATGAGGATAAATAGATAATAAATGATAACATGACAACTGTTTACTTATGCATTGTACTTATTTAATTATATTACAGCATGCACCATTGTTTAAAATGAAATTATTTTAAAAATGATCAGTGGTGGCCTACTGTGTGCTAATCAAACACTAATCAAGCTTCATGATCAGTACATGAAATGAAATTATTGTTATAGAATAGGTTATGGGGGAAGTGAAAGGGTTAGATAGTTAATTTGGGGATCGAGCATGGGTGGGTAGACATGACATGGTTCGGGACCCGCTTGGGATATTTTTTTGTCCTTAATATTATGTTTTATTTGTATACACACGGAACATACATTAACATGGCATATCTATTGTTCAGTTTTGACATTTTTTCTAGTTTTTGTTATCTTGTGATCTTGTTATGGTTATATTTCTATTAATATGTTATTCCGTTAATGTTTCATTATTTTCTATTGGTGTTTTAATCCAATAAAGACAAATAGTTTATAGTATCTCCATTATTGATAATAGACCCTCTCTTGGAGTTGGTAGCCTCTATCAAACTAGGAGGTGCGCTTGAGATCATGTGGTGAACCAGATCGGGGAACCAGGGCGTGGCACCTAGGCTGAGAGGTTACTGAGTTCAATACATGTGAAGGATTTGGTATGTACTTTATCAAGGGAGATACATGGCGCACATCCTGAACTTGATAGAGATTCATTTAAAGAACCAAGATAAATCTATAGTCTAAATAGTGTCAAAAATATTGTTGTAGACAATATATCATGATCTTATCATTCCCTTCTTTCCAAATATGATACTGTTATTATATGGAGTTTTTTTATAAATTCATTATCACTAACATAGATCAATGGATCTCACTGATGATATTCAGTACAACTTCTTTATCAACATTAATCTTCCCTTTTGTGTTTTTGAATGGATCTGACATTATTTAACATTTCCTCCACTAGATCAGGTCCCAATAAATTTCTTTCTCCATTTTAATATGAACACAATGATCTACTCCACTAACATTCATAGAGAGATTTATAGGGATCCATTTTATTTCTTTATTGAAAATTTTCGTTTTATGAATATTTAACCAAATGATGGGGTTGATTAAACCACCCACAATGAAAGATCCCAACATGTATTATATATATTGAATTTTATCTTGGTTATATCTTCTTTCTTGAGCATTAAATGATGTTATCTATAGTGAAGATAAATAAGAAGAAAATTATTATGATCCATGTAATTGATCAAATAGATCATCAATGCGTGGTACATGATACTTTTTCTCCATATTTGTATTGTTCATTTTTTAATAATTAATAACAATAAAAATTGAATGATATTTATTATTCAAAAAAATAGGTTTACCCTATGGTGAAACAATAAGATGAATGAATCAGGTATTTATATTCACCCAATGTTAGTTATTCAGTTATCTCAACACAATCGAGTATATAATATTCATATTCTTTGAAATATATATGGACCAATTATGAATAATATTGGAAACTCAACTTCTTGGATTAGTGGTATAATAGACATGTTTTCCAAAATTACAATACCATTTTGATGAACAATAGGATATTTTTCAATATTGATTCCCCTGACTATTTGATATGAATATCACTCTATATTTTTTAGTAAAACCTATATGATGGACATAATTTATATTGTGATTTCAGCTTCATCCTCACACTAATAAAAAATCATAGGTTGGTTTGTAAAATAAAATTTGATTCCATTGTTGAGGAAATTTATATATGATTATTGAAGAGAGAGTTAATAATTTCCAATATCACATCAAATTAAAATATAAAAACATTTTCATATGTTACATTCTTACAATAAAGAAAATTTTATTCCTAAAAATGGGATGGATATATGTGTCCTTTAATTTTCATTATCCACTTTATATACTGAAAAATTATTAGATCTTCCCTATTCTATAAATTAGCTAGTGAAATAGGGTATTGACTCAGATAATGTATATGTCCCCAACTTATATGACATCAAATTATTTAGAAGTTAATATCTCAATTCTATTTATTTACATATATAAACCATCTTCCATTTCATTTGTTAAAATATCATGGACCCTTATTCCCATATTATTGAAAAGATTAAATATGGACTTTCTTTATTCAATGATGATTTTCACATGAGCTATGATAAAGGTATATATTATTATTTCACGTGTCAGGAAAAACACCTATGTTTATGTGGTTAGTAATGTATCATGATAGATAATTAGACATAATTATAATGTTTCTAATTCTATATTATAATTAATTTGGTTTATGAATAAGAAAATCAATGTTTTTCTAGTCACATTTATAATTAACATGGCTATATTTTTTTCTATCCTCTTATGAAAAAAAATAATTGTATGAGAAATAAAAATAATAGTGAAAACCCACATTATCATGAATGATAATTTATTGGATTTCTAAATCTGGAAATGTTATTTTATATATATGACACCTTAGGTTAATCCTAGGATACCCATGGTAAATTTATATTCAAATCCTTCATACTTGATCATAAATAAAATCTAAATTAACCAATGTATATAACTCGGGATTTTCAAAATACGTACGTATTAAGGTATCATTCACAATGCACTAGAATAATGTATAAAAAAATAATCAGAAAAATATTTTAATGTTTATTAGTCTCGTATGCATTGGCTTCAAAACCATGTCCACTTGTAGTATTCATAAATTGATGTAATTCTGGGAAAACCACATAATCTTTATCTTACCAAAATATCATAATGATAATATCGAATAATTAAATATATCCTCAAGGTTAGTCATATGGTTATATTCTATAATCCTTTTATTTGTAAATCTTTATCCCAATGTGTCAATGAAACATTATATGAATCCACAATAACATCTTTAACCCTAGTTACCCATAATCAGTGGTAACGTTATTAAAGGGCACTTGATTAAAGTGATCACATACCATGGGACAAAAAGTGTGGTTTTATTTCTATGCTAGATAAATTATGAAATATTAAATTACATATTAAAACTAGAAATACAATATAGTATTTTCATTGATAACATTATTATTCCCTCAAAACTATCTGTTCATATCAATAATAGTATACTTACATGAATCTCTAGCAAGTAATACATAAAAAAGATATGGGATCAGATGCTCAAGAATGGAATTTATATAGAAGAAGAAATCATAGAATAAATATGGAATGAATAATATTTAAGAAATAAATGATGATAAAATTTTTCTATATAAATAATCACATGATATTGATACTTATCCATTGGTAACATAACTATTTTAATAGTTACATGGAACTCAATAAAAAAATTTATAATGAGGGATTGCATATTGGTAGACATATTAAATACACATTTGTAGCCTCATGCCAATACATCTTCTATAAATGGTTAAGGCCTTGGCTAAATACCATCCATTTTTTTATCTCATTATACCTATTGATGCATCATCTCCTCAATGAGAGGAGATTGAGACGAAGTCCCTTACCTCATGTCCGACTTGACTCGATCGTTCTTTAATCTCCTAAATAAAAAACTAAAGTTAATTTATATTTTCTTAAGAACCTATTTCATGTTTATTGTTCCTTTTATATCACTTATTACCATGTTATAAACATTATGTTACCATTTATGTTAATAACGTTCATTTTTTTTGATATTTGGTACTTGAGTAAAAAATGAATTGCTTATATTTACTAGTTGTCCATGTCGTCAAAGTTTTATTATATCCAGAATGATATAAAGGATTTTTATATCATATATATTATATATATCCAGTATATACATGTTTTTATAATAGTAAATAACATTTAGAGGTAAGAAATGAAATGCATCGTTCATCGAGATGGTAATCTGTACGTATGCATGAACAATACATTCATTTCTATTTCTTATTTTAATGGAAATACAACATAATGATACATAGGTATATTATAATTTCAGTATAATATCATATATAATATCATTAACTCCATCCTTTATACATCCCACATAAGGCATTAATGAATCAAATCACTTTGAGGGGGCGGTAGTCCGCACTTCCTCATATGAGATTATCGTATTTACCCACTATGGAAACCATAATGGTGTGGTATAAATTGTAAGTACAGAAGAATAAGGAAATCGTAAACATAATATGTATCATATATAAATATAGTTCCATCATAATGGCCAGCATGAGAGGCGGTAATATGTAATTGAACAATTATCATTTCGTGAGGCCTTAGTTTTCCATCCCCAGAAATATTATCTCCATCATCCACTAGATGGAGGTGTGTGTAAGTGTAGTTAGAATAATTATCATCAAAACATCATAGTATATTAAATATTATGGTGTTTTTACAAAATAAAGGAATAGAAAGATTTTAGGTGTTGGAGAAGTAAAATAAAAGAAAACAATTTATGAGAAATCGTTACCTTCAATTTGGGTAACTCCATTTGGTTTGAACCAAAGGACATATTGAAGTGAATTATTCCTATGGTAGGGCTTCTAGGAAGTTGAGAGGGATCTTGGGAGCTTAATGGGGCATATTTTGGAAGAGCCAAATGGCTTGAGAGGTCTGTGTAATTGGATAGAAGTTGTCTCCTTTTATAAGGGACAGAAGGGGCTCTTTAGGAAAGTGTGAAAACATTATTTTATTATATAATAATATTCGGTTTCTAAAGGTCCAAAAATATCTATAGTCAAATATAAGATGACTCATGGTCGAAATAAAATCATAAAATTAGTATTGGACATGTTTTGGATAATATTGTGATTATTATAATCTTATTTATTTAAATCATTTATTAATAAGGTAAATACCGCATCATTAGTGTGTCGGGAATAATTTAATTTATCCGATGTCTAAAAATTATTAAAAAAATACTATAATTTAAGAAATATTTTTATCTGTCCAATGAATATTTATAAGAAAAAGGATAATTTATATAACCCCTTAAAAAATTAATGTACTAAAAGATATTTTCATTTGTAATATTTTCCTTTACTTTAAGTTAATTAATCTAAATTGTCATTATCACTACAAAGTGCCTCAATAATGTTACAAAATCGACCCAAAGATGTCCATGGTCGAAAATGACTCATCCAAGAAGGTTTTGGAAAGAGGTAAGGTAATTTTGAGTTATTATAATATTCTTTTAACCTTGAATTACCCTATTTACCATTAACTGAGGTAAATAAAAGTCATAAGTTACTATTCCCCAAAAATAATTTTCATCTTATTAAACAAAATTTTACTAGTTGAAAAAAACCATGTATGTCATATTTTTGAAATTCAATTCACTGAATTGGTAAAATTTCATTTAAATGAAAAATTTGGTTTTTTAACTACAACTAAGTGGTTTCATTATTCATCTAAAATTGATGTTTTTCAGAAAAATGCCAAAAATTCAGCCTAATAATTATTCGATATTCTGAATTCAAAATTGATGTCTATTATTCCAAATTCAAAAAATATATCTGGCCTTAATGAATTTAAAAATTAACTCTCATTGTTAAAACAAATCGTGTTTTTTATGAAATTATAACTATCAAAAGACTGATAATTGTTTATGTCCAATTTCAAAGTGAAATTAATTCCAATGACAAAAATTGGATTAAATGGTAAAAATATATATTAATTTCACTTTAAAACCAACTAAAAAGATAATCCAACCATATAAATAAATTATATTAAAATGCACTTTTGAATTAAAATGCAAATTTTTTCACTATTCATAAAAAAGGATCTTTATCAGAAAAATACCAAAAAATTACCCAAAGTAAAATTTGATGTCCCTATTATAAATAAGGATTATATATGGTCAATTAGAATGTATTAATGTGACAAAAATTATATTTAAAGAGTTTTATCCATTAAAAGGCGACAAATCATCCTTTTAATGTAAATTAGGCTTAAAATTAGATTTATTCAAATTTTAACCCTCTAAATTTTTATTGGATAATGTAAATACATTTAACAAAAATTTATAATCATATTTTGGTTAGTTTCATTCATTCCCACTAATTCAATGACTAGGAGTTAACTACCATTTAAAAAATAATATTATATTATTAGTGTGCAACATAAGATTCCAAAGAAACATGTTGTTGCGTATCAGGTACGCTATCGAACATAGAGACCCCTTTAATGAAAAATTAATATTTAATTCATAAATATTAATAAATATGAAATGTGTCTTATTCTTCATTTACCTCGGATGTTACACCCATAGTGGACCCTATTACTCATAGTTTGCTGCCAATGGAGTCTCCTTTATTTATATAATATAGCCAAACCACTAAAAAATATTTGTGACTCATTATTTATATGAAGTAAAATTCATGAGTTAAAAACATTATCTATAATATGGTTCTTCTGATCCAGTCTATTTTCTTTTCCCAATATATTGAGAATCATCATCTTCACCCCTCATTTAATGGTTTATCTATGCATTGTTATCGCCCATTTCAGAGACTTGATGATCATGTTGATCTATGTGAACTGATAGATCCATGATCAATAATGTATCCTCCGAGAATTATATTAATATAAGATAACTATATATTTTGGAACCATGTGGTGAGGCTTGTTAGAAATTCATCCATGAAAAAAGTGACATGAATGAATTATAGAATCTGAAATCAAAAAATTATTTAGGGATAAATCGTGTTTTATTTCACTAGTGAGTTAGATATAGTATTGCATACATTTCATGAATTTAGAAAAATTAATGGAGAAATTAAATGAAGGTTATTAAATCAATGGTTCATCCAATGTTCGTTGGGGATTTTATAAAGGATCATGCCCATGCATATTTCCCAATGCATACATGAATTTAAAATTAGATTAAGCAGTGCAATTTTTTAGATAATGAATTATGTTAGAGACTTTAGATATTCAATATGAGGTGTGGTATGTATTTACTTGGTAATAAAATAGGTATTTATGCTTGATTAATTCAGGTATCGAAAAATGACAATCTAGGTATATAAATTGAAAATGAAAAATAAAAGAAATACTAATGAAATTATTTGGATTTTAGTGTCTTCTTTGGGTATTTAAAAATAAAAAACATGAATACCCCTGATATTTTGTTTTTTGAGAAGACCGATACATATTTATATTAATGGAAGAAGGTTTCAAAGATAAAAATAATGATATAAGGTGATCACAGGTGCCATAGTATTTTTAAAAATTAAATTTAGATCATTCTAAATCATAATGGAGTATTAATTCCAATAATATTATTTAATACCATGATGAATTACACACTGGTAAAGGATTTACATCTTTCTAGTGGAAGAATACTATATAAAGAAGCAAATATTTATCTATTTGGAATAGCATTTAAGAAAGACCTTGATGTTGGGGTCTATAACTAGATACTAGAGCATTGGGATTGTGGTTTCTGGTAATGTAAAAAATAATTAAAATTGGAGTGTTTAACCAATTTTTTATGAAGTGTAACTGTTATGTTTAACCTGCTATAATGAATTTTATATATAGTGGAGAATCCATGTTTGGTATCTAACCAACATGGAATAGAGAATGCATTTTGATGCCTCTAGTAAGAGAGTAATTCAACCATAAACATACCCAATTTTGGTTCATCACTTGAATGATGAGGATAGTGATGAAGGAGAAAATAACCCTGTGTATAAAGATGATTATTATAATGTTGACGAGGTGGGGGAAGATATCTGAGACTGCATGGAGGGACAAGATGAGATCATAATATAGAAATATAGTGATAGAATTATTAATGGTGAGAAATAACTTGAAATCATAAAATGTATATTCATATAGATGTTGGAATAATATAAATAGAATCATGATTTCAACTTCAATGATATCTTATGGGAATGATTACAACCCCTATTAAAAAGTCTTTTCCTTCTTGATCTTTTTGTGTTTGTTCCTTCTACTCAGTCTTCGAGGGTTAGATTTCTTGGATACGAAAGTATTTGTCTTTTAAGAAGATTAGATTATGTTTCAATGTTAAAAACATGATATAAGAGAATAATTAACTAGAAGATGGTTTTATTTTTTCAATATATTAGTTCTTTCCTATTGTTTTTTATGTTTTTTTAGGAAGCCGGTGGACAATAGTTCTCTTAGGACGACAAGAAAACCTTGAGAGGGTTTCCCTTGGTGTATTTCTTTCTTGGGATTCCTTTAAGGGGTTTTGGTGTCCATTTCTTGTGGGAAACAGAGTACTGATAGAATGCTTTTGTAATTATCTTACAAATTATGCTTTTGGGTTGTTTATATTGGAAATTTAAACATGTAGCCCCATCATTCCATTGTTTGTGTAAGATATTTACACCTCGTGAATTTATTGTACGATTTTTCCCTTTTAATAATGTTTATACGGCATGTATTGGGTGTCCTATTCATGCCGCCAATTTTAAAAAAAGGTGAGTGGATTGAGGACTTCAAAAAGTTAAATATGTTTTCATAAATGTTTATATGTCATAAAAAAATAATTAATTCACATCCATCCTTTTTTCAGCGATTCATTCAGTATGGTATCCTCACACTCCATCATCATAGACAATTATTGGGGGAAAATAATTTATGTTTTAAAGAGGGATCCTTATTTATTCATCTGGATGTGTTGATCAAGACTGATGTAGGATACACCATTAATTAGAATAAAATCTTGTAATATTTGGAACCTTTGATTTACCATCATCATTAATGGTAAAGACATACGTTACATTTTTTTAATAATGTATACAGATTCCTTTTTTAAATTGTTCTTAAAAAATGATGATATGATTTTTATTTTTTATTATAATAATTAGAAATTTACATTTAATATATTTATAATTTTTCTCCATTATATGACCTGATTGACCAATATTTTCATCCACATTTCTATGATCTTTCCTAATTATTTTGGAAATAATTTTTATTACATACTATTTCATTAGTGATTCTCAGGATATGCCTGAATTATGTGAAATTATTTTTTTCTTATCAAAACATGATGATTTTAAAACACCATAAAATTATAGAGGCTATAATTGGTTTATTTTAATCCTATTTTTTCTTGATACCTACCATTCATTTGATATTTCTAATGGACATAAAAACCCTGATATACATTATATGAATCTTTATCATAAGCCTATTTTAACCTTTTAAAAAATTTATTCCTTATATAAGAACTATTTTTATTGATCTTTTAAATCAATTTAGTTTATATCATGGATTTATTAGATGATTTATACTGAAATCAAGATTAGTGGGGGCTGTCTCTTCATAATTTAGAAGAAATATCACCTGTTTTTTGGTGACTGTATTATATTTATTTCAAAATATTTTTTATTTATATGAATAAAATTAAATAAATGTTAAAAAAAGTCATATATGGAATACCTTATATGTATATTTGAAAAGCTTTATTCCCCTTTTTTACATTGATTTTGTCAAATATAGGTGGTAGGAGAATGATGGTTGGGATATGGGTGATATCATTATTCGACTTCAAAGGGTCAAATATTTTTACAATGAAAAATTTCATTTAAAAAATTAGTGAGAAATATAATGAGATACAAAGTGGAAAATTTATATATATTTTTTAATTTTCATGTTGTGAAACAATAATCAAAATGTGAAAATTAAGAGGTAACATATAACAATTTATGTTTAAAATGGGGGAACCACCATTCACCAAGCTAAATTACATATCATAAAATTTAATTTTATAATTAATCCTTCTCTAAAACAATAGGATTCCTTTTCTTCTTTCATACATACAATATTTTATTTTCAGGAAAATTAAAACTTTAATTAAATGTTCACATAATTTTTTTGGTTTCATATCTAGGTAAGGATGTATAAATCATTGAATTCTTTGGATATAATTCATATACATGACATTGATCAAAAATCAAAATAAATAATCTTGAGAGATGAGTGAAATTATTTTTTGTAATGTTATATAATAATTTTCATCAATATTAGTGAAAGGTTAAATTATGTGAGAGGAAGAGAAGAGGAGTATTGTATTGGAGTTAAAATGAATGATTGAACTAAACACATTTTAGTGGATGAGTAATGTGATTCAAAATATCATAGTTATGAAATTATTTTTAAGAGTCTAATAAATTTTTTCTTTTTCTTATTATATTATAGATTCACTTTCATTTTATGCTGAGGATTTATATAGTAATAACAGAAAAGTTAATTGTGGGTGAATTTGATCAATATAATTGGTATTTGTATATATATATATAAATATATATATTATTTTTATAATTATAACCTTTTTAATTAATACTACCCATCATTATTAGTTAACATATTTTCTGATAGATTGAATCTATTTAAATAATATTATGGTTTTTTAATTATTTTAAGGAAAGCTGGCCCTAATCAGCACTCAATTCTCCAAATAAATTGTGAATATTCTGATATGAGTTCTTGATGCTGAAAAAACATGATGAAACAATTATATAACCAATGAAATCAATGTTTATTATAAGAAAATATTGATATCATTTCAGTAATGTAATAATCACTCATGTTGTGGGAGATTGTTTGATAACTGAATGAATCATAAAGGTAGAACCTTTCCACACACAAGGTAACAAAAGAAGTAACTAGAGCCACATGAGAGTAAACCACACTAAAAACATTCCTATATAATAATAATTCATGTATAATACTGTAATTCGTTTTGTTTTGATAAAAATAATTGTGCCCAATTCAATATATGTGAGTATAACATAGAAGATTAAATTGGAGGTCATTATAGGGAATATGCCCCATGACCTAGAAGTACATGAAATAGAAGAAACTCAATATTTTTGTTAGTGTATTTTTAAACCTAAAAAATAAATCCACTTCATAACTTGTTCCAATAAATAAAAATTATTTTCAAACAATAACCAAGAAATATAGAGTCCATTTTCTTATCTTTAGTTCATTCTAGAAACAATATATTTTTTATTTTAATTAAGTCTACCATAATTCGTTAATGCTAATATTGGTGGAGATTTAGAAGAATTTATAATGATATTTAATAGAATAAAATATATATTTTTCAGATATCTGATTTATCGGATCACATTGGAATAGATTCTTCCACGTCATGATCAAGGTAGATTGAACACATCCATGTCACACTAAGAAGAATAAGGATGTGTTTTAATAATTTCAGAACGTTTTGATGATTTTATGAACATTAAATTTAGGGAAACATCTTGATATTTATTTGAATATTGAATTGACTATATTTTGAGGACATTAAATATACTTTCATATATTACTAATGTAATTTTGATATGATAAAAATTAGGGTGTCCTTATGGATAAAATAATTGAGTAATTTTAAATAAAATAGTAGTGAAACTAAATGTTCAATTTTTGTAAGGATATTCCCAATAATTAGTGGAGTATTTTATATAATTTGGATCTAGAGAACCATTGATCATTAAGAAGAATTTAAAACCATCAATTTTATAAAAATTGGTAAATCTTGAGACTTAATCATTATGTAAGAATTGAATATCTATTTAATGAGAAAGTATTTTGACTAGATGCATTTGTTCTAGATAGTACTAAATGATTTGATAAATGATATAGATATTAATAAAAGTACAAATATGATATATTATGATTTAGGTTCCACAAGGATATCATCTTAATGTATCAACCTCCATGATATTCATGGTTAGAATTTATTTTTTTCATTTTTATTTACAATTGTTAATTATGGAATTCATAAATTGAATTGGTTTAAATAATTAAACTATTTATTCAATTTTTATTTATTATTATCTTAATTATTTTCATTCTATTAATTAATATCTGATAAGAATCTCCTTCATAGTTTATTACCATTTTACTATGAGTACATAACATTATAGAGGAGGGTAGGATCGATGGATATGGACTCATAAGTCATGTTTGGAAGTTTTATTTGTCCATGAGTTAATCTTCTTAATTAATATAAAATTCAGCCAAAAATAATATAAAATTCTTAGAAACATAGAGAGGGTGATGAAAATTTTGGATGGACACCAACATGGTAAGGATTTATGGGTTCATAAAAACCAATATTATCCTTCCATTTTCATTTAGATAAATCATAACCCCTAAAATATTAATATATTACTTTGAAAAGATTAATGAAATGGGCATTGGATGTTTTAATCAATAATGGTTATGTGGGATTAGTTACCTTTAGATAATCACAAAATTAATTAATTTTATTAATCTCATGAGATATTTTTAATCATTTTCATTAATGAAAGAAATTCTATGTAATTTAACCCCCAATTCATTCTCTTCTTTAATATTTAACTCCTAAAATCAATAATGTAGTATAACATTAATTATTTACTATTTAAATTTTTGTCCATAAGAGATTGTTATAATCCAATAATTATTATGTTAACTCATGACTAGGCTTTGTGGTTCCATGTGGAATCAACTAAAATATTATACTTAACAATTTCTTAGGGGTTTCTGTGATCATTTTCCACCTTGAGAAGTAATAAATGTCTTGGAAGTCTATTTCTTGGTACATTTTATTAAAAAATGGGAAATAGTTATTATCAAATACTGATTGATTATATCAATATAATATTTACCCCATTTTTTTATTAATATTTTAGTTTACGAATTTTTTTATTCTTTTTTTAATTTATTACTTTTGTATTTGAGGTTTTATATTACAATGATTGAGGACCACATTTTCTAGGTTCTATAGAAAAATATAATTAGTGAAATATTTCCACACATAAATTGAAAATTCAATATCCATGTTGGTATCTCCATTCATAAAAGAATAAATATTCTATGTACTAAAAAATAATTGAATAATAATCACCCACATACATGGAATAATATATCAATTAATGTTGTAGACATCTAGTGAAATTATAGGATAATAAATTTTGAAGGAATAAATAAAAAATTGAATAAATAATTGTAAGTGGGAATTGTATAATGTAAGTGATATATATATAAATATGAATTTAAATAAGTTCATAGAGAATAATTCATTAATGATGAGTATTATGATGTATTGTTATTTCATAAATTATTTGTTCATTCAATTAGTCATTTTAAATTATTCATTACACCGCATGGATTTAATATGTTGATACCAATGAAAAAAATATAATGGTGAATTGGGATTTTTGATATTTAAATCATGGTTATATCTATATTAGTTAACCATATTACAAAATTCTATGACATAGTACATGAGGTAATTTTATTCTGGTAGTTCATAAATAATGTTTATATAAGATCTAACATAAAATTTTATTTCCTTATAAATAATGAATTTTAGGAATAATTTAACTAACTCTCCTAGTGGTCGATGCTTAGTCACTATAATTTTTTAGAATTAAAGAAAATGGTCCCCACAAATTTCTAATTTATCTCAATTTCTCAATTTTAAACAAATATTACAGTTGAATAAAAGGAGAAATTATCATCACCCAAATCAATAAATTTGTGCACCACAATGAAATACGTTTTCGATAAGGATCAATGAGTTAATGATTCTTAAACTTTGGAGCAATTATATTTCTCTGATATTTGTAGATAAATTTATTTTTTAAATTTCAATTACAATTTTTCTTACATCTCTCTCTCCTTTAATACATATTTGAATTTTTACTCCTTGACTAATCAAGGAGGTATCATTAACTAATATAAATATTTTAAATTACTATAAAATTTGAATTTATCTGTACCATTAATGAAATATAAAAATGTTAATATTGTTCAATTTTTTATTATTATTCAAATTTTAATTTATTTTTAACATGAATGTTAAGATGATTCTAGTTTTTTATTTTATTTCTCCGAATTATTTATTAACTATACTACTAATTTTTTTCCATGAGTTGAATTTATAGACCAATATTTTTATTCCACTTCCAAATGGGTACTCTAATCCTTATTGAAACATTCTTTATTATACCCTCTTTCCGGAGTGATTCTTCATAAATTCATGATTACTATAACTTTATTACTTTTCATATCCAATAATTTTTATTTTAAAATTATACAAATTGTTTGATGTCATAATTTATGTATTGTTTTTTATTTTTATCTTAAAAACTACCTTATATTTGATCTCTTGAAAATACAAAGGGACTGTGAATTATGTTTCTTGATGTTATATTACAACAATATTTTCCAACCCTACCATAATTCATCAGTATAATTTCAAGATTTTAATTGAGATTGAATGGATATTTTTAATGATATCATAAGATTATTGAATAATTTTATTAAAAATAATAACAAGTTGGGGTGTTTATTGATTATTTTGATGAGATTTCACATGTTTTTTGGTGATTTAATTACATTGATTCAAAATTCATTTTGTTAACAAAATAAAAAATTAAGGAACATATTGAAACATAAAAATGATATTACAATATTAACTGGGAATATGTAAATATCTTGTGTTCTGATTTTATAATTCATCATCCTCTTCAATACTTATATTAATCATTTAAATCAATTCCGACCAAAATTTACTATCAATGGCATTAGAAACATATTGAAATGTACTATTTTTGTGGTAAAATTTCTAATAAAATATTCAAACAACATGAAAGACTATTGGTAGAGTGTATATAAATGATATTGTGTATAACTATGTCAAAAAATTAACAAGTGATGAGAAAATAGATTTTCATTAAAATCATATCATAATTAGCATGGATATTAATAAATTGTTTAATAATGTAAGTGGAAGAGAGGGGGGTTTGAATTGGATTTATAAATGTTTCATGATTCGGACACATTTTATATGATGAGTGATATACATTTAAAATTCCCATTTATGAATTAGTATTTTGAGTAGTATAATTTGAACATTTCCTTTCTTAGAGGTTGGATTCACTATTATTTTATGTGATGTTTTTCTTGGTGGTAAAAAAGTGTTTATTTCTTAAGGAATTTCCTAAGTATAATATTTATACATATTTTTCTATTTATTTCTTTGATTCATGGAATTTTTATAGGATAACTCGTGTTCTTAAGATTTATTATAGATTAAATATTTATCTTGAATTAATAGTTTGTTTTTGATAATTTTGAAGAAAACTAGCATTAATTACACTACAATCAACTAAAATATATTATGATTTTTCTAAGATGAGTTATTGAAGATAATATACTCTTAAAAAACCATATTTTAACGAATTAAATCATGACATGCTGTAACTATGTAAATATAACACTGGATACACATAAGAATTAATTGGGTTATTGGATAGTGTTGCGTAACTGAATGTGACATCAAGGAACCAAACACACTAAAATAAATGGTGAAGGAGGTTAAATAATAGCAATATGGGAGTAATTTAAAAAAACCTACATAAGAATAATTCATGTAGAATCTAATAGTCCTTTTATCATTATATAATAAATTGAACATTAATAAATCTATTTTGGAGTAACATGGAGGATTCCAGAGGATATCACACCACAACACATGATTCATGGCATGAAAGGTCTTGAAATTGTAATTGTTCAACTTTTTTGCTATAAGTATTATATGATGAAATAGTTGTCGATGTATTTGACAAATAAATTTAACTAAAAATGGAAATTTAAACCATGAATAAGGAATATTAAATCCACATCATTATTATATATATATTCTAGAGGGAAAATATTTTAGTGAAGAATGAAATATTTCAAGCTATAATAAATCTATGATTAGTAGACATTTGGAAGATTAAATCATGATACTCCAAAGATTCAAATTGATATTATATTTATATTTTTAAGATATTTGGTTTACTATATCATTATACAGTATATTATTTTATTCTAGGGTCAATGAATTTTAAACATTACAACTCTCTCATATGTGTATTATTGTCATGATTTCATACTTTCTAGATACATTTTAGGTTTATTTAAAAATAAATATGTTGAATCCTCTTAATATATTTCTTGTTATTGAATTTACACTTTATAGAAATATTTTAAGACCCATTCATAGATGACTCATTATGATTTGAATTATATAAAATCATTTAGTCTCTAGTAAACATTATGTCGTAATTTTAGAAAAATTCATAGGAAAAAGTAAAAGGTAAAAAATATTAAGGTTTTTTTTAATTAATGAGGGACATTTTTTAAAAAAATTTACTTATTGGAATAATTGATAATTATGGTTATTTTTCTATGATTGTGTTGTAAAATTTCAGAATTCATTGGAATTAATTAGAATTAAATAATTGAAGATATTATGAATGAAGGAATATTTTTATGAAATATTTTTGTTTGAGAAATATTGGTAGATTCAATGAATGATATGTGTTTTTTAAGAATGAGGATAACGTAACAATGATATAGATGGGACACCAAAATATTGACCAATAGTTGGCTATTAAGAGATTCTTAGTTAGGATTTTCCCCCTATGATTATAAATTACTTAATTTTTGAATTTTCACATTGGATGTGTTTTCATAATTCAATAATTCATTTTATAACAAATATTTTCATTTTTATTTAATTTATATTCTATAAATTATGTTGAGTAATTTATTTTTGGTTTATGACCATTTGAACAGTAGTTGATAAATTCATAAAAGAGGGTGGGGTCGATGGAAACAAATTCACACATCTTTTTTTTGATTTTTTTTCTTTTTGATGATTTATTATTGTTAAATAATTTCACATTTCAAATAAATGAATAATATATTCTAAATTTCCTAGAAAGAGTGAAAACAATTTCTGGATTGACCACAGTGTGATAATGATTGGTAAGATCATGATAGTCAGCCTTATCCTTCCATTTTCATTTTGATAAATCATAATTTATCAAAATATTATTTCATTTCATTGGACAAAATAATTTAAATGGCTTAGGTAGAATTAATAAACACTAACCCTGTGGGATTAAATACCTATGAGGGGTTACATAATTTATCAATTTTATTAATAGCTTGAGTGAAGTTGAAACATTTTCACTAAATATAAACTGTCCTTAAAATTCCCACCCAACCCCTTCTCTCTCACCATTGATATATTACCCATTATCTTACTAATAATGTATAGAAAATTTAATTTTATATTCCAATTCATGGAACTAATAAAAATTAGATGATCTAAAAATTGGAATTTTAAGCCGTAATTAGGATTTCTAGTTCCTTATGAGATTATCCCAGTAAAAAACATTATTATCCCTTTGGGGTTTTTTTAGTTTGTGAAAAAAATTGGTTGTCTAATTTTTCCACTATGAGATGTAATTAATTTTGTCACAATTTAATTTATTATTATCATTGTAGTGTTATGAGTTTTAATATATGAACTAGTCATGGACTAAACATTTTGTGTTAGTGGAGAAATTATTATTGTAGTTTATTGTTATATTGGTGAATCATGGTTTTTTTAAAGTGTGTTTTACTTTATAAAAAAATAATAGAATTTTAAAATTGAATTAATTAATTTGAAAAGTGTAATTTAGATGTAATTAGATAGATAATTTCATGATTAAATTATCTTTTCATTTACATTATATGTGGTATAATAACTGTAAATTATGAATTAAAATGGATGATTTTTTTTGGGAGTCATTAATGGAATTGTAGTGAAATGATGGAAGCACTGTCTAATGTGGATACAAAAGTTTTAATGTTATGATTCACTATGAATAACATCAAATTAGAATCAAAATATGAAATTGGAAAAAAGATGTGGTTTTTGTGTGGTTGTGGTGTTTCATCATTATATGTTAGAGTTGTAAAGAATTATTATTATGTAATGATTAGAATGTTATATTGGATTAGGTAGAGGTATTTGTTATTAAATGGATCATAGGTTGGGAATATGTGTTATTATATTTAATTATATATTCTTTTATTTCTTTCAAAACCCTAACTATATGGAATAACCTAACTGATTCTCATATAAGTTATTGTGTACATGGAGAACCACCAACGTATAGTATATGTGTTATACAAGTGTATGACTACCCCCTATCTTACTCAATCTTCCATAAGTAGTGTGGTTAGGCGGTAATAGTAATGGTTTTGATATATGCTGTAATTTTATATATAATGAGGTTTTAGTAGGTGGTTATAGGATATGGATGTGTATTGTGTATTTTGATTTTTTTGTGCTGTGGTTTTTCTATATTGATATAGGAAGGGATAAGAGTGTCATAAAATATTTTTTTGAATGTGTGTGAGACATAATCAGTGGGAATTTAGGAATGAGATACCTCATTTCACTATATAATAATTTTTATCATGTTTTATATTTATTATATTTATATAACTAAAGTGTATGGTTTGGGTGATATGGTTTTATATTTGACCTGAAAATTGATATGAGTTGTATTTCCTACTCATTCATAGAATATTTTGTATTATTGTTTCATATATGTATAAATTTTTTTGGTAGAAACTTTTGTATTATTATTGTAAGATCATCAATTCTTCTATATTGAGTTTTTATAGATTTATATAATGAATTTTGTGATCGATATAGACCACAATATCTAATGGCATAGTGATTTTTAGGCATCAAATGATTTTTCAAAACCATTTTTCTGAACAATATATTGTTTTATTCAATTTTTTTGGCTTTATGACATAAAATTAATTTTTCTATTTTTATTCATGGGTGTATTCATTATTTAACTAAAAATAGTGTAATTATTTCTATATTGTGTATTTTATACCTATGGATCTAACCATCAACTCAGGCCTATTGAATTCAGTGTTTGAGGGACACAATTGGATTCACTATAATCCCATAGAGGATCCTAGTAGGGATCAATTAGGAATAGTAGTGTTATACTAATTGATTATTGGATAGATATTGTTGTAGGAACTAGTGAGGATAACATGGGTTTGGTAAAGAAATTGTTTATTTGAATATAATATGTGATATAGGTCAATGAGATCAATTAGGACACAAAACAATCAACGTGCTCTGATGAAATGATCATAATAGTATACCAAACAATATTTGTAGTATTTATCATTTTTTAGTGTTGATACATTGTTGTGTAAGAACATTATTCTAGTTTTTATCTATTTTTGAATTTGGAATATTTTTTAAGGACTTAAAAGGAAATTAATTAAAATACATTAAGTAAAATCCATAACATAGTCTTAGGAGTTTTGTTGGGTGATAATGAACACGTGTGATTTATATTGGTGAGGTGAAGAACTATTTTTTAGTGCATTAAATATTATTTGATTATAGTGTAGATGATTTATAGATTTAGTATATTTATGATTTTTACTAGTAGGTTCTCTTAATTTATAAGGTTTCATACTTGGAATATGAGATTGAATGTTTTCTAGAAAAAGAATAGATTAATTGAAGAATGATTTTGGTGAGGAAGTTTTATTGTATTACCTTGTTCATTATATTATTTAGAGGTGTATCTCAATATAGGTAGATCCATTATCATGGTGATTATATTGAGCCAGAAGTTTTGTGAGATAGGTTTAAGTGTCAGTTCCAAACAGAGTTCTTATCTTTGATGATGAGGGTAGCATAATTTTCAAAGTTTCTTAGAATCCATTAGTGGATATTGAGATTGTATTAACATATGGTAAATTTTATACACCTAATCTTCTATTCAGTTTTTATTATTATAGATGATGATTTGAAGGCACCACATTTTGAGGACACATTATACCCATTATTCAACGTCATGTTCTCCAATTGATATTAATAATTTATATTAAGGAAATGATAAATTACAAGATAATTAAATATTAATATGTGTGGATGGATTCTCTTTGAGATAGAAGTCACAAAAAATTATCAAATAGTAGATTTGTGGGCATATATTCTTTATTATTTAAAATGTTAAGGTTTCTACCACTGGGAGCCACCCATATACCTATTTCCACCAATTCTATAGAGATATATGTTATCATAATTCTACTTTGAACATTGATGTAGATTAAAATCACTAAAGTGGATTATAAAATTTACAAAATCATTGTCCAACCATCCATAGTTTTTTTATTCAATATTGAGAAAATTTGGTTTATTTTTTATATAATGCTTGTGAAATTATTTGTGAGATCCTACAATGCTTTATTCAACACACCAGGCCTTTTTCCTTCGATGATTTTTATATTTTCTTATGTCAAGTATAAGAATGTGGAAATAACCACTTAGAGAAAGTGGTGGATCTTCTTATAGTTTTCTAATAAATTCAGTTGACATACTACTCTAATACATGATTTTGTATTCTTGTGTTATTTTCTCTTTTGGGAAGTATTTTGAATATAGAATGTTTAATTTTTTATATTCTCTACATTGGCTTGTTGAGTTTTTCATAAGGAGAAATCTTTACCTTTAGATTTTTTTAAAGCTTGGGCGCTATTAATTTGACAAAGGGGATTAGGAATTCCCTTCGGTTCATGTCATAAATGATTTTTCTACCATTTTGGTGTGTCATATTGGTTGGTTGTAGACAAAATAACTAGTATATACTTCACCATTTTATGTTTTATTTCCATATTTTCATAATATTGATGTTGATTAATCCAAAATATTATGTTTTTATGTCACAAATAAATGGTTTGTTTTCTTGATTTTTATTTATAAATTTAAAATTTAATCATCCTTATCTCATTCCATTATTATTCCTATATATTTTTAGTTTTATTGAGGTTATTCCCTCATTGTTCTTAATTCCCTTATTGAATCATTGAGTCGATAGCTTCATGTGATGAATTTTTTATAATATAAGGTATCTAATTCCCTATTTATTCTTATTTATCTTATTTATTCTATCACAAGTATCTACATATTTCATGGATGAATATATATAACAGATTACTATAATGTGTTTGAGGTGTTGTAGGGTTTTTATAGAAATATTGTAATATTTTGGGAGTCTGATCATCGTGATCAGACTCTTTTCAGTGTTGTAATGGTTCAATATTTTATTTTAGGTTGGAGATTTTGATTCACACTTTTATTAACAAAATTGGTTTTGATAAAATAATGATTCAGTATTTCAATTTATAAGGAGATAGAACTACCCTATTTTTCTAAGAATTTAATTAAAAACACACGATTGATGTGAGACATAGATGATATATATATATGACTATTTTTTTATTTAAATATGATTGTTTTGGAATGTCATAATTAATTAAATTGGATTATTATTAACATGTAGAATGGTGTTATTTTTCATTGTTTAGGTAAAAAAATAAGAGTATAGTAGTAAAATGATAATGAAATAATTAATAAAAATACATGTATTTATTATTGTTGTGGTATCATTTTGAGGTTGATTGTATGGGGTTGTAATTAATTACCTGTGACGAAACAATGAATAATGTATTGGTATTTTTTGTGTTGTAGGTGAGTTAGGTTGGTTTGGATAATGTATTATAGTTTTCAACTATTTTAAATCCTCATTATATTAATAAATTTATTTTTTAAGTGGAATTTGGATGAGGTTATGTGTGTAATGAAATGAATAAATGAATTAATTTATTAATGTTTTTATGGTAAATGAAATGTAGATTCTCTGTTAAAATTTCTGAATAATATGGATTTTGTTAGTATAATTCTATTTAAACAATGGAATCAATGATTAATGTGGTCAAAAAGCATAGAATAAGTGGTTACATTTCGATAATGTGAAAGAGAAAATTAATTATGAAATGTGAAAAATGATGTTGTTGGGTAGTGGTGGTGTTTCTTATTTATGGGTATTATGGCATTAGTAGATATGAAAACCATCAAAAAAAGGTTGATGAATCATTTAAAAAAATTGTAATAGTGATGAATACATGATCTTGTTTCTTGAATATGGGTTTTAAATGATTTTATTTGTTCTCAAATAATTTAGTTTATCTATGAATTCTAGTCAGACCATTGGTTGAGTAATTGATTTTCATATCAAACTATCTATTATATTCCAATTTCAATTTCAATGGGATTAAGCGATTTTAATAGGAAAGACTGAATATTGGTATTATATATAATATATACTATAAAAATTAACCATATTTTTTCTATTTCTATTTTTATATGAAAATACAATGATTATTTTACATTATTTTACTTATTTTGGTTTCCAATCTACTTTCTGTATTCAATAAATTTTAATTGTATCTTAAATGTGTCATTTTATTTGTAATATAAGGATATAAACCATCAACCATCAATGTATAAAAAATTAATATCTTTCTTAAAATAATGACTTCACAAACCATTAAAAAATAACAAAGGCCTTTTAAGAAGGGGGTGGGACCTGAGAGATAATATCTGTACCCTTTCCTTAAAACCGCCATTTGGAAGGTAGTGAATCAACCACCATGTTCCCCTCATGCCATGTGGGATGGACCTTAGTGTGACATTCCAAGTGGAGTTTGGATTTCATAATGATGTAAACCACCTAAACATGGGTTTCAAATATATCTCTATAAATTTTACCATGATCTATGAATCAACATCCATAAACTCTAATGAAACACACATGTGCTTGTAGACCATGAAGACTTGTCACATATTAAGTGCCTATTTTATTAGTGGGTATCTATAGACAAAGATAAAAGTGAAATAAATTAGTGAGTCCACCTACATATAGGTAATCTATGGTTCAATGATGTTATAGGATTGACATATTATCTAATATATGTGAGGAAAGAAGATGAACCCTCACCTTTACGGTTTTCTACTAATTGCCGAATCAAATAGAACCAAGTGCAGTTTATAGATATAGGATTGTCCTACATACCAATATTTAATGATTTTTTATGACTATCCCAATTTACCAAAAAACCTTCTAAAAGAGGATAAAATGTCAAGAGACCCTCAAAAGAGTCAATATTGGTATAAAAAATCCATTTTGAGAAGAATGAATTTATGGAAACCCATCAAAGATTTATATCCATAGTAGAAAACAAATTTTCCTACATTTGGGTCGCCTAGTGCCCATAAATTAAAAATGTGACATGGTCTCTTCCTTATCCTCCCTATAGAAACATCAATTGGATATGATATTAATCCCTCAATATAGGACCTCTTTTTCAATAGAAATATAGTTACTATAAAACCTATACATCAAGAAGCTCGACTTATTTTTTAGACCTCCTATATAAATCTGCCCCCATGTGATCATCTATTGTAGAATTTAAGAGCAAACACTTATTTTTTATAATATCAAATGATCCTAAAAAGGATACTGTTAAATTAATATTTCCATGTTTATTGAAGGAGAATATCACATCGATTTCTATACATTAAAAAGTGTTTTGAGTTTTTTTAATTTGGATTTAAACACTATGTGTTTTATTAAGGTAAATTGCATTAACTTTGTTGTCAACGTAACATAGAGGGGTCCCAAATAAGTTTTATTTATAGAATTTAACATTTCCACAATCATGAACCATTGAGGGTTTTCATAAAAATTTATGATTATCCTTTATTGATTGAGCCGGAGTGAAGGGGTGAATTATCACTTGTTGATAACAAGTGTTGAATCATTGTATCTGTTTTTAATATAATTGGCTGAAATTGAGTTTCCATAAAAATACACCCATGCATGTTTGGATTGAAAACAAGTCATAATATCTTCAAATACATGGCTATTAGTACCCCTATGATGTAATATATATAAATAATCCCCTAACTATCCCAATGAATTTTATTTTTATATTTATAATCCCAATAAAAATTTATAAAAAATACAGTCAATCACATTGATGACTACTTTGGGGACATTAATCATCGATCTATCATACATTGTGACAAATGATAAAAACACTATTAATGAGAATTATACCAATGAAAAAATGTATTCTTCTAATAATTCCTAAAATTGCCATGATTTATACCTAGGAAATCAAAAATTCTAGATGTGGATCCACTCTCTTTGTACACAAACACCCGAGTATAAAATTTTAATATATTTTATTCCAAACTAAATATGCCTTTTTTCGTTTAAATCTTCATATGAATTACTCTGTAAGAAACATATAAAATTATCTCTCTTGATTTTTTATTCTTCACTATATAATTTCTGTATGAATTAAGAAATTATTTTAAATATTTAGGAACCATTTAGTGCCTTTAATTAAAATCATCATATAATCTGCAATGTAGGGATGAGAGACACATGGGGGACATATTTTAGCCTAGAATTGACCCACATATTTGGCACAAATAGTTAAAGTATGATCTCTATTATAGGAATCATTAGACACGATTCCCATGAAGTGAGATAGTGGATCTCCCCCTTTCTATCCTCATTTGGACATTATTCAACTAAATAATTTTACATTAAATATTTGTAGAACTATGGGAAGATAATGTATTGAAAAAATAGGTCACAAAACCAATTGGAGAATCCAAACATCAATTGAACTATTAGAATAATTCTCACTTGCAAACATTCATAGACTTTTTCCATATGAACCATCAAAATGATGTTATCATTTGTCATGTTTTTATTGATATTAGAAACCTTTTCATAGGTAATATCCATGGAAATCTGGAAACTCATCCCCCAAATGAATCAATGACCTTCCCTCTGCACCATCCATAACATCAATGTATCTGATATATTAATAATTATTTTTGAAATAAACATGAATAAAAACTTTCACATACTTATTAAAAAAATTTGATGAATTAAAATGAGTACTAAATTTAGGTATGAGCATAAAATAAGTCACATTGGCTTTCTTGGGTAAGAGAACCTCCCCTAAATAAACCTTGTATTGAATAAATCTAGTATTTCATGAATATATCTAGAATAAAAGTAAAAAAAGAAGTAATAAATCCATCTATACTCTATTAACTTTCCCCATTCACGATGGTACAAGCTATAAAAATTTTACATTTATTAAGAATAACTCTAAAAGTATCATTTTCATAGTCATTTAATATAGAGGTGATGTAAGTAAGGTTGGAGGATGGAAAGAGAAACTTAATATTAGTCAAACACAATGATATTTTGTGAAATAATTTTTTTCAGATAAAATTAATGTTATAGATAGCTTGTATTTCATGAAACACTAAGTTTTAATGAACCACGATGAACTATTAATATTAATATTTCAAATATACATTTATAAAAATCTTATTAAATTTGGAAATATTAATAGGAATAATTTTTTTAAATTAAGTGAAATAGTTTTAGATAAATAAATATATTTATGAAAAAGTACACTATTTTTAGTAATGTCTGTATTTAAATTTTAAATTATTTTTTTCAATAAATTAATTATTATTTCTCTTGTAAAAAGAAATATCCTAAATTTCGGACACATTGTGAAAATTTATTTGAAAAAAATATCTTCATTTTTATATAAAATTTAAAAATTATCTTAAGGTGAATTTTGGATAATTTTCTGAAAAGATTAATTTTTTTTCGAATATTCAAAAATAAGAATCTCTATAAAAAAAATTATTTTAATGAATTTAAAATGATAAATCTTATTTAGATGTTTTAAAAATATAATAAGTTTAATTATTTTATTATTTAAACATTTTTGTTTCATTAGAATCTAATTAATGTTGAATTTTGATATTAAAACCTTCTATATTTATGAAACATTTTATCCAAGGAAAATACCATTTTCATCACATCTGTGGGTTTTATTTTATATTAATTTTTTTAATTTTGAGGATGAAAACTGGGAAAATGAATTAAATATTTAAATTAATAATTATTAACATTATATTATAAGGTAAAATTATTTTTTGGTGAAAAATTAACAAAAAAACAGTAATAATGAATTATTGTGGTTGGGGTTTAAACAGTACCACCAGAGGATAAACTAAACAGATATGGGATAAAATAACCTAAAAACTAGTCAAACTACCATTTTATAGCCATATATAGGTGTTATTTTCATTAATATTCCAAAATGAACCATTTTGGAGCCTTTTGGAATGTTTCAAATGTGGTTACACATTTTTCCATTAAAAATTAAAAGTGTGTCTTCTCCCCGCAAATAAAAATAGGAACCCCCTCTCCTCCCTTATAGACATATACAAAACAATTTGGTTCAGATAATACCTACCAAAATATATTTCTCACTTCCCTAACCACATGTTAGAGTCCTTATTTTGATTATAAAACCCTATTAAGATGGCATTATGTGTAAACCTAAAGGGGTTCTGTGAAGAAGAAGTAATATTATTTCTTTTTTCAATTTGGTTTATTTCTTCTAAAATAACCTTAAAATAAAATTCAAATATTACAATATAACAGCATAATTAAATTTAATATAATGATATTTTATTATGTTAATGTAATATACTATATATATGTCCTCTTCTAGAAAATATGAAACAAAACCATTGATCATGTGTAGGGAGAGCTACTATCTCACCAACTAATATAATAAATTTTCTATCACCACCACTAATTTTTGAATATAATGATGTGATTACAAATATCTATGATATTTATGTAAATTTTATAATTTTTTAATTATGATATCTTATATACCTTCTTTCTATCCATTCCATAAGAATATGATAACAATGTTTGTTTTGTAAGGTGGACTATTTCCTCAGGATGCGATGAGATTCATTTTTACAAAATCATTACATTGAAGATAATAAGTATAAATTTAATTAGAATATGTGATATATTATAAATAATAGTTAATCTATGAGTTTGATATATTATATAACTTTTTTTCATTCATTTTGTCAATAAAATGGGTACAACATTCATTTGTATGAATGGCCTACCATCTTCATGAATAGTGTAATTCATTTTTTATCACTAAATGTTATAAATTAATATAAATTAATATGTAATATATTTTTATGAAATTCATATATTCACTAAAATTATATTGATTATATAACAATGATAAATGTAAATGACCAACAATACCACATCAAAACAAACATGAAAAACAATGTATTTATTTCCAAAAACATGATTTTTAAAAGTAATTGTTTATAAAAATGTATTAAAAGGGATTTGGTAAATACAATATTATATGAAATATATATTAATAGTTTTATAATATATTTATAATTGACCTAAAAATATTAAATCATTGTTTTCAATGTGTACAAAGGAATTTGTGAGTTATGGACATAGATTTCTCGTCTCTCTTTTAATTTTGGGAGACATATACCATATTCACAACTTATTTCATTTGTGTTGAGTATATAAATTTACCTTGAAAAGTTAGTTAATTAATATTTTTTTTCATGATTTTTAAGTTTAAATTTATATTATTAAGTCTTGGGAATAATGATACAAAAATTAACATAGTTGTAAGGGTTTTATAATACAATCTCTTTGTTTATCAGGATTTTTTAAGATTCAGATTATGATTATAAATATTATGATATACCTCTCAATAACCTCTTTCTTTTTTATCATCAGGTTATTTTCTTAATATGATTTTTCCCAATAATCTTCCTTACATAATTTACAAAAGATTCCAAATTAATACTTTTTATATAAAATCAATATTATTTCTCTCTTCTATCAAAAATTATTTTCATTCAATTTATAATTTTTAATATATTTTAAGCATATATTTTTCCTATTATGAAATGATATTTTAAATAAAATTTTTATCATGATTTAGTTTTTTTATATATTTTTAAAGGAATCTTCTTATTGTTTCCCAGATGAGGTACTTTTTACTCTTATAAAAAATTTAAAAGGAATATTTTTTAAAATGCATGACATGAAATATATTTTACACTATCATTACCACCAAATTTCTATATTATCCTTTTAAAATATTCCCGGAATATTTTCACTAAAAATTATGTCTACAATGTGATGTGAAATTATAGTTTTGGTTTCTTATTTTTAAAGTTAAAGGATTATTCTTCTCATTAATTGTTGAAAATATTCATTCAAAATAATTTTATATCATTGATTACATCCTTTGTTTTTATTTATGTTTTACAAGAGATATGATTTATTATATAATAGTTATTATTTCTAAAAATGGTTTATTTTTATAATGATGGGATATTTATGAAAACCATTACTTTTAATTGGGTTATGATAACATAAAATGTTTATGAAACACATCTCTTATATTGTGTTCATATAAGATGAATGCTTTATGATATTGTTGAATCGTTATGTATGGTTTTCATTATGTGATTTTGGTTATGTTATAACAAAGGATGCTGGTTACATTATAACAAAGGATGGTTATTACATTATAACCAATGCAGGTGGTTATGTTATAACAAATGTTGGGTGGGACCTATATCTTCCCCCAATGAATTGGGAATATTTTTAAATATCATGAGATAAAAAAATACTAGATTGTAGAGTGACCCATTTTAATTACATACTTTTTCAACTATGATAGTCATAGGAGTGAACCTTGACTACTATAATGGTTTTTTAGGAGATAAAATTTCACTACAATAGTTTTGGAAATGAACATTTAATACTTATGAAATGATTTTATAATCTTATGTTTATAAACAAGGTTGATATCAATATAATGTGAGAATAAGAGTATGATAATACGAGGCACGTATTTAGAAATCATACTATATATATTATATATCATAAAAATGATTCATTACATTAAATATTTATTTATCTTATTTAGGAATATTCATATAAATTACCTTATGTCATAAAAAGAATTTAGTAATATTAATTACTTTCCCCAATGATTTGATATATAATTAGTAGGGAAACCCTAAATGGTATGATGATCACCTCAAAATTATATTATTCTTCATCATAAGATATTTTTGGATGTTCTTATATAAAACTTCATCAGTCTCCCCTAGTATATTTTTATGTCACCGTAGGCATGGATGAACATTCTATAAAAAAAATTAAATAGATTTTTGAGGAAAGGGATTCAAATTAGATACTCCAAACCATCCAATGAACATATATTTGTTCAATGATTTATATGAAAATTTCATGGAGTTCACATAAAATGTATTCATAAACATTACAATTCAAAATGGGTGTTTATCTCATACGGTTTGGGGGAAACTAAAAATCAATTATATTTCTATTGTGTGGGATTTTGAGGATGCCTTTACAAAAGAGTATATTAGTATGAGACTAAAACATGATGTTGAGTTCCTATATAACTCAATACATGTGATACAAGACTTTTAAAGACTACCTATAGAATAGAAGTAATTTAATTTCTGGAACTGAATAGAAAAATCTAGGGGAAACATAAAAAAGATTCATTTTTCCAATTTTGTATCCTCAGGGATAACCTACTCTATTTATTTTAAGAAATATTGATCTAAATCAATCTCTATTGATTATCAGTAGATGGAAAAGATCATAATCGAGAACTACTATGCTCTACCCCATGCTGGTGATTTTTTTTCAAACTATGAAGAGATAAATAACATTTCAAGATTGAAATTCATTTTTGATATCCTCAATTGAGGGTCAATAATCATGATATACCCCGGGAAACATCCCATACAATGTAAGGATACTATGATTATATATTGATGCCATTCGGTCTTACAAACTCCCTAACTATCTGCATGGATTTAATGGATAGAGTCTTTAGGGATAACATTGATCATTTTGTGGTAGTCGTTATAGATTATATTTTCATTTATTAAAATATTAAGGAATATCATGAAGATAACTTGATATTTTTAACAAATAGAATAAGGATGGAAAATCTATATGAAAAATGTAAAAAGTGAATTTTGGATAAAAACATTTTCACTTTTGGGTCATATAACCTCAATATAGGTTATATCCATAGATACATAAATGTTGGAGGCTTTGGAAAGTTATCCTAGACCATGAACTATGTCTTAGATCCATAGTTTTCATAGTTTATCTAGATATTATCAAATGTTTTCAGGGAATTTCTCATTAATTTCTATTCCATTAATCATGTTAACTTGTAAGGTAAATATGTTCCATGGATGTATGAATACGAGGAAAATTTCAATAAACGAAAGATATTTTTAGTAAGTGCACATATTCTTACATTACCCTATAGCGGATAAGGGTTTTTAATCTATTGTGATGCATAAAATTAGGGATAAGGATACATTATCATTATGAATGGAAATTTTACAGCTTATCCCACATGAAAAGTTATGTCTCATAAGAAAAATTACCCAACTCATGATATTGAGTTACTTGTAATATTTTTCTCATTAAAGATATCGAGGAAATAAATTTATGGAGAAACTTTTTATATATATTAATGATCAAAATAACTTAATGGTCATACTCACACATATTGTATTGAATATGTTCCCACTAGGATGCTTTGAGCTAATTAAAAATTATAAATACTCATTAAATTACCACTTATGGAAAGAAAACAAGGTGGTAGATGCTTTTAGTCTAAAGGATCTTCTTAGCATATCTATGATGAGGATCCCAAAAGATTCATTATTTATGGATTTGAAATGTAGGAATCATGAAATACTAAAGTAAGGGGAGAAATATTATCTTTATCAAATGAGTGTTCAATGATATTTTCTATTTATAATTAATGAGGAAAATAAAGATGATATGGAGCTATAAAAGAAAGTGATAATTGTTTCTGAGCATAACATTGATCCTGATGGAATAATAATGTTCAAAAACTATATGTGATGGTACATACCTGATTTTAGGAAAGAGCTATTAGAGGATTTTTATAGTTTTACATTCACTATTTGTCTGTGATGTATAAATATATAAATAGTATTGATATTATATTTTTAGTGGGACTACACGAAGAGAGATTGAATATTTATTTCTAGGTGTAAGGTATGTCTACAAGTTAAGTTTGAGGGACAAATTTTTATGGTTATTCTATAAAAATTAACCATACATGAAGGGAATATTGGAAAACATTAGCATGAATTTTTTAGTTGGACATCCAAAAAAACTGAAGGAAATTTTGAAATATCTTTTTTAGTAAATATCCTTAAAATTTTAGAACAATTTATAGATATCAGAGAATATATACATATGTATTACATTTGAATTATATATGTGATGAAAGTGGTAAGGTTTCATGGATTACCACGTTGAATTTTTTTGATTAGGATCTAAGGATTAAATTGTAGTTCTGTATATTTCTTTTGTAGGATCTTGATAAAAAGTTTAGTTTTAACACCATGCTTCATCCTTGTTGAGATGATATTCATGAGTATGATATACTCTATAATACCAAATGTAGGATTGAATATGTAAAATGAGATACAAATACAAGAGGGGAAGTTGTATTGTATTCTTTAATAAATTCTTTTGGAACTTTTACTAATAACCAAAATTCACAACACCTCTAACTTCTAATAAATTGATTGATTCCGGAAAAGTAATTCTGGAAATGAAACTTAACAAAAGTTACACCAACAAAGATTCTACCTTAAAGTGTATAGAATCCTATAAAATCAGAGTACAAGTTTATGAAAGTATATGAAAGTTATACTTTCCTTAACAACTAAAATACAAAGTGGAAAACAAAGTAGTAACACTACAAGTAACATGTAGAAACTCTCTTATCCCAAAGAGGAGGGTATCCGACAACACTGTATAAGAGGTCCCTTGATTTATACTTTCATGAAAGTCTATCTTACCCAAACCCAGGTAAGCCCTCAATCCGAAGATCGATATCTGTCTTGCTATCCCCGCAAGCCCTTGATTTGTAAGGAAATCGGCACCTCTGACTTCACAACCCGAAGTCTCTAATTTTAAGGAAATCAAACCTATACAATAAGAAAATATAAACGAAGAAATTTTTGAACAAGTCATTGAGACTTTACGCACGAATCCTGAGAATTTATAAGAGCCTCTCTCTATATAAATTACTTCTAAAAGTTCTGAGCTTCAAAAATTCAAAAAGCACAGAGAACATTCAAATGAGCTCCAATTTATAGGGACATATTCAAAGGTCATCTCCCTCCTCCAATGATCATATTTTTTCTTGAATTCCATAGGGACATGTACAGGTGTCACTCAAACAATGGTTAGTTGATAATTTAAATCCTGATATAGTTTTATAACAAAATGATTGTAAGTATAACCAAAATATTATATTTGGAATGTGAGTAAAATCAAAAGTTTAGAGTCTAACCAAAATTAAATTTGGAGTCTTAAATACAATGATATTTGGATTCTGTTTTGTAAGAATTCAGAACCATAATTCTATTGGATTATGGGGTCTAAATTTCAAGGAAATTCAGAGTCTGGGTTCACAAGAATTTGGAACCTAAACTTACAATGTTCGTAGTCAGAGTTCAGGAGAATTCGGAGTCAGAACTCATAAGAGTTCAGAGTCTGTATTCAGAGAACTCGAATTCAAAACTTGGATAATTTCGTAACCATAATTCTTAATCAGAACTCGGAGTCAGAACATAGAAAATTTCATAACCAGAATTTGTAGTAAGAATTCATAGTCAAACTTTACATAAGTATGTAATCATAATTCGAATTCGAACATCATGAATGTTTTTATCCAGAATTCAAACTTGAACTTCATAACATTCGTATACATAATTTGAAGTTGAACTTCATGAGAGTTTAGAATTCATAGTCTAAAACATAATTCTTCATATCTAAGTATTATACAATTCTAAGGTTATGGTTTTAATCCAAATTTTACACTTATAAAAATTATGATATGAGCAATTAAAACATGGTAAGGATAAATTTCCTTGGGGAAATAAATTTTTCTTTATAGGGGTAAAATATAGGGTAAATGAAATTTTCATTAACATAAGGTGTTTGTGATTTTCAAAACAAGAGGAATGGTCAAGTAATAAGTAAACCATAATAACTCAACAATCTCCCCCTTACATGAAGGAATTGAAAATTCATAAGGAAAACCTTATTGACTCAAAAATCTCCCCATTTTTAGAAAGCACAATCATCCTTACAAAAAATAATATAAGGTCTTAGAATAAATTTATAGACTTTAAAATTAAAGCTTATCTCCCTTTGTTTATAGACAATGGAAAATACGACAAACTCTCCCTTAGGATTTGAAACTCTAAGGATCGTATTCTAGATTTCTTGAATGAGAATCTTCGTATGAATGGGGAAATATTCGTAATGAGAACTACCCATTAAATAAACTCCCACTTACTTAGGGATAGTTCTTATTTACGTATAAATATTTTTCTTTCTCCACTTTAGAATTATTTTTCCTTCACCCCCTTTTTGATTTTCATAAATAATTTGATGGAATGGAAAAAAATATGGTGCCTGAAATATTAGTACAAAAAACCAAACAAAAACAAGAAACCACCATTTCATTATGATTGGAAGAATTACTACAAGGAAAAAATACAAAAAAAGATCTGATTTGGGACTATTTTGTTTCTTTTTTCCTTAGGCGTGATCTTCTCTACGATTGTCTTCAACTTCTTCAGTTATTTGTGATCTTCCTCAGTTTTCAGTTCTATGGCTTTGATCCTATCACCATGAGCCTTCAGAGCCTCTTCCCGAGCTTTCAGTAGGTCATCTTGCTTTACAAGATTTTCTTCCATATCAATCCAAAGATCCTTTTTAGTTTTCCAGCTTTGGAGAAAATAACTCATCGTCCCATTCAGATCTTTCACCTCTTGAATTAGATTATTTTGCTAAAGATTTAGATTTTCCTAAAAGATGTCTGTAAGATTTTGTATTTTGGTGTCTTCAGTACCAAAGGCTTTCGTAACATCTTCTTGAAACTCATCAAGTTCTTCCAAATCTTCAATGATTTTCTTAGAACATATGGTGATATTCTTCTAGGATATTCTATGGGATTCATATTTGATCAGGAAAAATCGAAATGGTGTCCACCAGCTTCTTCAAGGACTGAAAAAAAAATCATGTCACAAGGCAATTGACTCTGAATCAGAAATTTTACGTGGAGATAGTTCTTCTAGTAAGTCTACCATCATCCTCATAGAGGTTCCTACAACTTCATTCTTCGTAAATATATCTTTGGTTGGGGTGTCAAAAACCACTTGTTTACCCTTACTGATTTTCGGTACGACTTCCCCATCGTGGGATTCATGCTCTCCCTCAGATAACTGTACAATCTTATCTTCATCAATTTTTTATTTTTCATCACCAGACTCAACTTCATCAGGAATAATGAAGTCATGATTATGACTCTCTTCCTCTGAAAACTTATTTACTTCCTCTTCACCTTTCTCATCATCACTAGGTGTAGGAATTTTTGAAGATCTGGCTTGAGAATTCCAGAGTGACAATTTTTCAAAAGCACATTCCTTTTCCTAATACTCCTCAACTTTCTTAATAACATCATCGGAGCCACCACTACTCTCACCTTCTTGTACTCTTTATGTAGCTTTCTTCTCTTCCACAATCTTCTCTTGTTATTTTTCCGGAGTCATAAACCTCTTACTCGGAGTCTCGGGCTATGGTTCTACAAGGAAATATTTCGGAACAGGAATATTCTTAGATGTAATTTATATTTCCCTCAGAAGGGATTGACAAATTTCATCCTCTGATATCTAATTTTTATGATTTTTCTCCTTGGCCTGCTTCTCAAGCTTATTAGCTACTTTTTCTTTCAAATCCTTGGCCTCATCGGGGTCCAAGCCAAACTATGGCTCCTCTTCTTTCCTGTTTTGCTTATCCTCCCGCTATTTTTCTACCACCTCATCTGAATAGCTTTCTGATTCTTTGGTTTAGGAGCTGTGGATTGGACTTCCTTAAACTTAGGTGTTTTGTCTTCTACTTTGACTTCCTTTAATTTCATCTTCTTCGCAGCCTTCTTAGCTGGTTCAGCTTCTTCAAAAAAAATTGGAATAGCCTCTGTCTCATCCTCAGGTAAATCATAAAATTCTCTTGTCTCCTTGAAGAAACCAACCATATTTCTCTTGAGGGTGTCATCACTGATCAGTATCACCTTGAAATTCCTCATCTTGGAGCTATAGTGGATCTTGAAAGATTCTAGGCATCGAACTATCAATTTGGAATGTAAGTCATGATACATTATTATCTCAGCTCTTAGATTCCCATTTTTGATTTTTTCTATCATTATGATAATGTGTTTCATGAGGATCACCATCCATAGGTTTACCAAAAAGTCCAAGATGTACATGTCACTTGTCTTCAGGGTGTCCTTGTCACCCTTTCTATGTACGATGAGGCCTTAAACACATAATTGAAGAATCTGATTGTTGTTAGATAGATGGGAAATCTTTTATATCTATAATTCAGTATGACCAAGGCATTTCATAGCCTTCACCTTGATGAAACTTCCTTGAACCTCTGGCTGTTTGTGAGAGACAAATTCGACTTCTCCTTCATATGATAGCCCCACTATGCTCGTAGCCTTGGTGTAAGATAGATTGTACGTCTTTCTATAACTCTTAAAGGAGAATTTTTCCCTACCATCTTCTTTGACGAAGAAAACTGATTCATAGAATTCTGTCAGCAAATCCGGATAGACCACATCTTGAGCTTCTCACTTTAAAATAGATATACATTCCCATCCATTGAGCATTATGTTCTTGGGAATAATATATTCATACTTATTTATGAATTTTGGATGAAATAACCTCTCCCTGTATATTTTCAATTTCGTAATCGGTTTAACAATAAACATATCTTGAGACGGAACTTCTGCAGACATTCAACCCTAAGCCCTTCTGAAGAATTCCGAACTGGATTTTTTAGAGGGGAAGGGATTTGACATGAAAAATATTTGAAAAACCCATGTGTTACAGCCATTGGGGGTCCCCGTTAAATAGGTGTTGAAGCGACGATTCATCTTTTCATATCAATCCAAGGGCTGAGAATTCTTTAGATGTAATCTGATGGTTGAAATATAAGTCCCAAGGAAAATTTGTTTGAATTTGACATTTTGAGGTTTCAAATGGAAGGCATTAGGATTTAAGAAAACTAAAATCTGAGAAATTTTAAAAACAAAAGAAACTAACAGCAAGTTAAAGGTGATTACAAATACTCAAGAAAGAATCATACCTTTCGGATTTTCAAGAGAATTATTTATATTGAGAAAAATTCTTCTTGAAGAACTTTGGATTTCACCAAAAACATGAGAAAACAACTTCACTACAAAAATTTCCAAATCTAAGATTTTCATTTATGAAAATTTCAGGTTCATGGATTTTTATTATGAAAACTTCAGGTCAGAAGATTTTCATAATGAAATCGTTAGGTCTGAAGATTTTCCTTACGAAAACATTAGGTCAGAAGATTTCCATTACGAAGAAAAAAATACTTGAAAAACAATAATACAAAAAAGTTAAAAAAATCCTTATATAAAAAAATGAAAAACATCATTACGAAAAACAAGAAAAAATTTCATTACAAAAAAAATATGAAAAAATTCATTGTGAAAAAATATGAAAAAATTCCTTACGAAAAAATATGAAAAACTTCATTATGAGAAAATATGAAAAACATCATTACAAAATAAATATGAAAAACTTCATTACAAACAAAATATATGAAAAACTACATTACAAAAAATATATTAAAAATATAATACTAAAATTTTTATTACGAAAATTTTGAAAAACCAACTATGAAACTTTTCATTACGAAAAAATTGTAAAATAAACTATGATTTTTTTTAAAAAAACTTCAATGGCTGATGTAATCCCCCTATGAAAAATAGTTTATTACTATAAAGAGATTGGTTTAACAGGACATTAATCATGGAAAATTACATTATGGTTATCATTCTTAACTTCTGTTTAATGTATTCAAATCTATTGGAAGGTAATGATTTTATGAAAATGTTAGCATGTTGATCTTGCGTTCCGATAAAAAGAATAATGATATCTCCTTGAAGTTTGTGATCCCTAAGAAAGTGATGCCTGATATCTGTGTGATTTTCATGAGGGTGATGTGCATGGGTTTTTAATAAGGGAAATGGCAGTTGTATCATCACACAAAATTTGAGTCTTAGTAAAACTCAAGCCATAGTCTGTGAGTGTGTCTTGCATCAACAACACTTGAGCACAACAACTTCCAACTGCTACATATTCATCTTCAGCAATGGAAAGTTCTACTGAGTGTTTCTTCTTGCATGACCAAGAAACTAATGAATCTCTTAATAAATGAAAAGTTCCAGATGTACTCTTTATATCCATTCTACATCCACCAAAGTCAGTATCTGAAAAACATTTCAAAAAAATCATTTCCATAAGTATAAAATAGTCCTGAATCCACGGTTCCCTTTATGTAGCAAAAAATTCTCTTCACTTCCTTTAAGTGAGATTACTTAGGATTGGATTGATATATTTCACATAAGCATACTGTAGACGTTTAGTCTATATGACTAGCTATCATGTAAAGTATACATTCTGTCATACCTCTAAAATATGTTTGATCTACGGGTTTATCAGATTCATTAAGATCAAGTGTATTTGAGTTACCAATGGGAGTACTTATACTCTTAGAGTTTTAATATCCAAACTAATTATGAAGATCATTAATATACATATGTTGGGATATATAGATTCCTTATGGTTTTTGACAGATTTGAAAACCAAGGAAAAATGTTAACTCACTCATCATACTCATTTCAAGCATAGATTTCATTAGATCTGCAAAGGAATCTGTAAATATTGCTAAGTTGAACCAAATATAATGTCATCATCAAAAATTTTAAGAATAAAAACATTTTTCTTATATTTAATTATAAAGAATGGTTGGATCTTCATTTCCCTTAACATAGTTATTTTGATGCAAAAATCATTAAATCTATCATACGAGGCTCGAGGGGCTTGTTTAAGACCATATAGAGCTTTGGTTATTCTAAAAACAGGATAAGGATGTTTTCTATCTTCAATGCTAGGAGGTTGTTCAAAAAAAGCATCCTCTTGAACACAACCATTAAGGAAATCACAATTCACATCCATTTTTAGTAGTTAGAAATTGAAGAATGTTGCAAAGGAAATTAAAATACGAATAGATTCAAATATTGCTATTGGAGCATAGGTTTATTCATAGTGTATTTCTTCTTGTTGATTATAGCCTTTTGAAACCAATATAGCTTTATTTCTTACTATGATTCCATTTTCATCACACTTATTTCTGAAGACCCATTTTACTCCAATGATAGAAGTTTCCTTAGGTCTTTCAACCAAGGTCTAGACTTTATTCCATCTGAATTCATTTAGTTCATCATTCATGTATTTAATCCACTCATCATCACCTAAAGCTTCATCAGTGCTTTTTTGTTCTAATTGGGATATGAATTCTAGATGTTCTACTTCATTTCTTAAGGAACTTCTAGTCCTTACAGGTTGATTCACATCACCAATGATTCTATCACTTGGATGATTCTTTATAAACAACTGATTTGGGTTTTGTAAAACCTTTTCATCAATATAGGGTAGGAAATCTTCTAGGGTAAATGTTTCTGAAGTTTCTTCTTTAACATTTTTCCTTATGAGAGGGGTCTTCTATCAAAGGATGATAATTAGTTTTCGAAAAAACATCTGAGGATATAGGTTGGGGTTTTTTAAAAACAAAAGGATCAGTTTCATCAAATTTGAAATGTACTGTCTTTTCAACAATACAAGTGTTTTTATTGAAAACTCTTTATGCCTTAGATGTTGTGGAGTAGCCTAAGAAAATTCTTTCATCAGATTTTGGTAGAAATTTATGTAGATTATATTCAGCATTCAGAATGAATACCTTGCAACCAAAAACCTTAAATTAGTAAAGTCTACGTTTTCTACCATTCCATAACTCATAATGAGTTTTATTAAGAAAAGATCTAATCAATACTCTATTTATAGTATAACAAGTAGTACATACAGCATTATCCAAAAAATGTTTGGCAACATAATACTCACTCAACATGGTTCTGGTTACCTCTTAAAGAATTCTATTTCTTCTTTATCAACACCATTTTGTTGAGGTGTTATGGGTGCTGAGATGTTATGAGTAATTCCTTTTCTAATACAAAAAGATTAAAAATTAGAATTTTTAAATTCTCTTCCAAAATCACTATGAATAGTATTCAATGGAAGGTTTTTCTCATTATTGACGTGGGCTTTAAAACTTTTTAAATATTATAAGGCTTCAGACTTCTTGGTTATAAAATTGAACTTGTTAAATATAGTGTAATCATTAACTAGAACAAATACATAATACTTTCCCCCAATACTTCCAGTTTGTGTTAGACCAAAATGATCCATATGCACTAGTTGTAATGCATCGGTAGTTATGACTTCCCCGACTGATTTAAAACTTGATTTTTTGTTTCTTACCATATTGACAAGCTTCACAAACTTTTGAAATCAAATCTAAGATTTCATAGATCCTTAACTAATATTTTCATAGAATGTTTTCATAAGTGCCTAAGGATACATTATCCTAACCTTCTATGCCATAACCAAAAATGATCTTCCATTGCATTAAGGCAAGGTAGATCTTGCCTCCTATGGTCTTTTAAGTTTAGTGTATAAACATTCTCTTGCATATTGGTAGAATGAATAAATCTTTCCTTATAATTGTGTACTAAGAACTTTTCATTACTATAATTCAAAAGGTATCATTCATCTCACAATTGGATTATGCTAATGAGGTTGTGTTTAAGACCCTTTAAAAATAAAACATTTGAAATCAATGTTTTTCCAAGAAGAACGATATTAACTATACCAATAATTTATCACTAAGCATTATCTCTAAAAGATAATTTTCTTCCTTTCATCTTGATAATCTTTTAAAAATAGTTTTTGTTACCATTCATATGTCTGGAACATCCACTATCCATGTACCATGTGTTGTTGTTGGTACCTTCTTTATCTTCCTAAAAATAAAAAAGATAGACTTTCAGAATCTAAACTTTCTTGGATCCGGAATTTTAGTCCAAAATTTTTTGGGTATCCACATTTGTTTAGAAAAATAATATATATTAAATCCAATAGAATGAACTTTATTCAAGGAGAAATTTTTCTTCCAATTCCCACCACTTTGACATTTAGTACAAAAAGGGGCTCTAGAAGGAACAAAATAGTTGTTTTTAAAAAACGGTATTGGGTGAGTATAACCAACTACAGTAGTGTTTCCTTGAGGTTTAATTTGAGAATACATCTTGTAAAAAATTTCCTTCCTAGAGGTAATGTTTTTAAGAAGCTTATTAGGAGAAAATATTTCAAATTTCAGTCTGATGTCAAAATTACTATCCTGAGGAATAATTTCCTTAGAGGTATATTTTTCCTCAAAAATATTTATCTCTAAAATATCATTTTTATGATCTTTAGAAAGTACTTCATTAATATAATTTGCATTCTCAATGTCTTTAGAATGTTTTATTATAAGCTCTTCTTTATCTCTGTGATCTCTAGAAAGATCTAAAATCTCTTTTGTAAAAATTTCTTCCCTAGTGTTTTCCTCGTCTAATTTCATAGAAATTTTACAATTTCATGCTTCAAGTAACATAGAAAATATATAAAGTTCTTCATATGAAGGTATTTCTACATTTTCTGAGGATTAAGTATCTTCATTATAAGTACTATTTTCGAAATAGTAATTCTTATCAAGAGATAAATTTGTTAAAGCCTCGGCAGAGCGTACCATGTCATTATGACATGTATTAGGGAAAGAAGTAGTAGTAATGAATCCAGTATTCTTTGGTGCTGATGAATCATGTTCAGAATACTCATTTTCTAAAGAGTCTCCACATGATGCACTCTTGGTATCATTAGCTTTAAGACTTTTCTTGCGCTTTGATGGAAAGAATTTCATCTTGTTCCTTTCTGAATTCCTTTCCTTCTTTTCTTTCTTTTTCAACAATGAAAAATAAGTTCTGATATGACATGTTCTTCTACACTCATAACAAGTAATGTATCCATATTTCTTATATCTGTAATGTTTCATCTTGTACTAATTCTGA
This sequence comes from Viscum album, assembly GCA_963277665.1. Lineage (NCBI taxonomy): Eukaryota > Viridiplantae > Streptophyta > Magnoliopsida > Santalales > Viscaceae > Viscum > Viscum album. Next base: position 334,823,826 of record OY728122.1, read on the forward strand.
TGGTTCTTTTGAGCTACAATCTTGTTCAATCTCTGAGAAAGATTGGCTAATTCATTCTCAAATATTTTGATGTCACTAGATTCTGACTGAATAATGACTTTCTTTGTCTTTGATCTACTTACTCTTTCTGTGGTCATGAGTTTCATATGTTTAGAAGTGGTTATAAAAGCAAATCCTCCATTCCCATTCTTCTTCTTAACATTTTCAGTATCTCTCTTCATTCTAATTTCATGCTGAAGAAGAGTTCCAAACAACTCATCTAAGGAAATATTAGCGACTTTTCGGTTTTCATCAATAGTTGTCTTCTTGGATTCCCATTCATTTGGCATGATATCTACAATCTTGTCTACAAGTGACTCATCATCCAAACCTTTTTCTCCCATATATTTTAAGCTATTCACAATAGTCATGAATATTTGTTGTACCATACATATGGGTTCTATATAAGGAACGTTAAAACCATGATAGTCAGCTCTAACCATAGCTCTTCTAGTTTCAATAACTATGGAAGTTCCAAAGTGAGTAATTTCAAGTTTCTTCCATATATAATTTTCTGATTTACAAGATAAAATTAGGTTATATATATTTCTCATCATAGAACAAAGTAAAGTATTGAGTACCTTATAATTTAGTTGATATTCATTCTTTTATTGATTAGTAATGGTACTAACTTCATTGTTAGGGATTTTCTATCCTATTGTATGAATAACAAAGTTATCAACACCAATATTTATAATAAAATTCTTCATTATATCTCACCAATATTTATAATCATTTCCATCAAAGATAGGTGGTCTAGTTGGATTGAGTTTACCTATGGAACCAACATTGATTCCTATCATCTTTAAGAAAAATCTTTCCACACAAAACTTGTTAATAGAAAAAGTTTGTAAACAAGGAAAATAATATTAAATAAGTAAAATATAGAATAAGACTATCTCTAAGAAAAACTAAATCTAAACTATATGAGTCTGAAAAATAGATTCTGAAAAATTGTGAATCCAGAAGTTCAATTCTGAGATTAATTCAGATTAAACCAATCCTCTCATACCAATTATTGAGATGATATTCTTGAATATGATATACTCTATAATTCAAAATGTAGGATTGAATATATAAAATTAGATACAGATAAAAGAGGGGTGATTTTTATTCTTTAAAAAATTACTTTGGAACTTTTATATATAACCAAAATTCACAACACCTCTATGTTCTAATAACTTGCTTGATTCCAGAAAAGTAATTCTGGAAATGAAACTTAACAAAAATTTACACCAACTAAGATTCTACCTTAAAGCATATAGAATCCTATAAAATCAGAGAACATGTTTAAGGAAGTATATGAAAGTTATACTTTCCTTAACAACAAAAATACACAGTAGAAAACAAAGTAGTAACACTACAAGTAACAAGTAGAAACTCTTTTAACCCAAAGAGGAGGGTATCCAACAAACCTGGATAAGAGGTACATTGATTTATACTTTCATGAAATTATGTCTTACCTAAAATCCAGGTACACCCTCAATCCAAAGATCGGTATCTTTCTTGTTATCCCCGTAGGCCCTTGATTTTTAAGGAAATCGGCACCTATGACTTCAGAACCTGAAGTCTCTGATTTTTAGGAAATCGAACCTCTTCACTATGTAAATATTCACGAAGAAAAGTTTGAACAAGTAATTAAAACTTTCTGCATGAAGCCTGAGAGTTTATAAGAGCCTCTCTCTCCCTAGAAATCACTTCTGAAAGTTTTGATCTTTAAAAATTCAAAATGTACAGAACTCTTTCAAATGATATCTTACTTATAGGCACAACTTCAATGGTCAGCTCCCTCCTCCAACGATCATATTTTTCATTTAATTCTAGAGAGACCAATACACATTTCACTCAAACAACAATTAGTTGATTACTGAAAGCACGTAATCATTTTATAACAAAATGAGTGTAATTATAAAAAAATCGGATATTCGAAATGTGAGTGAAATTGAAAGGTCGGAGTCTAACCAAAATTAAATTCAGTGTTTTCAATACAAGGGTATTCAGATTCTGTTTTGTAGGTATTTGAAACATGAATTTTGTAGAATTCCAGGGTCTAAATTTCAAGGAAATTCGGAGTGTGGATTCACAAAAATTCGGAACCTAAACATACAAAGTTCGGAGTCAGAGTTAATGAGAATTCGGAGTCAGAACTCATAAGATTTTGGAGTCTGTATTCAGAGAACAAGGAGTCAGAACATGGAGAAGTTCATAACCAGAATTCTTAATCAGAATTCGAAGTCAGAACATAGAGAAGTTCGTAACCAGAATTCTTAGTAAGAATTCATAGTCAAACATTACATAAGTTCGTAATCAGAATTCATAGTTGAACTTCATGAATGTTCGTAACCAGAATTCAGACTTGAACTTCATAACATTAATATTAACATTTCAAATTTGAGCTTTATGAGAGTTCAGAATACAGAGTCTAAAACAGAATGCTTCATATCTAAGTATTATATGATTCCGGGGTTTTTTTCAATACAGATTTTACACTTAGAATGATTATGATATGATCAATGAAAACATGGTAAGGATAAATTCCCTTGGGGAAAGAAATTTTTCCTTATAGGGGTAAAATATATGGTAAAATGAAATTTTCCATAAGATAATGTTTTTGTGATTTTTAGAACAAGAGAAATGGTCAAGTCATAGGGAAACCTTAATTACTCAACAATCTCTCCCTTACATGAAGGAATGGAAAAGTCATAAGGAAAACCTTATTGACTCATCAATCCTCAGACAAGTGCTTAGACTATGAGAATAAATCTAACCTAAGAGTATATACTAATAATTTATTCAATAGATTTATATGGTTTTTGTGATCAACAACCTAATCTAGTAGAGTTCTCATACAATAATAACATACATTCAATAATTTATATGGTTCCTAATGAAGACCTCTATGGAAATTAGTATATAACTCTTACATACTATGATGTAGTAGGAGAAATAAAGATATTGGGAAAATAGATATCTAATAAAATGGTGGAGAAAGTTATACCATTCAATATCACATCATGGCTTCTTACAGTTGAAAAAAAGATATAGTGACCATCATTGTCCAGATCTAGAGATTGATGTTAGTGAGAATGTTTTCAACAAATTTTTCTTGAGAATAAAGTTATGATATTTTTTGAAATAATAAATGATAATACCTAGGTAAATTAGACCCTTGATGATTCTTGGTTGAGTAATGATGATTTTTAATCACATATAACATCCAAAAATACTCTCTTAAGATCATGATGTGTTTTATGTATCTCTCTTGTGGAAGTACATACTATATCGCTCACAAGTAAAATACTCATAGGTCATACCACTACATAATGACCATTCTTATGAGGAAGATCCTGTGGTGATCATGGATTATAATGAAAATGTTTTATTAAACAAGACCACTCACCAAGCCAATGTTTTGCAGTAAAAATAGCATCTTGTGGAAGTTATGTCGGATCCCAAGGATTTAGTGAGGTAGAAGAATCCTGAGTTAAGTTGATATAATTTTTATTGTGAAAATCATTTATAGTGTGTATAATGTAGGACCCTGATATGTTATGAAATATTTTTCTCCAAATATAATTAATCTCATAGATAGCTTGTGTTACATTAAACACTGAGTTTTACGGAATCGTGATATAATATTAATATTAATATTAAATATATATTGTTATAACCTTGATAATAAATTTGGTTGTACGAATAAAAATAAACAAATTTTTAAAATTAATTGTAAATATTTTTTATAAATAATATATATATATATATATAAGTACTCAGTTTTCCGTAATGTCTTTCAATTCATTGAAAGTACTTTTTTCCTCAAAATATTATTTCTATTTTTTTCGAAAAAATAATAAAATTAATTTTTTATTATTATGATGAATTTATTTTTAAAAAATATGATTCATTTTTAGAATAAACATGTCAAAATTATATAATATATAATTTATTTAATTATATGAAATGAATAATTTGTCAGTGAATAATGAAAAATACAGATTTTTATTTTAAAAAATCATTTTTATATAATGAATTTAAAATGATAAATATTGTTTAAAATGTTTTAAAATTTAAATTAGTCTAGTTTTTTTAAAATTATACAAATTTATGTCATTTGTATCAAATTCTAATTTTATTTTCATATTTAAACATTCTATACTTATGAAAATGATGTCTTTTGACTACTACTTTTTCCTCATGCCTGTGAGTTTGATTTTAATTTAAATGTTTCTACATATTTGAATGGAAAATGAAAAAATGTATTGAATATTTAAAACAATAGTATTTAACATTATATAATTTCAACACCATAATATTTTTTTAAAATGAATAGTAAAAATAGAAAATGTTAATTACCATTGTTAATGATAAAACATGTTTAGTCAGGGGTTAAGATAAAATAATAAGGTTTAAAATGACCTAAAAAAACTCTAAATCCCATTTCATGGACATATTAATACCTTATTTTCTCTATAGTTTTATAATTATCTATTTTGGATCCTTTTGGCATCTTTTAAATGTTTTTTTAAAAATTCAATGTGTGTCATCTCACCCACTTATAAAAGGAAACTCTCTCTCTCATCCGCTTCTCTATTCCATGAACCCTTGGTTTATACAGGAAATAAACAAATAATTTCCTTACATCCCTCACCCCTAAGAAACTCACCCCACCCCCACAACATAGAGGTTATATTTTTTTTATATTAAATCATCTTATTAAGTATTTAGGTGTAAACCTAAATAAGTTCTCTAAAAAATATATAAACTTATTAAATATCTATTTTTGTTTGATTTATTTTTCCATATCCTTTAAATACTATAAAAATATGGTGACGTGATACCAATATTATCTCCCATATACTGATATTTTATTATGTTTATGTAACAACCTATATTTCGATCATCTTCCTTCAAATGGGAAACAAAACTATAGATCGTGTGTACGATTGAAAACTACCTTATGAACCGATGTAATTTATTTTCTATCACCATATTTCATTTGTGGATATAATTTTTTATTAATAGATATGTATATATATTATATTTATGACATAATTACACTTCTTGAATTTTAATATCACATATACATTCTTACATTCCATTCTAGTGGAATACATTATTGTCGGTGATGTGTACGGTGGACTACCACCTTGTGGATTGATGTGATTAATGTTTCACATATGTTTTACATGGAATGTAATAATATTTATTTTAATATAAATATGTGGTATATATTTCATAATATTTCATCTTTAATGGAATTATACTATTAACTTACCTTTTGTTCCTTCCATTGAGAAAATGGAAACAACATGCATGTGTACGTACGACAGACCGTCTCCATGAACGATGTAATTAATTTTATATCTCTAAATTTTATCCATTAATATAAATATATATTTATGAAATATGTATTATAATTATATAATTGATAAAATTATGACGATTATGTATCATTTATCTATATAAATTATCTAAAATTTCCAAATCAAAACATATATGAAACATGGAAGTTATTACACGGAATACGACTTTTACAAGGAAATGTTAATAAAGGGATAAATAAATGTGATAAGTAAATATTATATTGTATGATATATATAATTATGGTTATATAATATACGTACAATAAATATATATTAATTATATTGGAGGTTCAAACATGTACAAATTATGTCAAGACATAAGGTATGAGATTTCAATTCTTTCTATTAATTATTGGATACATCTGCTATATTCACATCCCATTTATTTTTTATAGTTTATATAATTCTAATTTGACATTTTATATCATGAATATCAATATTTAAATTAATTTTTTTATTTAAATTGATTTTATTATTTCATCATAATTATCATTCAAATTTTATAAAAATGGTAAGGGTTTTTTGTGAAAATTTGTTTGGTTATTCGGGTTGATTATGGTTATGATTTTCATGATGAAATATGATAATATGGATCTCAATAAGAAAATGAATATTATTCACATATAATTATATTTTTTAAATAATTTTTTAATTTCATTTTACCCACATTATTTGTCAAATATTACAAAATAGAATTTTTAATAAAAACTGACATTATTTCACTCCTCTATCAAAAATCATATTTCTTTCATTTCCATTATTTTAAATTTTTTTAATGAAATTTTCTAATATTATAAATAGGTTTTTAAGTTATTTTAGACCATTTCTTATATTTTTTAAAAAAAATTAATGATATATTCTATTCATTTTTCGAATGGGGAAATTTTTACTTTTAACGAAAATGTTGAATAGATATTTTTTATGGTGAAAGGAATGAATGGAATTTTCAACCATCATGGACATTAAATATTTTAAAGGTTCATTTATATGATTCCAAGGATATTTTTAATGAAAATTATATACACAATTTTATGTGAAATTCTACTTTTGAAAAGTTGATTTTCAAATGTGGAATGGTCATTCTCCTAAATAAATGTTCCACGTGATATTTCAAAATAATTTTCCATATAAGATGAAATATTCTAATGTTAATTAGGTTTTACTTGGGATATGATCTAATGATACAATCCCTATTATTTTTCAGTAAGGTTTAAGTTAAGGAGGAAGAGATGTTTCTAATACTAATTAATTTCTAATGGTTCATGATAAGATTAAATGTTTATTAATGTAATTTATTTTATTTGGTTTTGATGTGATAACTATTTTATGATCTAGTGGAACACTAAATTAAATTTTTAATTTCCTGATTGTAGTTATATTATGACCATGGATGGTGGTTATGTTATAACCAAGGATGAGTGTGACTTGTATCTATCTCGAATTAATTATGTAAATATTTATATCTCATGAGATAAATGAAACTGTAATATTGAGTGATCTATGTTTTAGTAAGGGGATTCATCTTCTATGTTATTCTTGGGAGTTATCTATGACAAAAATGATGGTTTTTAGAGTAAATCAATTTTACTATGATAGTTTTTATTGAGATTATTTACTACTAAGGAAATAATTTTCCATTCATATTTTTATGACATAAATCATTGTCCTGTTCTAATTTTATTAACTCATTGATCAGGTTCAATTGTTCTACAATTATTTATGTCTCGTTAATTACCAATATTTTTTACTTGGCTCATGTTTATTATCTATGATATTATGATTATGTTTTTCAAATGTTATTCTCTGGTTCACAAACCCTAGGTTCATGTTATGTTTTTATATACCTTTTTTACCCTTACTAATAATCTATGATCACCATATTTTATGTCTATTTTTCTTAGGTTATGAAAAATTATATTTTGTATGATATGTTTAATAATAGTAATATTAATAAAAAATATAGTGGAAGATGATGTAGTTCACTAATAAACAGGTTGATTATATAACTATGTTTTGAAAGGCACAAAGTATAACACTACATGTTTTTAAAAAAATATTTCTTTCAATAAATTAAATTTATTTTATATATTTCGTTACATGAAACAATATTTTACTATTTCCCTACATGAAACATTTGGTTAACTTTGGTTAAGAACAACATAGAGTTGTAGGCAAACAGTTTTATATTATTAGTAAGGTTATTTAAACATGATTATTAAAACCTATTCATTGAATATAGTGATATTTATAGTAATAAATAATTTCTAAATATTAATTATAATTTATTTATATAAATATATCATATTTATAAAAAAATACATAATTTTTAGGATAGTATTTATTTTTTAAATGATAATATTTTCCCAAAAAAAATGTTTTGTATGAATTTTTGTGAATAAGAATAAAATAAATCTTTTAAAATTTTATAAAATTAAATTTATCAAGAAAAATTATTTTTTTCAAAACCTGATTAAAAATTTATCATATTTTGAATTATTTTTATTTTTCTGAAAAGTTTAATATTTTGATGAATACTGTAAAATTCTGATTTTTAACTTAAGAATTAAATTTTATTTAAATTATTAATAAATTTAAATTACATTTTAATGATTTTTTAATGTAAGTTTATTTTTATTATAAATATATTAATCTAATTTATCTTCTTTCAATAAATTTAATACTTAAATTTGAAGAAAAAACTCTGTAAACATTTGAGCATTTTCTCTTTAAAAACATTTTTTTATAACGTTTGTGGGATTAAATTTTTTTCAATATTCCCACTTCATTAAATTGAAATTTAACAAGAGGTTTATATATTTTTAATTGTAACAATTTATATTTTCAAATGATACCAACTTAATTTTTTACTAAAATAAATATTATCAATTGTAAAAAATATTTTCCATTGTAAAGATAAAAATGGATTTACTAGTGGTTAAACTAGAATGATAAGCTTAAAAAATAACCCATATTTTGTCCAAACCCCATTTTCTAGTCATTTTAGAACTTATAAACTCGTTTATTTATAATAATATATTTTTGATCCATTTTACATAAAAATTTTGTGGGTAGGATTATTTCTTTTAATAAAATTACAAGTATGGCCCTGACCTCACTTATAAAACGGCTACAACTTATACTCTATTACTCACATATTAAAACCATTTTAAAGTGGAAAACCTATCAAAATAACCTATTAACTTTTATAACCTCATCATATATGTCTTGTTTTGGTGAGATATCCAACATTGAAATAATTCTACTGCAAAGCAAAGGAGGATAACTAAAGAAGAGGTAATGTTCATCAACGAGTGTTTTTTGTTTTATTTATTCCTCCACAACCTACCACGGTGATATAATAATATCATTATATATCATATAATAATATTTTATTCTTGTTAATTTTATTATCTAAAATCCTCTTCACTTCAATCAATTGGGTTACAAAATCACCATTTGATTGTATGGTGGACTACCTCCTTATGAACATATGTCATTCGTTTTTCCAGTACCAACTCAAATGGTTGGATGTTAGGATGCATATAATGTATATATATGATATTTATAACATTTTTATACCTATATATTCATAATATAATAAATAAATTTTTTATATTCCATTTGGTAGGGGTACAATAACGTCGTTCTTTGGTATTGAGGACTACCATCTAGGGAAGTGATGTGATTCATTTTTCACCAACGATTTACAATAAAAATAAAAAAGGATAAATTTATTTCATATATTTCAATTAATTATGATATTAATTAAATATTTTTCATTATTAAACTATAATATATCATATCATTTCATTCATTTTAACTCACTAAAAAATGATATCATCTTTCGTGAACATCTGGACTACAACCTTCATAAAGCGATTTGACTCTATTTTCATTACCACACCACATGGATGAAATATATAAATATATATATAAAAATATGTCATTTATAGTTTTATAATCAGTCTATACTGATAAATGTTTTACCTAACCCCTTTCCATAATAGTGATTGAAGAATAGAAATGTCACTCATGTGTACATATGAACTAGCATCTCCTTGATCGTATCGTAATTAATTTCTAAAAACATATTTAATGATGATTATTATTATAATAATTGATGAATAAATATTATAATTATTTTACTAATATTATCCTTGATAGTATGTAATCATGATCAAAATAATAGGACTGAAAATAAGAAATCAAACCATACATGAAAAACATAGTCGTTATTACCCAAAACGTTATTTTAATAAGAAATTGTTAATAAATGGGTATTTAATGGACATGATTAAATCATTTAAGGAATGATATATGAAGGTATTGTTATCTAATATATATAATAGACTTATATTTATTAATTATGAGGTTCAAATATATAAGAAATAAGTTGAGACTTAAGGTAATGGATTTCAAGTCTCTCTTCTATTTCATTGAGATATAAGAAAAATCACCACTATTTATTATTTTGGGTGTATATATTGACCCTTTTAGATGTTATATACTTAATAACATTAGTTTCATCATATTTAATGTTTAATATGAGTTAATTCTTTATTTTGGATTATTAATCAAATATTTACTAAATTAACAAGGGATTATTATCCCTGATTTCCTTCATTGAGATGTGTATTATGATAAGAACACATATATTTTCATAAGGTGTATATAGAAACCCTTTGACATGTAATATCATGAGATTATGTATTCTGATTATATTTTAAGATTCATTTTATTTTACTCCTTCACAGACATTATGATTCAATGTTTCTAATGTATTAATGATTTTATATTACAATCTCATAGTTTATCAGGACTGTTTTTTATTATGATTACAATGATAAAATATTATAATAAATCAATAAATAAACACATTAATTTTATTATAATATAGTTATTCATTAAAATTTCAAGTAATAATTCCATTTTTATTACTTTTTTACTTATAATAATTGATAATTGTTTATCATGAAAATATAACTGTATTTTTAACTTTGTTGGGAAATATTTCATCAACTAAAACCATGTTTTCTGAAAATTAATTCAAAAATATTATTTAAACCAAGGATTTTTAAAATAAATTGTTACCCATTATTGACTTTTAACCAAATAAATTTGAAAGGAATATTCATATCTCTTTCCAAACAATTCCATTTTGTATTTTACCAGAAATGTAAAAAAGAGTCATTATTTTTAACATGCATGAATGGAATGGTATTTCCCTATGTCATGAAAAATCAATGATTTCAAGATCCCATTATAATTTTCCATGATTTTTTCAAATAAAAACAATTTTTTAAATTTTTATAAAATTTTTATCTTTTAATCAAATAGTTTTATTTTGAAAGGTATTTTTAAAGTGTTTTTTGTTATCAAAATCATTTTTGAAAGAGGAAATTATATTTTCCTAAAGAAAAGTTTTAAATTATTTTTAAATATTTAGTTATTGGTTTTTGATTTTATTTTAGAACAAAAAATATTTTCAATGTTTTTATGTTTTAATAATATTTTCTCATAGAGAAAATGATATTTTCATCAATAAAATATTTAAATAATCATTAGAAATCATTTTCTTTCTAATATGACATATATTAATGTTACTTATGATTCATTATAGATATGATCCCAAAATACCATTCCTATTCATTAAATAAATGGTTTATGTATATAATGACATGATATTTATAAAACATTATTCTTTTTTCCATGGGTTATACTATGATAAAATTCTTATTAAACCCATTTCTCTTCTATGGGATACACTATAGAAATTTTTTTATGAAAAATGAATTATTTTCCATGGTTTATGATATGATAAAATAATGAAATGATTATGAAACCTATCATTGTTCCCTATCTTATTCAATAGTGAAATGTTTACGAAAGTCATTTAATATCATTGGTTATGATATGTTTAATTATTTATTATATTGTGACACAAAAATATATGATTTTTGTTATGTGATGGGTGGGACCTATATCTACCTCTAATGAATTGGGTAATGAGAAATGTTCTATGCGATTAGAGGGTACATGGGTTTTTTCCCTAGCATGAAACAGATAGTACCTTAATGGTTTTCGAAAGACCATAAAATAGGGCACACTGGTGGTCTATTCCAACCCTATGTAGGTATACAGGTGGTTATCCCAAGCATAACATGTTCTGAATATCTTCGTGGGTATCCATGAAATAATATTTTTTATGCTTGTGTATGTTCGAAAAATCAATTTCATATTATAATGTTAGGCTCTCATGAATCATGTTTTTTGATTTCTTTATGATTCATGTCTTATGAACTTCTAATCATTATTCCATGAATCAATTTATTATCTTTGATAATAAGGTTTTGGTTTTGAGTTGTTATACTAATGTTCTCATATACTCATGTTCATTTTATGACTATGTATCTCCTTTATTTATCTTTACTAATAATTTGAGCTGACACTTTTTTATGCTTCCTTTCCCATGGATATAAATAATGGTTTTATATAGGGTATGTATATGAGGAGTAATAAATGGGAAATTTTTTGTGAGAATAATTTAAGATCATTCACCAATTTAGAATATTATGTACCTAGTCTCCAAATACACAAAACTATTATGGCCCATTGTCTTCTGTTTTTGTAATTTATTGAATATTTATCTAAAAAGATGTAATATCTATGTAGAAAATCCTAGATCCTTATATTTGGAATCAAAAGAATGTATTATTTAAACATTATAATTTATAATGATAAAACTATATTGATATTCCTATAGAAATTTTGATAAATTTTTTAAGGGATGACTCTAAGGGTGAGTCTGAGGATGAGTCAAAGAATAGGAAAATATCCTAGAATTTTGTTAAGGGATAGAGTGTGTAGTCACCAAGAAATTATATCCATTTTTGGAAACTAAAAGTTGATGTGGATTTAGAATGGAGGTACATAGCGGTAATAACCCTAAAAAGCGAACATTTAGCTAGACTCAATCATTATCTGGGGAACAAAATTGGGCCTTGTCTCACACCTAGTTTGACACTATCGAGAGATATGATTTAGAAATTTAAAAACTATTTATGAAACATCAGGACAAATTTAAATAAATGATGATTATGTATGAAATAGGATAATCATACAATTCCATATATTAAAAAGGTTTTAGGGTTTATAAATCACATATGTTATTTTTCATAATCATGGAGTTCACTTTTGTAATTTTCGTTACTCATACTATGATTTTGGTTTTTGTCAATAGCTGGATCTTAAAAGACCCACATTAATGCTGAGTGTGATGAAAAATATAGTGATTTTACTATGGGAAACCAATCATTATGTGAGATATAATAAAGTATATTATTTATTCTTTTAAACAACTTTCTCAAGCTATGAATCATACGATACTTCAAAACAAGAAAAAGAGAAGATAAAATTCTATTGAGTCCTTCATAAGCCATTTTCCACTATATTTCATTGGGTTTTATGATCCACTAGTTTTTGAGTAATCGATCAATATAATTGAAAATATATTTTCCTTCCTCTAGTTTTTGGTGTAGGGGAAAGTTATTTTTTCTATAATTTGGAAGGTGAATCAGATTAATGGTTGACACTTATCAGGAATCCGAGGCAAACAGATTCAATTGAATCTATGGATTGGGATGATATCATGATCTTATTTTTCAATAAGTAGTTTCCTAAAATTATTTTTAAAAATATTTTCAAGGAGTTCATTGAATTAAAGAAAAATTTTGATGATTCTGTTGGTGTTTGTGAGGGATATTTTACAAGAATTATGATGTACAAGTATGATATTATCATCAAACATAAAATTATGGTTGATCCTTTCTTATGTGGCATAAAAGATGTCTCCAAAGGTATTTATATATAATATCCTTTAGTAGATATGAATATATTATTTAATATAGTTTCTATGGGGATTTGAAGGATTGAGTTACGTATCAATCCCATTATTTTTATATGAAGAGAAAATTTTAATTCAAAGAAAACCTAATAACCACAGAGTTGAGAAGATTTTATTTTCTTTGTGATTAGTGTTTGGTAATAATCATGGAGTAAATTTTCTAAATGGGATTACTAAGTTTTTTACTTGTGAATGGAATATCATCATGAATATTAATTCCAAAGGGATGGGAATATGCTAGTGATTGATGAGTGTAATGAGAAAGATCTATAGAATTCACCTCCAATATATCAGGGTTTCAATTGAAACTATTTTGGAAACTATACTAAAAAGTTCCCAAATATGAGGGTTAATAATGATAATCAATCCCAAAAACCTCTTAGGATAATTAATAAAGGAAAATCTTATGAAATCACAATGGTTTAAGTGAATCATAATATTTAAGGAATATTAATTCAACCCTAATTAGTTTTAAATTTCATGTATGACATTGTATGAATGTGCCCTTTCAAAATATTTTTGTTCATCCGTTTGATATATTTTATCTTAATATATCCCCCTACAATAATTATGGAATAATGAAATGATTTTTACTATTCTACCATAACAAATTTTAACCCGAACATCCTATAGAAATGGTTATGTATAAGATAAGAGATTACTTAAGGAATAAAGGGAAAATTATTTTGAAAGTATTTTTGTCTCCCAATATGATTAAATAAAGTATTTTGGATACCATCATGGGTCTATGATTTTAATATTTATCATAAATTTAAAGTAATTAACACCCCTCTTGAGGTTTTATGTGATAGGTGATTACCAAGATTATGGATATTTTAAGAGATATTTAGGGAAATGCAACTAATTGGTTTTGTATACAGTGGAAAATTTATTTTAGGAGGAATTAATATAATATTTGTGGACTTATGACTAAATCCAATGGTAACCTTTAGGGTTTATCAAAACATCATAGTTAAGATAATTATGGGTTATGGTGGATAACCTTACAATGTCACATACCCCGTTTCTGTAAGAGAATATTTATATTTTGAGGAGATTTATAGGATATAAAATAAGGAAGTGGTATGTTTTTATGATGTACCACATTTAATTATATCTTATTTGGATTCAATTATTACCTTGAAATATTAGTGAAGTATTCTTCCAATCATGATAGAGATTTGAGTTTCAACATATAGAGAACAATTAAAACCCTATAGAAAGTGCTAGTATCTTCACCAATGGATTAGAAAGTCGATTAGATCACACATTCATCTTGTTATGTTTCCTTTTAACTATTAATTTCACATGGGATTTTTGATGGAGCCTTATTAAGACATTTATACATACTAGAATGAACTTGCCGAAAGAATGCTATTAGGCCCTGATAAAGATGACAGGATGGCATAGAATAACAGTTCTATTTAGAAACATGTATCTAATACCCAATGTGGATAGAAATTATATATTTATAGTCATCTATGTGGTATAGAATTGGAAGTTGTTTAGAATCTGTTTCAATGAATTTCAAAGTGGAAGAAAAGATATGGAAAAATAATCTATGTATATATCATTCTAATCAAAATACATAATCCAATTGAGATAGTATCTCATCATTTTTTTCATCCTATAAACCACTCTCAAGTGCACAATTTTTTTTCTTGTATCTCTCATGAGTAAGTATATACATGAAACATCACATGTACTAAACTCATTGTCTATACCACTAGAGCATGATATTTCAAACAAGTAACAACCGGTAGAGATTTTAGAACTAATAAAGAAAGTTCTAAAAATTAATTCCACTCGCATGATCAATTTTTTTTGTGAAACCACTAGAATATGGAATATACATGGGCACCAGAGGATGAAATTAGGTATAATTATCACCAATTATTTGAATTAATGTGAAAAAATTTCATGGTGAAAGCTATTTTCAGGGTGTATAATGTAACAACATGAGTTTTTATCAATTACTATTCTTTAATCAATTAGATTTATTTTTTAGCTTTCATTACATGAAACAAAAATTTAATATTATGATACAAACCACAATGTGTTATCTTAAGTTAAACACAAAATTGTATTTTAGTAAAACTATTTTATATTATAAGTATATGTATATAAACATTATCGTTATAACTTATTGATTTAATATAGAAATAAGTATACTAATAAATAATTTCGAAATATTAATTAAAAATCATTTATATAAATAAAACATATTGATAATAAAATACATAATTTTAATTTAAGTCTATATATTTTTAAAATTTAACATTTTCTCAAAAAAAGGTTTTCATGTCTTTTTGTAAAAAATACTAAAAAAAATTCTTTACACTTTTAGAAAATTATTTCTAGAAAATAAAATTAATTTTTTAAATCATAATGTTAAAATAATCTTAGGGTGAATTTTTAATATTTTTATGAAATGTAATTTTTTTTTCTAATAGTGAAAAATACTTAATATTAATTGTAAACTACCTATTCATTTAAATTATTTATCAATGTAAATACGATTTTAACTATTATTTTAAAGACAAAATAGTTCAATTATATGTCCATTAATCTATTTTAGTTCATTTAAATCAATTTCATATTCAATTTTGATATAAAAACATTGTAAACATTTGAACATTTTATCCTTAAAACCTTGATTCCTCATCATGTTTATGGGATTAATTTAAAATTAAATTTTGGCACTTATGTGAATGAAAGTTGGAAAAAAAAATGCATTCAATATTAAGAACCAGAATAATTTGAATTATCTAATATGTTCAACATAATTTTTTAAAACAATTAACAGTAAAAAAATTAAAAATTATTTTCCATGGTTAAGGTGAAAATAGATTTTTTGAGGGAATAAAATAAAAATATAATTGTAAAAAATGTACCAAAATAGGTAAAAAAACAAATTTTATATGTATTTTCCTAACCCAGTGTCTACTTTACTAGACCCCAATCTGATGGGTCATGTGGCCTCGATCACAGTTCTACGTATGCCACAGGCTCATCACTAGTTATGTTAGTCAAAAGGTGGTATAGTGGTAATGGTACACCCTTGTATCTGTGTGGAACAAAGGATAACAATAAGAAGATTACAATAGAAGAAGAATGGTATATGAAAACACTGAATTTGAAGATAAGAAAACCACATTATCATAATAAGATACAACATATATAAAAAATATGTAGTAGAAGAATAAATTTCAGAGGAACTAAATCATAATATAAAATACTACTAGGAACTGTCATATACATGGATGTATGAATTGATGATATACACAAAGGGATTAAGGGACAATAATATACTATATTATTTAAAGAAACAAAGATAAAAAAATTATACTACACTAGCATCTCAAGAATATGCTAGGTCCAATACTCATATGTTCCATCTATAACTAAACCATATCAAGTGTCCATAAAAGAGCGCTTTTCTGGCCCATAAATGAAGAAAAGTAATTTACTCGTGTAAAAAAGGTGGACCAAGTATAGCGTGTGATAAAATCACAGTATTCAATGACCAATAGTGTCTATTTGTAATCCAGGTGATGTAAATAACAACATTAGTGTGTAAGAGTATACAAAATAAGAAATAATGATAAATAGATTACCAGCCTGCCCATATTCCCCAAGGTCACTTGGAGACTCAACCTATTTTGTCTCATGGCCAGGATGTGTTTCTAAATAGTTACTAAATATATTAATATTATAAATATAACATGTATATATATTTCATCCACATATATGGACTAAGTATTTGAGGACATAACTATACATATTCTTAGAATAATAGGTGTTGGCTAGACCAGGGCATAGCTCAATCATCCATAACCATTTTGAATGATCCCATAAGATCATGAAAAAGGATAAAATCCCTACATAAAATAATTAATTAGAGACCTCATGATCATGACTTCAGAAGGTGGGGGTTTCATAATGCTGAAACTTGAAACAAGGGACGTGGTGTGTCATACCCACTATCAAAATACTGTCAAAGGTGTGAGATATTGTTCTCAAATCCTACTATAAGGGAGCTTGGAATGTCATTCCAAATAGAACCTATATCATCATTCCATATCATATATCAATTTCCTAATAATATTTATAATAAAATCCATGACGTATTTTCTATCATGCATTTGATTATACAATCCCAAATACAAATAGTTCAATAAAAATAATATAAATCATTTCAGAATGAATTAAATAATTAGCATGGAGTTGACACCATTTTTACAAAATAAAAATTAAACCATTTAATTCATTTAATTAAGGAAACTCATCATAAAAAAATTATATCAATTTAATCAATCCATTTAATAAACAAAAACCTCATAATTAATTTTAAAAGGCTCAATGATTAACTTAGAAAGTTCCATTATCAATTATGGAAAAAAAAAACAAATGAAAATTCTATTTATAAGTCAGGACAAAACCATAGGAGGTGTCTAGGGTTTATTAAACTTCAATATGGAAGAGGTAATTATAATTTAAATGCAATATGAACACTTATGAGGTGTTATTGGAATTTAATCTATTAATTATATATGGATCTTCAAGTCATCACACCTACGGGTTGTCCATGATGTAGGTAATGATACGATAATTACTTAAAAATGATCCTTGGGGGTATGAAAATGTTCATATATCAGTTTAGAATTACAAAATACATTTTTAAGGCAATGTGCGACAAATGATCCTTGTGGACTATGATTGTGTTATCCATAAGGATGAATGACATATGATGTCTTCCTTGATCAGTTTATTCTACTCTAAGAGAGTTGAGAATAGATATATTGGCCATATGGTATTTACATTAACTATATCCAAGGTCACATGATTTCTTGGAAAATGTTAAAATATGAGAATTCATTTTTTTTATATGATTCATACTAGTGAATAGAAGTATAGTGATTTGTGTGTTTGGTGGAGATCACTCTAGATCCCTTTATAGCTTGAGTAGAATTGATAATTTGATAGAGTCTTCCCTTTGATTATATATGTGTATCTAAATATTCATACATTGTTTCAAAACTCTAAGGGTCCATCGGGTCATACATTCAAGTCGACTAAAATGGGATTGATTTTCACTCATAATTATACTTTAAAGGTGTCAATGACTTAATCCAAAAATATTTTTTTAGGGATTTATAAGATATTCCATATAATTTTATATAAGGCGATGTTAATGATATCTTTACGATACAGTTTTGGAATATATCTATAATGATTTGTATATATGGTTTCACATGTTATTATATAAGACACAATATTAGGTGAGATGGTAAAGAATCTATTAGGATTTAGAAGAAGTGGTAGACTTATTAGAATATTCACTACTTCCTTGTACATTTAAGTGAAGTATATATATGGCATTAAAATTATGATTTTCATACTCAAAAATTATTAATTATGTAGTGTACTTGGCCGTACCAAAATAAAGCTGTTATCTTATTTATTAAATTGGAATAAGATACAAGGAATTTCATCCCAAAGAACCAGATATTTTAGTAATCTTGGTAAAGTAGTTGTATTTTAGAGTCTCTCATTAAAATTGGAAACCAAAAATAAAACATAATTATTTTTCAAGAATAACATTATTCCCTCTTGAATATCCTTTAATGTAAAATCTTGAGTTTTTTAAATAAAACACTATGATTGATAGCCTAAAATATATTACACATAACGCTTAAATAAAGAACTAAATATTATTATTTAAATGTAATAATTAAAACCTAGTCATTACATTAGTGAGTATGAATTGGAATAAATAATTTATTTAATAAACATGAAGTTCCAACATAAAAATCTATTCATGGTAAATTATTAAAAAAATATAATATTGTAATTTTATTCATCATAAATAAGTTTTCATCAAAATGGGTTTTCTTGATTTTCGTGAATGAATATTATAATTAAATGTTTCCTATTTTATAAAAAAATATAAAAATTAATTTCATTTTTTAGGTCAATATTATCTAAGGATAAATTTTTGATAATTTAAAAAAAATATTAATTTTTAAATGAATAATAAAAAATACTAGTTTTATTTTGAAAACTTTATTTTATTTACATTTTAAATTTTTTTTATTTTTAGAATTTTATTAGATAATTTTAATTTAAAATAATCTCATTATTGTTTTTGAAGTTTATTTAATACTCTAATATATTATAAAATAATTCTATATTTAAAAATGGAATTTTTATGAAAAAAATTACCTTCATCCATATTTAATGTTAAATAAAATTTATCCTATTATGTTTTTTTAATATAGAAAAATGGAATCAATATTTTGAATTGGATGTTTCAAATTTAATAAATAGGTTCCTTTTACATTTGGTCAATATGAATAGTATTTTCTCTAATTTTTGTTACAATGTTTAAGGATAAATTGGGTAATTAAGGATAAAAATAATATTATAAATATTATCCAATTACCTTAACACTTGTCCCAATTTTATTTTATGAGTATATTTCAATCCAAATAATCCATTGGCCTAATTTCATTCTTCTTGGACTCACTTAGTTAAAATTAAGTCTTATATAGTATTTTATTTAATGAGATGTCAAACTTGTCAGACTAATTTATTAATAGGTATTTTATTTTAATATATATTTATCTAGAAGCTATGTTCAATCATAAATATTATTTTGAAATATAAATATTCATATTTAACCTGGAAATTTTTTTGCCAATTTTTATAGAAAAAATAACTACCATAATGGATTTCACCACAATGATAAGGTAATTTCTACACTAATTGAAAAATAAAATAAATGAAATTAAAAATATTAAAATGAATATATTTTTTGATATTAATGTTGATCCCAAAATTATTTAGATAAATACGATTTTTATAAAATATAATATAATTTTCTCCCCTAATTTTAATATTTTATTATATTTTAAAGTCACAGTAATGAATAGTTACAACATTGACTATAATGATATTTCATGTATATAATATCTTACTGAATTAATAAAAAAAATATTGAAATATTAAATAAGGAAATATTTGATGATATATTATCTATAATTCAATACAATTCATTTAATGGTTTTTCTATTATATTTGGATCTAGAATTTTCTTATTCTATTTTAATATTTTGAAAAATTACAAAAGAGACTCTCATCTAAATTATAAAAGGTCACCCCTTCCTTCTTTTAAATTAACAAACATGGGCCTTTTAGGTCAACCACTCATTGAATAATTATCTTATACATTTATCTAGTCACATTCTAGATGTTCAAGTCTCACTAGAAGACCAATTCCATGTTCCTTAATAGAATATTCAAGGAGGTGAAATTCAAGAGGTAATTTAATTAACCCACCTCTCATAGTTTCATTATGTGTTCAACCATCTCTTCACCTAATTCATCCATAAAGGAGTAATAATTTCATTATCATGTGTAAACTGCATTTTTTTATTCTAATTTTATATACTCTATCTATCCATTTTCTCATATCCTCTTACTCAGTGAGACAAAACCATTGTCAAAATAATGAAAGTTAACTATATCAGTGGATAATGGGTTTTCATTTTACATTATCACCTTCTAGGATAGTCATAAAACAATTAAAATGATTAAATATTATTTTAATAATTATATTGAAACTTATTTATTTTTTTAACTAATATATTGATAGGATATTAAATAAAATGAAATTAATTTCATGTTGGTCAGAAAAAGTGCCAAGATAAGCTAAAAATTATCAATAACCATTAATCAAATGAATAAATCTCATGTCATAATGAAAACTTATATATGGGACCATTTAAAAATATATATGTGCATTAATATCATATAATTTCACTTGTGGAGTACTATTACCAATTGATAATAACATCTATAAATGAACAAAAGTTAGAACCACAAAATCAATGCGTGTAAAATAGTGAAATTTATCTTTATAAGTCCTTAGAATATAAAAAATGTACATAATAGATAATATATGAGTATAATATGTTACTAATTCTATAATTAATGATGCTAGTTTTATTGTTATGTACATTAACTACAAGGGGATAATTCATTCGAACATAAGTTAGGGGACTATTTCACTAACAAAATGGCATTTATAATCTTTTATGTGTTTATGCTATAAATATTTCTCATTCATTTCCATGTTTAAAATTTATTTTGATTAATTTATTTTTATTTACAATTATTTTTTAAGGCTAATTTTAAATATTTTCTCAATTTGTTTCAAAAATTCATCTTTTCCAGTTTTTTGTATAGATGGTTATTTTAAAAAATCTAAATTAATGTTTATATTTAAAAAAATTAAAAAAAACTTTTTTAACATATAGATCATAAGAGGATTTCCTAGCATTCTTGAAACAATATTTTTTTGATAATTAATTTACAAGGATAAGTGCTTATTTTCAAATAATTTTTTTTACTTATTATGTGTGCAATATTCTTTTAAAATAAGTGATTTTCCATGAGGTATTTTTTTATAATACAACTATTCATGTTTTATGATTATGTTATAGTTCTTTGGAATTGCCAATGATGACAGGAGGTTCCAATATAAACCAATGTTTAGTGGTTCCATCATATCCCTCTGATTATTTGGGAATGTTAGAAGTTTATTATATAGTTAATCCCAATGTAACTGTGATGTTTACTCTAATTATAATGGTGTGGGTTATTCCTAGAATAACTGTGAGGGTTATTTTATGGTGGCCATGACTTTTAAATAATATGTAAGACTGAAAATGATAACCCAATTAACATATATGATTTATATTATTCTTGTTATGTTTCTATAGAATTATCATTTTTCATAGGGTGTGTTATTGGGTTTATGTTCAAAGGAACATATATGTTACTCTTCAAGGGTTAAAATGATAAATTTTTGACAAATTTACCATGAGTGTATCTTGTTATCAAAGAAGCCTTTATGGGTTTCATTTTTCCTTTTTCAAATATTTTATTAAATGTTTAATAAAAACTATTTTGTATGAAAATGTGGTTACTAGGTAATAAAATTTTTATTTTGTACCAAAAGATCATTTTGAAAATGGATAATATTTATAAGTATTCAAGAAGTAATGGTTTCATTACTTATTTTTATATCCCTTAATGATATTTATTTTATAATACCATGTTTTTTAAATGATTTTCACCATTTTAAGGGAGATTATGGAAAATGATTATATTGAGGATAAAATTTTGAATAATTATCATGAAAACAAATCATGATTTATTTTTAATAATTTATTTTTGGAAGAAATGTATAATAATTTGAGGTATCCCAAATTTACAATATGTGTTTTTTAATTTATATTAATAACTTAATTCTCTAAAATTATAAACCTGAAAAGATCCTCAAATTTATGAGAATAATTTCTTGACTTAAAACTCAAGATTATATATTTTTTATGTTTAGGGGCCTATAGTTGGTATCAAAGGAAGTATTTAGAAAACATTAGATATTGGGACTTCTGGTCGAACATAAGTTATGTTTCTATGAATATTATTCTAGAGCAATTCTTTTTTATAAATTCATTAGATTAAGTAATGATAGTTACAAATGTATGGAAGAGTATATATGAAAACATTTCAATCTATTTATGAAAACTTTAATGAAATAATTATATCTAACTAAGGCCCTTATGACTGTGAAACTTTTTTAAACATACCACTCTCCTAAAAAATGTAGTATTAAATATCAAACACTTCCTTTATAACTTGATAAAACAATAGTTCATGGGTTCCTTTTAATAAAATATAAATTTCATAAATTTATTATTTAAAAAAATAAATAAATAGCATCTAGTGATTTTAAAATATTTAACCCACTCATAGGACAATGAATAAGCTTATTATTTCAATATAGGTTCCAATGAAGGATACCCTCATGCATCCAATTTATAATTAGTTTTAACAACTAGTCTTATTTGTCATACATGTGGTATTTTAAAAGGCCCCTTTATTTAATGTCTCAAAAAAACTCATTACGAATGTGTTATAAAAATCCATCTTTTATTAGATGTTTTGAAATTATATGTCACACAAAAAGATTTTCCAAAATTATTTCCCTTCTGAAATGAACACAACCCATGTGGAACATAGTGAATTTGGAAAATGGATGCAAGTGGATTTAAAGATACTCCCATTAATTATTTTAATGTGTGGAACTTTTATCTACGTGATCAAACTAACAATGGAATCGGGTGGGAACTATGATAATGGTGTAATATTATTTCTTGTTTGCAATTTTTTAATTAAATAATTGGTGTTGAGATGTCAATGTTGAGATATAAAAGACATTTTGAATTAAAAATTACTGATAATTATGTTTTGGGATACAAAATCAATGGCATATGATAACCTTTGAGGGTAAAAAACTCTATTAAATTAATTAACTCTACTTTCAAGTAAGTTGTTTCCATATATTCTTTGTATAGGTCCTAATGAAATCCCTCAAATCTAGGAAAATTATTTTGAATGAAAACAATTATTCATTTAATTTTCATATATAGAAAACAATAGCCTTTTAACGTATCACATTTTTGTGATTTTGGGTGATTAATTTTATTATTAACATGCTCTATATCACGCATTATCAATCTATGAGTGTTATTTTTATCTTTATTGTACATATCGTTCTATTTAGAAACATAGTATGTCTCACCTTAGGCAACCTTCTTACTTTTTTTCTCTCTTATCAGGTGAATGTTCTATTAATTATTTTTCTAATGAGGGATTTAAAAAAATGTATTTGGAAAAATCCAACAAATAGTTTTCAATATAATGTTAAAATTATGAGGATTTAGTTTATTAATTGGGTGTATAATGGAGAATAATCATATTTTAAATGAAATCACTATGTTCAATAGCATACAAGATACTTCACATTGAGGTTAATTGAACAACTAAATATTATTATTTAAATTTGACCATTATTAAAAAGAAATTAAATTATTATGTTTGAATAGTAATAACATATTTATGAAATAAATTTATATCTATAACTCAATACCATTGTATTGAAATATTATTATAAAATACGAATATAATAAAATAATTTTAATCTTTAGAAAATTCTTTTCTTCAAAAATGGGTTTTCTTATTTTTCAAGAATGTATATTATTATTTACATATTGTTTTTTTATAAAATTTATCTATAGAATTAATTTTATTTTTTTGTTTCAAAATGTAAAGGTTATCTTAGGATCATTTTTTTATATTTTTATGAATGTTTTAATTTTCCAATGAAAAATTTAAAATACTGGTTTTGTTTTAAAAACTGTATTATATTTGCATCGAAAAATTATTTTCTTGAAGAGTATAAAAATATTATTATTTTATATAAATATAGAATAATATAATTATGGGTTTTGAAAAATAATTTGTACTTTAATTTAGTATAAAAACATTTTATATTTAGAAATATAATTTTTTTCTTAAAAAACATGTTTTCATTCCATTTTTATAGTTTAATGTAAAATTAAATTTTCCTAATTATGTGTTTAGAATTATGAAAATTATATTACATATATTGAATCATAATTTTAAAATTTAGTAAATAGATCCATTTTATTTTTAGATAATATAAATAAAAATCTTAATAATTTTTATTACAAAAATTAATAGTAAATATGGTAATTAAGGGTAAAAATAATATTATAAATATTACTAAAGTACATTAACACTTTTTCAAAAGTTATTTTTTGAGTATTTTTTCATAGAATGCATTTTTGGGTTTAATTTATGACCACTTGGAACCAATTGGGTAACATTAAGGCCCTTATATTATTTTATTTTATGAAAAATCAAACTTGTCACACAATTGTTTTAGTATGTATAACATTTTTAATATATTGCCATATAGAAGCTATGTTCACCCAAAAATTGAATTCAGAAATATAAAATATTAATATTAATAATGGTTATTTATTTATAATTTTTTGGGAATAAAGAATTATCTTAATGTCTTGTACAATGATGATATAGTAATTATAAAATTAATGGAAACACAAATAAAATAATTTAAAATGTTAAAATAAAAATAATTTGTGATATTAATTGTGATAGAAGAACAATTTAGATAAAAATTAATTTTTTGGATATAATAAAATATTTTTCTTTAATTTAAATATCTTTTTATGTTTTTAGATTAATGGTAATGAATAGTTTCAAATTTTACAATAATAATATTTCATGAATATAATATTTTAATAAAATATAAAAAATATTAAAAATATTAAATATTTTCATATTTGATAATATATGGTCTAAAATTCCCTCCCAAGTTCTTTTAATATATTTTTTGGAAATATTTGGCTCTAGAATAGACTTAATATTCTTTATTATTTTTTGAAATTCCAAAAGATCCCCTCACCTCAATTATAAAAGGTAACCCCTTACATCATATCTATTCACTCCCCTGGTCCTTATAGATCATCCATACACATCACAATTATATTCTCCCCTCCAACAGAGACATTATATAGGTTTTGGTCATAACCCGAAGGCTAATTCCATGTTCTTTAAGGGCTCCTTAAATGAGGTGATATTCAAGAGGTAAATTTCTCAAACCTCCTCTCTTAATTTCTATTATTTTTATTCTTTCTATTTACCCCATTCATCCATAAAAAATAATAAATCTAGTATAATTTATATAATTTAATGTTTTAATTATTTTTTCATATATTATATCGATCAATTTTATCATATCCTCTTATTCAATGAAATAAAATCAATGTACAAATTAGGGCTATTAATCGTCTAAGTGGAAAATAAGTTTTCATTTTTCATTAAAACCATAAATTCTGGTCATAAACTATTATTATGAAAAATAATCATTTAATAATAATTTAATAACTTATTTCATGTTCAATAACATGTATACAACCATGACATTAAATATAATGAAACTAATTCGTATTGGATGGAAAAAATACCTAAATAACAAAATAGTTATAATTAACATTTTCTCAAAATAATAATCCAAATTTTAGAAGAAAAAATGATATATCTGATCATCTAAAAAAATTAATTTTCATTACTACCTTTTAGTTTAACTTCAAATGTACTATTACCTTTTGAAAATGACATCCATAAATATACACATGTTAACTGACCATGAAACCATATAACGAATGCTTTTAGAATGGTGATATTGATCTTTATAACATATCAAAATTGCCATAAATTAACTTAATAAATAAAATAAGGGTGGAATAGGTTATGAATTACATAATTAATGAATCTAATTTTATAATCTATTACATTATTATGAAGTGAATAACACATTAAAATATAAGTTAAGGGACCCTTTAACTAAAATACATCATTTTAAATATTTTAAACATTTATTTTATAAATATTTATCACTCATGGACAGTCTATTAAAACCATTTTTATGAATTTATTTATATGTAAATGAATATTTTTAGAATATAAATTTATACTTTCTATCATTTGTTTCAAATAATGATTATTGTAATAATCTATTTAAGGTACATTATTTTGAAAATCATAATTACATGTACTTTTTTAAAAATAAAAAGGGAATGGTTTTTAACCAACCATCAATGGTAATATTTTACTAATTTTAAGAAATTCTATTTTATTGAGGATTACATTAAAATATTACAAGGCTATTTTCAAATAAAATTATTTCCATTATATGTGCACAATAGTCTTTTAAAATAAGTTATTTTCAGGGGGGAATTTTTTTATGAAGAATGTATTCATGTTTTATTATTATGTTATAGATCTTGATAATTTTTTATGAATATGGGTGGTTAGGTTATAAAATAATTATGGGTGGGTCCATTGTATGCCTTCAATTAATTGGGTATGTTTTATGTTAACCGTATGGTTATTCCAAATATAACTATGATGGTTACACTATTTATAACATTTAGGGTTATGTCATGTATAATTGTGTGGGTTATTTTAGGGTACATGTGGGGGTTGCATCATAAGAAAGTATTATAATTATTCTCCAACTTATATATATGATATATTTTATGCTTTAAATGTTTCTATAGAAATATGATATTTTCAAATGGTATGTTATTGTGTTTACATTCCATGAAATTTTTATGCCACTCTTCAAGGGTGAAAATTATAATTTTGGGAAAATGTTTTCCTAAGATTTTCCTGTTTTCATATAAAATTTTATTGTTTTTATATTTTCAATTGAGACTACTAATATAATTGTTTCATGATAATATTTGAGAAATAGAGTTGTTTCTAGGATTAATAAAATGATTACTTTGAGCCCACAGTTTATTTTGAAAATGGAAAAGTTTCTAATGTATTCATGGATTAACATTTTCGTTCCATATTTTTATGTCCCTTACTAAGATTTTTGTACTCATCATATGTTTTTTTAAAAAAATTATAGGTTTTAAGTGAGAATAAAGACAATTATGAGTCTAATGAAAAACCTTTTATGAATTATTATTTAAATAAATCACATTTTATTTTATATACTTTTGTTTGGTTGAAAAAATAGATATTGCGTTTAAGTATCATACATGGAATATATGGTTTTTTATGTAAGAGTTATGAACAAATTCTCTAAAACACTAAACCTGAAATGATCTTTAAATCTAAGTCAACACATTATTAACATAAAAATTAATGTTATGTGATGTTTATGGTCGGGTACTTACATTTCACATAAATTATAGTACACATCATGGAATCCATGAGAAAAGAAACAAAAAATGGGTGAACTCAAATTCTAAGGAATGATGATGTAAAGTGGAAGATATCATGAATCAATAAGAATTATCAATATGGGAAGTTAAATGACTAATCCCATGATCCATGTATTCAATAAAATGAGAAGGAACTGAATATTAAGATAATATAAATACAAATATTGAAAGGATAATAATAAATAAGGAAAGGTAAATAACTAAAAACACATTCCATTTAATCAATAACCTGACTATCATAATTAGATAAAGAATAATAAATATGGAAATGTACATAACTAAAAACACATTAAAAATTTTCAATAATTGAGAATAAAATGTTTCTAAAGATAATATCATTGTGAAAATATCGTTGAATAGATAATTAATTTGTTAATGAAGGATATTATTAATTAATGGATTTCATGAAATTAGGATCATAATACCTCTAACGTTAATCTCTTTCATAAGACAGTTTAATACTAATATATACAAACTCATTTACATTGTGCAACTTATTTTATTAATACTTTCTAATTCTCTTAATTCGACTATTAATACAATAAAGGGATATCTATAAGAAGATACAAACCATGTGAGACTGTTAAAAACATATCTAATGCATTGAATAATCAATTAATTCATGAATAGTTTTCCATATAATCCAATATATATATTGAGTAAGAAATATATATTTATCAATATTTACCCATATAAACAAAGACCATTTAATATAGAACATTATATGTAGAAATGATTCATACTTAATCAATAATCACACTAATGATAAATAATATGGAAATCTATGGGAAATGTAATGTCCACGGAAAAGTGAATAGTTTTTGGTAATGTTAATGAATACAAAAATTAATCACAGAAGTGAATGTCAATACTTTACTTTTTTGAAATTATCATAAACCAGACAGAGAAAAATAAGGATGGAACTAATAAAAAATATAAACATTAGAGTATGAATAAAGGTTTTTTTCTTTAGTGAATATAAATTGAATAAATATATATATATAACAATTAATGATGAAAATATAATTTTCATTTTGAAAAAAACCTTATAAAACAAAAATTTCACAATTGATTTTGAAAATTATTTTCAATAAATATTTTATTAGAAACATATAAAAGGATACATAAAATATTTGAGTGTTCATGATGAATGTAAATTCAATTTTTGTCATATTTGTTAAAACAATTATTTCTTTTCCCTTATTAGTAAAATATAAATGGGTATGTTTTGGAAAATTACATGAATATTCTTTTAAAAAACAAATTTTAAAATGAAAAAATTTGATTAAAATTCCGTTAACAAATCATTTTTAAAAGTTTTAAAAAAATAATTACCAAATTGGAAAATTATTATTTTGTAGAAAACAGATTTCCAACCAAAGAGAGAAATGATGTTAGATTATCTAAAATCATTTTATTAAATATTATATGTACCAATGAAAGGTAAATGCTACTATTACTTGAATATTTCATGAATAAATAGAGAAGTAAAAAATTATCTGGTTTTTTTATAAAATGAAAAAATAATATCATTCAACTAAATTTCAAGAATAAATAATCTCATTTGGAATGATATTATGAAATAAACCCTTAAAAAGGATATAACGTTGAAGTGATAAGTAAAAAAATAAAATGATTATGTGTAACAACTATAAATAAACAAAAAAATATAAATACAATATAATTTAATCAAAATCCATTTGACATATAATATTATAATATCAATGATGTTAGAAATGTAATATAATCCAATAAAAAATGGGTTGTGAAATTCATTACCACTTGGTAATTATTAATTAAAATCCATATATTTAAAATAATTGAAATTGAAACATTAAATAGATGGAATAATTAATGAAAGGTGATATTATATCTCTAAAAGGGTGTTATATATATCATATAGAATAAATCCGGGCAAAAAATTCAAATGTGCCTTAATAAATGGAAATTAAGATAGAATCCCTTACCACATGGTAACATTCAAGGAAAACCCCATTTGATGAAATAATTGAAGTTGAAACATAAAATACCATGAAATATTAATAATTAAAGATATAAAATTAAAAATTTGGTAGTACCGACACAATATAAAATAAATAGGTGTATAAAATTTCAATATGCCTTAATGAAATGAAATTGCTACAAAATCCCTTACAATGATCACACCATTGAAGTTAACATTAATCAATGAATAGATTATGTGTATGTAATTAAATCCACCTATAAAAAATGTAAATACATCATAATATAATCAATATTAATTATACAAATAATCTTAGCATGAAATAATCAATGAAGTAAATGTTCATCCCAATGAATGGAAATTGAGTTAAAAGATCCATTACCTTATGCTTCCATTCAGGTGAAAATTATTTAACCACCAAAATAATGTTTTTAATCATGTTAATATTTTATAAAAGAACCATATCAATATTTATAATACTGTATATTTTCATTTTATAACATTTGATCACTAGTTTTTTAATTATATTTCATTATTTTCATTTTTCGGGTGTTAGTTGCCTTCTTTTCTCATCCCTATTTCATCTTCAGAGATCCAATTATTGAAACAATTATATAAATATATAATATCCTTAATAATAATCATTAAAAAATTATCATAATTTTACATCAATTATTCTTTTAAAACCAATCATTGAAGATGATCATGAAAAATGGACTATGTTATAAACATGGAGATGGTAGGTCGTACTTACGCAAAGTTAATATTTCCATTTCACAATAATCATTATTGAAAGGAGGTAAGTAATATTTTATGTTTAAATAATGATAATAATATATTATATCATATTAATTCTCTAAATATAGTTATATATGTTATCCATCTGGTGAGGTGATGAAAGTGGAACCCATCACTTCGTGAATGTGCTAGTCCATATGTATACGAGTGAACGATATCAATTTTAATTTTAACAAATATAAAGGAAATTTTATCACTTAATAAAGATATATATGTAATAAATATAACAATTATATTATCTATATCATATGTATTCATTAAATTTAACATTATTTCAGTCTATGTAAAGAATTAGGGAAAAACAAATCACATCGCTTCGCGAAGCGGAAGTCAGTCATGCACATAAGCAACGTTATTATATACCCAATATAATTAAAAGTAAAAAATTTATATATTATATAATTAATAAATATGTATAATTTTCGTATAACCATCATATATTTACTTTATATCAATCATCGTACCAAACTCTGAGAGGTGGTAATGGAAAAAAATTACATCGGTTTGTGATGTGGTAGTCCATTGTACACCTAAATATTATATTCATAACCCATTTGGTGGTAACAGGTATAGTTGTATATCATTAAATTATTATAAAAATTGGTAATTATATTTAATATAAATAGTCTATTATATCAAATTTTTTTAATAATAATTGTGTTTGGTGGGAGAATAAATAAAATAAAAACACTCATTGAAGAACATTTCCACATCTTCAGGTAAACTCCCTAAGTTTGAACCAAAATATGTCTTTGGTTAGATTATTTCCTATGATAAAAATTCATGGATGATGGGAGGTATACTATTAATTCATTTTTGAAGTTATTTTCTAGACCAAAATGATTTTTAATGTGTTAATAAAAGAAGATAGGGGTGACCCTTTATAAGGGATGTGAGTGGAACACTTGTAATTTTCAAACAAAAAATGGTGTACCCGTGTTTTACACATTCTAGAAGTGTAAAAAAAGGGTAATTATCAATAATTATACCTGATATGGTATATATTTTTCCATAAAATATATTTTGGACAAGTTTATATTTTATTTTAACTGTTATCTTTTTAATTTAACCACCTCATTAATCTATTTTTCCCATAATAGTGGTAAATAATTTTTATAATTTTTGAAATTCAATTGGTAAAAATATAAGTTAAATTTTTATTAAAAATATTTAATATCTTTTTATAAATTTTATTCATAGAAGTGGAAATTTTTAAATTGAAATCAATCCCAAGGACGTGACAAGAATGTGGGTTTTCAAAGAGAATGTGCTCAAAAATTTACAATGATTTGTATCAAAATTTAATGCTAAAATTATTCAAATGAATTAAATTGGGTTAATATATATATAATTGAACTAAATTTACTTTAAAAAAATTCGAAGTATAATTTACATTTATAAATAATTTTAAAAAAGGTAGTTTTTCAATTAAAATTCGGTAGTCTTTAACTATTCATTAAAAAATGAAATATTTTAGAAAAATCCCAAACAATCACACTAATAAAATTTTGATATTACTATTTCAAATACTAAGTTAAAATTTTCAAATAAATTATCTATAGGTTGTGAAAATTAATTTTAAATAATTTTTTCAAAGCAAGACTAAACCGTCTTTTATAAAAAAATTATTTTCCTTTTAAAATATTCTTATTTAATTTATAATAAATAAATTGACATAATTTTCATCATCTAGTTATTAATATTCATACCCATCAATTTAGTTTCATTTTTTTAATGGTACACTATATTACGGTTCATTTCAACTAGTGGTTGCATGTTACACAAGCTATCAAAGTGATTAAATTGAAAGATATATATTTCATTGGTTATTTTGTATCATTGTTGTTTGTATCATATGATATTGAAAGAATTATTTTTTTAATATTTTGGGATGTTATATTCTCCCCATCAAATTCAAATTTCTTCTACAAAATTTAAACATCATCTTAGAAATCATGGATTTAACATTTAGAAATAGAATTATTGAAATCCACATATCATACATGGGTTAACAGAAAAGCCTCCTAATAAGTGGGAAAAGGGAAGTACAATGGTCATATGAAATAAAAAATGAATAGTCCTATAAGAAGGAAAACATTTTTTAAAGTAAATATGTGAACATAGATGAAAAACGTAAATAATTATAGATAATGGTATATGTCATTAATTCCAAACAATTGAATTATCAATGGAAATTTTATTTCCATAAAACCATAAATATGTGATGATTTAGTAGACTATATGATTCATAAAATATGAATGTAATTTGATAAAATTTTAGTTCTAGGGTCTTATTCCAAAATATAAGGAATTATTTAATGTTTTTATTGTGTTAGTAAATATACTTACATGATACATTTCTATTTTATAAATAAAATTTCATCCATTTTTATGAATTTATCAATTTCCAATTCAACCCTAACTCTAATAAATCACTACAAAAAAAGAATTTCTTATTCTTGAAGCATTAAAATTCACATTTAATGGATCTTAAAATCTATAAAATAGTGACATGTATTTCTATCTATCTCTAAATGTTTTCTAAAAAAATATAGTTATCATTATTTATAAAATATAATAAATTAATCATTAATAATTAATATTAATAAAATTGGTTCATCATTAATATATATTCTTTTCAAATAATTCCACTAAAAACAATTGATTATAAATCATGACATCACGTATGATAGTAGTAGGTAGTAAACACTTACCTCATCCAATGGGTTTAAGCCTCTTAGAATTGCAGAATAAAATGGGATGTAACTCAGTATGCGTGTTTTTGTTATTCTAAAATACATCAGTATAAATGCTATAAATTTCCCAAAAAAAATGATTGAAATCCTTGAAATAAATAATAATCCATACATTTTCTACTATGGTCTTAAATACAACCATTTTTCTAAAATTAAAATGATATTATTTAACTATTATTATAAGGTAATTTATGATCATATTAATCCTAGATGTTATATATACCTTAAAACTTATTTATTTTAATTTTAAACACATTATTTGTCTAATATCATTTCCACTAAAACATATACATTCCGTATGTTTCTCCCAAAATATTCGTAATTTTGGAATACTCCAAAAATATAAAATCTAAAAAAATGTTTAATTAATTGAACTTACGATCAGTCCTAAACTCGTAAACAAACGATGGTATCCATAACTCTTAAGTCATTGAAGACATATATGCTTTTGAAATTTAACACAATCCCTAATTTCTTCATGATTCTCATAAAAAATTACCAATGGTAAAAATGAATCTATAATACAATTACATAATCCTAATAAAAACATCAACCATTTTATTTCAATAATGGTTCTTCCATGGTCTAGGATTTAAACTTTAGAAGAGGGAATGGGCTCAGATAATTCACCAGTTCTCCTTATTTATTAAAATTAACTATAGATGGTTCCATAGGATGAGATTTATTTTCATCCATCAAACTCATAATTTTTTAAAAATAAAATTATTTTTTATATTCCCTTTTTTTCCACACATAAATAATTTCTTATTCTTTTGAGACACATTCTTTTGTGTCTCATTCAAAATTTTCAAAATAATGGAAATCAATCCTTCTTTCCTTTATGGTCCACAACATTCGGTCTCTTCAAAAACTCCATCATTTTATTCATTGGTGAGGTTTAGATCTGTGTAATCTAATGGTTTTTAATAATATTTTCATAAAAATAATTAGGAATAATCATGATATAATTTATTCCTATAATCATCTATTTTTGTTTCTCATAGTCACCACATTTTCCATCATGTTTAATGTTAACATGATTTTTTCAGGTTTCATCCACTCTCTAAAACAAAAAATCAAAGTGTGGGAGACATTAACTATAGTGGGGATACCCTATTATTATTTATAGTATGTTTAAATAATGAAAAAATATTTTCAATATATGAAATATTATTTTTCACCACGTTTATTCCTTATTATCATCTACTAATGTCATTCATAATCATCTATATGTAAAATGTGAATTATCTTTTGTATATCCCTCAGGAGTGTGAAACTATGTGTTTAGTATGACATATTTTCATTCTCTAGGTGACTATTGGGTCAATACTAATGAACCACTTTTGAAGTTATTAATACTGGGTACATTTGTTCTAGAACTATTTCTACTTTTTGTATCTAGAATGGGATTTATTTTCATGAAAAAACATTATCATTAACTTACCAATAAATTAGTATGTCATTTCATGCTTATACGCAAATTAAATCATAGTGTTATAATCCCTAATATATGTTTTAATAAATCTAGTTCCTACATTTTTTACTAAAATTCAACTGATACCAGTATTAAAACCCAAAACCGAGAAACTAAGTGTTTGTGTCTTCTTTATTAAATTTTCATAATATAAAAGGAATCACATCCTAGAAAAGCAAATAGTTCAGTAGTCTTGGTCAAGTAAATACATACCTAAATCATGTATTATATTTGAATATGGATAATTTAAGATAATTTTTTTGAGGACAAAATTATTCCCTCTATAATATCCCCACACATCAATAATAGTACAATTAATTTAATATTTGAGAAAGGAAACAAAATAATGTTGATCTCAAATTCTCGGTAAGGGTTAAATAAAGAAAAATAAATCATTAATTAATAATAATAAACCATATGATAGTTAAATAACAGAACAGAAATTCCATGTAATCAATAAACTAATAAGGAAGTGCATTTAGAGATAATATAAAAATAGAAATATCATTCAAAATAATCAACATGTAAAGGAAAATAACTAAAAATTATTACATTTAATTAATTAAATGGTTATCATAATTGGAGAAGGTATTATAAAAATGGAAAGGTATATAGTTGAAAGAAAATTACAATTAATTAATAACTGAAAATGAAAAGAATCCATAGATTATATCATTGAAAAAATATGAGGGAAATTAAGAAATAATTTTTTTGTGAAGGAAATGATGATTTATTGGAAGGTATGAACTAAGGATCATGATACTTTTTCCATCCAGACTATTCAAGGGATAGTTTAAAACTACTGGGTACAACCTCATTTGTTTTTTCAAAAAGATTTTATGCTAACATATTGTTATGCCTCATGAGACTACCAATGCATCAAGGGGTTATCAATAACTGGTCTTCACCCATGCCTGTATTTCCAAGGAATTTGTTTTTATTGAATAATTGATTTAATTAACAAAAAATGAATATTTTCATCAAATATTAGTATTAAGTAAAAAATATGGATTTGTTAATATTTCCCCAAATAAAAAGAGACTATTCAATATATAACATCATATGTATATATAATTAATTTTTTAATAAATTAACAAATACATGATAGATAATATAGATATTTTGGAAAAATTTAATGTCCCTAATAAAGTGAATAATTTAGTGGAATGTTAATGACTAAAAATATGAATTAGGAAAGGGAATATGAATACATCTGTTGGTCAAAATTATCATGAACCAATAAAAGTAATAATAATTATGTTACTAATAAAACATATACCCATTGGATTAATAATAATTTTTTTTCATTTATGAATAGAAATACCATAAAGCAGTCATTAAAAACATTCTTAATGAATATATCCTGTTAATTTTGAAAATAACTGTGGAAGACTAAAGTTTCCCAAAACATTTTGATAAAACTTTTCCCTTAAAATAACTTATTAAACTTTTAAAATAATCATTAAGACATTTGAGTGGTCATGATTTATAGAAATTATATAAATTGTATACTAGATAAAATAAATATTCCTTTCACAATATTAGAAACATCCAAATTGGAATTGTTTTGAAAATGATATGAAGATTCCATTGAAAAAATTAAAATGCAAAAATGAGTAAAAATTTATTTAATAAATTATTTTTATGATGCTTAATATAATGTTTCAAAACATTTTTAGAAATTAGGGTATTTGTAGAAAATAGATTTCTGACTTAATATAAAAATGAATTCAAATTCTCTTAAAAACGTTTCTCAGTTATTGAAGAACCAAAGATTTAATAAATAGTACAATTAATTTAAATTTTTGTGAATTAAAAGAAGAGTATAAAATTATATGGGCTTCTTATATAATTATAAAATAATATTTATCAACTGAAATTCATGAAAAAACAATTTCGATTAGAATGATATTTTAAAATAAACCCATATAGTGGGCATCACATTGAAGTGATAATTAATAATATGAATTGATTACTTTAATAAATTCTGAATCCACTTATGTTATGTTGAAATAAAATATAAGATAACAAAAATTCATTTCCCACATAATCTATGAGAATCATTGATGTAATATAACCTAGTTAAATGGAATTGAGTTATGAAATTCTTTACCACTTGGTAACTCTTAATTCATATAACATTAGTTTTAATAAGATAAATTGAAGCTATAAATACCATTAATAATTAATTAATTATTATAATACAAGTAAAAGTGGTTTTATATGCACTATATAATATAAATTGGTGTATAACATAGAAATGTGCCTTAATGAAAGGAAATTGAGACACAATCCCTTACCACTAAGTAATATTAATGTGAAACCTAATTTGATGAAATAATTCAACTGTAAACATATAATACCATATATTATGAAGTATTTTTGTTACATCATGTAAAAGGGTTAGTAATTACACCATATATAATAAATTCATTCAATAAAATTACAACATTCCTCAATAAACAGAAATTGAGATGAAACCCCTTACAAAAATCATATCATTAAAGTAAGAATTAATAAATTAATAAATTATGTATATAAAATATAAATACACATAAAACAAGTGAATATATTAAATAATATAATCAAAATTCATTATACAAATAATCATCACATGAAAAAATTAATGATATAGATGTTTAACCCAATGAGTGGAATTTAAATTAATAAATTTCCAATTATAATATTACTTTTGGTTTAACATCCCTTAACATCATGTATAATTTTTTTAATCAAGTTATTATATTGTACCATAATCATATTCATATTTATAATTGGATTTATATGATCCTATTATAACATCCTACCTCCTATTCATTATTTATATTTCATTATTTTCATTAATTTGGGAGTCAATGTCTTTGTTTTCTCATGTCTGTATCATCATGAATTGTCTTGTTATTATGAATATTATATTATTATATAATATAAATAATAATAATAAATAAATAATTATCATATTTGAACCTCAATAATACTTCTAAAACTAATCATGAAATATGGTTATGAAGAATTTATTGTGTTACAATCAGGGAGGACGTAGGTCGTACGTGTGTATGAGTAATGCTTCTATTTCAAAATGATCATTTTGGAATAGAGGAAATAATATTTCCTCTCTATATAATCATAATAATGGAATTTACAACATATAATTTCTTTAAATATACTTATATCTATTTCATATATGTTGTGTGGTGATTAAAAAAGAGTCACATCTCTTCATAAATATTATAGTCCACAGGTACATAAACGATGTTACAATTTTTTGGTGTAAAAAAATTATATATTATATTTTCATAATGATAAATATGTCATTGATATTATAATTATTTCATGTATATCAAATATATTTATAATTGTTATTGTTATTACATTCCATTTAAAGTTTGATAGAAAAACGAATCACAATGCTTCGTGAGCCGATAGTCTAATATAGACAGTAATGATGATTTTCTAACCCATTTGATAGAAGTAATGATCATTATAGTTCATGAAATTATTATAATAAAAAATAATTTTATGGATTATTTTTTTATATAATTTTGGTTTAATAAAAATATATGTAGTTAGAGGAAAAAATAAAAAAAAATCTCAGCGAAGAGTATTACCTCTTCTACGGGTAAAATCCATAAAATTGAACAAAATTATTTCTTAGGATGGATTTATTCACCCACTAATTATTTTATTATTAGTGTAGTTAATTTTGGAATTTATTTGGGTTGGTAGTTTTCGAAAAAATGGATTTAATGTGTGAAAGAGTGAGAAGAAGTGGTGGCCTTTTATAAGTAGGGTGAGTGGAACACTTCTATTTATTGAAAATAAAAACGTTTATCCACGTTTTTGACATGAAATAAGTGTCCAAAATACAGCATTATAAATAATTAGACATTATAGTGTTGATAAAAGCCATGAAAATATATTTTATACAAGATTTTATGTCATTTTAACCATTATGTTTTTAGTTTAACCCCTTGGTAAATCAATTTGTACCTTGAAAATAAAAAATAGTTTTTAATTTTTTCAATATTAATTTTGGCCAAAAATAAAGTTGAATTTATTAAAACATACAAATTATTATTAATAAAATTATGGAATCTATTTTATGAAATTATATTATCATAAATATAAATTTTAATTGAAAATTTATCCTACAAACGTGATAAGAAATCATGTTCTCATAGATACAATATTAAAAAGTATATAATGCTTTTATATAAAAAATAAATATTAACAAGATTATAATGACATAAATTTGGATAATATATACATAATTTTACAAATTTACATTTAAAAACAAAAAAAATATAATTTATCTTTAAAAATAAGTTAAACATTAAAGTTGTTTTTAATTTAAATTCCATATTTCGCACTATTCATAAAAAAATATTATATTTGAAAAAAATCCAAAAAAATAAACTACATAATTTTGATATTATGATTTTATAAGTGATGATTTTTTTCCAATAAGTTTTCTTTAAGTATTGAAAATTAATTTTAAATTTTGTACTCCATAACTGAACCCTCTTTTAGAAAAAAATTGTTTTTTCAAAAAATATTTATTTGGAATTTAAATGCATATTATTTTATTTATAAAAAACAGATGAACAAAATTTTAACAATATTTTTAGTAATATTGATACCCTAAAATTTAATGGCTAAGTTATAACTATATACTATATTACATTTCACTTCAACTCGGGTCTGTGTGCTCCACAATCTGTCAAAGTGATTAAATTTAATGAAATATATTTCATGGGTTCTTTATGCTTGGTGTTTCCTGTCTCGTATTCTAAAAAATAAATATTATTTTTTATTTTGGGGTGTTACAATTATTCTATATATTATTTATTTAATGTGATAAATGGTTATAATTTTTTTTCACCCACATAAGCTATCATAAAATGATATTGTTTCATATTTATATGAATCATACATGCCTTAAATTCATTCATATATTGTACATGTAATAGAAAAAGAATTTATTCTTTCATTTAAATGCATGAATAAATGAAAATGATAAAGTATCATCCTTCATGTTTATAAAATATATATATTTATATATATTATGGTTGCGTTAGTGGATACAGATCTTCAGACTTGGTGGAACCTTTATTCCCCTAAAAGGTTTTCTTCTTCTTTTTGTTCATTCTAATATACTACAACATTTTGGGAGAAAAGAGAAACCTATAAATATGATTGATTATTCATATTGGCCTATGGATAGCAATTCAGATGGTATTCTAATGTTTTACACTCATTTATTTTCATCAATATCATATGAAGATAAATATGAAGTAGTTGGTCTCGGTGTAAGGTACGAAATTTACTAGTTTCTTCCCTTTTAACATATTTTCAATTTAACTTTCTTGGATATACTCATAAAAGGTTATTTAATAACTTTTATTACGTTTGATATGTGTTATTAACAATATTAAAACCCTTCTCTAGGTTTTTTAATATCCCACACTATTATATCCCATCATTTGGTGTGATCTATAAATAATTCTTCATGATATGGTTTCACATATTGTGTCATCTCTTCCTCGGTAGAGGGAACATATTTCTATGTTACTACTAACTCATTTTAGTATTGTGCTAATATTGACTGACCATAAGTACTATGTAGTAAACTATCTAATGTAAAACGTATACCCATATGTTATCAATAATGGGTTAAATGTAAAACCACACAACACTGATAGTGAAAAAGAGATATCAAAATATATCATTCCATTTATAGGATCATTAGTCTAGTACTCTGGTTATAAAAGTAAAATATATAGATCTCACTCCTTATAATCCCTAAGAACATCAAATTCAATGCATGCATGAGATAATGAAGTGATATTTGTTTAAATTAATATTTGGCATGATGATGTACATATCATATATATTAATAAATATATATTTTGTAGGAATATTTCTAGGGAATTGACCTCCATGTAATCATGTATTTCACCATTTTTTCTATTTGGTGATGTATCCTCCTCGGTGGTTTTTGGAGGGGTTGGGGGAGTTTCATGATCATGCAGATCATGAGATGTGTAGGAATCATCAAAATAAAAATTTTCATAAATGGAATAAAGTGGATCTACAAGGGATAAACCATATATGTGAAATATATAATTAATAAAACCCCCCTCTACCTGAGGATCTGAAAGGTACATAATATTCTCCATTCCCTTAAGGTGTTACCTGAGGAAAATTTTGATTAATACCAAATAAAAAATAAAACATATGAAATGTAGTAATCACAAAGGTCATTGAGCCATATCCCTTGGCATTTAAGGTATATAATAATGTTTTTTATACCCTTACACATAATCACCAGATCCTATAATCATAGGAATGTCATGCTCTGTACATGATGAGACATATTTACTCAGGATGCATATCCTAGTACTCTATGATGTTCCTAATTATTAATTTTAAAAAATGTGATCTCAATTGTGTATAAATCAATTATGTTTCATGGTATATTAGTAATACACTAAATTTTTCCAAACATCAAGATGAACCTATCTAGGGGGTTTCACCCCATGACATGTAAGTGGATGAGTGGCATTATTATAATATGGTCACTAATCTTAGTGATGCATCATTTTGGAAGAGATTCCATGAAAACCCTAGTATATAGAATAATTTCAATCTAAAATGTAAATATATTAATTTATTTAAATCTTATTAAAATAATTTAATTAATTTTATATATAATATCCTAAATATTTTATAGAAATTTTGTTATGGAATCATGTTGATACAAACTATCGAAGATAACTCAATAGTTGTGAAAAACATTCCTCGATGTGTGTACATGATGTTGATCTCTACTCTATAAGGGGAAAAAGGTAATATAATTTTTTTTATGATTTTAAATAATAAATTAGGTAAATTATTAAAATTAATGATGAAAATATAACAAATTCCCCAAGGATATCCAAATAACAGATGCAGAGGAGGTGATACATTATCCCAAGGATAAATGCAAGGAAAATTATTTAATGCCCACATATACATAAGAACAATATAAACCATGATCTATAAGTGATTTGGATGAAATTATTTATAAAGGGGTCTTTAATAGTATTCAAATAATTTTAATCTATAATGTCATGATGTTTTCATTTTCAGGACCTCTAGTAGCTGTGAATACGTCTTGTGTACTAATGTGGTGGAATGGTCCATATACACATGCCTCTATTGTCTCACCCATGGTTTGAGGTACATAGCCTTTTGGACGCCTTTTTATGAGTTTAATGTTCTTAGGATGAGTTGTAAAGAGATTGGGAGAGTTTTTAATGGGTTTGAATATGTTTGGAGTATTTTTTAAGGGTTCATGATTTAAGCACGTTCATGGGAAACCATGAGGGCTCTCCAAGAAACCTGGTAGGGGGAGCTAGTAGGATTCGCACGGCCTACGTACGGTTTTCCAAACCATTAAAGGAAACTATGAAGAGCCCTTATCTCAAGTTAATGGTGTGCACACGGTTAGTGCACGGTTTTCCAAACCATGCAGAATAACTATGCAGCCACTTAAATATGGGGTTTTTTAGTACGAGATCCCTCTGGCTTAACCAATTTCACTCCAAATTTTCCTCCACTTGATCCTCACTCCGGATTTTGGGCTCTCAAAGGTTGTAGGTGCTCTCTCATGTATTTTAGAAGAAAATTTAAGGGGTTTCTTGGTGGATTGAAGGCGTTTCATCTCAGGTAAGTCTTATACTGGGGTCCATTGTGGTTTCCTCTAGATATACATCTCCCTCTCACTTAGTGTTTTAGATATACATATGTTACATGTAGATATATCGTTTCATTTTCCTTGGGTCTTGATTTTATGGATTTTTTATGATAGGTAAGGGGATCTAGAGCAGTTTAGTGGAGCGCTCACTGAATTTGGGGTGCGGTTGTTTGTGGGTCGAATTCACTGGAACCCTAACGGTAGGTGGATTCTCTCTCAAGTACACTAGGATAGAATTTTTGGCTTAGGATTTGGTTAATTTTTTTCATGAAATTAATTATGATAAGGATGTGTGAGTCTTTTCGGAAACTCATTTGGAGGTGAATTGGTATTTTGGGGGAAATAGATTGTTATTGATAAAAGGGGCTTGTTGTGTGGTTTTAAAATGTTGAT
Source organism: Viscum album (assembly GCA_963277665.1). Classification (NCBI taxonomy): domain Eukaryota; kingdom Viridiplantae; phylum Streptophyta; class Magnoliopsida; order Santalales; family Viscaceae; genus Viscum; species Viscum album. The sequence goes on from OY728122.1 coordinate 334,866,952, forward strand.
GACAAATTCGATAGTGATATGTTATAAAAAATGTCCTGTGGAAAATGGTTTTCAATAATAATATTTATTTAATTTCGGATGTGAATGTAAAATTGTTCAAATGGTCATTTCAATAAATACGTTATTTATTGATGTGGATTGACATGTGGTGGAAATGGTTATATTGATATTATTGTGGCCTTGGTGGGTTGTAAATGGTGTATGACTTGTTATGTATTTGTATGTAGCGTGGGAATGAATTACCACTATAAAAGGGAGGAAGGATAGTGGATGGATGGGCCACCTTCAAGGATAATTGGATAGGTAGTTACACTAAATTAGGAATCAAGGAACAGATCAGACAGAAGTGTTGCCAGGATTGTTATACTGGTTTGGGTTTGTGAAGAATTCTGTTGTGCTTTATTGTGTTGTTTCATTGCGAAGTGGAAATTGGTTGTGCTAATGTGTGTGATAGTGATATGGATTATGGAATGTTTGTGGATTTTCCTTGTTTTACATGTCTTGGTAAGGGTATATTTGGATTCTGGTAAATAATGAACTCCTAAATGTTTCATATAAACATTTTTATATAAATGTGCTAACGGTTTTATCTTAGTAGCGTTTGTAGAGAAGTAATTTGGGGAAAACCTAATAATTAATAGTACTCATCCCCTTCTTTGCCACTTTGGTACTTTTGCATTTGTTGTATTCTGGGACATAGTTAATGGTAAAGCATCTCATTGCAAGTGGATTGTGGTGATTCTTGGGAGATGTGTTGGGTCAAGGACCTTTTAGCTTGTTGTGGAGCTGTCGAGTGTGTATTGGTTTATTTTGGGTTTCTTGTTTAGTCTATCTCTTAGTACTCTGATATGGTTTAGTGTGTTTGTTTGTATATGGAATGTGGGTTTGTTATGTATTATTTTGTTGTCTTCTGGTATTTTATGGGTATGGATGTTTTATCGACATGCATCATATATTTTGTTATTAGTATATTGTTTGTTTGGTGGGTTGTACCTCAAGGGAAAACTGTTCCCCCATTTATTTTTGAAGCCCTTGACATTTATTTCCAGCCTTTAGAACCATGGGAACATCCCTTAAGGCCCAGTAACATTCCTCTGTATTCCCATGAAAATGAGATGGAACCAGATGTTACAAATGGTATCTGTTTGTTTGGTCCTTAGCTTTCAAGTGGGAGTAGTTGATCAATCCTTGGTGTTGATTGCTGGTCTTGGTGTGGACATTAATTCTTGGACAATTCCTAGAATTTTGATGGTAGCAATGTGTGGGATTTTCGGAACATGTAATTTATAGCATAAAATGACATAGCTAACCCTTTTTATGATAAACTTCACGTCAGTAGGGAGTTGGGTACATAAGTTTTTGGAGATGCTTATAGGAATTGGAAAACTCATTTCTATGGGTCTATCTAATGAGATAAGAATGAAATGCATGGTAGAAATGACTTCCCACTAGGATTTATATTTCATTGGGTTATAACTATCTATGGTGTGATATGAATGTTTTGAATTGAAAAATATGAATTGGGTTTCAGAATGGAACGATTTGAAACATGGAAAAATCATGGTATTTTAAAAATGAGTACTTTTAAAAAACTTGTGATTTTTTTTCAAAATAGTGCAACATTGGAAATATAAAAATGTGGAATTCATGGTTGTGATAGTTCGTATGTAATTTAATTCAAAAACTGTACACTATTTATTGTTAAGGGACTCAAACTTATGGTTGTTTTTGTGTTGATAGAAATGGAACTAGGTAGGCGTCACAGAGATCAACCAGAGGAAGCTGCTAAAATTGAGGTTTCATCGGAGCCCCAGGTAAAACTGCAGCTAGTGTAGAGTCTAGTGAAATCATTCCAAGCAGTAGGAACTGTGAATAAATTTCATGATCCAAGGAATGTGGATCATGGGGTTCTGTTTCAAAGGAAAAATCCACCCATCTTTATAGGTGATTCTGAGCTAGAGAGTGATGATGCATGGCCGAACAGAGTGAATTGTATATTTGACTTTTTGGGAACACTCGTATAGCTAAATGTGATTTTATACATGTATGTGTTGGAAGATATTTCCCTTAGTGGTGGGAGTTGGTGGTCCATGTGAGGATGGACTAAAGTGTGACATGGTATGGGTTTGTGGAATTGTTTAATAAACAATTCTACCCTCCTAAATTCAGAATTCAGCGTACAATGTATTTCATCAATTTGAACCAAGGGAACATGTTGGTGATGTAATATGAGGCTATGTTTATGAACATAGTTTGGTTTTCACCCATGGTGGTGGGTAATAAATTGTTGGAGGCATGAATGTTTGAAGATGTATTGAACAAGAAAATTCATTCCAAGATAGTGGTGTTGTGTATAGATGATAACATAGAAATTGTGAATCAAGCTACAGTGGATGAGTGGGGTCCTTTTAGGGTTACATGAGGGGGAAGTATGTTTGTACCTATGGGAAATTTTGGGAACTCAAACACTGGGTTCAAGAGAAATAGGTACACTTATTTCCAATGTGGGAGTATGACACAGAATCTGACAACAAGATCAATGGATCTTGATCTTAATCCTCCAAGAAATACAGGACAATTTCAGTGTGGTTCTATTAGCCACATCATGTAGGATTGTACAAAAAAAACTCAAGCATGTCATAATTTTAAGAATACGAGGCATCTGCGGTGTTATTTTTAGAATTCTTTGAGGTTGGGTGTCTCTAACACTCCTCAAGGGTTGGAAGGGTATTATGCCTCGACGGAATGGGGCAGTAGCATACCCCTTGGAATTAGTGTTATGTGGGTCTTGGTGATTCCCAGAATACTAGGATTCCTTAGCATGGTAATAAGGAGCAGAGTGTCACAGGTAAGTAGTTGTTTGGAGATGATCATGTTATGGTGGATGATCATTTGGGACCATCCATGCTGCGAGGTACAATTTTTTTAAATTCATCTTTGATGCAAGCCTTGTTTGATATTAGTGATTCTCATTCTTCTCTTGCTTCTGGCATTGTTCATTTTTTGTGCTTACAATTGGAAGTTATGTCTTCTGTGTTGACACTAGAAACATTTCTGGGTCAAAGAGAGTGTTGAGATTTCCTTTGTAGAGCGTGTTGCTTAATTATGGGCAACATTGAATTGATGTGGTATTTCTCAGTGCTTATGATGGATGCTTATGATATAATACATAGAATGGATTGGTTTCCAATGTTTATGTCCCACATCAATTTATATACACAAATGGTTGTTTTGTGATGGAGGATGGAGTTAGACATTGCTTTTTATGGGAGAAGAGTGCAACACTGGGTGCAACAGATTTGTTGACACCAACTATTGGACCGATATGGAATCAGTTTGAATCATTGTCATGGGCATCAGTGGATGGTATTCAGTAGAGTGTTCTTATAAAATTAGTGGATCAGTTTATGTATGTATTTTCTGATGAATTATCAGGGTTTCCACGCTTGAGAGAATTTTAGTTTATGATTGATCTCATTTTTAGGACCAATCCTATCTCACATCCGTCATACCGAATGGAACCATAAAAATTGTGAGAATTAATGGATTATTTGAAATAGATAAAAACCAATGGTTTCATTCATCCAAGCACGTCTTCATGGGTAACTCTAGTATTTTTTTTAAAAAAAGGCAGATGGAACATTGTAGCTCTATGATGATTATTGTAGACTTAATCAATTTTCGATAAATAACTGATATCCACTTCCATGAATTGATTATTTTTTTTACAAGTTGAGGGTAGCTCCATGGATCTCCAATGTTTACTTGAGGTCAGGGTATCACCAATTGCGGTTGAGTAAGGAGGATATCTCGAAAACAGCTTTTAGAAGTAGATATGGCCATTGTGAGTATGTAGTTATTCCCTTTGGTCTAACAAATGCACTGGTGGTGTTCCTTTCATTGATGAATCATATATTTATAAGATATCAAGATTCTTTTGTGGTGGTATTTTTTGATGATATATTGGAGTATTCGAGGAAAAGTGTGGATCATGAGAATCACTTGCTGATAGTGTTGGGGATCTTGGGGGATCATCAGTTTTATTCTAAAATTCCAAATTGCGACTTTTGGATACAGGAGGTTTGTTTCCATGGCCTTGTTATTTCTTTGAAGGGTGATTCAGTTGATCCGAAAAAGATAGTGGTTGTTATCTCATGGAAACTTACAAATAATGTTTTTGAGATACAGAGATTCCTTGTTCTAGGTGGTTATTATCGATGTGTTGTTTGTGATTTCTCACAACTAGATTTTCCGATGAGAGCTTTGGAAAGGAATAATATCCCATTTCAATGGGATGATCAGTGTAAGAAATGTTTTGAAGAGCTAATGGTTCACCTTACATCAGCACCAATCATGGTTTTTCCTAAACCAGGGAAAGGGTACGTGGTGTATTGCCACACATCGGGATCCATGTAGGGGTGTGTTCTCATGCAGGGGGATCATGTGGTTGCATATGGCTCAAAAAATTTGAGGTTTCATTAGAATAACTACCCATCATATGATTTGGGGTTGCAATTAGTGGTATGTGTTTTAAAGGTGTGGCTTCATTATCTCTTCAGTGAGAAATTTTTTGTTTTTACTTACCATAAGAGCTTAAAACATAACTTCTCACAAATATAATTTAACATGAGGCAATGGAAATGGATGTAATATCTCTAGATGTTTTATTTCAACTTAATGTACACATAGGTAAGGGAAATTACGTGGAAGATGCAATAAGTAGGAAATCATATTCTCATGAAGTGAAAAGGTGTTAGATTAGAGGCAGTTGATGTTGGTAATTACCGACATGAAGTTTGAATGTAAGGACTGGGGTGACAGAGATGTCTTCTTTTCAGTTCTCTTGTTTCCTGACCTGGATAGTTTTCTTAAAAAGGAACATGCATCTGATTCTGAATGTATGAAAATGAGGACAAAACACAATGGTGGGGAGACCATTAAGAATTGGGAATAGAATGAGAATTCAGTCTGGTGTTTTGGGAATAGTATGGTGGTACCAATGGATTTTCGGGAGGAACTTCTCTAGTCTTATCATCATGCCTTGTGGGATTTTAAAAAAATGCATAAGGAAATAAAGGCGTAGTTTTGGTGGGCAGGAATGAAAAGTGATGTGTTCGGGTTTGTCTGGAGATGTTTGACTTGCCAATAATTCATGGAAGAGCATCAATGGTCATCATGCATGTTGTAGTCTTTACCTAACCTAGTGTGGAAATGGAAGCAGATATTAATGTATTTTGCGATGGGTCTCTCATGAATGGTATGGAAACACAATGTCATATGGGTGATTGTGGATTGGCTCACAATTTCATCCCATTTCATCCTAATTTTTGAACCTCATATTTTGGAAGATGATTACAAAAATCTATATTTAGGAGGTGGTAAAAGGGAATGGTGTTGTAGTTTTGATTGTATCAGATAGAGATCTGCGGTTTACATCTTTTTTTTTGAAATCACTGCACCAATCCCTTGGGACACAGTTGACTATGAGTACGACATATCATCCTCAGACGGATGGAAAATTTGGGAGGACGATACAATCCATGGAGGATATTTTAAGGGCTTGTGTGATGGATATTTCAGTTTCATGGGAGGAGTAGTTATAGTTTTTCGAGTTAAACTATAATAAAATTTTTCCGTATTCGATACATATGGCTCCGTTTAAGGATTTGTATTGGTGTCCTTATCATTCTCCACTATGATTGGTGGAAACGGGCGAGACATCGATTATCAGACTAAGCCTTTTCCAAGAGACTACATAGAAAATCAAGTTGATAAAGAAGCAGATGGAGATAGCTCAATGTCTTCAAAAATTGAATGCGAACCATCATCGACAAATTTGGTTGTTCGAGGTGGGTGATCATGTGTTTTTTAGAATCTCTCCTAGGATGGGACATCATCGGTTTTAGAAGTTGGGTATGTTATCTCCAAGGTATATTCAGACTTTTGAAAAAAATGAACAGATTGGATAGGGGGATTATTGTTTAACTATTCCACCATATTTTTGTGTGGTGCACAATGTGTTTCATGTGTTGTAGTTGATAAAGTATCAACCAGATCATGACCATGTGATTCATTAGGATCGTGTTGAGCTTGAACCAGATGGTTCATTGGTGAGCGTGCCACTGCGGATTGGGGATAGGCAAGTGAATGTCTTGTGTTGTAAAATCATTATATTTGTTCATATTTTATGGCAGCATGGTCAAAATGAAGAGGTCACTAGGGCGTGGTATAAATAGATGCCTGAGAAATGGCCTAAGCTCATTCTGCAAAGTAATGGTTCCATACATTCTGAGGACGGAAATTCCAAAGGTGGGGAGAATTTAGAACCCCCAGTCTGATATATATATATATCATTTTTATGCCTTTTTATGTGTTTAATGTTCTTGGGATGATTTGGGAATATTTTCGGAGATTTTGTAATGGTTTTGAATAAGTTTGGAGGCTTTTCTAAGGGCACACGGTTTGAGAATGGTTAGGGGAAACTGTGAAGGTTCTCTGGGAAACCATGTTGGGGGATATTTTAGGCTCTACATGGCCTTCGTATGGCTTTCCAAACCATGAAAGTCAACTGTGCAGACCCCTTCTCTCGAGATAGTGGCGTGGGCACTGTTAGCGCATGGTTTTCCAAACCGCGTGGACTAACCATGTGACCACTTAAAGATGAGGTTTTAAAATTTGTACTCCCTCCTGATTAATCTATTTCACTCTAAATCTTCTCCCAGCCGATCATAACTTAGTACTTTTGGGTTCTCATAGGTTGGAGGTTCTCTCCCACATGTTTTGGTATTAAATCAAATGGGTTTCATGGTGTATTAAAGGCGGTTCTTCTCGGTTAAGTCTCCGCTGGCAGTTCATTGTGGTTTCCCCTCGATCTACAGATCCCTCTCTCTCAGTTCTCTATATCTAAATTGGTTTCATGTAGATTTGGGGTTTTAGTTTCTTTGGGTGTTGTTTTTAAGGATTTTTTATAATAGGGAATGGGATCTAGAGCAGTTTAGTGGAGCATTTTCCAGATTTGGGGTGTGGTTGATTGTTGGTCAAATATGCCGGAACCCTAAAGGATGGTGGCTTTTCTCTCAACTACCCTTGCTTATAATTTGTGGCTTGGTTTGTGATTAATTTGTTTCTTGAAATTAATTGTGATAAGGATGTGTGAGTATTTTTGGAAACTCATATAGTGGTGAGTTCTGGATTTTGGGTAAAATGGGTTATTGTTGGAAAAATGGGCTTGTTGTGTGATTTTAAACGTTTTATTTTATATTCTGTAGTGGATGGTTAGGGAAAATGTTTTGTGAAAGATTATTTTCAATAAATATATTTATTGGATTGTGGTTGGGCATATAAAATTGGTTAAACAGTGATTTCAATAAATGGGTGATTTATTGAAGTGGATTGACATGTGATGGAAATGGTTTTTTTGGATATTATTATGGCATTAGTGTGTTTTGCTTGGTTATGACATGTTTAGGTATTCTCCATAACGTGGGTGAGAAGTAATAGCATAAAAGTTAGGATGTATAGTGTATATAAGGAGCACCATTAAGGATAAGTGGATGGTAAGTGCCACAAAATTGGGAAGGAATGGATAGGTCAGACAAAAGTGTCGTCGTGATTGTTATACCGGTTTGGGATTGTGAAGAATTGTGTTGTGATTGATTATGTTATAGCTTTGCAAAGTGGAAATTGGTTGTTCTAATGTGTGTGATAGTTATATGGATTTATGGAATGTTTGTGGATTTACCTTGTTTGAAATGGCTTGGTAAGGGTATATTTGGATTATGGTAAATGTCTGTTTAATTTTTTATATAAAATGTTTTATATAAATGTGATAATGGTTTTATCCTACTGGCATGTGTAGGGAAGTCATTTGGGTAATAAAACTATGTATTATTACCCACCCCCTGCTTTGTCACATTGGTGCTTTTGTAGATGTCATGTTCCGGGACACATGTAAAGGTAAAGCATATCATTTCTAGTGGCTCTTGGTGATTCTTGGGAGATGTGTTAGTTCTTGGAGCATGGAGTTTGGTGCGGAGCTGTGGAGTGTGTCTTGGTTTATTTGGGGACTCTTTTTTAGTCTTTCTCTTGGTACTCTGATCTGGTTTAATGTGTCTAGATGTATTTGTCTTGTGGGTTTGTTATTGATTAGTTGGTTGCCTTTTGGTATTTTATGGGTTTCAATTTTTTATTAACACTCATAATATAGTTTCTTGTTAGTGTATTGTAGGGTTAGTTGGTTGTATCTCAAGGGAAAATCATTCTCCCATTTATCATGAAAGCCCTTGACAGATATTGCGATCATTTTTGTCCTTGGAAATGTCGCATGAGTCCCATTAGCATTTCTCTGCCCTCTCAAGCCAATGATTTGGGGAGGGATGTTACATCCATGGAGCCTCAAAATAAATACACATTTCTCTCTAATAATATTAGTCTCATTAGGACTGTTATTAAATAATTTATAGTTATTATCCATACAACCCATATTAAATCATCTGCTATATAAAACTAAATACTATATGAAAACATAAATTTCATGTAAATAGTGAATAAAGGAACACCATTCTATCAACTTGGAACCAAAAACAGCCTATATATATATTTTATTATATAAAAATAATTCCACATCCTTGGATGTGACTATTATTTCCACCTCAAGTATATGAAATGTGTGAGTAATTGTACACCATATCTTAACTAATGCGATAATAAGATAACACTCAATGGATTTAAAGTCACTCATCAAAACCCCATAAAATGAAATTCACCAAATGTGAGGTATGATGGATTTTAAAGGTTCATCATGATGGAAATCATTTTTTCCTTATACAGTGAGATCTCAAATAATACAATCCTCCAACATCTCATGTGTCAAATGGGTCTCTTCAGTGGATAATGAAATATGCCCCATCAATATGCATTATATTTTTGAAAAATGTTTATAACATTGAAATTTTATAAATATATAATTTAGTAATTAAATGATTTTAATATTTAAATTTTAATATTGATAATTAATTATTAGTAAAATCACTTAATAAATGATTGTTTACCAAGAAGCCAAATTTTTTTTGGAAAATTATTAATTTAATTGTATACACTATATCAATATGTTGTAAATACAACATGATTTATTATTTTCATTAAAGGGTATTTATCAAGGATCATACTCAATTTCCTTAGAAACTATTTTATTTTCTATGGGATTACCATATTATAATTATTGATGGAATTATGAATGATTTAGTTTTATGATTCCAATTTAAAATGATATAAAACCTGTTATCTATACATTTGTCATTTAGATGTGATGAATCAAACCAATTCTGTTTACATTGGTTCTTTTTGAAATGATAAAACATTATTTTAAAGTGGCATATATAAGTATTTATAAATGAGGGATGGGTTCCTATATCTCCCTTAAATTAATTTGATAAAATTTTATATCTCATGGTATATATATATGTTGTCTCAATTAATTTATTTAGAATAGAGGGTAAAATTTTGTGATTAAAAAAGGTGGAGTATAAGTGGGTACAATTAAGTTATCTCACAATAATGGGTGAAACTGTGTAACCCATAACTATGATTTTTCCCTATTATAATGTTTTTTACATAATCTAGATCTTATTCTAATAATAATTTCAGGTTATCATGGATCTTGTTTGTAATCTCGGGTTCCCACACTCTATTGTTTAGTTTATTATATTATGCTAGGTTATATACAATGATTTATAATTTATGATATCTGATTTTTTTGGTATGATTTACTTATGAATCTTTATTATAACCATAATCTCAACTATTCTCAGATATGATATTAGATTTTTATTTTAGTAATGTAATTTGTCTACTATGATCGTTTTGGCTATGAGCCTTGGAAAATATAGAAATTATTTCTTATGCATATTTGTTTTCCACAAGTTTGTGTTTTATACCAATTCTATGTTATCATGGTTAATTCTCCTTCATGATTTATTCCTTATGATATACTAAGATTTATTTCATGACACAATATTTCATTATTTAAAAGTTATGTTCATGTTTTTTTACATTGATATTTTCATCTACGATTTTCATACCCTTACTGAGCATCTAAGCTCACCCTTTCTTATTTTTCTATTCCTTGGGTATAATGAAATAATTTAAGTATAAGTACTAAAGGGGAAGATATTTATGGAAGATTTTGAAGATATTTCACAACTAAGAAGAATTTATTCCAAGTTTCCAAAGGTACTAAACTACTATAGTCCTGAGGCATGAATTTGTAAAATTTAATGAATATTCATCTTGAAAGATATAATATTCACATCCATCACCCTTGGGTTGTTATCAGTAGTCACCTGAGATGGTCTCTCCTAGTGGCTCGGCCATAAGAATGTATTAGAATTGTCTTATTATTTGGATACCATTGTACTGGAGGGATTTTCCCTCAGAGTGGCTCATGCTTGGGAAATATTTTGGTCTTTGAGTTGGAGGATTTTGATCAATGAGGTATGAGGATATAAGTGACTTATTTTTTCTAGATACCCTTAGGGATTTTCCTATGGAGATCTCTCATGACATTATAAATGTGATGAGGTTTATACTATCTATATATGGTGGAACTTTTATACTTTATATCATTGATACATGTTTCTTTTGAAAACTAGATTATCTGGTAAGAATGATTTTTTGTGAATTTTTACATGATGTTCCCATTGAAAATGTTCCCAAGTGCTTTCATATAAATTTTCATGTTGAGTTATCATCAATTGTTATGTCATGGAATATCTTATTTTGGGTGGAATCCTATAGGGAATTGTCTCACACTATACATACACATCCGGGTGTATGTATAATTTTTTATGTATGACCCAGGTAAAGGCAAGATGTTTCATGGTGAATTTAGTTCTGGTTGATAAGGAGTTACACTTTTTTTAGGTGTTGGTGGTGGGGGATTGAGGGTGATGTACCTCACATTTCACACAAGACTTTGGAATGTATAATAATTATATTCCTATTAGTACCATTTTTTTGTTTAAATTTTAAGTCATTTATTCTAAAACTTATTGTCTCACATTTGGTTATGGTTAATGATTATGTGTGGCCTTTATTTCGTGGGATGGTTATTGTTATCTATATGGTAGAAATAATTCCCACTGTATATTCCTGATACTCAAGTACTAGTTATCGGCCTGGGTGGATTGGGAATTCCCTTCGAGCCATGTCTTGGGATAGGTCATTTATCGAGTTAGATGGTATCCTATATTTTTTCGTAACAAAATGGTATTAGAGGAAGTCATCCTTTTTTGGGATCATGATTTTTGGGAAGAGTTTTTATAGACATGATCTAGGATTATTGGTGCTTGTAGTTTAGGTTCCAAGTAGGGTGCATTACCATCACACCTCATGACACGACTCAAGTCACCATGGGATGTTGGGATCTGATTTTACTTCTCCAAAAAGTTAGATATACTGGCTGCATACTATATATGGATATTGAGTGTGGGTGGATTAGTTTGGTTGTTTGGACTTATTATTGTGATGGACTTGGTTATGCCATGATTTATGAAATAAATTGAAAAACAAATTGCTGATATATTGTTTCATAAAGGCCATATTGATGGTTTTTCTTATTTTTATTTCATTTTGTTGCAAAATTTCTCCTCAAAGTGATCTTATATAGTTGTGGGAGTTGGCTGGTGAGAGTTCTCCTTTTCCAATTAATGAGAGGTTCATTGAGGTCTTGCTTCAGGCTTTCAAAGAATTGGGACAAGTAGAGGGTTATATTTCTACTTAGGATAGGGTAGTTGAACCAGATATTATAATGGAAAAGGCTACAGAGTTCCACAAGAGCAATCCTCCCTCATTTTGGGGAAATGAAGAACCTCAGAAAGTGGAGGAGTGGGTTGAGATAATAGAGAGAATGTTTGAATTTCTTGAAACTCATGAGGCTATCAAAGTGAAATTTAATTTTTTTTCTATTGGTGGTTCTTATTTGGATGTTGTGTTACTCAATGGTGATGCCTTGAAATATTTTGTACATTGGTAATATAAATTTCAAGGTCATCCTTAACTTGGAGTTTTTTTCTATGTTTTTGGCTTACTCCAGGTCGCAATAATTTATTGATCTTATCTAGGGAGACTGAATAGGAATGGTTTATTCCAACCAATAAGTGGAGTTGGTATATTACACACATGGGATCATTTTTAATGAGCATATGAAATCCCAAATGTTCGATACATAGTTGTGGCCAGAAATTTATTCTCATGTCATCATGTTTGATCTGAAAACATATGTTGAGGTGGTTAACCACTCTTGAATAGTGAAGATTTATCATAATTAAAAAATCCATTACCTTTGAGTTTGTGTCTACAGTAGAAAATGGTTGTTAATTTGAGTATAAATGGAAGTGTTAGGAGCAGGAGAAGAGGGATAGTCTTGATTTAGGACAGCATTCTCAGTTGACTTAATTTGTGGCTTCCAGATTAGGGTTAGTAGTAAGACATCAGGGTAGAAAAACATTACACAGGTGATTAGTGGGTTCTTCACAACCCAAACCATTCTAAAATGCAAAGATTTGGGTCACATACAGTGGTTTTTCAAGGTGTCGCCCTGATATTAAAGTTGTGCTGGGTCTCTAGATTTAAAGGGTATTTTAGATCATCCATAAACATCTAGGACTATGAGATCTTAGTTTGGTGGTCATGGAATAAGGGATTCATATTTTTTTGAGTACATTCTTTTCAAGGAAGAGAAACATGTTAGTGGTTGTTCATAAGATCTAGATGAGATAAGGAATTTTATGCGGTGGATGAGTTCCAATGGAATTATATGTATGTTTTTTGATGGTTCACGGTACTATTCATATTGCATCCTCTTTAGCTATTTTTTTGTTTGGTACTGGTGCATATGTGTCTTTTAATTTTTTTCCCTTAATTTGGATGTGTTGATATTTCCAATTGAGCTTATTTCATATGTGAGGGAGTTGGTAACACTGCTTGGTAATAAGTAAGACAAAGTTCTCATGTGTCTATATTATTCACTCAAGATGTCCGGGGTTGAGTTCATGGGGGATTTAATGATTTTAAAGATGGACCTCTATGATTTAATCCTTGATATGGATTGGATGGTGTGATTATATGATCACATCGACTGTTATAGGTGGTGAGTTAATTTTTTGGCACATAATTCTAGTATCTAGGTTTTTCACGGTGAATTGGATCCTCATTCGACTCATTTTAGTCCTCAACTTCTGATGTTGGGTATCCCTATGTATTAATTATCATCACCCATGTTGTATTAAAATGGTATTATTTATAGCATTGAATTACCTCTTATGGTGGACGAGTTCCCTGAGGTTTCTATAGAACATTTATCATGTTTTCATCTAGAGAAAGATGTGGAGTTAACCATTTAAATGGACTTAATAACCCAACTAATATATAATCTCTCATACCATATGGCTCCCACTATGTTGAGGTAACTAATCTTATAGATGGATGATTTGGAATAAAAATGATTCACTCACCTGAGAATCTCTCTATGGGATTCCCAGGTTCGGTTTTCAATGAAGACAAATGGATCTCTCCAGTTGTGCATAGATTACTATATATTGAATAAGGGACGATTAAGAACAAGTACCCCTTTCCCCACATTGATGAATTTTTTTATTAGTTAAAGGGGAAATGTGGATTTTTAATATTAACCAATATTCTGGTTATTACTAAGTAAGAGTTAGAGATGTGAATGTCCCAAAAATGACTTTTCAAAGTAGGTATGATAATTTAGAGTACTTGGTTATACCATTAGAGTTGATAAATTCTCCAGTGGTATTAATGGAACTTATGAATTAGGTGATTCATAAGTATCTCAACTCCTTCATTGTGTTGTTTGTGGATGAAATCCTGGTTTATTATTGATCTAAGCTAGAGCATGAGCATCATATGAGAATTAATTTAGGCACTCTTCGAGATCATATACTCTAGGAAAATCCTTCTAAATGATCCTTCTAGATTAGGGAGGTTCTGTATCTGGGTCAAGTGATCTTAGATAAATGAGTTTAATTGGACCCTAAAAAAATCAATGCAGTGATGACATCAGAGCAGCTGTGGAATGTATTTGAGATCAAGAGTTTTCTAGTCCTGATAGGTAATTATATGAGGTTTATTCAGTACATATTGTAGCTAGATTCATACATGACGATACATACCCTATAATGGGTAAAGTTCGAATGGAGTACTGAATTTAAATTTTTTTTTGATGATCTTAAGAAGTGGTTGACTATTGTCCATGTTTTTATCTTTATAGTGTCTAGAAATAGATATGTGGTTTATTTGGATTCCTCATGTATGGGTATTGTATGTGTCTTAATTTAGGATGATATTATGGTGGATTATATTTATTTCTAGCTCTGAGAGAATGAAAATAATTACCAAACCCATGACATGGAGTTTGCAGGGATGATTAATATTTTGATGACATGGAGCCATTATCTTTTTGGGGACAAGAATTTGGTTTATTCTAATAAATATAGCTTGGCCTATATTTTCTCCCTAATGGATTTGAACATGAGGTACGGTTTTTGGGTTGAATACCTTTAGGGGATTGACCATGATATAGTTTATAACCCAGGAAAATGTAATGTGGTTGAAGTTTCACTACTTGAAATCTGAACTATAGCCACTATTCGAAACTGTTTCTATAGGTCCATAAACTATGGATAAAGGTAATTATGGTAGATTAGTGGATTTTGGGTGTTATTAGTGTGGTTATAAGTTCCACAGCTATAGCCATAGTTTGAAACTATTTCTATAGGCAGATATCCATGGTTGAAACTATGTCTATAGCCTTATAGCCACGGTTCAAACCGTGGTACAAAGCCTATAGCTATGGTTTGAATCCTTAACTATAGCTTCTTCCACATATGTCTATATCCACGGTTCTAAACCGTGGATCTAGGTCTACTACCATAGTTTTAAACTATGGTTATAGTTCATAACCACTATTTAAAACCATGGCTATATGATGTAGATATTATAATAAACAGAATCATTCCCCCAACCCCTACCCCCTTGCCCAACCCCTTCCCCCTTGAATACCCCCCATGCATATCCCCTTGTACCCCCTTTCACACTCCATCCACTACTATAACGTCCCATGAATGAAGCACATGGACATTACCTTTCTTTTGCAGAATACATAATACATTACACAAATATATTCCCAAACACCATATTAGTTTAGTGTCTTTGACAACTCGAAACATAATCTTTTTTCTATATCTTCAACATCTCCCATAAAGATATTCCCTATTTTTTTCTACTTAAAACATTTCATTATATCATGTGGAAAATAAAACATAAAAGGGGTGATATAAAATTCTCAGTAATGGGAAACATGGAGAACATAAAACAATCCATAAACATTTAAATGTAAAAACATGAAAATTAATATTAACAATCAAAATCTTTATTTAGAAAATAAATCTTGGCGTTACATAAGGCATAGATCATAAAGTCATAGATCATAAAGGATCATTAACCATGATAGAATAACATTGGAATAAAACAAGTAATTGTGGAAAAATAATAATAAAATAATATTATTTCTATAGTATCCCAGACATTTATTCCAAGACCGTTATAGTGGAAAAAAACCATTACTGAATTGGGTTTACATGTTGTTTCATCCCTGTATTATTCATCCAGATTTACTTGTTGTTATACCCATGTATTATTGAACCAGATTTTCTTATCTTCCCAATCATGTCAATCTCATGAGATATAAATCATTACCCAATTCATTTAATTGAGATGTAGGCCACACCCATCTCATAATTAAATCATTATTACATGTTCCACAAAACATAAAGCATTCATTATATCATAACACAAGAAATAAAATGGGTTTACTTAAACATCATTCCATCATAACATTATCCATATAAAATAGCATTCCATAATTAAAAAAAATAGTAATAATAAGGATATAAACATAACCCTATTTTAATAGAATCATCTTTAATGGAAAATAATTTTGATAAAACATTTTTCCTTAATTCTTGAGGAAAATATCATTTCTTCTTCAAAAATGTTTTGTTTTCTCAAAATGACACATAATTTTTAAAAATAAATAATTCAGTTTTAAATAATATTTTAATCAATTAAAATAAGATTCACTTAAATAATTCATAAAAATATGTCCTTGTCCTATAAGTTAAAAAACTATTATCCTCATACTTGTTTCAAAAAATTCAAAAAGTACCCCGTATGGTAAAAAAAGAGATTCCTTCCATACCATTTAGTAAATGTCCAAAATGGGGTAAAATGACTACATAAAATATTAGTAAACAATTTATGAAATCATTTTTAGAAACACCTGGACATGGATGATAAATATAAACCCAGTAAATACTTACATATAAACAATCTCGAATAAAAATGAGATTTGAAAAATTATCCCTTACCAATTTATAATCAATTGAATCATATATCTCAGAAAATAATGAAAGTTATTTTCATATGTAAATATTATAAATTTCATAATAATAATAATAATAATATACATGGGTAACATTAACACCACACAAAATAATTAGTTGGTGTACAAGGCATATGTCCCACAGAAATGAATGTATGAAAAAATAATCCCTTACCTTGTGCTTTTCATTAGTTGAGGGTGTGGTAACCTCCTGTGTAATTTTTAAATAATGTTATTAAATTATACTAGTACCATATCCATATTTATGATATCATATATGATCTTATTATATCATTTAGTTAATTGTATTTCAATATTACCATTAATTTGGGTGTTAACTGCTTCGTTTTCCCTTTCATGTTATTTCATGTAAGTCTTGTTTATTATAAATAAAATTTATTTTATTCCAGAAATTATGGACATAATTATTATTTTCACTAAAATATATGTTTTATTTTCATTTTTTGTATTGTTAATGTGGAGAACAAATCTCACCATGTCGTGGAGACGGTAGGCCGTACCTGCGCATGAGCGATGATATCATTCTCTTGATGGTTAAATGGTATATAATTGGATGGTATATAAATTATAAAGAATAATTATCATGTTATATTCATTATTTTAATTCATTATACACATCATTATACCCATCCTAATAAAATATTTTTTAATAACTAATTACACCACGACATGGAGACGGTAAGTCATACGTACACATGTATAGAGATATTGTTATTCATAGGATGGATAAAAGGATGTATAAAGTTGTATAATAATTATAATAATATCTCATAATGTAGAATATTCTTGATTTTTTAACTTAGTATGGAAGAAATATAGAAAGAGGAAGTAGAAAAAGAAAAGAAATTGAATTTTTTTGTTAAAACAATTACCTCTTCTTCTCTAAACTTCCTTTGGATCTTTTACTAGAGACACTTGGGATGGACATTTTTGGAAAACCTAGACCTCCAAAAGATAACTAAGAATTTTTTTATTGGAATAGGGTAGGGTTTGGTCAAGCTATAATGTTCAATGAGGTGTGATGAAATGTAGGTGGATATGCCTTTTTATAAGGGGGGGGAGGGGCACTTTAGGAAGGTATTCAAATATTATTTTGTTAAAATACAATTTGGTTTAAAATGGTCCAAAACTCTTTTAATTCTAATATAAGATGTGAATTTTTCTAAATCTTTTCAAAAATTAGATTTTAGACAAGTTTAGGTCTCATATATTACTTTATCTTTTAGAATTAACCCTTAGTTAAATAATTTATGTCTTACCATGTCTTCTTGTATATTCTTACTATATCATTAATATAGTTACAATAAAATTACAATATAAACCCATGTGGTTCATTAATGACAGTTTAGACATTATCCATGTCATTTGGATGATAATTCTATTTTTAGGACAATTATATAATTTAATAAAATAGGGTTTGTTTAACTCATTAATGTCAATTTTTATACTATTCATATCATAAATTTTAAAAAATCCATAACAACATGATTAATTTGAAGAAACTTCATTAATTTAAATATAAAAAGTCATAATCATCCATAAAATTATTGTATTAGAGAAAAAGTTTAAAAATGAATTTATTTTAATATTTTTAATCTCATTTATTTCAATAATTAATTTATTAGGAAATCACTGCATCATCATTGTATTATAAATAAAGCTATTTATTTGGTGTCTAAAAATTATAAATAAAATACAATAATGTATGAAATATTTTTTAATTTACAACTACTATTTATAGTATAATTTATTTTATTTATAACCACATATTAAAATTGTTTTATCATGGAGATGCATGTTTATGTCATATTTCCCTTTTGTTTAACTTAATTCTTATAAAATGTCATTTTAACATCCAAGTGGTTCCATGGGTTACAAAAATAGATCCAAGGATTAATATGGTCATAAATATCTCATCCAGTAGGATTATAACTTGTTTTAGGGTAGTTTAATATTATTATAATATTAATTTTTTAACCTTATTTACCAATTTTACACTTCAACCACGGTAAATAAAATAATTACAGAAGTTACTATTAATAATGTCAAAAAATGAACCTATTTTCAGAATTTGGACTTTATGATTCCAAATATGGAATAAATTTTTCTAAATAAAAAACACAAAAGTTGTAGTAATTAATTTAAAATTAATTCCCATTGTCAAAACCAAAAGATGGGTTTTTAAGAAGTAATAACTATCAAAATAATGACATGTGTTTATGTTCAATTATTAAGTTAAATTACTTCTAATGGCCAAAATTGGATTAAATGATAAAAATATAATTCAATTACACTTTAAAACCAATAAAAAGTATAGTATAAAAATATAAATAAACTATATGAAAAGGCAGTTTTGACTTAAAATGGTGTATTTTCAACATTCATTAAAATTTGAATTTAATCAGAAAAATACAAAAATTTAAAAAAAGGTAAATTTTTATTCCCCTATTCAAAATAAGAAGTTCATTTTTTCAAATAGAATATATTAAATTGTTAAATACTATTTTTAATATTGGTGCACCATCAAATGGCAGCAAAACATCATTTTTTCAAAAAGTACTTCTTTTATCAGAAAAACTTGATTTTGTTCTAATATCATGTTCTAGGAAATTTATAAGATTAATTTTAATATTATATAAAGTTTAGATAGTGGTTAATACTATTCATAATAGCTAGTTTCTATCCCATTAAATGATAATATTTTAAAAATATATACTTGATTAGTGAAACTCAATATTGCGTATAACACAAGCTATCAAGGAAGGTTGATCTAGTTTGTAACACAAGACAAGTTAATGTGGTTCATAGTGCAAGATTCTTTTGGTGTTACGTATAACATCATCCAAACATAGTTCTTTTATAAATCGAAAAAATATATACTCAATGTTGTGTGAAATGAATTCAATGAAAAGAACTTGAAATTGTGTGTCCCAAAAGCCATGAACAGTGTTGTGTATACTATAAGCAAATACAATGTTGCAATGAGTGAAAGATAATATTGTTGTAGATTACAACACAAACATGAAATAAATTAAATAGAATCTGTCCAATAAATTCTTAGGTTGTTACATTATACCCCCCTTAAATTCATTTTCCCTCGAAATTATTCGAGGTTAAAAATTGTTTACTACTTGAAAGTTCCATTAATGGAAACCCACCTCATTAAAAGTAATTCAAAAGCATAATTTTAAAAAAATAGAAACATAATGGCTACTCAAAGTTAATCATCACCAGGTTTACATATAGGAGAACATATGTGGGATTTAAAAACCTTGATATTGAAGATAAATCTACCCATCATGTTTTGATGGATAGTGACAGAGAATAGTGTTTGGAGAAAGTTAACTACTAGAAATACATAAATCAGTGAGGATATAATGGACCATCAGATTCATCGGATAAGAAGGTACGGGGATAAAAGTTTTTGATTTATGATATTTTTCCTAAAGTTGATGTTTTTTTCATGAGTATAAATTCGGACTAGATTTCAGTATAATATCACTATTGGTTGTTCCCTGAACAACATCCACATCAAATCTTATTTAAGGAAATAATGTTGAATTTTTTATTCTTGAAGTGTTATTAGATCATGCGATAGAATGATAGGTCATTCTATCTATCTTAAAAAAAAGTTTCGAACAAGTTATCAAATATGAATAAATCCACCTATAGTGAGATAATACATTAATCTAACAAACATAAATCTAAATATACCTTATACTATCCATAAATGTATAATATTACAACCCATCCAAAAACTGAATAAATAAAATGTTAGAATAAGGTGAACAAAAAGACTTAACATTTTTCTCTAATATCTCATTAGGCTATTCTTGGTTTTCATATTCCAATAATGTCAATACCTTAATCTTTTATTCTCTTGAAATATGATAATAACATGAATTTACCAATAAATATAGTGAAAAAATGTGTTCTATTAAAATTAACACATTCCACACACCAAAAATACCAAAAATTCAATATACTAAATACATGATATCACTTTTTCCTTTTATCAGTCATGATCTCATTAATAATATCAAACATCTCATTATCTCCTTATCCCTTCATTATACACATATCATGTGCTTTCCAAACAAAATTAATATATTTTCATGATTACTGATACCATATACTTATGAAAAAACACAGTGGGGAAATAAATATATATTACAATATTCCATAATAATATAAAATAGATTCAACAACCCTATTTTGGTATCCCATTACATAAACAGTTAATCATCCCACCACTTATCTTTCATAGACAACATCACCAATAGTGATCGCATGTGATTTGGATTTTCCTTTGGCCATAAGAGTTTGTTGACATTTATAATCATCCATAACCCTTGGATTTGGGCATTAGATTGCATAAGGTCCCATTTATATGCACTTGTAACCCTGATTTGTGGGAGGTACACTCTTTTAAACATTCTATTTATTACCATTACTTCAGCATTAAAATTCTTGATGACCTTCATTCCCAAAATTAAAATATTTATCAATCCCCTTAAAAAAGATTCCTCCATGTTTCCTTCCACACATTGTGCATAAAAAAACTAATCTTGTTATTATAACCATTAGATATATGAGAAACTAAAATATCCCCTTTTTTAAGTAGAATACAAGGAAGTTACATAATAAAATATATGTTTTTAAACTCATCAAATTTATAGAGTCAATTTTATATTATTGCCTTGTATTCTTGAAAATGTTACACCAAATATTCCTTTTAACATCCATGTAATAAGTTCCCAACTAAAAAATTTCACTATTTTAACATGGTATAATGACAAATAACTTTTCAAAATTAAAAAATCATTTCTATGAAACTAGTGGATTAGTCATTACGCTAAAAAAGGTGGGTGTTTCCTTCAAAAATATTCAAGAGAATGTTGTTCCCACCTTTGGTCATTTGGACGCCTAGTAGGATTTGTGGTCATAGAATCAACATTCTTTATTCGAGTTCCAATAACATTTGGTTATTTAGGAGGAAAATCATTACATTTCCCATTGCATCCAGCATTAATTTGGTTTTTTAGGGTTCCATTCATTGTCTAAAACCCAAAAAGAATAGTGTGAGTGGAAAAAATCATACTAGGAAAAGAACATAATCACGGGGGAGTACATTCAATATCAATCATCTTTTGTTTAATCACAGGTTATTCATGATCATTTCCATAATTTTAGGACTATAAAATACAATTATACTTAACCATAGGTACATCCCTTGACATACCTTAGAAATATCTTTAGGGATCTCACAAAAAAAATTTAATCCTAGTTTCCAAAGGTTAACTAAACCATTTCTCTGATACCAACTATAACAACACAAGATTGACATAAATGGTCATTACATTTATTTTTTGTAATAATTTAAAAAGTATAAAATATATTCCAAAATACAATATAATTTAAGTGTCTTTTAAAACACGAAACATAATCTTGGTGAAAGATCTTTAAGATCACCAATAAAAATATTCTCCTTTTTTTCCTATCTAAAACCATTATTTATATCCTTGGGAAATTAAAACATAAAAAGGGTGAGCTAAAATGATCTTTAAGGGTAAACATGGAGAACATAAAAAACCATAAAAATGTGAACCTCAAAACAGGAACATAAAGTTTAAACATCAAAATCTTGAATCAGGAATTAAATATTGGCAATACATAAGGCATAGATCATAAAGTAATATATCACAAAGGAACATTAACCATGATAGAATAGTATTGGCATAAAAAATGTAATTGCGGAAAACTAATAAGCACAAAAAATTCATTCTATAGTAGTCAATGGATTTCTTCCAAGACAATCACAGTGGAAAAAATCCCTTATTGAACCTGGTTTACTTTTCGTTCCAGCCATGTATTACTGAACCAGATTAACATGTCGTTCCAGCCCTATATTACTGAACTATATTTATTAACCATTAAATTCATGTTTATATCATGAGATATAAATCTCTACACAATGAATTTTAGGGAGATATAGTTCCCACCCATCCCATAATGAAATCATTCTTATATGTGCCACCAAACATAAAGAATTCATCATAGAATTACCTAAGAAATAAAATGGGATTCTTTAAACATCATTACATAATAACATAATCTATATAAAATATCATTCAATCAATAAAAAAAATCAAATCATAGTAATAATTCGGATAGAAACATAACCCTATTAAAAGAGCGTCATCATAGATTGAAAATAATTTTGATAAAACACTTGAACATAATTCTTAAGGAAATTATAATTTCTTCATCAAAAGAATTTTATTATCTCAAAATTCCCCACAATTTGAAAATAAAAGAATTCAGTTGAAAATAAACTTTTAATCATGTAAAATAATCTTCCTTTAAATAAGGTGTAAAAATTTGTCCGTGCTGTATAAGTTTAAAAAACATTATCCTCATACTTTTTCCAAAAAAGTAAAAAAGTACATTGTATGGTAAACAATAGAAAGATTCCTTCCATACCATGTAGTAAAAGTCAAAAATGGTTAAAATTTAATACATAGAATAATAGTAAAAATTTCATGAAAACATTTTTATAAAACATAGACATGGATGATAAATATAACCCCAGAAAATACATACATATAAACAATCTCGGATAAAAATGAGATTTTAATAATTATCCTTTACCAATTAATAATTAATATAATCATATGTATCATAAAATAATGAAAATTATATGAATATATAAATATAATAACCTTAATAATAAGATTAATAAAAATATTCAGGAGTAACATAAACACCACACAAAATAATTAGATGGTGTACAAGGCATATGTCCCATAGAAATAAAATTCAGACAAAATAATCACTAACCTTGTAATTTTAGTTTGTTGAGGGTGTGGTACACTCGTTTATAGTTTTTAAATAATGTTATTAAATTATACCAAGAAAATATCTGTATTTATGATATCATATTTGATCCTATTATATCATTTTGTTAATTTTATTTCAATATTACCATTATTTCTGGTGTTATCTGGTTCGATTTCAAAATTCATGTTTTTATGTAAGTCATTTTTCTTATGAATAGAATTTATTTTTTTCATGAAATTAAGTTAATAATTATTATTTTCACTCATCATATAAGGTTTTTATTCATTATTAAATTTTTAATTTGGAGAACGAATCTCACAGCATTGTGGAGATGGTAGAACGTACATAAACACGAGAGACATAATCATTATATTAATGGTTAAATGGTATGTAACTGGATTGTATATTAATTATAAAAAACTATTATCATGTGATATTCATTATTTAAATTAATTATACTCATTATTATACCCATCCTATACAAGTATTTTTCAATAACAAATTACACCACGATATGGAGATGGTAAGTCGTACATACGCACGCATAGTGATATTGTTATTATTAGGATGGATAAAAGAACGTATAAGGTTGTAACATAATTATAATAACATATCAAAATTTACAATATACTCTATTTATTTTTTTATTATGTATCCAACATATTAAAATTAAGTAGAAGAAGAAAATAGAGTTAATTAAATTGGTAAAGATATTACCTCTTCTTTATTGGACTTCCTTTGGATCTCTTATTAAATACACTAGGGATGGACTTTTTGGAAAAGTAGTACCTCAAGATGTTAACTATGAATTTTTGTAGGAGAATTGGGTAGGGATTTTTGAGATATAAGGCTCATGGAGGTGTGATAAAATGTGGGAGGAGATTCCTTTTTATAAGAGAGGAGGATGGGCACTTTAGGAAGGTATTGAAATATTATTTTATTATAAAATAATTAGTAGTTTAAAAAGGTCAAAAACTCATTCAATTCAAATCTAAGAAGATTTGTTTTCTAAATCTTCTCAACCTATAGGTTTTATACAATTTTAGGTCTCAAATATAACCTTATATTTTATCTTTAACCCTTGGTTAACTAATTTAAGTCTTGCCTTGTCTTCTAGAATATTCATAATATATGATTAATATAGTTACTATAAAATTACAATAGAACTGAAAGTGTTTAATTAACGAAATTTTCATCACTATCTAAGTCATTGGGACTAATCTTAAATTTTTAGTACAATTATATCATTTAATAAAATAGTATTTGTTTTAAGAACACATTTATACCAGTTTTTATACAATTCATTTCATGACTTTTTAAAAACCCATAAAAACTTTATTCGTTATAAAAACATAATTATATAAAAAATGACAAATCATAATCATCTAAAAACTTATTGTATTTCATAAAAAGTTTAAAATTAAATTTATTTTATTATGTATAATCACATTTATTTAAAATATTCAATCTTAATGTAATCATTACCTCATAATTGTGTTGTTAATAAATTTATTTATTTGGTGTCTATAAATTATAAATAAAATAAAATGATATAGTATACATTAGTATCATTAAATTTACTATTTATAGTTGAATTTATATTATGTATAACCCCATAGTAAAATTGTTTTATTAAAAGGTACAATTTTATGTTATATATCTCTTTACTTTAAATTAATTCTTATTAAAATTAATTTTTACATCAATGTGGTTCTATGGGATCCCAAAATAGGAATAATGACTCCCAATGTAGGAAATATGTTATAAAATAGAATTATAGCATGTTTTAGGGTAGTTTAATATTATTATAATATTATTTATGACCTTTATTTTCCAGATTTACCCTTTAACCATGATAAATAAAATAATTACCAAAGTTACTATTCATAGTGTCCACAAATAAAAGGTAACTATATTCACAATATGAACCTTTTGATTTAAATTATGGAATCCATTTTTCCAAATTCAAATCACAGAAGTTGCAGAAATTAATTTAAAATTAATTCCAGTTTTCAAAACCAAAAAGTACGTTTTTAAGAAATAATAACCTTCAAAAGATTGGCATGTGTTTATGTCCAATTTAAAAGTGAAATTACTTCTGATGACCAAAATTGGATTAAATGATAATAATATAATTCGATTGCAGTTTATGACAAACAAAATGTACAATCTAACAATATAAATAAATTAGATGAAAAGGTAGTTTTGACTTAAAATGGTGTATTTTTTACTATTCATTAAAATTTGAAAGTTATTAGAAAAATAAAAAAAATTACCAAAGTAAATTTTTATATCCTTCTTCATAATAATAAGTTTTTTTTAAATAGAATATATTAAATTTTTAAAAATTATATTTAAAATGGGTGTGGCATCAAAAGTTGGAAAAATTCATTTTTTTAAAAGTAATTCTTTTATCTGAAAAAGTTTCATTTTGTTCTTATATCATGTTATAAAAAATATATAAGATAAATTTTAATGTTATATAAAAACTAAAAAAGTGGGTAATACTATTCATAATAACTAGTTTATATCTCATTAAATAATAATATTTTAATAATATATTGTTGTTTAGTGAAACTTGATATTGCGTACAATGCAAGCTATCTAGGAAGGTATCTCTTGCATGTAACACAAGCCAAGTAAGTTTTTCAAGTAGTGTTAGCTTCCTTTGTTGTTTCTTATAACATCATCCAAATATAGTTCTTTTACATATAACAAGTTCTATACTCAATGTTGCGTTAATTGAATTGTATCAAAAGAACATGAAATTGTGTGTAACAAAAGCCAAGAATAATGTTGTGTACACTGTATGATAAAACAGTGTGGCGTATAGCACAAGATAATCCTTGTGTAGAGAACAAAACATGACATCAAATAAATTAAAAAGAATCTATCTCATAAAATCTCCATGTGTTACATCTACACTCTCCCCCTACACCCCTTGCACCCCCTGCACACCTCGCGCACCAGCCATACACCCTAACCCTGCCCCTTCCACCCCCTACACCCACCCCCACCCCTCCCCACCCATGTACCCTAACCCTGCCCCTTGCCCCACCTTCCCCATGAAAATCCCTTGAAGTACCCCTACAACTGACCCATACCCCTTGCACCCCCAACCCCTTGGACACCACCCCCTTGCACCCCCCCTGCAGACCCATTTCACTCCCTCCCCTATGCACCCATTTCCCTCTTGCACCCCCCCCCCATCCTTGCACACCCCCAATGAACCCCCTAGTGCCCCCCCCCACACACACACCATACACTTTCACACTACCACAGCCTTTTAAGCACCCCCACGCACAGCCTTTCACACCCCCCTCTCTAAACCCCCCCCCCCCCCCCTCTTACCCTTACAATAGAACATCGCCCCTACACACACCCATACCCCATACCCCCCCCCCACACCCCCCTTCCCACTATACACCCCTTTCACTACCCCTACCTTTTGAACCCACATCCCGTTGCACCCCCATACACCCCCACCCCGTGCACACCCCTTTCACCACCCCTGTATGCCCCCCCCCCCCCCCCCCCACGCACCCACATGCACACCAAGCCTTTCATACCCCCCCCCTCACACACACCACCCCCACACACCCCCTACACCTCCTTCCCCTTTGCACACCCCACCTCGCACCCCCATGTAGCCCACCCACCATGCTCCCCCTTGCACCACCCCTACACACCCCCTTCCCGGCACACCCCTTACCCCCTTGCACACCCTTGCCCCATGCACCCCCCCTGAACACCCATTTAACCCCTACCTGCACACCCCATGCCCTCTTTCACACCACCTTGCACATCCTCTATGGACCAACCCACCCCCCCCCCCCCCCCGCACCCCTACCTCTTACAATAGAACCCAGCAAGCCCCTTACCCCTCCCCTACACACCCCCTCCCCCTCACACACCCCCTCCCCTAGCCACCCCATTCCCCCTTGAACACCCCTACACCCCCTTGCACCCCCTACAATCCCAACCCTGTACACCCCCACCCCTCCTAGTCCCCCTGCCAGTCCCCCCCACCCCCCGCCCCCACCCCTGCCAGTCTCCCCTCTCCCCCACCAATTCCCCTACTAGTCTACCAGTTTTCCCTCCAACTCTACCCCATGCTAGTTTTCCCTCCATCTCTTCCCCTAGCAGTTCCCCCAGAAAGTTCACACCACCCTTCCACGAACACCTTTCACACGTCTTAGACCAAGAATTTATCATTAAAAAAGCTAGCATGCATCACTTACCAGACTTGTGGTAATATTCATGTGCATCCCTATAGAATTTCACCATAAAACCAACCCATAACCCATAGAAATTCATTACATAAATACATTCAAATAAACTAAAAATAAATACATATGGGGACAAGATAGTTATAAAATATAAAATCTACAAGGGTTGAGACAAACCTAGCATTTATGATGTGCATTACAATATTTCATTTTTCCACAAATCAACCTAAAGTCACATGTAACATTAAATAAGTATTCAACATCATAGGGAAATTACAGGAAGATACTTTTTTCACTATTTCCTAACTTCCAATATACAAGGTGAGGTTACATAATAGAAAATTGTATTAAGGTCATCTGGTCAACAAATATTAGATAGACCATATACCAGAATAATTATAATAAAATAGGAAAATATGATGAAGAGGAATTTATCATATAAGGATTCATGTTCCTTTGTTTCTCATGATATCAAGGAGGTCCCAAATAATATGACTATTATGAATAATAAGTCCACCATTATGTGTAAAAAGTAAAATGATAAGAAAATTTGGCAAAAATCAGGACGATTATCCCCAATGATATAGTGGGGAAGTATAAATGATCCCAGTTGATAGGAATCCCTCAAATATTGTGGTCTCGCTAAAGGTAAATTTAACCCTTCATTATTCCAGTTATTTTATTTATTCAAACATGATGGTAATTGAAGTAAATAAATAGGACATGAATTGCATTTACATTGGATATGTTTAAAAGGGTATAGATTAAAAACTACAATGGGGTATAATGAATTTCCCAAATCAATAAATTTTATTTATTTTCAGTAAGATTTTGAAGAAATATAGTTTATATTGGATGGGTTTTAAGGCTACAACATAAAGAAATCAAGTAAATAGGTTCAAGAAAATGTTGTAAATTTAATTCTAAATCTTCTGAAAAATAAAATTTCTGGTGGGTGAAGAAACCATGTCTATATCATTTGATAGAACTTTGAATCCTTGGGATTGATTGAGAATTGTATAAATTTATTTTTGAGTTGAAATTGTTACCTATGTAATGTTATATATAGATTTATATTGACTAAATAAAGGTAATACTAGAAGTTAACTACTTGTAAAAAAGTATTATGAATCATTTATAGAGGTAATATAATTATTCGATAACTGTACAAATGTATTTTAAGCTCTATAGAAAGGTTTCAATGAAATTAGGTAGATGCATAAAGTTAAATGGATACCTTCTTAAAGTTGACCTCACATTGCATAAAGGTCATTTATAAATTTCACTACTTATATAAAGGTATTAAATGCACTATATAATGGAATTTAAAGAATCTATGGGCTACTTAAGGTAATACTAAGCTATGTAAAGGTCATTCACAACCTACATAAAGGTAACACTAGAGAAAATGAGACTATATCAAGGTAATTCATGACCTATGTAAAGGCCATCTGAGAAAGATGATGGCTACATAAGGGTCATCTATGATTTGAAATCAATATGTAAAATTAAAGTTGGGATTATACTAGATGTATAAAGGTAATTGTGATCCATGGGGAAGAGATGGAAATCATTCCATAGGTTGTTGGGAAATGAAAATGCATCCACATTATATTAAATCAATAAGGGGTGTTATGGTGATTTTGGTAAGATTATAATTTGTCTATGAGAATATGTGAGTCCAAAAAAACATTAGATATGCTCATGGTGTCCTAGATGAGAGAATAAGAGTTAAGGATTAAAATGGAAAACATCAATGCAAAAAATGTAAAGCAAGCTATATAAGCATAAACTACCACAATGAGAGTTTGCATACTGTGCACCTCCATTGGAGTGGCTTTATTACAAAAACCACGACTTGTTTATCAAATTAAACAATTATCTAAACTAACACTTATTAAATAATTTCAATTTAGTATAAATAATAAGAATTAATAAGGCAAATAAATGAAATTTAAAATATTTTTGAATAGAAGATGCTAGGATAGGGAACCTACATCAAAGGAACAAACCCAAACTCAGTGCTTGTCACTTTTATCAGTTACAACTCTATACTGTTCCATCTATCCTTTTTACAGATTAACCTTTTCATATACATAATGACTCCCTAACCCCAATGTATGTGTCTGCATAACCTTGAAAATTCACAAGAGTATCCTTATATATATGCTCACATTCATAATCCCATTATCAACCACCCACAAATGCATTTTACATGTATATACATAAGAAAAACTTTCCCCTTATATGTATTCGCGTTGCCATGGGAGGACATACATATAATCAGAAATCTTATTATATATATTCTTACCTATGCATACTTGGTGAGTCACCTTCGATAGGAGGCTCGAATCCACCTTAATGAGATCCAAAACACACTACAAAAATATTGGACACCCAAAAATAAAAAAAAACCTATTTAAAATTGGGACATATAATTAAAATGAAAGAAACCTTACCTAAATCTAATGTCAATCACATTGCCTTTGATGGCGGTTGATAGAACCAGCCTCTTCATAAGAAACCTCCTATAAGGAAATAATGGGAGAATAACATATATATAAAGGATTCTTAAATATATGTGATTGGTGAGTCAACTATACATGATAAATGATACATTACTCTAATAACAATGTCAAATCCCATTGTATTCATTTAACAGTTATTTAAAAATCACTAATGATCTTCTCATAACTTCATATTCCATATACAACTCATTGGGAATATGTGAATAATATTTTAACAATGTATATCCTCTCAGTTCCTCATTCTTAGAGAACTAATACCTTGGGATATTTATTCCATTATTGAAAATTCCTCCTCTCTAAATATACTTTCTACATAAATACATAGATAAAAACATTCTTATATCGAGAATGTTTCTTTTATAATTGTATCATCCAAAATCACTTTTTATTCTAAATAATCTTCTTCGTAATCATCCAGGTGTAGTTCAATTTTCAACATTAATTTTCGTACTTTATAAACACAAGGATGGATTCACATAAACAATAGTATGAACATTTAGCAGATAGTGGTCACTGTAACCATAAACACATGCCATTTATTCCCATTAATATCCATCCGAAAAATCATCCAATATATAAGTTTCTGCCTCAACAAACCAGTAACAACAACATATTCAATATTTAAACAACTTAATTCCTTATTGAAAAAATTCTATTCCATATTATATGTTAACCATCCAGAATCACAATATACTTTAGTGTTACCATTTAAAATTAGATTCATACTTTTATTGTATTAGAATGGTATATTTAAAAACATTTGGATTATATTTTAGATAAACTTATTTTCATCATCCATGTGGGACTTTTAATCAATAAATGTTTATTTAAAGAAATAACCATACAAGTGAACTTATTCATTTATTAGTTTTCTATTATTTATTCATCACATTTACTTCTGAATATATTGAATTTCATTCTAATTAATGAAAAATAAAATACTGATCATTACAATTTATTTATTTAAATCATTCCACCATGTTGGATTTTTTTCAATTCCAATTTTGATTCTAAAGTCCATATTATTATCATTTCCTCTCCATACTTTTAAAAATAAGTACAAAGTAGCTTTTATCATCATTTTTAAGGTTCTTAGGTAATGGAATGTTACACTCACCTTATTCTATAATCATTATTTTAAATTTCATATTATCCCCATTCTCTTCTATATTAATAAGTGTAAAATCCATAACAACTGATAAGAGTATGACATAACATAATATATGTTAATGTGCTATAAATTAATATAATATGTCTATTTGAAAAAATATCTATTTAGGAAACATGAAATATTAATCAAGAAATTAATTTTATACATAAAAAATGAAACATGTGATACCAATGTGGAAATGTGCTTTCAAGAATTCTTCAAAAGATATTCAAATTATCTCATCTTTAATGACGCCCTAGACTTTCAAAAATTTTAACATATATAATCTAATCACCTAGAAGTAAAACATAAAGAACATAAAATATCTAAGTTTCTATAATTTTAGTTTATTTACCTCTACTTAATAAATATTTATAATCACAAATTATATCATGTTTTATAACAACAAATTTACATGACATGTTGATATCTATTGGTTGTTCAGCCTCAACTTCTACCTATTGGGGTAAAATATATCCATCTCCATCATCATGGATATATAAAATAAATGTTTTGTAAGGTGGAAACATGATACCAATAAAATAACTCCATAATAGATTTCTTATCTTCTTGTAAAGTTTTCATAACATTTAACTTCTCATTTTTCCCTATTAATTTTTCAATCTTCAATTACCTGTATAATAGAAATAAAAAAACATATATGGGAATGAGTTGACTTTTATTTTTCTATTTATTAAGTTTAACTATGTTAAAATTTTATTCTCAATCAAAAAAATATTGTCACATTATCTCCAAATTTATAAGAAAACATCCTTCTTTCTATTCCTTTAATTTTATAAAATTGATTATTCATGGACATTATAGATTTCTTCCTTTCCAAAAGATTAATTTTATATGAAATTTAAATCTTCATATTATCTAGAATGTAACATTCATTATCTTGTGATCACATTAACATATTTCCTATTTTGAATTTTTCTGGATTAACAATTAGATTTTCTTTAGAAATATGGTTAACGTTCTCCTTGTGTTGAAATACTTTCTTCATATTATCCATTATATCACTAAACTTTATAGTTCATTTTTATTTTTATTCACTTAATTATAAAATCATATTAATAATTAATGATATTTTTAGGAGTGTGTAAAGCATTTCTTTCATCTTAAAAAATTTCTGAATAACCTTTAAGTCACCCTTTTTGGAAAATAATCATGGATTTCTACTTCCCCTTCTTTGATGTCTTCAACACAACCAATAATTTTGATCCTTTCTTGGATTGATGTTATTTGTTATTTTAGATTACTTTCTTTAATATTTATATTATTTTATTTCATTCCTTCCATCGTATAAGAATATCTTCATCGATGTATCATATTTCACTACACTGTTCTTAGGTTTGATTTTTTTACTTTCCCCTTTTTCATACACCCAACGGTGAACTCATTTTCTTTTTATCAATGGAATTATTTTTATAAAATTAAATAAATTATTTTTGGTAGGCATGATCTTTACTCAATATCGCAATAATGGTTTTTTTTATGAATTTACATTGAAATTATAAAGCTATTTGAATCTACCAAAAGCATATAGATTTAACTTATTTTGTTAGTATTTTGTAAAATCAATGTTTTTTATCATGGATTCATATTTTCTTAGCCTTTGTGTTTTCCATTATTGACTTTTAATGATTCATATGTAATGCATGAAATATATAACCATGATACCAAACATTTCATTGCACAAATAGTATCCAATAATCTTTAATATCTTCCTTTGTAAAGTAATCTAGAAAACATGAGTCCTTAGTACACTTATACCATGATATATTAATTTTATTATATTATTAGGGAAACGTTTATACTCATTCTCACATCGAAATTTGATAAAGAATTGAATTTATCACAAATTTTATCAACCCATACATATTTCCAAAAAAAAATTGTCATATGAAATTTTTATGGAAACATTATTACATCACAATTTTTTTTGTAAGGGTTTCATTTTTCTAAATTATTATAGTTACTTTTTGTTTGATTTTTTCAACCACTTGTGGGTACAAAAATGATACTTTTTATAAATAAGACTCTTATAAAAAGATTCATGGATCGTTATCACATTTTATATTTTTGTAATGATTCATCTTGGGATACATCCATATTTATCATATTTAACTGAACGTCAGGATACTTTATATTCAGAGTATTTTATTTATATTGAAGATATTTCCCTATTTATTCTATTTTTTTCTCATCTCAAAATTATCTTTAGAGAACTGTTTTTCCATATAGATCAATTTAAATCAATTTTATTTTTTTAGATTTAACCTCAAACTAAGAATTCTTGATATCATTTATAGATTTATGAGTTTTTTTAAACTACATGGATTTATCCACATAAAATTTGATTGGATCATATTCATAATTATTGAAATTTTCAATAATTATTTATCCAATATTTTTTTCTTATATATCAGTGAAGTATATTATTTTGGTTCAACGTTTTTAGAAAAAGCATTTCACTTTTTCTCCTCCTCATGTTATTCTTGTTCCATACCATCTTATTATATATAATTTTTTGCTTCTTTATCCTATTTAACCTTAAAAAATGTAATTATATGTGTGATAAACTCAATAGGTAAACTTTATATGTAATACTTAACATAAGAGTAAAAAAACACTATGTTATTAAATTTGAAGACTCCTCATTGTATGACCTATATTTGTTAGTGGATAATTATGAACTATTATGATATAAATATTACTAATTTTATTTATATTATTTTGAAATATATCCCCTACATCCCCTTTCTCATGATCTATATACCTTAAATTAACATCCAAATTAATATCCTTCTCCATTTTTTCAAATTTCCAGTAGAAATGCCTATTTTTTAAAGTTAAAAATTATTTATTCTAAAACAAAGAAATATCATTAATTTTTTCAAATATGAAAATATATAATAGTTGACAAAAATAATTTGGAAAAAAATAGATCCAGTGAAGGTGTAACCATACTCTTTAATACTAACGTACGTTCCTACTGATCATGTAAAGTCAGACAGAGAGGGTGTAACAACCCGAGATTTTATGAGAATTATTATTTTTAATTTCATTAATGTCTTTTGTTGTACGCTACACCAAAATTATCTTGCACTATATGCAACACTGTATTAGCTTGCAGTATACGCAACACTATTCGTGGATCGTGTTACACACAATTTCATGTTCGTTTGATAGTAGTTATTCTACGCAACATTGAGTATATATATATATATATATTCAATGTATAAATGAAATATGGTTGGATTCTGTTATACTCAACTACAAAGGAGTCTTGAAATACACGCAACCCTAACATGTCTTACATTAAACACAATCGCGGCCTTCCTCGATAACGTGTCTAGTACGCAATACCGAGTTTCACTAAACAAGATATTATTATAATAATATTATGAACTAGCCATTATTAATAGTAATACCCACTATTTGAAATTTTATAAATTTTATCATTCAAAATGGACATCATTTTTGGATTCGGAATATTGAAATTAGCCTAGGGTGAATTTTTTGTATTTTTCTGAAAACATTCAATTTTTGATGAATAGTGAAAACAATGGGTTACTATGTAAAAAACGACTTTTTATTTAAATAATTATTTATTTTATTTAAATTTATTTTATGTGAAAATTGATATATAATACCTATATATGCGCAATGTATATCATTGGAGTCATTTTATAATAATGACATATAAATATTTTATTGAACTTTTCACCGTCTTTTACCCACCTCTTACGAGAATTTGGAAATTCGCATAAAACTTAATTTTAGCACTTCTGTGAGTAAAATTTAGAAGATCCAAGAGACATGGTTAATGTCAAGGACTAAAATTTTGTTTAATGAGATGAAAATAATTTTTGGTGAATAGTAACTTTTTACTTTTATTTAACACGGTTAAAAGTAAATAGGGTAATTAAGGGTAAAAATGATATTATTATTACCCTAACGCATGTCATAGTTCTATTGTATAAGTTTAATTAGACCAAAAACAACCCTAGGAATAAAATATGACAATTTATGTCCACTTGGATTAGATTAAGACATTTATTATTAATTTATTTAAAGAAGTGTTAAAATGGTTAAAATCAATGTTTAATAATTAATTCATTTTTAATATAGGGTTATACATAAGATAAATTCAACTATAAATATTTATTATATAGATAAAAATATTTCCTAATTAATGGAATTTTATTTATAATTTTTAGATATTAAATAATTTATATTATTTATGACACAATGGTGATGCAGTAATTACCTAAATAATGAAATATTAAAATAATTGATTTTATAAATACCCAAATAAATGAAATTTGAGACTTTTTATGAATCCCACTAATTTTATAGGTTAATAGGATATGTTTTTATTGATTTAATTAACTTTTTTCAAACTAATCATGATGTTATGAGTTTCACAAAAATCAATTACCAAATAGTTTGAAAATTGACATAAAATAGTTTTTAAAAAAATATTATATTATTAATTGTTATTTTATTCCTAAAAATCTGAGAATTGGAAAAATGACTTAGATGAGGATATATATATTAATAATGAGAAACTTGGGGTTCTTTTTGCTTGTTATAGTAAGTTTTTTAACCATATTTTGTAAGAAAACGGGAAGACTTGGTAAAAGTTATATTAGTTAACTTAGAGATAAATCTAAATTATAAGGTTAAAATTGTAACCTAAACATGTCTAAAATCTATTTTTTGAGAGGATTTAGACCCATACTCACTTTATCTTCTAAATAAATCAAATTCGAGCTATTATAAACCTAATATGAATTTATTATAAAATAATATTTTATGTTTTTCTAAAGGTGTGCCTCTCCTCCCTTATAAAAAGGGAACTCCTTCCCTCTTCTCTTCACACCCTTTTGAGCCTTGAAGATCGGAAAACCACTTCCCATTTCTCTTCTCCACTTCCCTATCAACATTATGGAGGTTTTTTTCTTCTCAAAAGACCAACTCTACTTCCATAAGTGGAAGCTTAAAGGAGGTACGTCGAAGAAGAGGTAATCTCTTCTTCTGATTCCCTCAAGTTTCTTTCTTATTATACTTCTTCTTATTTAGTTGTCTCATAATAAAATAATGAAATCAGTATTAAATATATACTTATATGTTATTATAAATATTAAACAACCCTATTTCATGTTCTATCGATCCTACGGAAACCGAAATCACCGCGTGTGCATTCGTACGGAATACCGTCTCCATGTCGTGCTGTAATCTGTTTTCGACCACCACCTTACATGGATGGGTATAATGGTGTAAATAAATAACTATATATGATTATTGTAAATTTATATTGATTCTGAAATATTATTAATACACTTCAATACAATTCCACGATCATGGGAATTATATCATCGCTCGTGCGTACTTACGGACTACTGTCTCCACGACGTGATGAGATTCATTCTCCATGTTAACCATTCCTGAATGATTATAAAGAATATATAATAAGTAATCATGAAAAATATTACATAATAATGATACTGGATTTATGTATATATACATGTATGTCATCTACTTAATTCCGTTCAATTAAATAGGGAATCGAAAACAGTGTTCATGCGTACGTATGGCCTACCGTATCCAAGAACGGTGTATTTCATTACATTTTTCGATCTATCATATATATATGTATATTCAGAATATATATTATATATAAATCATGTTTTACATTCTGGAATTACTTAAATCAAGATATAATTAATAATATCAAGAACAACAAGTCGAAACACGTACAATAAATGAAACGATTTTTCCCAAATCGCTGCTTTTACATTGAATTTACAAAAAGAACGGGTAATATAAAGTCATAAGTGAACCATATATGATATCATAACAATGAATATGATTCTGTAATAAGACAATGACTTTATTTAAATCATTATACTGGAGTTTCATATACATACGAAGCATATCGGACATAAGGTAATGGATAACTATTCCAATCTCACTCTTATCCGTGATTGTTTATTTGTAAGTATTTACTGGGGTTAGGTTTATTATCCATGTCCATATGTTCTCAAAATGTTTTCATAAAATGTTTAACTTTCTTCCATGTATGTTCAAATAAATTTTACCCTTTTTTACTTTTACCACATCATATGGAAGGAATCTTCCTTTTGTTTACCATACGAGGTACTTTTAGACTTTTCTGACAAAAGTACGAGGAGAATGTTTTTTTAACTTATACGACATGAACAGATTTTTACAGTTTCATAACGCCTTATTTTCATGAAGCTTACTCTACAACATTTAATGACTATTTTCTGGAAAATCCATTTCTTTTAAAATTCCATGTCATTTTGTGAAAAGAAAATTATTTGGAAGAAGAAAGGTTATTTTCCTCATGAATTCATTTAAAGTGTTTTATCAGAACCATTTTCCATATAAGGTGGAATTATTTCATATGTCCATGTTTCAAGTATAATTTCTCGATGATTTACATGGTTTCACTTTTCATATGATGAAATAATGTCCATTTTTTTATGGATTATGTTATGATGAAATGATGTTTATGAAACCCATTTTATACTTTGGGTAATGATGAATTATTTATGTTCATGTTGTGGCACAAGTAAGAATGATTTAGTTATGAGATTGGTGGGACCTATATCTCCCTCCAATGCATTGGGTAAAGATTTATATCTCAGGAGATAGACATGGCAGAAATGGGCAGTAAATCTGGTTCAGTAATACAGGGCTGGAACGACAAGTAAACCCGGTTTAGTAAGGGACTTTTTCCACTAAGATGGTCATGGCAGCAATGCCTTGGCTACTATGGAAATCATATCATGTGATTAATGTTTTTCCACAATTAAAAGTTTTATTCCAATGCTATTTTATCATGATTGATGTTCCATTATGATATATGCCTTAGGAACTCACATGTTTTATGTCCATTCTCAAGATCTTGATGTTTAAACATTATGTTCATGTTTTTAAGTTCAAATATATATGGTGTGATTTATTTTCTCCAAGCTTACACTTATTGAGCATCTGAGATCACCCTTTTTATGTTTTCTTTTCCTAGAGGATTAAAAGAATGGTTTTGGGTATGAAATCAAAAGGGGATGATCTATATGGGAGATATTGAAGATCTTTCACAACGATTAGAAGATTTTGTTCCATGTTTCCAAATACACTAAACTATTATGATCCTTGAGTGTTGGTTTTTGTTATGTATTAAGAATTCCGAAAAAGTAATGTAATGTACATGTATGTCAAGCTTTAGGTCTCTACAGTTGGTATCAGAGGCAAAGGAGTTAGGAATGAATTCGATCCTTAGGAACTCTCACATTTGAGTATTGGACGAAGCATGGCTCTCCGCCCAAGGGATTCATGAGGAAATGGCTGCCACTGGGGATGGTGGTTTGTCCCACCCAGGGTGTGTATCCACCCATGGATTGCCCTGATAAGTATCAATTATAGTCCACTAGATGTAATTACATACCGTTATAGTTGGTCTCAGAGGAAAGGTTTAGTTAACATTTGGAAACTAAGATGCGAAAACTTTAGTGAGATCCCTATAGATATTTCTAAGGTATGTCTAGGGATGCCCCTAAGGTTAAGTATACATATAGGTTAGAGTCCTAGAATTATGTTTACGATCATGAATAACCTAGGGTGAACCAAAGGTGTCATGGATTAAATAATTTTTGATAAGTTAGACATCACATTAGTGAATTTTTATGATTATGTGGTTCCTCTTTATTTTAACTGTTTCTTACACTATGGTTTCATTTCTTAGTCAATGGAGGGAATGAGAAAGAATTCAATTAACATTGATTACAATGGACAAATTTTTGACTAAGATCAATGAAATTATGTAACACCTGGAGAGGAAGATATTGTGATTATGTTGAATTAGTCATCTTGATATATGATTAACAAGGTGAACTTTAGTTGTATTCCTAAGTCATCAAATAAGATGAAGATAGAATTATATGTGTGTTCACGTGGTGAGGAGCATAGTGAATGGAAGATTGAGATTTCTAAAGAAGGGAAGGAGAACCTTAAGGAATACCTAAAATGGAGGGGAAGATGTTATCTATGTGGAGAAAAGGGTCATAGAGTGATAGACTGTTATGGAGTCCAATGTCTTATCTGCGGAGAACATGGACATTTCCCAACTCAATGCCCTGACCTAATAAGTTACATATAAATCGAAGAAGGACCTATTCCAAGCCAATCATCGAGTAGGATGGATTGAAGGGATTAAGTATTGGAATTCAATAATATTGTTGTTGAGGTACTTTTATAGTATATTGAAATGTCATTTTATTGGTCCATTGTGGTTTTATATAAGAATATGGTACCGAAAACATTGAAAAGTGATTCAAATATTTTGGAAAGTAGATGATATGCGCATAATGAAGGGATAAGGAGAAAATAAATTTTTTGATAGTATTCATGATCTCATGATTGATATAAGGACTATGTGATATCATGGTTTGAGTATATAGAATTTATGGGATTTTGGTATGTGGAAAGAGTTAAATTTTGATAGCACTCATGTTTTCACTAAGGTTTAATGGTAATTAATGTTTCAAAATAATATATGATTAAGGTATTCACATGTTTGGAACGTGACCAAAAAGATACATCTTATGATATCATAACAATGAAAATTATTCTGTAATAAGATAATGACATTATTTAAATCATTATACAAGAGGTTCAGATACATATGAAGTATATGGGACATAAGGTAAGGGATATATATTCCAATCTCGCTCTTATCCGAGATTGTTTATTCGTAAGTATTTACTGGGGTTATGTTTATTATCCATGTCCATATGTTCTCAAAATGTTTTCATAAAATTTTTACATCTGTTCCATTTACTTTTAAAGAAGTTTTTTCCCTTTTTACTTTTACCACATTGTATATAAGGAATATTTCTTTTGTTTACCATACGAGGTACTTTATGACTTTTCCGAAAAAAGTACGAGCTGAATGTTTTTTTTAACTTATACGGCATGAACTGATTTTTA
Organism: Viscum album; assembly: GCA_963277665.1. NCBI lineage: Eukaryota > Viridiplantae > Streptophyta > Magnoliopsida > Santalales > Viscaceae > Viscum > Viscum album. The sequence continues at coordinate 334,907,209 of OY728122.1, forward strand.
CGGTTTAATAACACCTTATTTTCATAAAGCATACTCTACAAGATTTAATGACTATTTTCAACATAATCCTTTTCTTTTAAAATTTCATGGAATTTTTTGAAAAGAAAATTATTTTCAAGAAGAAAGGATATTTTCCTCAAGAATTCATCTCAAGTGTTTTATCAAAACCATTTTCTATATAAGATGGAATTATTTCATATGTTCTTGTTTCAAGTATAATTTCTCTATGATTTACATGGTTTAACATTTCTTATGATGAAATGATATCCATTTTGTTTTGTATGGATTATGTTATGATGGAATGATGTTTATGAAACACATTTTATACTTTGGGTAATGATGAATGATTTATGTTCATGTTGTGGAACAAGTAAGAATGATTTCATTATGAGATGGGTGGGACCTATATCTCCCTCCAATGCATTGGGTAAAATTTTATATCTCACAAGATAAAATGGCTGAAACGGAAAGTAAATCTGGTTCAGTAATACAGGGCTGGAATGACAAGTAAACCAGGTTCAGTAAGTGACTTTGTCCACTAAGATGGTCTTGGAAACAATGCCTTGGCTACTATGGAAATCACATCATGTTATTAATGTTTTCCCACAATTAAAAGTTTTATTCCCATGCTATTTTATCAGGATTGATGTTCCATTATGATCTATGCCTTAAGTACTACCATGTTTTGTGTCATTTCTCTAGATCTTGATGTTTAAACACTATGTTCATGTTTTTAAGTTCAAATATATATAGTTTGTTTTATTTTCTCCATGCTTACCCTTACTGAGCATTTCAGCTCACCATTTTTATGTTTTCTTTTCCCCCGGGATTAGAAGAAAGGTTTTAGGTAAGAAAAAAAGGGGAAGATCTTTATGGGAGATGTTGAAGATATTTCACAATGATTAGAAGATTTTGTTCCAAGTTTCCAAAGACACTAAACTATTACGATCCTTGAGTGTTGGTTTTTGTTATGTATTAAGTATTTAGAAAAAGTAATGTAATGTACATGTACGTCAATCATTTGGTCTCTATAGAGGGGATGCTGAATTATCTCAAGTAATGTTTCACTGAATTATACTTCATTTTACTTATTTATTCCAATTTACATTTTATGATTAATGGATCACATATACATAAAATGTAACATTCACATTGTATACATTGGTGAAAGTAATGATATAAAAACGACATAATATTTTCAAATTATTAGACCCCAACGTGGGTGAAATAAATATTATTATATTCAAGTCAAGCATGAGACAAAAAATTTATCCCATGTATAAAAAATGGATTATAATATGTGAGCATGTATTATCTCAAACCTAACACTTACTCTAGGTGGAAACATAACATCCATAACTCAATTCCATATCTTGATAGTTAGTTGTGTCTCGGTAGTTTATTTATATCAAATCCTTAAAATTGAAAATGGTCATATAATCCTTATTAATGGACATGATCTTTAGTATATGTCAAGATATAACTACACCACAAAAATAGATCTATTTTCTCAATAATATCTCTTTAAGCTGTATTGAATATATAAAATTAACTTCATTTACATCATCCTTGTACTATCAATCTTTATAATGATCAATTAAATAATAATAAAGCATCTCCTGGAAGTATTATTTATAAAATTTGGATTTAACTTTTATATTTAAAAAAAGTCGCATATTCTTTTAAATATTATGAATCCCTTCATGAACATAAATCTTTATATGATTGATTTTTTATGATAGGACGTTGATTTCCTTCACCCAATTTTCAAAATACTAAATATATTCTATTCTTATCTATGCACTTTTGGAACATTTTCTTCATCTCCTTCATCCCAGTTTGATATTTTCATAGATTCAGGAGAGAACTAGTTCTTATATAAATTTAAAAAATAATAGAACAAAACGAATAAATATTACTAGTGATAATTGGCGGGTCCAACAATATAAAATCAAGATAACCCTATTGAAGAAATAAGATAGAGGTTGGGTGGCCACGTTGGTGAAGAAGGTTCTTTGGGAGGTGGGGTGGACACAATAGTGGACGACTATAGAAGATGGTGTAGTTGCGTCAGAGTAGTGTTGAGCGGTAGTGAACCAAGACAGAGGAGGTGGGTAGCGGTGAGGTGGGGGTTATTGGAATTGTGTATACAGGGAGGTATGGAGACCAGGTAGACAGGTAGGTGGCCTGGATGTGCCAGAGCTATGTCAAATGGGATGTGGGGTGGCCATGTGAGATGAAGGGAGGTTGGTGAGGAGGAATCATGGGAGAGGGAAGAAATGTGTGGAATCACGATGGAGGGAGGGGGCTGGGGTGGAGAATGCTCTGGGGTGGGGGGTATAGCCATGACCATCCATAGGGTCATGGATTTAGGATATATATAACCATGGTTTTTCTAAACTATGGATATAAATACATAGAGAGAGCCCAAATTTCTAGCAGTGTTTCCTTGATCAGAAAATATTTAGTGTACATGTTAAACAAGTCCAATGATGAGTGGACATTGATTGGGATCATTTCTCAGATTCACTTGGAGAACAAGGAGCATGGGGGAGGTGTGTTCATGGCTAGTGTATATCTGAATCATTCCCTTCTAATATTAATTCTACTAGAATTACTGAATGATGATTTGTGTCATAATTATCTACTGTTTATTCATGGTGTAGAAGACCATATGAGTTGTCATTATCTCCTAATGGATATCTATGTTTCAAAGGTGTATTTGTGGTACCTTTTTTGTTACAGAATATGGTGATTCATGATAACCAATATCCTCTGTGGTTTTTTCATCCAGTCTCTATCAAGATTTCATATTTTGTGCACCAGAAGTTTTGGTGGCATGGCATGAGATGGGATATTACAGACATAGTATCGTATTACTATACATGTGAGTAGATTAAAGAAGAGAATTAGAGAACATTGTCTTTCTTTATCCTCTTTATATTCTTACATAGATGTGGGATGATATTTACATGGAATCCATTTTTTTATTATCTCATATAACTTGGAAAAGGAATTTCATTTGGTTAGTGATTTACCATATCACCAAGTCACCTCATTTCATTCTGATTATAGATTCTTCCAATGTGGATAAGTTGGGATGGTTTAATGTTGAGTATGTTTTGAGGATCGATGGTGTGTTTTCATCTATTTTTTTAAAAAAAGGACTCATGTTCCACCTGTCAATTTTTGGATTGCCTTCAGAAGTCAATGGTTTTGTACGTCAAATTCATCATGGTATACCATTATCAAATGAATGATCAGACAGAGTGGGAGAATCATATTTTTGGAAGACATTATCTAAGCATGTGTTTTGGATTTTTTTTGTTTTATGGGATATCTATTTGGGATTGTTTGGATTTTCATATAACTCTAGTTTTCAATCCCTAATTTGTATTTCTCCTTTTGAGGAGATTTGCGGTCATTTGTGTCACTCCCCCTTGTGTTGGAATGAGGTTTGTGAGACATCGTTGTTGGGTTCAAGCCATTTTCAGGTAATGTCTGAGAAAGTGAATTTGATCTGGAAATGGATGATGACTGCTCATATTTGATATATATCTTATGACGATCCAAGGTGTCCTGATCTATTGTTTTCTATGGGTGATAAGGAATTCTTGAAAGTGGAACCCCTACTGGGTCAACGTCGATTAGGTATGAATGTGAATCTACAACCAAGTTATTTTGTTCCTTTTGATATTATAGATATAGTCTATAATATGTATTATTAGTTGGATTAAACTTTATTTTTTACATATATTAAAAAATATTTCCTTGCCCCTTGGTTGAAAATGTATAGTCCAAATCCATCCCACATGTTTCTATGCAGTGAGTAAGAGTTGGATCCCAATATAACTATGTTTTAGTGGATAGTTTGGACTGTGGATTCTCTTGAGAGAGTTATCAGTATGAAGTATATTTTTTTGTTCGTATTTTTATGGCTGTATGGTTGTGATTATCATGAGACTTGTGAGTGGAGTTTTGAAAAGGGTAATGTTTTCATGGTGGGGATAATTTAAAAAAAAATCTTTTTTTAAATTATTTATAATGTTATTTTTTATCCCACGATTTTCCTTCAGTTTTCAGGGGTGTTTTGGTGAAAAATAGTAGTTTCGGTCTTAAGAGCATGTACTGTATGGTTTGTCAAATGGTTCAGCCTAGCCCAAGAAATCGCACAGCCAAGTGGGCATTTTGGAAAGTGGCTAACCACAGGGTTATAACATGGTTTTTAAACCATGTGGTTTGATCCACTTTTAATTTGAGGGATACATGGTTGCTTCATGGTTTGGTAAATAATGTAGGTACACTGTGAGACTTATATAGCTAATTAATATTTTGAAATTCCATTGGTGTCCTCTCAGGATTTCACCCCATTTATCCTATTTTCTACCCCATATAAGATTTTCAGCCATTGGATCCCCCCTCAAAGCTTCCTTTTACCTCTTGGTAACCATTATTTGGGTGATATTAGTGTAGGAACTTCATGGAATCTCCATGTAAGTGTTTTATCCCTGTACTCTTCCCTCTTTTGAGTGTTTCCTCTACATCTTTCTTGGGTTCTTATTTTCCAAGGGATTTTTGACCCAGAGGGGTGTTTGATCATTCTATTTTGTGGAATATAATGATGTTTTTTGGTTGATCTTTATATTATTAGGTCATTTAGAGGTTCATTTGTTGTTTTCAACAAATTTAAGAAACTGCCAAGTGTGAGGTAAGTGGCTTCATGCTCTAAATTTTTTTAATGATTTCGATATGAATTTTGGGATTTATAAATGCGTTCTATGTATTTATTGTGTGGTGAGAAATGCGTTTTGTAAAGTGTTTAAAATGAATATTTGATAAAAATGGCATTTTCAAAGGAAATGGGTATTATTTATATTTTTTTCATTGTGGTTCTTCTTAGAGGTGTTTTTATAATTATGTGAAATGTCTAAAATGTTTTTTAAAAAGTACATAAGGTGATAATATGTTCAAAGAGGGTTTTATTAATGAAAATGTATTTCTTTACATGTTATTTTTTGGAACATTAAATGTGATTTGTGACTTTAGTAAATGATGTGAAGCATGATAAGAAGTGAATCTAGATTATGTGTGGATTTGGAAAGTGCCTCGCCCATGGATATGGATAAATTGATTATGTGATTTTATTTTAATGTTGCTAAATGATTTTTATGGGTTGTTAATGTTATGTAAAATGATTTTTGAAATTGTTTTTTATGTGTAAAAATGAAAAGTGGATTTATTTATGGAAAATGGGGGTCTCCATGTAGTTGTTGTGAAAGTGGAATTTTCTTTCTGTGCTAATGTGGCATGAAATGTGTTTCGGAAATTGATGGTTATATGGTAACATAATTTGAGCACAAAAGGTATCATTAGTATCAATGTGGGAAAACTAGAACTATTACACAACTGTTTCAGAAGTGTAATGTCGTTGATTATTATAGTTTATTGACACTATTTGACTCAAAAGTGTAAAGTATTGGATTCAATTATTATGACTTAAATATAAAATACTAACTAAGAATATGATATGATCAGGTACCACTAGTACCTTGGGATGTCCCATCTTAGTGTCTTGTTCATGAGGAAATATTGGCATTAGCCTATTATTTTGATACCACTAGGCTCGTGGGATTTTCCCTCCTAGTGGCTTGTGCACAAGAAATATTTTAGTAGTTGAGTTAGAGGATTTTCAACACCGAGGGATGAGGTTCTTAATGACACACTTGTGTTATCTACCCTTAGGGATTTTCTTGTCATTTTTCCCCATACCATTATAAATGGGTTTTCATGTCGACCACTGTAATACATTGGACCTTGTAAAATTTATGGCACTGAAAAAATATTATTTTGATAACTATTTTATCTTGTAATAATGATTTTGGAAAATATTTACTTGAAATTTCCTTTGAAAATGTTTCCAAGTGATTTCATATTAATATGAAAGATGATTTATTTTCTAATGTTGTATCATGAAATGACTTATTTTTTGTGGAATACTATGAGGATTTGGATTAACCCTATATACATCTTTGGGTGTATGTAGGCTTTGTTATGTATGACCTAGGTAAAGTCAAGACATTTTAGGTTGATCGTGGTTTTGGTTTCTAGAGAGTTCCGCTTGATGTAGGTGTTAGTGGTGGTGTGTGGAGGGTGATGTCCCTCATGTTTCCCAGAGGATTTTGAGATTTTTAAAGGTTCTCATCAAACTATTTCACTTTCATTTTGGTTTAAATTCTAAAACATTGATTCTAAAAAAATATCATGTTTGGTTATGGTTTTTTCTTATGGAGTGCCTTTATTTTGTGGGATGGTTATTTTTTATCTGAAGGGGTGAAATCATTCCCAATGTATGTTTTTGATAACCATGAACTATTTTCAATCCCATGGGGATCAATAACACCCTTTGGGCATTTTCTTGAGAAAGGTAAGGTATCAGGTTGGATGGTATCAAGGTTTTGTTTGAGAAAAAAACCAATCCAACAAATTTCCAAGAGAAAAAGTAGGGTGTGATCACTAAATCTATGTAGGGTGGAAAAAAATCTATAACATTTCTATCATAATTTTAATATTTTCTCTTATATAAAAAATAATTATTAAATATTTCAATTGGAATTCTGTTTCCCATAAAAAAATCATCCATTGGATTTCTTTTCGAAAACAGTTCATATTAAAATATAGAAATCAATATTATATAAACTATATCCATGAGGCATAAATATATTAGTATAATAGGTTTCATGAATCAATATCCAAATAAATAAGAAAATAAACATACCTAATGAATATTCATGTAACGAATCCATAATGAAAAAATGGAAAATCTACAATATGATGGTTTATATAACATATTAAAACAAGAAACAATAGTCATCATAGGTGAATCCTAAAACTATGACCCTCATTTAACTAGTTATGTATACCCACTAGCTCAACAGAATAATGGGAATCTATTATTATGATATATTAATTTATGAATTCTTGAGTACACCAAGTTTTTCAAATACCCAAATATCATCCAAATGAATTCCTACATCATTAGTATATTAAAAAAAATACACATTACATAAAATATTTTTACTAAAAATAAATTTCAATTCATTCTCGCATTTCATAAAAAGAGTTTCTATTTTGATTACATTCTACTCTCAACCTTCAGAAACCATTTCGATTTCAAAACCATCTTTGAGACATTTTAACAAACACATCTTGTACATCAAAATAATTTTCAAAAAAACACATTTTTTGTAAAAATATCTAAATCCATGAAAGGTAAAATTCACCCACCACCAATTTCAAATCATCAATTTGATAAATAAAAACCAATAATTTCATAAGAAAACTATGAATGAAAATGTATTGCCTATAGGATTGGTAGACTTACCCCTTGAATAAAGATAACCGCATTTACTTCGAAATTATTTATGGAAAATGAATAGGAATGTCCTAAAAAAATCATTGATTGAAGAGAAAGACCATCAATTCACTATCAAACCATCCAGTTAAAATATCATAGAAAATTAGGGTTCCAATAAGTCAATTGGAAGATAGATATAGAGGGGATCTAAAGAAAAAAAAGGATAAACCAAGTGGAAAACCGAAAACACCTCAAATAGATCCAACCAAATCAATCTTGGATCTAAAAGGAATCAAGGGAAAATTCCACTAGCGAATCATCAAGGGGATGGTTTTAGTTAATTAAATATTAAGAATTTATCAATGTTAAAAATTACTAATGGGATTTGGAGTATTTTCCTTTTTAAGTAGTGTAGATATAATCAGTTGGTTATGAAATATTATTATAAAAACCATTCACTAAACATTTGGTTTTCACTATCCATTAAAAAAAGGCACACTATTTCTTGGGAATATATCCATTAGTAGATAAAAATTATCAATTAATGAAACAAATTTTGAACCATACTCATCCTCTCACATGGTTTTCTTGGTGAATTTCATGGTTATAAAATCCATAATCAAACCATAAAAATTTCCAATAGAACTCACATAGAATTATCACATGTTTACTAAAAAGTAAGAACTAACCCTGATGATAAACTATGAACCTGGAATTTTTCCTCTGAAATTATAAATTTTCATCCCTTGACTATAGAAATCTTTTATAACCTCAAAAAAATAAACCAATCTCAAAACAAGGCATATGTGTATCCCATATGGTATTACCATTCTCTCAACCTTGAAACATTTAATCCCGAAAAAGGATTATTTTACTAAACCCAAAATGATATAAGTCCATTACAATATCACCAAATCCATTATCTCAAATATATCATTTTTTTCTTTCCAAATTTCCATCTTACTCTAACCAATTAGATCATTCATCCACAAACCACCTTATCCCAGTGGCACACTATTTTTAGATGCCTTTTAATCACAAGGTTTCAACTTCAATTTCAATACCCTTCTATTCAATCGCATGGAAGTGATATAGATAATAATATTTTTGTTAGGAAATTAAAACACATCCTGATAAAAAAATCAAAATTGAAGGTAAATATAACTGATAAGATACATTCTTGAGTCAATCAACAGTATAAAATAGGCCCAAATAAAAAAATAACTTAGACTGCCTCCCCAAATACCTATATCCTTTCAGAGTTGATGCTCTGAGGAAAAAATTATCACCTAGAAAAATTTAAATAAATGATGTTACTGGTCAGCATAAGACTTCCAGAAACTCTAAGATATCTTAAATATTTTCCTAGTCAAATTAAAAATATTCACCATTTCCTGAATAATTCTTGGTCCAACAGTGGATAGTTCTCTAATCTCATCCTAATAAAGTGGTGACATAAAAGGCCTCCCATGAAACAACTCGAAATTTCATTTTTTGATTATTGGATGTTGACCATTTTTAATAAAAACACCATTAAATGAATATGTTTCTCCTATTATCCACTATAGTCCATCACACATGATTGAAGCATGGCTTCCTAAATCAGGATGTCTTGATCAGACTGGCCATTCATCTGGTGAGAATATTTCATGCTCAATTCTAACTACGAACTCATCACTATTAGAGTCCAGACTAACATTATGATGTAAAGTGAGGTTCCATATATAAAAAGATTACTTATGGCACACCCTGGAGTCTAAAAATATCTCATGTATACATGTTCAAAATATACTCTATATTCGTTTAATACATAATAGTTATAAAATGGGTTGATTTAATGAGTCAATCAATAATCACCCACATTCAATCCTTGCTTCTAAGAGTATAAGGTATTCTAGTCATGGATTCCATGGATATCTCATCTCATTTATTTATTAGAATGGGTAAAGGTTATTGTAAACCAACATATCTATAATGTTTCACTATAATTCTCTAACATGTAAGGCACAGTGACATAAAATATACAATCAACAACCTCATTCTTGACCGCTAGTAAGTACATCATAGTTCATGATAAATATTGGTAGCTCAAGGTTTCATGGGATAATTCAAATAGTTTCCATTATCAATGAATTCATATCCTAGTTATCCTAAAATTACCTTCCTACCTCATATGTTCATAACAACATCACATGATGGAGACCACTCACTCGAGTTCTCCCTAGCATAAAGATCACTAAAAAAGAACTGATATTATACATCTTCAACCAATCTAATTAAATTAAAATAATCTCAAGAACATCCATTCATATAAAAATCTATGAACAGATATCCCTCAAATCTCTATTCAACCAATAAAATATCTACAAAAAGACCATCATGAACCACTCTTATATTGATTCATTCACTATGTGGGTTAGTAAGTTTCTAAACAAAGCATCTAAGACCATGTTTCCTTTTGGGGGGTGTATCCAATATTCAAATAAATGGTATAGAGGTTATACAAACAGTTTCCCTAAATCAAATCTAGATATATCTAATTAATGACAAACTATGGAAATTTATAGTCTGAATACATTGTGAGTTTCTCCTCAGGGAGGTATTGGAACTAAATAATAATAATTTCCTTCATTTACATTAACTCAAGATCATGACTAAGTTAGTTCCTTTCTTAGGGTGTGAGAATAATGAGACATAATTTTCCACAAGTATTTCCTATGTTACAAAAAACCCCCAAAAACATTCTAGATGTATCACCATAAACATCAAATCTTAATCTTGACTCAAGAAGGATCAAGACTGGGTCTAATTTCAATGTCATTTTAAAAACCTAAATAGTTCTCTATCATTGATCACTCCAAAATAACATCATTCCATTATGTGTTAAATCATTCATATGTTATGGAAGCTTGGATAAGTCCTAAAAAAAGTTCATATAACATACATCTAATCCCACAAAAGTTAGGCTCTCAAAAACATTTTTAGGAACTTCACAAGATATCACTACCCAAATCTTCATAGGATATACTAAGACAAATTTCATAGAAATCACCCAGACAATAAATTTCACTTCTTAAATCCCATCTTACATTTTGATATCATCCCATATGTAACATGTGTTTTTCAAGATCTCAAGGATTATATTCAAATGATCAGCATGTCCCTACTCTGATTTGAATAAACTTGGTAATTTTCGATGAATACAACCTTGAAATAATATAATAAATGATGGAAGATTTAAATTCATAAACACTATGGAAATCATAGAAATTTTATTAAGTCCAAAAGACATGAAAAATACCCACAATTCCCCTACATTTTTCTGAATGGTATCTTACAAAAATATTCTTCTTGGACCCTAAGCTGATGGTACCTTGATCTCAAATAAATATTTTAAAACTAATAAGCTCCCTTTAGTAGATAAAATAGGTCACTAATCGTAGTAAAGGGGTATCTATTTTAAATTATCCCATGGTTGAATTTTTTTAATAGAAAAATCATAGACTCCCAGCCTCCTTTTCAAAAAATAACCAATGACACCCAAGATGAAAAACATGATAAATAAATACCTTAGGCTCAATATCCTCAACCTAAAACATTAATTCTATCATTTTAATGGTTTCCATAAAGTATAAAGGTATGAAAATGTGTCTAATATTTAGAAGAAAGTCTATAATAGAATTTACTTCCCTCTAAGGTGACATCATAGAGAAATAATATCAAAAAACTTTGGGACACTCACCAAACAATGTTGGAAGAGGAAAACAAATAAATGGATCAATGATATAAAGAAACAATTCTAATAACTCTCATAATATTAACTCAATACTAAGGACAAAGGGGCCTACTCTCCCAGATCTAGGATCTAACACACCTTAAAATACATGACTAAATCCAATGATATAAAAAATTAGTCCTTAGTATGATAGAAATTGATATGAGATTTATAGTTAATCCAAAAATAAATACCAAATAAGAGATAAAATATGGTAATATAGTGAACTCTAAAATCTAATATGGTTTCATGATCAAAATATTTCACCTAACACGTAGGTCCTTTACAGACCTAATCTGAATTGTTTTCCTAAAGGAGTGGTAATGGACATCAAGAATTTCACAAACACTGGATACAAAACCCACCCATCAATGATTACAGATGATATAATATAATGATTTACCCAAGTATAAAATTATTAAATGACCATATAACATGAAATAATTATCATACCTATAATAGTATTCAATATTTACTGTAACTCCTCAGTTTCCTACTTCATTACATATATATTTCCAAGATAATTAATCTTTTTATTCACATCATAATAATCTCCCTTGGAAAGATTACGAGGTCTAACCACATTCTCTAAATCATATGTAAAAATAGAGACCTTGGTAAAGGTGGTTACAACACAACTACCTTGGGATTATCTCTCATTATATTTTTGAAGATGAATAGATTTACCACAAACATGACAAACCCAGTGTGATCCGTTATAATTATTTATTAGGTATACGTTTCTACCACACGAATAAAAAAATTTATCCCCTAGCATTACATTTGTTTATAACTCTGGAAATAACATGGGTTCTGCTCACACAACTTCCACAACTACCCAAAAAAACATACTCCATCCTCTGATGTTGAAACATCCATTGACGCTCCATATAAACATGTCATCCCAAATAATTACTCCTCAAATATAAATTATTTATCAACAACCTCATAAATGTTATAGAGTAAAAAGTTTATCATCATCAACCAAATATCATCCTTAAAACCTATCAATATCCTCTGAGTTTAAGGGTAGTTATTTGAAAAAATATCACAACGCAAGTTCACTTATAAGGTATAATGAGTACTATGCACTATAATTGGATGCTCTACTTTCTCAAAGGTAATAAATTTTAGAGTCTTCTCAACTCATAATATTTTAAGATAAAAATGTTTATTGAAGAAAATGTTGAATTTAGTTTCGGTGATATCATCATGATACAAGTATTTCATAATATAATCCCACCACTCCTTTCTCAACCCCTCAAATATAAAATTGGAAAAACCAACTTTGGAGTATTCTTGTGTTTTTTGGAAGTGTAAAATCCTCTAAATCACCTTGATTCATTATTCTAATTCATGTGGTCCTTTTTTCAATGAATGGTTGGTGGATATTGCTTAAGGAATTATTAATCATGGTCCAACTAATTTTCTGGTTCAATATTTCAAAATTATCCTATGAATTTTATAATTTAAAATATAGATTCCATAGTTACTCTATTCATCAAAGGATTCTCTTGTGTGTCTTAGTTTTCATCATCCTTTCTAAAATTAAGATATCTTTTTATAAAAGCATAAATATTCTAAAAAATAACGATTATGAAAACCATCAAGAAAAAATATTCGATTAAATTATTAGAAAACAAATTTTATAGGAATAAAGTCAAAATCCTTAAACTAATAACTACGATTCTAAAATCCAAATATTCTTAATGAATCTAGAGGTTCATCATGAATGTAATATTCAATGGAACGTTATTATACTACCTATATATATTTGATGGTACTATCCTTAGTATATCAAAAATCCCCATACACAAGAGAGTGAGATACATGCATATTTCTAGGCTATAATTATAGCCTTCCTTGGAATGGAATTTATAATACACAAGATCAGGTCAACCAATAATTTCACCTTACTTGGCTTACTAAAAGGCCTAAGGCTTGTTACTGATCAACATAGGTTGGTGATAAGAACATGGATTTCATGAAAATAAATGTAGGAATTATTTCACACTAAAAATTGATAAAAAATAAACTATCATAGCATCAAAGTGGATTTCGAAAACACATCATAACTTAAAACAAAAAAAACATAAATGTAGCATCCAACAAGTGGATAAAAAGTTAGAGATGGATAAACTAAAATCCCATAAACATGGATCCAAATGAAACTTATGGGTTCATCTCCTCATAACCATATGTCACCATCATCCCAAGCCACCAGAAGTAAAAATGATTCAATATAGTCATCTTCTATATGACGACCTTCCATTTACATTTATCCTACAAGACCATGCCTACAAGTTTAAAAAGATAAAATTAGGGTTCGAGCATTAAATATTAGTATGATATAATTAAATAATATATACAATTTACATCCAAGTATACTTGTTAGTTTTTTTATAAAAAACATATTTCTAAAACATTTCCAGAAGAAATATTTTTCCAATATAAAATCATTCTTGGGTTTTTTTTAAAAATAACCCATTTTCAAATAATCTAATAAATATGACATAACCAATATCCATGTGTCATATGAAGATGAGTAAAATAGTTTTCATGAATCAATATCCATATCATTTGAGGAAATAATCATAACAAATTTACATGCACATAATGTATACATAAATCACTAAAGGGAAACCCAAAACTGGAGGGTGAACATAACTTATAAGAAGAAGAAACAATTGCTAACATAAGTTAATCATAACTTAATGGTCTTCTATTCTATTGTAAATGATTCCCCGTTGATCCATTTCATCACGAGAACATATCTTCTATATTATTTACTCCTTTAAGGCTTGAGTATATCATGCTTTTTCACTCACCCCAAGATCCTACAAATGATTTATTACATCATAATTAAATCCATGAAAAAAAATGTATATTTTATAATAAAAAATAATAGATAAATTAATTTCATTTTATTTCCCAAAATTAAATAAAAATCTCTGGTTATTAAACAATACATTCATACATGGAAACACATTTTAATTTAAAAACCATATTTGAGTAATTTTAACAAACATGTCATGTGCATCAAAATGGTTTTAAATAAAAAAACACTCAATGAAAATCCCTACAGCCATCAAAGATCAAATAATCCTCTCATGGGTTTATAAAACCATGTTTTATTCTAAATTAATGATGTGAAATGAATAAATAAAGCCTTAATAATACTATATCAAAGATAAAAACCATAAAATAACCATGAAATCCCCTATATATTGAAATAACAACCCATTAATGTATAGAAAATATAATGGGAATAGATATCAAGATGATATTGAGAGAAATACCGATAAAGCAAGAGGAAGATGGAACATAACTCGATGAGATCAACCCATGTCTCTTGTGGATCACCAAGGAATCAATAGGATATTCCACTAGGGATTATCATAGAATATGGTTTGAGAAAATGAGGGATTAAGAGGATATCAAATTTAAAAAATACATAGTACATCGTGATAATTTTCCATTTTAAAAAGTTTTGATCAAGCAACATGGTTTGAAAAACAATGTGCTAACAATGAAATTTACAAAGTCCCATAAAAACCAAAGTACATAGTTTCCTTATAATAACCAAATGATTAGGGAAATAATTTTAAATTTATCTAATATCCTCTTTATCAAACCCATCATATAATATAGTCTTCTTGGTGACTCACACAGTCAAACAAACCATGTTCAAATGATGAAACTCTCCACTATAACCCAAAAAGAAATATTTCATGGTTACTACATTGTTACTAAAAATATTACACAAAAATAATTTCCTATGAAAATTAAAAAATTTAACTCCCAACTCCCAAAATCCTCTCAATCCTCAAAAACAATGAACTGAGCCCAAAATTAAACATACTATATGAAACTTAGGGAATCATACATCCTCTTCCAAGATGTGTAATTATTATTCTTAGGGCCTTTATTTCTAGAGGAAAATAATATTTCAATCTTATCATTTATCTCCCTCTATATCGTTAGATACTTTGAAGGGTGGTTAATATGTGTCTTTACCTTATACATATCTCTTCATCCATTTTCATTGAATATCCTCCTATTGTTCACTACTAGTATGAAAGAGTTTTTATTATTTATATCTATATATTCTAGGAGAACTAAATCCAATAGATCTAGGAGATATTTGAAACATATTCATATTATAATTAAAAATGATATCTTAGAAAGACGTTGGTAAATAAGGAAAAATTAGATCTGCTTCTAGTTCATAGATAAAATTTTACCCAAGGGACTCCATTCCCTCAATGTGACCAATAATTTTGAGTGAATAAGGCCCATACTGACTCCATTATATTATCTATCATTATTAAAATTCACTAGATTTCTCATATCATGTTTTTCATGCTTCCTCTTTGTATATCTTAGGGAGATGATATAAACTTTTGTAGGTATCCTCATCATCATTTATTTTCTTCAAATACCTAGATATAGATAAAAACGTGATATAATAATAATATTGAGAAAAATTGATATTATTTTTATATTTATCTTAATCCACCTTACATTCTCTCATAGGGGTCTTAATAAGAGGTTATTATTTCTAACATATCGCTTCCTCTCTTAGTGCAGTACTATTCATAAGTGATTATACTACTCTTTGAAGATATATCCCATCGTGATATTATCTTTATCTAATATTTATCATTGTGACATTGAATTGATGGCGGTGATTTAGATTTTATATAAATAAAATAAAAGTGGCATAATAGTACATAAAATGTATTAACAATATACATCTATGATGAGTTAAATCTTTTATTTCCGTCCACAATTTTATTTAATCATGGTACCCCTTAGAAACAAGATTCATAATATTTCATACCTTGAATATTCTAGTGTGATATATCCTTCAAAAATACTCCTCGTTGTCTATGAATTGGTTTCACTACTACATATATTGTTTTATGTAAATCTTTTGGATGTAAAACCATATTAACTTATGTCTCCTTGAACTATTGAATAATTATACAACTTCAACGTAGCATAACTGTACATTAATCATCTCTTATACTCAAAAATTGAAACTAAAATGCTATAAATATTTTTTAATTATAACATGAGTTATGTTGACACAAATTATAAGAATAGACTAGTAGTATGAGTCACCCACAACTAGGGATGATGAACAACTTAACATATTATTTTATTAAAACTCAATTATGGGAGAGATTGGCTTAATATTTAATTAGGGGATTTAAATAACTATCAGTGAATGAAATCTTTTTCTATTTATCATGCATATTCAATGTGATTTCAATAAAAATACATCATCTATAGTAGAAAACATTAATTGTGTATTATTCTATCTTTTTTATGCATGTTCATTTAATATTTTATATGATAACAAAAGTTACACATGCATAATAACAATAATAAACCATGTTTAAATAAGTAAATGAATAAATTGGTCATGATCATTTACTATGGGTTGATACATTGATAATTTAATGGATCGACTGATTTTATAGGGCTAACTCCAAAAGTCATATCCAACATGAGTTAGAGAACCCCCCCCCCCCCCAATTTATCATATCTAGGACTTTCCAAGAACATCACCAAATCCCAGTGAAGTATATGTATTATTTGTTTCTCTCTATTTTACATTAATACTCACACATAGGTGAGGGGTCTTGGGAATAAAAAATACACATGAATAAATTCACTAAAGTATATACAGACCATTATACATATATTCAGTGAGATAGAGAGACAAGAATCATAGACTATCACTTTTTATTAATTATTGTAATCATCACCTATGTATTGATAATTTAATAAAACTAAAAATAATACATTGGATGGTATCACTAATGATTTGTTGATAGGATATGTATTTTTAGTTTATAATTAAATTTTAAATTAATCAAACTCAAGGGAAATAATTGTGAGTTTAAATAAATTAAACATTTTTTAATTCATAAATTATGAATCACCTGAGCCCACAATTTGTTTAAAAATTTTCCAACTATTTTTAAATATATTTATGAATGTTTTTTAAAAATTTTTTGGGGCCCCAAGACCATAAAAACACATAGAGGGGTTTCGATTCCATTTTGGGACCAACTCAGCACACATGATATAGGGTAGAAGACTTTTTCTAGTGAATTATGGGTAACTATAATGACTCTATCCCATGACTTTGATCCATAAATTGGTGAGCATAGTACCCTACCATAGGAATAATGACCAAGCACATTCCATTCATTATCGTTTAATATATATATAATATCAATTTTCTAAACTCAAAAATTCTAAATTCAATATTTAGATGGAAATATCTCATTAATACAACCTTAGATTGAAGTGAAAATTGAGGAATTCAAACATTAACATCTCCCAAAATAAAATATATGAAAATTTAATCATACCATCACCTTAATTTAGAAATATCGTATTTAATATCACTTTTTGGTATAATATGTTAAATAAAAGTGTAAAATAGGGTAAATTTCAAAATTTTATCACTGGATAATGTAATAATTCCATATTAATTTTGGAAATGTCTATATTTGAAATTTAGATCAAATATAGAAGGAATTAATCATGAAATAAAAATCATTCCATTACCCTGTTTTATTTTGAATTGATGAGTGTGTTCCTCTCATCATCGATGATCAATGCTTAAAGGAACTGGCATATGATCCATATAGATCATCAACATGAACTTTATATACTTTTGGATCTTTTTATTATCAATTTCTATGTTCTAGTATAGAGATCAACAGCTCTTTAACTGCATCAATAATTATGGGAGCTCCATCACATTGATCTGGGAAGTAAAATTGGATCAGATATTAGCATGCATTCCTTACTCTCTCTTATAATTGGGAGAGAGATGGAAGGGACACTAAAAATAATGGTAGGAATAGTATATTTCTATAGTGGCTTTAATTTTCTCATATTGGTGGATTTCATTTATGAAAATCACATTATTACCTTCAATAAATAAAACCTTCTATATTGAAACACATATGTCATATATGATATAGTAAATGTTTCATAAATGCCACAAATAATTTATCGCTTATAACATTTAACTATGATATGTGATTAAATATAATTATTTAATATCATATCATTTCCCCCAAAAATATTTAATGATCCCTGAATAAAATTATTTGTTAATAGAATATTATTCATTGTGTTAACTTAAATATGTGAATACATTGAGATAATAACTTCAAATATTATAATTCCAATCTTTAATAACGTACAATTTATTATTTTTATTTCAATAATTGAAACTCAGACATATCTTATCCCCCAATGTGGGTCACAACATGTCCTAATCTACAATTCACAATAATTTGACAAGCATCTGAATACTTTGAACCTATTAGACTATATCTCAATAGTAGTGATTTCTAATCACATACCATGAGTGGTTTCTAGAAATACATCATGTCCCCTATGTATATAAGTTTTAGTCATAAAAATAAAAACCTCTCTAATAGACACACATTTTGTAATATAATCTATTTTTATTTTTATATATCATAAATAAAGAGGAATGACATTTATCACAATCCTTTATTTATTTATTCATTTAATGATATCATTATACATACTTTCTTTCTTCTACTTTGACCATAGATTTAGTGCGATTTTTTCCATCATGTTCAACTAAACATGAGATGTTTATTCCACAAATCATAAGGTAGAAATAATATATTTATCATTCTTCCAATTTCACTCTAGTAATGACATACCTGATGCAGGATTCCCCACCAAAAACATAAATTTATTGTTTTTTAACTTTCATCGAAGAATGAGATAAAATGGTAATCATTGATGACGGACTTAATTCAAGTGATGAATACACATTATCATGTATTGGAACGTCCCATGATACTGAATACATGTTGATTTAATATTGTTAGAACAGTACTCATCATCTTCATTACTCAATATCACCAAGTGAGAACTTTATGGAAAGAAGTCTCAATGCTTAAAAGTTGTAACACCAGATAGTCAGACATCATCTATGTCCAACCATCATGATGTATCTAGATTAATGGATAAATGATTATGATTATTATCATAGTATCTCTAGGTTTTCATTATAATTGGGAAATACTATATCCTTTTTATATAACATATAATCTAAAGACATTGCAATTATAGAATAGGAAGATGAAATGTTATTTGAATGTTAATAAAAACAAATGTGTATATAAAATTAAAAAACAAGTAAAGTTAATCAATGTATATATAGGAGTTTGGTCTACATAACCTACTTATAACACCTTTAACTTTTTATCATTCTATGCAAGATGAACAACATGCACCTTCATCAACGAGCATGATGGTCTATAAGGAGTTAACACGAGCCATTCACTGATTAACAACATTTTTTACCTAACCATAAGTATCCTCAAAACATTTCATACAAAAAAATTAATACCATTTCTTAAACATTAACAAACCATAGGTGTGTATTGTGGTAGATTATGTATATGTTTTCCATCACCAATAACCCTCTCACCACCAAGAACCCCACAAAAATAGTTCCTCGATGATAAATAGGATCTATAAAAGGACTTTCTTCATTTCATCAGCATATATGTCATTTAGTTCCATCTATGTTACTATTATAATTGAATTTAGGTAAATATATATTAATCTCATATATCAAGAGTAAAAATATTACATGAATCCTCAACCTATCATTGATTTTGTGTGTCACCCTAATATAGGTGATGTTTTGGTAAATAACAACCAAAACTCGTAATCACTCCCCTTGAGTCTCTATCAGAATAACTGATCTCACAAATTTTTTAATCATTCCTAAAAAAACACAATTTAATGTCCATAAGACTCAATAATTACTCAATCATGGTTTCAGTTCCCATCATATTATAATATCCTATAATGATAAATAGTTAAATGGATAAATGATATGACTCATGTCCACAAGGTGCGCCTATATTTTTAATATCTTACTTGATTTTAACTACATAGTGAAGTTTCATTGTCCTAGAGTATTGATTAATATGGGTCACCACCAAAAAGGATTCTTAGGGTGTGTTTGAGGGAGGATAAATTACATTGAAATAAAAAGTGTTGGCTTCTCCGGATATTCATTTTCATGATGACCCATTCGGGCATGTGGGTAGGCCCCAATTAGGGGACCAATTTTCTATAAAGAAACTAGTCGTGCATGAAAGTCCAAGAATTGATGACCATGTTATGGATGGATGTTTTTTATTTCAACAGGGCCCAGTTGTTACATTGGTATTAGAGAAGGAACCCATCCTTAAGTGTAGTGGAACTACCTTGGTTATGATGTATGATTCATAATTAGGATGTTGTTCTCTAAATGGGGGGTGAATGTAACACCCCAGAATGTTGAAAGGTTAAATTTATAAAGAATATGTCTCATGTCAACATGGTGAACCTTTATTCTAAAGATTATACCTAATATGAACTCCACAGTTAAGCTTATTGTTCTTAGAGTAATGATCAGGATGGGTTACCTCATGAGGAGTTTCACAAGGTGTATGTGAGTGAGGAAAAATAATAATGAAGGAATATGTGTTTATATGTGGGGATAATAATTAGTTTTATGACTCGTTTTTGTGCATGGGTGGGCCCTAAGTAGGGGACCATGTGTGTGTGGGTCAATTGGTGGTTCTTGGGGAGCCAGGACCTATTGTATATGTTTATATGGGGTGACTATGCTATCATCGAGGCCCATTTATTACACATTTAGATGAAAATATTTTGATAAATATTCATATTGAAAATGGGATCAAACTCTATCCACAATAGGGAAGTGTTTTGTGATTTTTAGAAGAGAAATATCACTTTCTAATTTATCATGATGTTGAATAAGGAGATCATGTAAAGAGTAATATTTTGGTTAGTTCATGAAAATCCATTTTAAACATGACATTATGACTCCATGTTATCTCTTTCCACCCAATGGTTAGGGTTTCCTAAATCATCTAATTTCACTGACTATATATAACCACATAAATTATTATCTCACTTAGAAAAAAATATCATTTAGTCTATAAAAATGATGTAACAATAATTATGTGGATGTAAGCTAACTCATATCATTTGGAATTGATATCTACCATCTTATTCTACAAAAACAACCTTGTTTCATGCTATCTATAATTAGTAAGTCCCAACTATAAGAAAACGTTTTTCATAACCCTACCTCTATATAAAGGATAGCTGTCAGTGAGAATCACCCTTCATAAAATGAAACCACCTATAATAAATCATATCTAGATGAGATAACATATAAAAGTAATGAAATGTCATAGGTAACTGTTATATGATGTAAGCACCAACATTAACAACAACTATAAAAATGACTTGAATATTTTTGGTTTGACTATTAGTCTATCGGATTCTTAGAAAAAGGATATTTTGGCTAGGACACTTATATTTGTCTCCATGACTATATAATAGAACTTTGGATCCCCTTGACATAATTTAGATAATATCCAAACCAAAATACTCACATAATTACTAACTCTAAACTCAATCCCAATTATAACCCACTTTGATACCACTCTAACAGGACCCAATCCACAAGGGCCCTACCTGACTGTCAATAAGACTGAAGGGCACCCTATTCCCTCCCCAAATAGTCTTAAGGATGGTGAAAATCACAAAAATAGGTATATATTACAATATAATAGGTCATATCCTATATCAATACGCAATGGATACATATATCTAATAAAAAATATATCCAAAACACCAATTTGATATATTAACGATATATTTAATTTTAAATAATCCATGAATGAGAAAAATATTACTAGTACATCCCACAAGGTGAGTAAAATGGAAAATAATACATCTACCAGGCCTCTAAATCACAATTAATTAGGATTCTCCCATGTGATTCACGTACATTGTGATCACTCTTTATCTACAATGATCACTACTTCCATGGAAATCACAGTTCTCTTCAATGAATGGACAAGAATTACCATTTGTAGACTCTAGAGAATACACACCGTCTCCATGTCTAACCATCCCATCCATGAAATTGTGAAATGTCTACAAAGACAAATAACAGGTGAGAATAAAGTTTGTATTGTGCTGAGTATAAACATAACCAATATAATTCACATGAACCCATAAAAATAAATAAATAAATAATTCATCTCAACTCCTAGTATGAAAGGTGTCTAAGAGGAAAAATAGAGTTAATAAACTATAAAACCATGTCATATTGGGATCAAAATACTAAATCCAAACCAAAAGTTCAACAAAGAATAATAATCCAAAACTACTCTATATCATGAATTCTCATGGATTTAGAAAATTCCGTAATCAGCTCATCCCTAATCCTTGGTAATCATACCCTAAGAGAACCTAATAAATCATGGATCACTATAGAGTTAATGAACCCTAATGTTTACAACTAGTATAATTAAATATCACAATGGAATAAAATTTATTGTCATAGATTTAATATTCCAAAAATAATCCTATACTTCTCGACCCATCTGAAAACTACACCATCAATATAACCTCAGATAGGGAAGATTCTCATTGTTGAATCACTTCATCGAAAAAGGGGTACTGCACCCTCTGAATATTTAAACAAAATACCACTAGTAACATATTAATTTTATTATTTTATATAACCCATGATACATATCATGAAAATTAGTGGGGGATTCATATTCCCAATGTATCTTGGTAGGAATAACGACTGAATTGGTGGATCCTAGTCCAGTTTGTGAACATTAATTTTTTATATTTGACTCCATGGATTGATGATCGCATTCCTTTCCCATTGGGTGAAATAAATATCACATCATATCTATAGGTTTACTATCCGAACCATTTATCTATATGGAATAAATTTTGAACACTACTAGTTCTTCAGGTAGAGTATCTCAGTACAACAGAGTGAAATTCCAAGCCTACAAAAGAAATGTTAAAGGAACTTGTATTGAGATAAATATTTATAGAAATTGATGGGTATATACCATAATAACACTTTGATCATAATTATTAAACCCATAAAAAATCTCAATATATCTAAAGGGAAAATATTTCCCTCAAAACCTTATTTCTTATCTCTAATATTAAGGAAAAAATAGATATATGTTTTACATCAAAAAACAATTAAAATTGAATACTTATGTGCCTATATCTGATACCAAATTAAGAGGTGTGGAATATGGGTGAATCTGGAAGATGAACACAACATATAAGAATGTATACATATAGTGTGGGACCTAGATAGGCACTTTTTATATAGCTTCTCTTCCCATGTAATTTAATTTAATGTGAAATGGATCTTCCTTGGTGATACATGACATGTACCTCCAGATTATCCCACAATCTAAACTATTAAAGGAACAAAATTATTATTCCATTAATGGTATACAAAATGTGAACTTGATCCACATAGAATGTAATACAAAACATCCTCTTGGGAATGTACCCCTTGTACACACGATATAGTCAACTTGGGGAATGCGATGTTTGTCCAAAATCAACATGTCATGTGATATTTAACCTTATTAAAACCTTAAATGTCACTTCTTGTAAATTAAAATGTGTGTGTAATTCTACTATCTATGTCGTTTAGTCTGAAATTTCTAACCCTGATTAAGGATTCACCACAAATCTCATAAAAACCATTTGATATGCCTCTAATATTACCAAAATCTACACCAGATTCATTTTCTATAGAAATGACATTATGAAATATTGGTTTCCAAACACCTATAATATAAAATAAGCATTGAAAATTTATCTATTCTTTCCAAATTCCATAACTCGAGATAAAAAATGATACCTTCAATATTATATCATCTACCTCTATATAATGATCATCCCATATTTGATAGCCACCATAATCGACTGCAAATACACAATCATGTGTATGGGTTTTGTTCATGATTTGTACCACACGATATAAATTTGGATCATCATAAAAAACATGGATAATTATAAATATGAAAATAATGAGATGGTGAATACTATGAAATTTAAAAAATTAAATAATAATTTTGGTTTTTCAGAATTCAACCACTGATCATGGGTGATAATACCGAAAAATCAAGATAGTATAACTCATGTTCATAATTAACACTAGAAATATAAACTATATTTCATATAAATTGTAACAGCTATAAAATGATAAAATAATTTGGTGGAAACATTAATACTGTCCTAAATATAATAAAGAATATCAAAAACAATAAATTACAACCATAAGAGATAAAAATAAATTTGTGAAGAATACATTCATGATGATATTTCTAAAAATCTCTAATATATTTATTGTTGATCTATTGAATCCTCTTGGTAATCCAACCATGATCTTTTTAATAATTCCTCCTCTCATATCACAGGGTTATATAGGTATCCTAGGGATTCACTATAGAGGGATATGAATATATGTGTTTCTAGGGTACCAAAATAATTACATAAATAAGCTAATTATATAATTTATTAAACATAATCCACCAACAACTAAAAAAAATCAGGGGACCTGATGATAATGGAAGTTACATAATTATTGGTATAAATAAATTCTTTATACTTAATAGTGACATTGGTTTTTATATCTATTGTTTCATTGAGTATATATAAGAAATTTTTCAAAAAAAAAACAAAATCATGGGATAAAAATAATATTCTTATACTTAAAATGTTTTCTTCAAGGCCCCATTATTCCCTAAATTCAACATCATCCCATCTGATTGATAGAAATCACACCTTAGAATAAATAGAATATTTGTATAATTTTTTGATCTTGTATTGTATGGTAAATTTAATATTTTACCCATGGGAAGGTCCATGGACTCCTGGACTCAAAATTGAGATTAGTCTTGGTATAAAAAAACTTTGGTCCTTGTACCACTATCAAAAGTAAATCCTAAATGTTCTTCCAAAAAAGACTGAATTTTTTTTGTGACCAATGGTGCAAAATTCCTTTAATAGAATGCTGGGAAATTTTATAAAATTTCAATCTTGAGTATTTTTTATAAAGAATATGATGAATTTGAGAAAATAATGTGATTCTATAAAATTTCCTAAAAATATATGGATTTTAAGGCTGAGTCGGAGGTGGTAATGGATCAAAAAGATAGTCATAAAGCACCTCATTGATGAAATAAACGAATAGAAGTTAATATATCCATTATAATCAGTGATAATGTTTCACTAACTAAGATGTGAAGGATGAGAATAGTATAACATATTGATCTAGTTCTAACCATGGATCCAAATTTATTTAATGGATATGTAAAGGATATATCATGGGTATGATCCATAAATGAGGAGCTAAACTAGTTTAATATAAATAGATATATGAATATTTGGAAACATCCAAAAACTATAAATCATTGAAAAAAAATATTTTTTCAAAACCATGATTGATGAACAAGGTAATGTTATTCAAAATAAGGAATGATTAGTGTCTAAGGGATATGAACTTATTTAAGGAATATATGTTAACAAAATTGTTCACCAGTAGCTTGAAATGATTCAATAAGGATCTTCCAAGAAGTAAAGTACCAAATTTGGATTAAAAAAATCAGATGGATATGGAAATGTAATTTTATAATATTGTGTTATGGTAGGATTTCTATATCAATTAGCATGTAGGATTCTTGATTGAATGCAATGAAGAAAAAATATTATAGATTGAATAATTCCATGTAAGGTATAAATAAAGTACAACATTCATTGTATGATTGACTTGAATCATATAAGAAGAATATTAAATTTATATTAGGTATTTTTGTTCACATCCTCTGTGTCAAGACCCCTTAAATGATACACCTCCTAGTCTCATTGGTAATAGAAGGAGTGACCCCCTAATTCACACCTCCAGTAGGACCTGGGTTGTAAAATGGGACTGAGGGTATAAATATCCACAAATATAATTCATTTCTATATTCATTTCAATGAAATGAGATATAAATAGCCTCCAATACAACTCTATATAAGTAAAAATGTAACTATAAATCCATAATCTTTATTACCATAATGTATATCTCATTTTTATTCCATGTATTTAACATAAAATACATGATGGATAATTAATAAGAACCCAACCATCCTCCAATACTCAATAAGTAGTCCAAAAATAATCTCCAATCCACATCGGACTATCTATGAAACACTACAAAATTGGTGTGGTTTGGAACATTAGAGTAATATATTGGATCATACCTCTAAAAAAACTAATGATATGTGTTCAATAAATATACAAGAATAAAAAAGAGTTAAATAAACCAAGAAAGAAAAATTAAAAAAATATAAACAAGAGAAAAAAACTGATATGCAATTCGAAAAATAGTCATCAAATCTACAATACCACCAATCCTACCATCTCCAAAATCTACACCTAGAGTGTTTTCAACATCAAAACCATCATCATTACCATAAACATCCTCAAGAAATAAATAAATTCATCTTTATTATAACTCATAATGTCAGGGGATCTCCCACTTAAACTAATTACAAGATGGTAGGATTACCTCCTCACTCAATGCAGGGATAAAAATATAAAACAACACCAAAAACATATAACTACCTACCAATATTTCCCATGACAAAACGTTCTAATTACACTAATAATGGTACCAAATGTGTATTATATCTCATATAAAAACCCCATATCATCTCTCGTGGGACCAAACACATATCACATATATTCCATTCATCCATTGGTGGGGTAATTAATTACAAAGGATATCAACCTATTCCCTCCTCCTTCCATGTGCATCCCCTACCAATACATATTCTCTTTTATTATTCTGTGTCAATGTTTTGTAGGCTATAAATCTGGTTCCCTTTCAATATAAATCATGAACCCCGAACATATATCACCGTCAACATATGAATTTTTATTGAATCAATTCCCCTTTCCCTATATCACATTTTCACTACCACTAACATCATATGACTATAATAATATAGAGTAAAAAACACATTACATGGATAAAAATCATATAATATATAATAAATTCTAGCAAATAATAATTATAAATATAAAATAGTTCAAATTATCCATATAAATCCCACAACAACATTTATAGTTTTACAGACTCCATTAAATTAATTATACAAAAAATTAACACATTCCAACCCAATAATTATACCCAAAAACTATCCCAACCCATTTATTCATATTACAACACTATTATTTAATCTATGGTCATGTATTTCAAAGATCTATAATTTTTAAAAAACCTACAATATATTTCATTCCTTCCAAATATCTATTTCCCCATGACTTATTTCTTTTTATTAGAAATTCATGTATTCAGTTTTCCAATTACTCACACTAACTTGTGAACCGGTCTCATCACCAATCAAGGGAAAAAATAATACCACAAAACAGTTAGTATAGAAAATCAATATCAACATTTTCAATCAAAAATTCAAAAGGCATAAAAACCATTTACCCTTTACAATGTTTATGTTATTAAACTATTATAAGGGTGAGAAAGTTCATATGAGAAAACAAAAACAAAAAAAATAAACAAATTAATCAATAAGAATAAACCCATATAAATATCATGAAAATCATAAACCACATGAAACATCCCATACCCTTTTATCACATTTTTTTAATCAGTTGAAATATTTATTTAATTAGAATTATCCATTCAAGTTGGTTTTTCATATATTATCCCCTTCCCCATAAACCACAACACCCATGAAAACATAGTAGAAAACTAAGATTAAAAAAGTAAATAAAGAATAATAATTACATAATATTTAAGATAAGTCTCAAGATACAAAACCAAAACCGGAAATTACTTGTTGTTTTTAGTTCAACGGAATGATAATAAGGATTCCATCATATCAAATATACCTTAGAGGAACCCCAAAAAAACATAAAACTTTGTGTTATTTCATCAAAATAACATCCCAACATACTATGACATGAATTAAACCACTAAAAGGAATTTCCAAATAAGAGATAGGAAATACCCTTGGGAAAAGAGAGACGATCTCACCTCAGGTTGCAAGGATTCAATTTCCAGGTTAAAATGAATTAGCTCAGAAAACGTAATCTCAAATCCACCAATATAATACCTTAGGTCCTACAATTCTAGATTATAGAATTAGGAACAAATAGGATACTCTCTAGGTATTAAATTTATATTGTTTCTTGAAAAACACTTGTTCATAATGTGATGTGGGCCTCCACCCCATGGAAACATTGAATTAATAATCTATCAAAAATCAATGTACCCGGATCATAGAAACCTAAGAATCATTATTTTTCATAATAGAGGCCTTGTTTCATTAAAATTCCTAACCTATATTAAAAACTGAATTTTCCCAGATCACATTAATTGCATGTCACATTATTAATGTTATGAATTCCTTATGCCACTAGAATTTCAGCTCAATCATGACATTTTCATTCACAAAATCCAATAAGACACCTCTATGACCAATAACTAAAAATGTAATGGATCCTAAAGATCCATAACATTACATGTGATACCTCTCAAATTATTCTCATCATAAAGAATCAAACCCACCCCTATAAAGAAAATGACTGCAACAAAAAATACACTCAGGTGATAACTCTTAAAATAAAAAAATATATTTTATGAAAATTTTGAACAATAGAAAAACCAAGATCCTCCTATGAAAACAAAACTTGGAAACCTGCAAAAAAATGGATATACCTCCCAAATAGGATTTAACCTTCATCTGTATCAAAAGTGTCACCATCCTTCTCACTCAAAACCAACTCTCCCTAACTAATCCTCCAACTTTAACTTAGTGTCAATGATTCCACACCATGGTAAAAAAACATTTGCTTATTTATAAAATATATATATCATTTGAGAATTTATATTATAGAAACATTTTTAAAAAAACTATTATAAAAATTTCAACATCATTCCAAAAAATAAGAAAAAATATATTCCAAATTCATTATAAGGTTTTAGTGAAAGTGGTAAAACTCAACCAAGACTTTCCCATTTTATTAAATCTAAACTAAATAATAGAAAACATGTATAAACTTGAGATAACTATACTGACATTTCCTCAAATCATCACACTAAAATTTCATCAAATCGATAGAAATAGGTCACCGCAAACCACTCAACACCGGAGTTCTAATTCATTCTCTATCCTTAGAAGACCGCATCACTATTTTCCTCTATAATTATCAATACTTGGAATAAAAATAATTCAACTCCTTCTTCCCAAGTAATCAATAGGGATCTTCACCAAAACCCTCTTTTATAGTCAACACATTCTCA
Source organism: Viscum album (assembly GCA_963277665.1). Classification (NCBI taxonomy): domain Eukaryota; kingdom Viridiplantae; phylum Streptophyta; class Magnoliopsida; order Santalales; family Viscaceae; genus Viscum; species Viscum album. Next base: position 334,936,595 of record OY728122.1, read on the forward strand.
ATGATTTTTTTTCATTCTCTCACCTCATACTAAATATAAACTGAAATGTAATGATATATCAATAAATCCCATGTCTCAATAGAGATTAAAAATATTGCACCCATTCTTCCTCCTTGGTCAGAAAAAAAAAGAAACTGAATAATCATGTCTATAAAGTCAGCCTTAAAGTTAGGCACACTCTCATCCCTTATTCATCTCAAGAAGTTTTTTTAGATGATCAAATATTTTCACTTAGTAATATAATCCATCTTTATTAATACAAGAATTTTCCCCTAAGACATCCCTCCCAGATCGCCACACTTCATCACCCACCATATTCAATATTCTTTCTAAAATAATCCAACATCCAAAGAGACATGGAATTAATTTTTGGAATTATAAAATCAAAAATAAACCTTAACTTTCATAAACCAATATTTGGTATTTTGTTTTAGAGATACATCAATGAATTTCATCACTTCCTGTCTCTACAACTTCCACTTTTCTTTATCATAAGATATATCCTTCTCTTTCACACATTATATACTTTGATGGAATTTTACTAGAATATATTCAAATTTGGAAACAACTCACACAAACTATAAAATCAATAGACAATGAAATTAATCATACCAGAAGAACCACATCAATCGAAGGCCATCCTCACCATCTAATTTTATCACACTACACCACACATGAGAACATCACCATCGTCAATCAAGCACAATACCACACCATATCGCATTAGTCACAATCCACAACTCATCCACATAACTATTCACAGCATAGTTTAAACCTCTATATTACCAATTTTAACAACCGCAACAACAATGACACAAAACTTCCTCATCCAAAAAAAATGATCAAACCATCCTTATTTAAGTAGAAAAATCAAGGGGACTTGTTCAATGTATTAGGATATGGTATGCTTTGTGCATCCTAGAGTCACCCTCATGGTTACAATACATATCTTAAATAAAATTTACTGCAAAAGAGAAGTGGTTTAACTATATATAAATGATTAGATCTATAACACATAACACCAGCATTAGCTCAGTCATGGAAAAAACAATCAACAGGATATATAAATCATTTACTTTTTCATTACTTCATTATAATAATTCAGTTATGGAATGATGGATCATCTTCATCAATTTTATGATTATAAAAAAACAACCCATTTTTTATTAGCATATCCATGTGATTAAAATTTTAGGGGGTGATTACAAAAATAAAACCATATAAGAAACCTAATTGTAGTAGGGATACATATTCACCAAAGAAAGAGGCATCATTTCAATAATGACATAGTTTCTATGTTAAAAACCTAATGATTAGAGGAATAGTCTTCGTTAAGGGATATATTTATAATAAAAATATTTTAAAACATTGTTTTATAATTCATATAAATATGTTTCTAGCAAGTCATACAAACTCTTCAATGAAATAATCAATCAAAAATACAACAACAAACAACACTCAAAATGTCCTAGTAATTTTCAAGAGAATTATTATAACTTTCATTTAAATAACTCTAACATGTAGCAAAGTAAAATACAAAAAACACATCACATATTTTGTTACTAAAAACTTTTCTTGGAATAATAATGATAAACATTTTATTTCTATGGAATAATGCTTCAAATAAACTAAACACTACACAAGATATGTTCTCTGATATCATATCATCCATGCATGAACAACACATTTCTAAAAAATTCATATATAAAAAATTATTTCATATTGTAAATAGAACATTCAAATGGATCACAAAATAAAAATATATATGTGGTTCTCGTATTTTTTATTATTTACAAGAATAAAACGAACTATCATTAAAAATTTCATCACTTTGGAAGACATGATTATTTTTCCACAATAAAGGTAGCATGATTTAAATTCTTTATTTTTATATTAGATGATCAGTACATAACATGATTTCATATTCTAAATTGACCATATTAAACATGATAAATTAATATGATTTATATATAAAAAATTTCATAGTGACCACACAAATGTTTTTATAATTAGTTATGATACCCACATTAAACTACACATGTCATAACATGAGACCCACAATTATTTCAGAACTATAAATTTTATCATTCGTGAAATTAATAGCTTCAATAATATAAATATTTGTGTGCCTCAATAGGTTACCAAGAATCATTCTTATCATTTTCCATGAAATAAAAAATCAATTCCTATCCTTAAAAAAAATTCATAACACATGCATGCTAAATATAATGAGTAAAAAGGTAACACATGGAATAACATTTATTTTTCAATGTTCAATATATGTTTCTAAACAATATAGCATAAAAATATTATTATCCCTGCTTGGAATATGAGAAAATATTATTTATTTAGAAAAAATTAAAAACAAATATAGTTATCATTGAGTATGTCTATCATTTTATAACATTCAGAACAAATGTAAAATAACTTACATCCCTATAATATTCTTCAAACACATGCTTGTAACATATAAATGGATCAACTCTCTAAGACTATATCCATAAAAAAGAAAAGTAAATTTATTCAAGTCATAATTCTCACATGTATATGATTTATCAATAATCATGGTGTCTATTTTTTCCAAAATTAAAATATTGAAATAATGAAAATAAAATTTACAATTATTACCTTACACATGTTATCCTATACCATGAATGATAATAAATTCATGGTATATAAAATTTTATAGGAAGTAAAAAACTCCTAAGAATAGTTTCCAAAAAATTCATTTCTAGAGGCTAGTATGAAATCTATATAAGGTAAATATTTTATAGAGGTTATAAATTTTTTGATTCTATTCACATAAAAATATATTAAGCATGATTTGTTAATAAGTATGAATATTCATAAAATTGGATAACAAGCCTAACTCTTAAAAAATGAAAAAAAATTCATTTCATGAAGAATCATGCTATATCAGGCAATGGAATAACACATTCATGTCTCAACAAAGTTTAAAAAATTCAAGCTATGTAGTCAGTAATTTACTTTTTTTATGATATAATACCAATTCAGCAAACAATAATGGTTCACTAAAACTAAAACAAAATAACTTTCATAGAAATACACATAAAATTTAAAATACAAATGTTAATACAACTAATGATCATGATTCATGAGCCTCCCTATATTTTTAAATGTGAAAATTTGTCTCTTTCACCATAATATGTTCAGTAGGTTGTAAAATTCCCTATATGATATCATAGGGGGGATAAACTATTTTATCATAGCCAATGTTTTTGTTACATGTCACACAATAAGCATTAACTTAATTTTTTACCTACAAAACTCATGAAAATATCACCTTTTCATAACTCCAATCTGAACCCTATCTCTCAAACTGCACTTTCGATACCACATTTTTACTACCCACCACCACCCAACCCCCCTCCACTAGAACCCCTCTTGGTCAAATAGTGAATTGAAGTAGTGGCCCCTATATCCTTACTCATTCACACTTCAGATTGGCGACATTACCCTCTCGATATCCATAGAATCAAACATAAACAACCATTAATCCAACTATATATAATTATAAATAAAAAACTATCATATTCATTCCTATAACCAAAATTTCATTTAAATTATATAAAATAAATATAAAATACATGATGTAGATAAAATAAAACTCAAAAAATCATCAAATGGTCACTAATATACCGAAAACGTAGCTCCATTACCTATTGAAATATCCCTAATACTAGAGAAAACTATGGTGGGGTGATCAAATTGGAGTAATTTTTTTGATTATTCCTCTAAAAATATCAATATCCATGTGAAATAATTATGAAAAATTGAATCAACCATGAAATGGAAATAAGAAAAAAATATAAATGAGAAATTAATCAGAAAGGGAGCCAGTAAGACCCTTATAAAATCTTCTCTACCGACAATCCTTCCATTTACATTACCCACCCCTAGAGTACCATCAACACACCAACCGTTATCAGAACTATCAACATACATGGTGCCATAATTATTTTATCTCAACTACATCCTATGAGATAGGAGGCCCTCTCACTCAAACCAATAGTGGTCTAGTACGATTACTACTATGATGCGTCTAGGACTATGAGTATGAAACATTGAAATAAATATATCATTAGTCAACAAACTTTTAATGAAATATATTTTCATTACCACTAATAATGACACTAAAAAGGTATCATCTCTTACATCACCCAATATATATCACATCTCTTTCATCTATTCATTATCAAGGAATTGTAAAAATAAAGGTCATTAACCTTGATTCGTCTTTTTCTATGTACATACCCCGACCAATACATCATCTTCATCAAAGTATAGTGTTAGGAATGTATTGGGAGTCAACACCCTAACCTCCACTAATATGAATAACCCCCATAAAATATCATCATCATCTAAAAAATTTCTATTGCATCTATTTACTACTCTCTAAATCATATCTTCACTACCACTACCACAATATAGAAACAAAAACATAGATAAAAAACCACATTGCTTTTTTAATATCATCTCAAGCATAACCAACACAAAATAAGGCTTATGTACAAATAATTAGTAATTCATATCATCTATATTAATCCCACAAATTCATTTATACTTTTTAAATTTTCATTATATATATTGTGTCCTTAATTAATCTTTACCATCCCAATAATTCAAACCAAAACATTCCAAATACATTGACTCCTCTTCCATTAATATTATTTCATCCATGATCATGCATTTCAAACATCAAAAAAATTTAAGCAACCCACTATGTATTTAATTATATCCCAATATCCAATTCCCCAATAATTCCTTCATCTTTTTAATAATGTGCGTATTTAGTTTTCATGTAACACATATTATCCCTTGTAGAACCCTCTGGAATAAAAAATTAAAAAAATTCGCAGAGAAATGAACTATGTATGAAAAAAAATGTCTACGTTTTCAATCCAGAATTTATATTTTAGATAACCATTTTAGCCATTATCGAGTTTAACTAATTATAAATCTATGATGGTGAAAAAATCCATATGATGAAATAGAAACAAATAAATCAAAAAATAAAAACATTTATCAATTATAATAAACCCATGGTAATGTTTTGAAAATAATAAACCACCAAAAACATCTCATCCTTTTCTCACATTTATATTTATCAAATACAACATTTATTTAATTTTCAATTATCTATTCAAGGTGGTTTTTTATATGTTATCTGCTTCCCCATGAAACAAAACAATCATGAAAACATATTATCATTCTAGGGAGAAAAAAATTAAACATAATTAATATTAATTATATAATATATAAATTATGTCTTGAGATCACCTACCTCAACTAGCACTTTATAGTTACTTAAAAATGACGTGAATAAAAATAATGATTCCACTATATTAGATCAATAGAATAGAAACCCCCAATCACAATTAACCAGGATAATTATCCCATAAAAATTTCATCCCATCATACTCGGACATGACCTGGCACTGCTTATGAGAATCTATAAGGAACAAATAGGAAGAAACTAAGGGAAAATGGAGAACTCAATATAGATCACAAGAATTAAATTTCCAAGAGAAAAAGGATTATGACTACTAAAATAATATCAAATAACCCGAAATCATAGCCTAGGTCATATAGATATTGAGAGAAAGGAAAGAGGAACTATGGTATTTCTAATAGTTATCCAATTTATTAAAGTTCTAGAAAAACACCAATTCAGGGTATAACATGGCCCTTCTAACTGTGAAGCATTCGAATGAAACCTCTATAAAAAATCATGACACCAAGATCATTAAAACCCAGAGATCATTAATTCCACGAACATTTCAAACCTATATTTACAATAAATTCATTCATATAACATTTAAGGAATGTCACAAGGTTCATCTAGTAAATTCCTATTATTTGTGGAATTTTAGTTTCAGCTTGACCTATTCCACCTAAAACACCCAATGGATGCCTACGACACCCAATGCATGTAAATTGATGGACCTAAAATGTCTATACCTTTACACTCTATTTCAATAAAATCAAGTAATAACAATTTATAGTGTTCTTTAATATGGTTGATAAATCATTTATGGTATATAGTTGAATGCTTCAAAATAAAATCCAAAAAAAATTATGAGTTTATAATTTAAAATATCTATGGTATTTGAGATATATTATTCTTATAGGATTCATGTTATTCTAAAAAAGAGATATAATTTAATATCTTTGAAAAAATATACAAATTACCTAATAAGTATTCTTGATATTAATGATTCCAAACTAATTCCAACACCCATTTTAGTTGGAACAAAACATTAGAAGTATGAAAATGGGATATCCTTAAATTATACCCAATATAGGTTGATCATAGGGATTATTTGTATTGACATTAAATATTCCACAAATTACTCATTATTATATATATTTTAAATATTTCGAAATAAATCCTATAGAGTATCACCTCACAATTGAGAATATAATTATGAGGTACATCTGAGGTACCTTATCTTATTGTTTATTCTACTATTTATAGAATAAAAATGACCAATTATAGATTTATAATACTAATTGGACTAGTGATGTGATGGATAAAAATTAAAAATGTAGATTTAATTATTATATGCTACATAAATGTGTAAAATTAATGATCAAGAAGTCAGAGATAACATATATTAGTGTGGTTGTTCTAGAATATATTATAGTTTCAAAGTAATGCACTTAGATTTAGTGGATGAAACAAAAAAAATTAATATCTTATAGAAATAGTGATAATATAAATTGTAATATTTTTTCCACAATAGATTTATATAGATAAAAAAGAGTCTAGTTTAGAAAACATGAACCAAACACATTGAAATATGATATCATTTTTATAGAAAATCAATCCTTTTTTATATATTATTATATGATTGTTAAGAAAAAATAACCAATATGTACAAACCAAGATATCATGAGGCCTAGTTTCTTTTGAATACCAGGTTCATAATACAATAATGTAAGGCATAAAAAAATATTTCACCATAATAAGAATCTAAATCCATTATTTCTCTCGAAACTACATGGGATAAACTAGGGAATACATTGAAAAAGGTGTGATCTAGAATTCCCTTTATGGAAATAAACATGATAAGGAAACATAATGTGTGAGTCAAAAGTATAACATTATATCATAAAATAAAAGTCATGTGAGTAATCACATGGAATATTAACATAAATATCATGGTATAATAAGATCATGGGATTATAGGAAATGTCATACTAACATATAACATGTCATAAACAAGTTTCAAAGATAACTTCCTAGACAATATCACATGGTTGAAAAGGACCCAAAAAGGATTAGGTTTACTGCTTAATCCCATACATGATGCCTCATGAGACTAAAGCTTTACCCAGTGAATGTTAGTTCTATCAAGGAACACCCATAATAACACATTAATGATAAATGTTAACCCAATAAGGAAATAAATATTAAGGTAGACGCATAATAATTACCCATTGAGAGATAATGGGTTTTATAATCATGTATCATATAAGAATCTAATGAAATTTCATAATGATGACATTTAAGATATGAACATAAGGTGAGTATTATAACATAAAAGTAATGGGGGAGAATATTGGTATTATTTAGAGACATATATTCATCATTTATAAGTAATAGATAACCTCATGTTTTTCATCATTGAAGAAAATATCTTTTAAATATTACATGGAATATTTCATGAAGGAAATACCATTTTCACTTTGAAATCTCTTATTTAGAATATACAAATTTCAAAAAATTGATGAAAAAAATTTTATTTAAAAAGAACAATGAAAAATTATAACAGAATCATCAAATAATTGAGTAGTTATGACTTTAGGTATTTCAATATATTTCGTATAAATAATCCTTTCACATTGTTGTAAAAATTATAAAAAGTGCCACATTTGAAAAATAAAAGAATATTTAATTTCCAAAAATTTAAAAAAATACAAAATGGTTAAAAATTATTCTAATAAATCATTTGAAAAATATTAAAAATATTCTTAAAAATATTTATTAAAGACATGGATATAGAAGAAAAAGGATTTCCAATTGAACAGAGAAATGATATCATCATTTTTTTAAGAATAATTCATAATAATATTATGTACTAATGAGTCGAAAAATATATTATTTCATGAAAATAACATGAATAAAAATATTCTAAAAATATATTTTGTTCTAATAAGGAAATATCAAACAATTTCTCGAAGGTATACATAAAAATAAATAATCTCGAAAATTGACGAGATTGTGAAATAAACCCTTACCACTTTGCTAATGTTTGAATCATAAACCCCCATGAAATAAGTAACTTAAAATGAATATTTAAATACCATGTAGACAAATAGATTCATTATGTACCATTAAAATGGGTTATATATAAACTACATACAAAAATATGTTGTGAATATTGAATATGTCTCACAGAATTAAAATTGCGACCTGAAATCCCTTAAAAATGTCATATCATTGAAGTGAGAATAAATTAATGAAGTTATTATCTATGTAAACTTTAATTCCTAATGAAACAGGTTTTAATTCTACCCAAAATAATCAATTGTCATTATATACATAATTTTAGAAAATAAAATATAATAAAAAAGTAATTTATCCCAATGAAAGAAATTGAGTCATAAAATCCCATAACTCGAGTCTAGAATTTTTCAGGATTTTTTGTCTATTGTATAGTAAAATTATATCAAATTATTTTATAATTACCTTGTATAGGTTTATTCCCTTGTAATTAAATTATTTAAATCATTTATTTTAATTGTATTTTTAATTACTTATTCAGGTTGTATCCACATCGGGTGTTTTTCTCATAATTTCAAAACATCATCTGTGTGTGGACCATGGTCATCGGGGTCACTGTTCCATAAAATCCTAAATATTAATAATGGAATGATTTTTATTTTAATAATCCAATTATATTTTTAAAAACAACCTTGAAATATGTTTAGGAAAAATTAACTACGTTACAACCTTAGAGACGAGAAGTCATACGTCCAACTTAGTAACGTTTTGATTTTTCAATGATCGTGATGGAAAGAAGGAAATTGAATTTTCAACTTCCAATAATTATAATTATATCATAAAAAAATATTTATTTAAATAAACATACATAAACCATCCATGTGATTTGGTAATATAAAAACAAAATATATTGCTTCTTGAGGTGGTAATCTACCATACACACAAATGTTGTTATCATTTTAAACGAATGGAAAGGTAAGAATGTATATGATATTTTACTCTTCCACAATTATTAATATGTTATTAATATAATTTAAAAACCTTAAATCCATCATCATGATTATCTATGAGATTAAATAATGTAAAATGAATTATGTTGGTTCATGAGGCAGTAGTCCACGGTACACATGAACAACAGTTTCAATTTACATTTGAAAGAAGAATAGATGGATTTGGGTGATTAAATTACTGTAATAAAGTCTTACTATGTTTTAGATAATAATTTTATTATATTTTTATGATTTATAAATATTTGAATATGGGGTAATAGTAAATTATACAATGATTCGTGGGTAAGAATGGTACCTCTTCTTCAGACCATCTATTTAGCATTGTACGTACAACTTGCTTAGATTGTATTTTATCTCATAAAATGCTTCTATGAAGTGTTAAAAAAGTTAGGGAAGGTATGTGGGTAGGTATTGACCAAAAATGGGTTTTTAAATTAAGGAAGAGAGGGGATAGGGGGTTCTCTTTTGTATGGGAGGAGGGGTGAAATTATTTTAAATACCCAAATAATATTCAACAATAGAAAGTATATCTCAAGAAATATTGCACAAAATTGAAAAATAAAGGAATATAAGATAGAAAAAATATTATGAAATCATAAAACATTAATAAAAATTAACATGTTATTACTTTCACCGCATTATTTTTACCACCCCCAGTAAACCAGTTTTAAAATTATCTATAGCAACAATTATTACTATTTATAATTCATTATAAAAAATTTAAGATTAAAATATTATATAATATTAATTATGTTGTTTTTAAATATGGAATAAATTTCTTTTAATTAAATTAACTAATTTTTTAGAGTTTAATTTAAAATTAATCCTACAGATGTGTCTAAAAATAGTTTCTTAAGAAATTAATTTTTCTTGTATAAGAATATCTTATAATAAAAATAAGAAAATGAATCATAATTAAATAAATTTTTATTTATATTTATATATGTAATATATACATTTGTTTTAAATAATTATTCACTAGGGGTCATTTTAATTACTAAAAATGGAGAACCATTATAAACTTTAAAAAAAATTCAAAAAATGTGTTTTAAAGCATAAAAATAAACTTATATTAAAATAAATTATAATGAAAATTTAAATGATATTAATTGCGTAAATATAAAAAAATAATTATCAATTTACTTTGGAATCAACTAAGAATAATAATGTAACTCTTCAATTACTTAATTTATCAAAATGAAATGAAAATTTTACCAAAAATCAGTATTTTCTCTAGTTACTCAATAGTAAACATTTTCTATAAAATTGAAAAAATTTACCCTATGTTAATATAGATATGATGATTTAAAAATTATTTATTTTTATAATATAAAATTTCCAATTGTTCCAAAAATTAATTATTATTTATTTTCACAAAAATAATGAAAAATCAATTTTAAATAAAATGTATTTTTTTATGAATAAATGTCTTTATAACAAATTATTTTCTTATTTCTTGACAAATTATAAATTTAAAATAATATATATATATATATATATTATAAAGTAGTTATTCCTTTTCATGCACAAAAATTTAACATCTACATTATGTCGGTCATGTTTGAATAATAATATTATTTTATTATATTGTGATTCATTTAAACATTGTGTTTCATGTCAAATATGTTATTGAGAATATTTTTCTTCTAAAATATTATGGTGTTACAATTTCTTTAATGAAAAATTTGTATAAAGAGTTATTATGAGGGACTATTTTGGGATTGACCACAAAAAAATTGGACTAATTCCCTTGGAAACACATGTATTTGAGTGGCATAGGTTTAACCATAGTGATAAATCATTTCTTTTAACCTGAGGTGGATAAAAAGTTTCCCCTCTCCACATTAAATTTAATTATTTATCTAGTTTTCTTCATATTTCAAGTGTGGGATGCTAATAATATATGAATTTTAGAATATAGGGGGACATATTATCCATGGGAAATGCTAGAAGAATAATAGAGGTTATATATAAATTTAATGGATAACACTATTGTAATTAATGTTTCTATGTTTTTTCCAATTAATATTACTAACTCATATAGAATTAAATAAATGGTTGAATTATATTTTCTTAGAAACATGGTTAAATTCTTTGTTATTGTCAAAATTTTACATATGATACCAACTTTTAATTTTATTGACTACGGGGGTGTATATTAGAATGGGGTGTATAGATGTAGGGAGAGGTAATATAATATAATGATATAGTATAGAAGCATGATAATCTAGGGGAATTTGAAGTGTGTGTGATTGAAAAAAAATCCAAATTTGGATACTTTTTTAATCAAATATTATGTTGTTGTACTTTTTATCATTTGGAATGTGGGCTGAATTTGGAAACTAAAAAGGTAATGTGGTATATTATGAATGTTGAAGTTGTATTTAATTTGTAATGGACGTGTTTCTAATTATATATACCTTTGATAAACATTTAATGAATTTTTATAAAATATTCCACTTTATAATAGTCACCCGAAGACAAAGGATAACTTCAGAAGTGTCATTATGGACTTCGAAAGAGTCATAATTGAACTTCAGAAGAGTCATATCAAGAAATCATAAGATTCATATTATGAAAAATAATTACTTCATAAAGGTCATATAGGACATCGTATGGGTCCTTATGACCACATCATAAGAGACATTTCATAGATAAATTAATATCATAAGATTCATCAGACAATTTCATAAGAGTTATTTCATAATATAGGAAACATAATAAGCATAATTATCTCTCAAAAAATTTCAATTCATTAATCTATAATTGTTACATATGGGTACTATAAGGGTCATCCCCTTTCTAACAATTTTTCACGAAAATTTTCAAAGAGTTATTTCTTTTTTTTAGTGAATAATAAGATGAAATATAATATTGATGAGTTATTATTTGGGGGAGTATAGGTAGTTTTATATTAAAATACTAATGATCACACCATCATGATTTTTTTTATTTAAGATCAAAGTAGAATATGGTGTAAATTTTTTTGGGAATTAATATAAAGTATTATTTCTTATCTAAAATCACACTATGAACTACTGGCATCAAACCACATGTTAGAATTAATGGAATATTATTATTTTCTATGAATGATTAATATTTTGATAAATATTAATAAGTTAGTTCATATATTTTTTGGATATGAAAATACCATGATTTATAAGGAATATTTCAAGTATTTTTGCCCTTAAAAATGATTTATAATGACTAATTCATGTAAGTATCATGTTAAAATTATGGAAATTATTATTCATATTATAATAAATAGAATATATTTGGGATTCATTGAGTTTTCGCACAAAAATTAATGAAGATATTTTTTTAAAAAAATTTAGGGATATTACATAAGTAGATGAAGAATAGAAATATTATCAAATTTTCAATTGAAAAAATATATTTTGAATGATAATACTTGAAAAAAAGTGAATAAGGTATATTTGAGGTACTTTTCAAGATCAATAGAAGAATAATAAAAAAGAAGAAGAAATAAAACATTCTCACCAGTCTGCTATTCACATTTTGATTTGAAAAGAAATTATAATTGGCCAACTTGTTTCTTTTGGACACTTTAGAGGATTATGGTTTATTATTTTCAATAAAAATTCAAATGTGGTGGTTTTGGTGTATAGATCATAAATATAAAACAATTATTGGTGGAGATGAAACTATCTACAAAAAAAATTTATTCTGTCTAGAAGAATCTAGATGAAAGCCTTTTTCGTAATTATTGAAGTGACTGACTGGATCTGAGAGTATTTCTTGCTGAATTTATATATATATATGATGAGTTTTCATTAGATTTTATTCTTGATAAAAAAGTTTTTAATAAAATTAGATGAAGTTTTAAGAAATCATTTCAAGGTATATATGAGTTTAAGACACATTAAATTTAGTATAAGTCTATCTAAAATTGATACATGAAATTTAAATGCATGGGAAAAGCCTTATTAATACTTGGAAAAGAACATGTTTGATTGTTGTAAGACATTATAAGGTTGATCTAACTCATCATAAGGTTGGTGCGATTTATTCATAAGTTTGATAAAAACTGAATGTAGTTTTGTCAAACATCATTGTAAAGTTGGAAAAATAATTCCATAAGGTTGATACAAACTCATGTAAGGTTAGTGAATAATGTCATAAGTTTTTTATGAGGACTTTATAAGGTTGGAGACATTATAATTCAACATAATATTATAACCTAATAAAGGGATATATAGTTTAGAAAGAAGATAGCGATGAGATGTTTTCCATGTTGTAAGGATAATTGCCACTTAGAAACACTTCATGGTTTCACTAACAAGTAGAGTTTTCAAAAAATTTATTCTATAGACTTTTTAGAGATTCATTTATATTTGGATATTTAAAATCCCAATAAGGTGGATATAATTTTTATTCATAAGGGGAATAAATTAGGGGAACTTGATTATTATTTTATGATTTTCAAAAATTGAGAATAATCTACCACAATTCAATAAATTTACATATTTAAAAGTGTAAAAAAAAATATATTACATGAATATAAATTTATATGAAATAAAAAGTGGAAGTTAGAAAGATAACTTTAGAAATTGTTCTTGAGAATAAGGAAAAATAAATGGAATTTAATGAAGTATATGAACATTTTTTAAAATGAACAACCAATGTAAAGAGATTTTTTGAGAAGAATAAGAACATTCTGATCTTTTCATTCCACTCGAGCTCCTGATCTCTCTTAAATCTTTATCGTTGGAGATTCTATGTTGGTTTAGGAGATTTTGGGGTCATTTTTTCCTTTAAAATAAATATTACGTTTAATAACTTTCTTTACACCCAACAACTAACCAAAAAAACATGAAACATTATATAAACATTCTCATGTAGAAAATAAGTTTGCTAGTATTAATAGAATAAATATCTTTATGAAATATATATTCAAAAAAATATCATTTTAAATACTACTGCATTGATAATATTCAATTAGTGTAGCTGGATAAATAATATGATCACCTTATAATTAAATTTTTTTTTCTAAAATTACCTTTCTATGCTCTTTATTCTAGGTAATTGAAAATAGTATAGATAAGTTATATTTTTTATATGAATAATATTTATTTTTAATGAACAATATAACAACAAAAATTTTATTAGTTATTTATTTAAAATATTAATAAAAATGGTTAATATCTTTAAAATTTATCTTTATATAAAAACAATTTTTCATTGTATTTTATGATTTTATTTAAAATTTATATTCTAAAAATTTTATATTTTTAATTTAACCAATTAACATTTTTTTAAAATTATAATAAAATAATTAATTTTTGATAAATGTTTTTAATTTATTAAAATAGTTAATTCTTAGATGAATGGTGAAAATTGAATATTTTTCTAATATCGTCACTTTTATAGAGTTATTATATCATAAGAATGAATCAAATGTTTATATATCATTTTCAATTAAATATATATACTTACAATGTAAAATAATTATTTTAATAACACTAAATTATATTTATAAATCCCATGCTTATCATTTTTGAAACATAAGTATAATTTTACTATAAATCATGTTTTATTCACCTATGTTTAAAATTAGTTTTCATCTCACATATATATTTAATCTGAATATAATATTTGATATTTTAGATTGATATATTTATATTATGTAATAAGTTTAATTTCATTTTCTCATAAAAGTGTGATTATTAATATTAAATTTAATGAACATGATAATAGTGAAAGGGTTATTTTTAATGAATTTTTTTAATAATGTTGTGTAATTTTAATTTAATAAATAAAATTTATTTATTTTATTTACTAACTCAAATATGATATTTATACCTAATTCATTTTATTTTGGATTAATATTATATAATATTAAGAATACTTTATGGTAAAAAAATCATTTCTGTACATTTTTTTCCTATTTATTATATGCCTTAATTAAAATTTAATTTCATTATATTTAGAAATTGAATTTTATTAAAAAGGGATTTAATTTAGTATTAAAAATTCAAAATTTTAAAAAAAGTGTTATCATATATTTTTATAAAATTCTAAATTACATAGTTAAAAACTAGTAACCTTGTTAAAAACCAAATTTTAACGTACACAAATCAAATAGTAAATGATGAAAATAATGTTTAAAACATGTTTGAAATTCATGGTTAATGATTTATGAACCCACACCCCTATTAACTAAATTATATATTAAATTTAGATCATTGAAAATTAAATATTGTCATTCTATCTTTGAAAATAAAATGAGTATTTTAAAAATATCCATTTTCATCACTTATATAAGGAGACCACTTCTACGAAATTTCCCTCCAATTGCAAAGATTTAACTCTACCAAAATGTTGAAATAGACTTTCCTCATCCTTCTACCCACATCCTATAATCCTTTCTCTTTCCAAAATATCAATTCATGGAGCTGTAAGGTGTTACCAAAGCGATAACATGTCGAAGATAGTTCCAAAGAACTAACTTCTTTGGTAATCTATTATAAATTTTCATTATTAATGAAATTTTTTATCACATCCTGATTTTTCCTCGATATAAAATTTATATGTGATAATATCCCTGTAATATATTTTACACTAAATTTTCAGGGAAGTTCCCTGGTATGATGAGGATTGTGAGGTTCCACGATTGTATTCTTGGATATTGTTCCATTGATGGATGATATTATCTTATGGGATAATTTATATACAGGATATCAGAGGTAGGATACTCAAGGGATATTGTGACACCTTTTCATAGTGTTCTAAATTTATAATATCTGGGATATGAGGTTTTGTGAATATACCCATCAATTATAAATCCATATTTCCACGTGTCTTTGTATGTTCCTATTAGTAGCTGTGTTTAATGATCATTATATATTAAAAATATGATTAATATATGACATGAATTTCATAATTATATGTATTGATGAAACATATGATGACATATGCTTCATTAAATGTAGGATGCATTGGGTGAAACCCAAGTGATATTTCATCAATTGATATTGAGAGAAAGGAGTTATCCATTATATCACCCAAGTGAAGTTGATATCATAAGCCCATTGGGAGTAATGAAACTACATGAAAAATCCACATCCAAGGTGATTATGTGGGTTAGATAATTTTAGAAATGTAAAATAATGATACATTAATCATATAGGTTGGTGGAGCCATCATTATACCTTATTTATTTGAGAAATTGTGATAAAGGGATAATATTACAAAATAAAAATTCAGAAGTGGTTAAATGGATTTGTGACATTAACTTGTCTATGTATGGGTTCCTTGGTATTTTTCTAGATTTCAACCTCGACCTTTAGGCCATTTGGCGTAATTCCACTAATAACGAGGCCAAGAATGTCACACAACAGGTGTATCCTCAATCTCAATTAAATTTAATTATTGAAGTTATCATGTTATAATAAATAATATATATTCATGTTTTGCTGATCACCATCATTAAATCATAAGTTATTCAAATGAATGTGTGAGTTAAATAATAATAATTAATATTTCTTTGTGGGTTTAGAGAATATAATATTTATTATACTTATCGATGAATAATAAATTGATATTTTTTTAGTAACAAAATAGTCATTATTCCGGGATTAGTAAATATTGATGATATAAATAATGGTCCAATTAGAATTACTATAAATGATATTTATTTATATTTTTAATTTTTACACGTGTCATGTCAATAATATTATTATTATTTGAAATGGGTTTAACTTTGAATTAAAAATGTGGAAAGGGATTGTTTGAAATTTTATAACCCTAATCCATCAACAATAAATATAAAATTATAATATATTACATAATCACTCTTGTTGTGTAAAAAAACATTGAGAATGAATCTCTAAAGACCTACAGAGAGATCTATAGCCAATAACTCAATGTTTTTTCCTCCTCCCTCAAGCCATCATCAAATCTTCCAGATTTGTTCCTCCTTTGAGAAGAATTCTATTGCAAGCATACATAAACAATTTAAGTAATCAGGGTCGCATGGTCTACCACATAGTGATTATATA
The DNA here is from genome assembly GCA_963277665.1 of Viscum album. Classification (NCBI taxonomy): domain Eukaryota; kingdom Viridiplantae; phylum Streptophyta; class Magnoliopsida; order Santalales; family Viscaceae; genus Viscum; species Viscum album. The sequence goes on from OY728122.1 coordinate 334,953,877, forward strand.
ACAATGTTCAATGAATTTGGTGTACATGTGGAACACCTTCATAGGGATTATGCACTTGAATCCTGATGTGAAATGATAATACTATGAGATCTATTCAACCATATCATCAATGAAAGTAGAGTAACAAGTTGAGGTAATTTTATATCTACTTAAAAATTAGTTATAAATTATATGTGAACATCCTCATTTTCTTATTTTTTTAATTCTCTATAGGAAATTAATCTACGGTTTTTCAATGGGAATGAAAAAAATTTCATGTGGAGAAATAATTATTCATATATTATAATTAAAAAAGTTGAGTTGGTCATACAATCATGGTTATCCTGATACACCCATAACATACAAGTGTTTTCAAAGAAATCAAATGTTTAATTGATATTTATTTGTTATTCATTGATTTTTTTTGGGTGTTTGCGATTTCTTATAATTTGGATCTATTAACATTAATATCCTATCATCATCATCCCTTACCTTATTCATTCTCACTAACATAACTAATAAAATATTAATATTGAAAAAGAAAAAACACATGAGAAATAGAAAATGGAGGTTCTAAAGGTTATTCTCAGACTGCACCATACTGCAATGTTTTTACTTAAAAAATACTTTTCATGTATATTGTATCACATATTTATATCTCCATATCATGTTAGATCAGATAAAATCAAATCTAATATATGATAAAAGTGGATAATCATGTAGATATGGAGAGAATGTAACACATTTTAAATAACTACACATTGTGTAGCCATGATAAATGAAATGTTTTCCTTGTTTCCTCATTGATTAGAACATGGGATATCTTAGTGGTCCTTGTACTAGATACAAAAAATGGGTACTAACATACCATGAAACACTGAGGCCACACGTTGTTTCTGTTGAACAACAAATTGTGTAACTAAAACTCATCTATTGTAACAAATATGCCCAGTCCCTAGTTAGGTGCTACATATATGAGAAGAAGACAACACACTATGTGTAAATTATTATACGGAACATATATTACTTCTGAATGTGTTCCAATTTTACATGGAGAAAAGATTTAAATATAAAATTAAACCTATTCACAAGTGTTTTGTGTGTCATTTAATTGATAATACATTCCTTTTGATATGATTTTTAATTATATATTAAATCTGTTATCATTTTATGTTTTATATAATCAGTTATAGTTACCCCCATGTAAACTCATGTACATCATTAATTTTAAATGAAATAATTTTTTTTATTAAAATTATAGATGATGGTTGTTTAAGGATAACTAGATGGAATTAAGAAAAAATAAATTAATTTTATTAATTCATAGTGTATCATCTTCATTAATTTATCAAAATAATTGATAATTATATTTTAAATGTATGTTAGTTTCATGTTATTTTGATTATCATGTGATTATACTAGTCATGTGTATTTGATTTTTTTCTTTAAAATAATTTAGAATAAATTAAAATTTATGGAATGTGTATCATCCCATTTTATTTATTTTGTATGGTCTTGGGTGGCTATAATTTATTTTATGTAAACCCTATATATCGAATCCAATGGATACCCTAACCTATGTCTGAGTAAAACACTAATTGTAAGAATTGATATCCCAAGTGAGAATATGAGTTCCATGTCCAGAAACTAAGGAAAAACAATCGAGGTGATACACAAGAAAAAGGTGTAATGATATAACACAAACCATGTTGTGGTTCAACGTTCTTTCCCCAAGATTTGATGGTTGGTTTATAATCTCTGAGATAAAAAAACCATTAAATAATACCATAATAATGCCATTTATGTTTTAATTCTGTTAGTTTTAGGTTTAATTATTTCTGTTTTTTGATAATGTATAGTTATCAAATAAATACATTGACAATCATGAAATGTGGAATTAAATGTAACCATATTGTGTATAAATTTTATCAGATATGGATCATTACATTAATAAAAAACACTTAATATCAATAAATAATTGGATTAAATGGACATTATACATAAAGAATAAAATATTACAACTAAAATTTTAATTTAGTGAAGACTTCCACTACTCATGTTTGAATTTACCTCATGGTTTAAAGTACTTGAACAACCCAAGTTGGGGTGATTTTAATTATTATAGAATTTTTAGCTTAATTTCTTGTCTTGGCATATCATTGTACACATTTAAGGTTTACTACCCAAGTATTACATGGTGTAACTAAGTGGATAAGGTAGAGAAAATTTTAATCATGATTTCAAGATTGGTGATTCCACATAACCAATCATGGAACAGTGGGTTAATATCCTTTCCAATTTAAGCCTACCTAAAACCCTTCAAATAACATATCAAGCCCACGTATGGGTTATGAAAATGGGGATATTTATCATTACTATAAGAATATCTATGTGTCATGATATTATAAAACTAATAGTGAGGGATATTTTCAACATCCTGGATCTGAATGCCACCCAAAGGTGCCGCATACCTCATTAGCCACATAGCCTCAAGTGCTCTCCTCAAATGCCAAAGGCTTCCAACTAGTAGAAAAATATTAATATTGATCGTGGGGAGACAATACCCTCATTAATAGAGTATAACACATCATATAAAATAATGATTCAATTGATGAGAAAATAATATCATTCAACAGAAAAAAACAACAGAAGACTGATAAGATAAATAACCTAGCATCATTCCACACAAAGGATGAAGCAGCATGCTATGTTCTAAAAAAATAACCAAAATAGGTACACTGCAGTAATCCAAAATATTTGTTAAAAATCACAAAAGATACAAGGATGCTAAGAATCATCACAATCCACAACTCGGTCCCAAAGATCTCATACTACTATATAGAACATCAAGTACCTGTAGGAGGGAACTATCTCGGATCAACACCTCCAATCATATAATCTGTTTGGGCCCAAAATATTTACCCAAACAGGGTGTGAGAAAAAATACCAATAGGAAACCACCCAAGGTCTATTCCAATCTATCAGGGGATATTTATACATATATATAACATGTAGTTTACAATAGTGAAATCATTAAATAGTGGGTACTCAAAAGGAAGCACAACAAATGTCTTAGCAGACAATGTAAACAATAATAGTTGAAGACCAAATACAATCTTGTGCCTTTCCAGGGTATATGGGTCATAATTCATCCATTTCATCATTCAATTTGTTTGAATTATATAAAAGTATCAAGGTCTGACCTATAAATGAAAATCCTCGTATAAAAGAAACCATCAACTCATGCTATAATAATCATATAATCATTTCCCAATAGAGCCCGGACTGGGTGTCCCTTAATGGATCCTAGGATCTATTAACATTATAAATAATCCTCAATGAGCCCGACCACCCTATCATGGTTTTCTCATGGACCTTACATAATTAACTCTTCATCTCATCTGTGGGCTTTTAAATGAGTCCCGCATTCACCCAAGGTATACATAATGTGAAATTAGTCACATGAACCTGACCTTGCCTTTTAACAGAGATGGTGGATCGCCCATATCTAATTAAACCTCCTTGTAATAATAAAATTCCATAACAAAAGAAACACATGTGAATTAAACTATCAAATGGATAATCATTTAAACAACTTGTGTGGGCACAGTTCACATAACAAGTATCACATGAAAATCTAACTATTACATGGATTAAGAATTTAATTATCTCACATGGGGATATCATTTCACATAAACAGTTCATTTTAACAGCTATATAAGGGGAATTAAAGTCAATCCTAATTGGTATTCTTGGACAAAAGGCCATCCAAAGGAAATGCACCCATTGGGTGACCCTAAATCAAAGTTCTGAACCCTAAACATGCTTTCAAATCATCTAATTAATTATTCCATCATCAATATGAAATAACTAGGTTTATTATTCAATCATGGTACACCCTAAAAGTTGGTGTGTGGAACTCTAATATATATAATCAAATTGGATATCAAAGAAATGTAGAATACCACATACATCATGTTAGTATGACTATCCTCATATAGTGTCGATCTTTAATTCAACCCAAATCAGAGTAGATATAAAAAGTGAGTAAAAAAACTCAAACCACAATAACTAGGTCAAGAGAAGAAATCAAAAAGAATGACTCAAGAGGAATCGAGCACTCACTGAGAGGCTTTCAACAGATTCGATGGTGTTCAAATCGGGTTCCAGATGATGAAATGGGAGAAGCATTACCATTTAGATTTTTCCTGTGCACACTAATTGTCGAAATGGTTTATTTTTATCTATCTAACAAAAATGATGCTACTTACCAATTTAATCAAAACACATTTCACGGTGTGTACTTGAAACTACAAGCTCTGTCTATTACACCCCAAGGTTTTGAAAACAAATTTTGAATGCATCAAACACTGAGTCTTTAAAAAATACAAACATAATTTTTGATGAATAGTAACATACCCTTATGAATATTAAAATAGAGAGTAATATGACCCTTCAAAATAGTTAATATTATTATTATTTTATTTTCATTAGGATATAAGATAATGAGATCTTGATTAATTTTTCATTGGGATATGAAATGAATTATTTTTTTAAAATGGTTATTTTTAGAATAAACTAAAATTTTATATAAATGAAAAATTAATAATATATAGAAAATTATTTTAAGAAAATAGTGTTCTTTTTTTAACCTTATACGTCAAAAAATTATTAGGGTGAATTTTTGGTATTTTTCTGAAATACCTGAATTTTTTATGAATAGAAAAAGATGGTAATTTACCATATATATACATTCTCAATTAAATTCACTACTCCAAGATTCATGGATGATGGAAGAACACTTAGATTGAACTACCATGAACTTATTACTATTATGGGTCACATGAATCTTGACTATTGGTTGATTTGAGGGAAATAATAAAATAATGAATAACATATTCACAAATGACTCTTCTCCTCCAATATAAAAACCCACCCTCACGCCCTGTCATCCTCACTTTTCAATGCCTTGAGGCTCCTAAATTTTCTAAAAAAATAGCCTTCTCTGGTCACTTCCCACTCCTAGTAGCTCTTGGTATTTCCAAAAGACCAAAACCCCTTCCCTTAAAGAGGTTCTCAAGGAGGTTATTTCAAGAGGTAAATCATCTTTATTTTTCATTTAGTTTCATTTCAATTTATCTTATTCTATTATTATCTCTTAAACTTATCTTTATGATTGATCCTTATAATTATATTATCATCTATATTATGGATTTATACCATGTTAATGTAGAAACCATTATCAATATTCGTACTCTCTCTCTCCCTTTTATAAATGAAATCATCATCGTTGAGGTTCACATTTTCAACTGTTATGGATGATTAGTTTTGTTCTTCAATTTCTCCATCATTACTCATCATGAAACCATTTTTATGGTTTCAAAATTCTATAATATATTTATTATAACCTATATAATATTCAGTAACTATTATATGTACATAATATTAAATCATATGACCAAACTAGTTCATAATAATTAAAATACCGCTAAAATAATCTACGTGACTGTCATTAATATTTCATCTAATGATACATAGTCTCATTATGAAAAAAATGATATAAATGAACATTAAAAAATATTTATGTACATAACTAATAGGTACATTCAATTTTGGATATTTAATTCCATTCCACATGAACTCAATTACAAAAAAAAACAACTGAACTGATTATAAAAATCAAGAAAACAAATAGTCATGAACGATGGAATTCAATATTATAACTTATCAATAAGGACATAAATGACCTAAAAAATTATTATAAACTATATACAAGTCTAATATGTTCCTTTTTAATTTATTAACGAGTCTAACTATATTTTCCCTGACCATAACGTCAAGATAGGAACATTTGGACTAAAGGTAAGGGTTTTCCACCTGAAACTCCATTTTCATTCGAGTTAATTTTATTATCTACATACCTCGATTAAATTAAAATTAATTCACATGTACTCCTCATAATTTATATGTGAATTTTATATATATATTTTTCATCTAGAATCATACCTTAATTTATGGAGAGTTATATGTTTTAAAAGGATCTTTCAAAAATCGTTCCTGATAAACAAGCATGTTTCAAGGAAAACTCTCAAACTCATTCCTATTTTCAAGGGCACTATATAATCTTTTTTTATAATACATTATCTATGTAAAATAAAATATTTTATAATTAAAATACCATCTTACTTCACTTCATGTTTTATACAAGGATTTTTTCAAAGGAACTCTTCTATTCAATGTAAAAGAGTATTTATCTCAATAATTACTTGATGATTCCATCAGAGTATCTTCATATGTTTCAACAATCCTATTGATTATTATGCATTATAGGGATTAACACTTATGATATAATATACCATATTGTATTTAATGTTTTATGATTAATTTGACTATGTATGTGCTATCTTAAAACCACTCACCATTTTACTCTGAATTGTTAGTGTTTATGATTAATTTTTGGGGAAAGTTATTTGTGTTCCATGTGTTAGTTAGAATATGAAAGTAAATACTATTTATGATTATCCCAGTTCATTTGAGGAATAAATTGGACTTATTATGTGATATTTGGCTCCCACTATATCCCCTTGATGCATCAGTAGGTCTCATTAGACAAATAGATATGGACTTGGTTGAGGCCTCGACCATTTTGAGATATTGTTTTTACCGAGGCCTTAATCATTTTTAGACGTCTTGGATGAGGCCTTGATGATAAGTCTAAGAATGTCCATCATATGTGTTTAACTCATTATAAATCTATAAATTGATATTTAATGTGGTTATTCTTCTAGTATTACACCCATAAAAAAAATTTTTTGTGGAAATATTTAGTCATCTCATATTCCTTCCATATTATGTTCATGATTTTTTAAGGAATGTGTTTTCATTTATTAACCATGTCTAATTATTATGTTATATTCTACTCTATTATTTACCCTTACTGAGCATCTGATCTCAACCCTTATTATGTTTTTTTTCAGAACATGAAGTGGTATATTATTACTAACTTGGAGGGATAATCATTGAGTGGTGGTTTTTCTCAGTGGAACATTTACGTGGTATTTTTCAAGTTATACTATTGAACTTATGTTTTTATCTTTTTTCTAAAAGCTGCTAAAACTACTTGGTCCTTCAGGATAAATACTCTTTGTTTATATGAAAATTTAATAAAATAATCATTGGATCATGGCCACTATGGTCGGGTCCTAATAGTTGGTATAAGAGGAATTTTAGTAGAAAACATCAAAAGTACATTTAGAAAACATAGATTTAGGAACAAACCCCTAAGAGACTCTTTGAGGATAAACATACATCAACATCCATGTATTTTTTGTAAGGAATAGATTATATGGATCCTTATAAAAATGAAGCCCTATTTGAATACACAAATTGGATGTGGTTTTGGAACATATGCATATTAGACTGAAAAATCCGACAAAGAGCTTCAGGCTTGACCTGAGGAATCCTGGTACACGACAACAGGTCTTACTGGGCACTTGGATTCACACTCCAGGGGGGATAATCTTAGGATAATTCACATTTTATATACAAGAAATTATGAAGGTTTTAAATGTAAATTTTTCCTCAGAGAAACCATGTTTTTGATTATGGGATTAGCGGAGTATAGAATTTCAATTTAGGATAAGTATTTTTCAATGTAGAGATTATAAATTATAATTCATAACATAATATAGTGTATGAAATTATTTGGAAATTGTAGCTAGTGGAAGGAAAGGAAGTTCCATGAACACTTCAATCTCATGTTCGGATTGCCCTCTGATGCAAGATAATGATGTTCGCTCAGGAGCTATGGCTATTGCTTAGAAACTTATAACTATACCGAGACAACTGACTCGGGTTATGAACAATACCCATACCCATATGAAGAATCTTGATCCACAACATAGAGGAGCTATGTAGGAAAACTTTATGTTACAACAGCCTCCATCATTCAATGGTACTACAAACCCATTTTTAGATGAGCAGTGGATAAGTTACCTAGAGAAGATATATATTGCATTGAGATATAAAAAAAGAGAGAAGGTTTTCATGGTAGTTTATCATCTATAGGGATATACGGATCCGTGGTGGCTGTTAATCCAAAACACAAAGGAGTGGGAAGAGATATAAGAGATGGAATGGAGGGACTTTAACCAAATCTTCCAAGAGAAATACTTTCCTTGTGTACAATTAACAGATATGGAAATGAAATTTCTGAATTTAAGGAAAAAGGATTATGAGAATGTTGTAAAGTATTAAGCAAACATCACAAGGTTATAAAGCCATGCTATGGAATATATATGAAATCAAAGGATCAATATTGATCGATTCTTTGATGGCCTAAGGATATTCCTCTGATTGTCACTGGTCTCCCAGAATTTCTCATCATATGAAGATATTGATTCATGTGTTATCAAGATAAAAAAGGAATTCAATAAGTCATATGACTTTAAAAGAAAGAAAAAGAAGAAGAGGGTTTCTAAAGACTCTAGAAAATTAAATAAGTAAATGGGGAAGAATTTAAGAGTTTAACTTCCACCCTATGATAATTGTGGAAAGAAACGCCTTGGTCCCATCTTAGAAGGAAATGGAGTAAGTTTCAAATGTTTACTGAAAGGCCATATTTATAGTTATGTCAAGGGGAAGAAAGAATATATTAATTTTCAATACAATAATTTTATATATATGGATAGTATTCTAATTATTTTCCAAAGCGTCAAGGAAACATGCCATAGAAAAGGCCAAGGGAGAAGGGACAAGCTTATTCGATCAGAACTACTAATTTTGAAGTTCATAATGACGTGGTGGAAGGTACTATAATTTTTTCCTAAAACTTAACTAATGATTTATTTTACTTTATATCGTCTCATTCTCTCATATATTCCCAGTTTTCCATAAAAATTAGATATTTTCATTTTGATTTAATAAGGGATTTTTCCATGAAAACATCTATGGGAAGTATTATTGAAACAAAGTTGTGTCAGGAAGTCCCCATTATGGAATTTAAACATGCTTTCTCAACTGATTTTACTGTCATACCCAATATTTACTTTGATATAATCCTTGGTATGGAATGGGATTCGAACCATGATGCAAAAATTTATTACAAGAAGAATGATGTTATAATTTTTGAGAACGACATGGAATCCTTTTTCTTTAGGGAAGAAATTTCACCATTTGATTATCATCTGGATCCACACCCAATAGGTCGAATAAATTCAATTATTGGGGAAGAAGGTAATGAAATAATTACAGGTGATGAAGGTAATGTTCAGATATAGTACATACTGATTTTGCAAGAATATGTTTATGTGTTTCACGTGGATTTACCTAGACTTCCCCAAGAGCAGGAAATTGAGTTTTCCATTAACTTAATTCTTGATTCATGTCTCATATAAAATACCCCTAATAGAATGGCCACTATGGAGTTAGTGGACCTAAAGAATCAACTATAGTAATTTAGTGATAAAGTATTTATTCTCTTATGTTTTTATCTAGGGGGATACCTTATTATTTTCATTAAGAGGAAAGATAGATCTATGAAGTTGTGCACTGACTACAGGGAGATCAATTCTATAAAAATAAAGAAAAAGTATCCCCTACCTCTCATTGATGGTTTATTTGATAAACTTCATAAATCTCAATATTTTTCGAATATTGAAATTTGATCTTGATATCCTCAGTTTCTTGTGAGGATGTAATACATTCAAAAAAGGGTAATTTGAACCTAGTATGAGCATTATGAGTTATAGTAATTCCTTTTGGAGTGACAAATGCACAATCTATTTTCATGGATATAATGAATAGATAATTCAAGGAATATATTGATGGATTTCTCGGGGTATTAATTGATGATATCTTGGAATACTCTAAAATCTATTAAGATCATGAAAATCCCTTGCGTATTATTCTGAAGACTCTTAGTTGAAATGAATTACATGGGTTTTTTTGCAACTGTGAATTTTTTCTTCGATCAGTTTCCTTTCATGGCCACAATGTCGTTAAGGATGGAATATCTTTTGATCCTATGACGTTAAAGGCTTCACAAGAATGGACTACTCCGATGAACATAACTTTGGGACATATTTATATTGGTTTAGTAGGTTATTATTAGAGTTTCATTCAGAACATCAACCATTTATCCAAACCAATGACCAAGGATACATTTAAAGATGATAAGTTCTTATAGAAAAAATAATGTGAGGACTATTTTGAATAATTGAAGAGGATATTAGTGAATTTTTTGATCCCAACTATACCATCATGGAATGATGGTTTTATGATCTATAGTGATGAATCAAATAAAGTACTTGGTAATGTTATTATGTAGAATGATAGAGTTATTTCCAATCCATCAAGGATGTTAAATACTCTTGAACAAAATTATCATACTCATGATCTTGAGTTTTCATCGGTAATCATTTATCTGAAGATATGGATACATTAACTCTATGGTGAAAAATGTAAGATATATAAAGATCATAATTGTCTAAAATATATATTCTAACAGAAATTACTCAACATGAGGTAAAGAAAATGGCTCAAAATGTACTAGGATTATTATTGTACTATACACTACTAACTAAGAAATGAAAACAAGGTAGTAGATGCATTGTGCAGGAATGTTCATGGAGTTCTCAACCAAATGAAGAATGAAAAGTATCCTTTGGACATGGATCTAGTGACGATGGATATGATAATTATTAAATAAGGGGAAACATCACTACTTTCTCATTTGGTTGGCCAACCAACTTTAATAGAAAAGATTAAAAGTTCTCAGCATGAGGATGAGAACCTTCTAAAGAAAATTAATATTGCAAAAGATGGGAAGATGGATGACATTGTGTGTGAAGATGGAGTTCTAAAATTTGGGAAGAGGCTTTGTGTTCTAGATATATTCGAGCTAAAAAGGGATTTATTAGATGATTCCAATAGTTTAATTTATCCATACATCCTTGTAGCAGTAAGATGTATACAGATTTGATGTAACATTTATGGTGGGATAACATGAAGAGGGAAATTGCGAATTATGTATCAAGATATTTAGTCTGTCAGTAAGTGAAGGTCAAATGAAAACATCCTAAAATATTCATTTAACCTCTACCTATTCCTACATCGAAATGGGATGGCATCACCATGTATTTTGTAACTGGATTACCAAAAACTCCAAAAATAATGGATGCAATGTGGGTAATTGTGGATCGACTTACAAAATATGCACATTTCATTTCTATAAAGGGGGATTTTACACTGGAAAACCTTGAATGACTATATGTCAATAATGTTGTGATACTTCTTGGAGAACCTCTATCAATATTTTCTGACCCTGATCCATGATTTACATCAAAATTCAAGAAATGTCTTCAGAAACCTTTGGATACTAAGCTTCATTTGAGTACTACATATCGCCCTCAAACTGTCTGGAAATCAGATAGGACGATACAAGCCTTAGAGGACAAGTTGAGATCATTTTCACAGGACTTTCAAGGTATGTGGGATCAATTATTACCTATATTGGAGTTTTCCTACAATAATAGTTTCCATTCATTTATTCAAACAGAACTGTATGAAGCATTATACTGAAAGAGATGTTGTACACTAAGTTGTTGGGTTAAAGTTGGAGAAAGGAAGCTTGTGGTCCTAGAGCTTTTAGATGAAACAACAATGAAGGTAAAGACTATTCAAGACCATATCAAAGGAGCTCAAAGAAGACCAAAAAAATATACTGATAATTGAAGGAAGCATTTGGAATTTCAAGTAGGAGATCATGTTTTCTTAAAAGTATATCCATAGAAGGGTGTTATAAGATTTCTGAAGAATAGGAAATAGATCCCTAGGTATATAGACCATTTTGAAATTATGTATAGAATTAGAGTTATTGCATATTTTTTGGCTATGCCACCTAGCCTGTCTAAAGTACACAATGTGTTCTATGTCACATTATTGAGAAAGTACATTCCAGACCCAACGCATGTCCTCACTTCTAAAGGTATAAAATTGGAACCTGACTTACCGTGCTGTAAAGAGCCTATCATGAATCTGGAAACTAAAGAACATGTGTTGAGGAATTAGATGACTCGATTGGTAAAGATAATTTGGAGAAATCATAAAATCTAGGAGGAAACACGGGAGCAGTAGGATATTATGATGAAGAACTACCCAAATCATTTTTGTCAGGTAACATTCTGTGAATTTTGTAGATGAAATTTTTGAAAGGAGGGGAGAATGTAACACCCCAAGGTTTTGAAAAAAAATATTTAATACATGGAATAATTAGTATCAAAAAAACAACACATTTTTATAACCTAGCATGTAATAATAATTTCTTCCACCTCTGTGATTTGAAATTCAAAAAATTGACTTACACATTTGTGTTTAGTGAGATATTTAGAGTCTGATAAGACAAACATAATTTCTAGTGAATAGTAAAACACCGTTATGAATAGTAATATGAATTTTAATATAATATTTTTTAGTAGTAAATATTATTATTATTTTATTTTCATTAGGTTATAAGATAATGAGTTCTTGATTAATTTTTCAATGTGATATAAAACGAATTATAGTTTTAAAATTGTTATTTTTTAAATAAACAATGATTTTATTTTAAAATTAAATTAATAATATTAAAAAATATATTTATAGAAATGGATTTCAATTTTTAATTATACACATTTAAAAATGGTTAGGGTGAATTTTTTTGTATTTTTCTGAAATACTCTATTTTTTGATGAATAGTAAAATACTGCAATTTACCGTATATATACATTATTAGTTAAGATCTATATTAATTGCATCATGGATGAATTAAACATGAATAGTTAAAACTTACATGCATGTATTACTATTATGTGTCATGTAAATCAACACTATTGTTTGTCTTGATGGAAATAATAAAATTGTGAATAAGATATTCACAAATCACTCCTCTCCTCCACTATAAACCCCCCCCCCCCTCACTCCCACTTATCTTAACTCTTATAACCCTTGAATATCATCCCTATTCTGCCCAAATACACTTACCATGTCACTCCCCACGTCTAGGAGATCTTTTTCTTTCGAAAAGACCAAAACACCTTCTTATAAGGAGGTTCTCGTGGAGGTTATTTCAAGAGCTAAAGCATCTTTCTTTTTCATTTATTTTCATTTAAATTTAGATTCTTTTCTTATTCTATCCTAACCAACTCTATAAAATTGATACATATAAAAATAGTATCATCTATTTACTATAATTATGCAATGCTAATTTAATAATCATTATCAATATTCTTACTCTCTCTTTTTTATAAATGGAATCATCATCCGTGAGGTTCCAATTTACAACCTTCATGGACGATGAAGTCTCGTTCTTCCATTTCTACCTAATTACAAGTCATGAAACCATTTTTATGGTTTAACCAGACTATAATATATGTATTATAAACTACTTAATATTTAGAAACCAGTATATGTACATAATATTAAATCATATGACCAAACATGTTCACAATAATCAAAGTACCACAAAAATATTCTATGTGATTGTCATTAGTATTTCATTTAATGATTCATCTTCATTACATGTAACCAAATTATATAAATGATCATTAAAACATATTTATTTTTATAAAAAATATGTAAATTAAATTTTGGATATTTACATCCATTCCACATGAACTTCATTTCCTAAAAATATGTGAACCGGTTATGAAAATCAAGAAAACAAACACTCTGGAACGATGGAATTCAATATTATAACTTATCAATACAGAAAAAAATGAACTAAAAAATTATGAAAAACTAAATAAATGTTTCATAGGTTCTTAATTAAGTTATTAATATGTCTAATTTCATATTCCATGTCTATAAGGTCAAGAGGGAAACATTCGGTCTTTAGGTAAGGGTTTTCTACCGGAACCTCCATTTTCATTTGGGTTAATTTTATTATCTACTTACATACATTTTATTATTATTAATTAATATGTACTCCTCATAATCTATGACTGAATTTTATATATGTTTGTTAAAAAAATAATCATACTTTCATTTCTGTGGATTTATATTTTTTAAAAGGATCTTTCAAAAATATTTCCCGATAAACAAGCCCATTTCAATTGAAATTATCGAACTCCTTACTATTTTCAAGGACCCTGTATAATCTATTTTTAGAAACCATTATCTATCTAAAATCAATTATTATATTATTAAAATACATCCTTACTTAACTTCTAGTTTTATTGAAATAGTTTTCCAAAAGAACTCTTTTTTTTAAAGTAATAGGTTATTTATCTCAAGAATTACTCGATGATTTCGTAAGAGTATCTTCATCTATTTAAACACCCCTATTGATTATTATGTATTATTGTGATATATATTTCTGATATCATCTAAAATATTTCATTGAAAGATTTATGATTAGATTAAATCTGGAGGTGCAATCTTAAAACTTTTCACCATTTTACTCTGTATGGTTAGTGTTTATGCTTAATGTTCAAGGAAATTTACTTACTTTCCATGTGTTAATTGGAATATGAAATTATATTTTATTTATAGTTATGCCAATTCATATGACGATTTAATTATACATATTATGTGATGGGTGGGGCCCTTTATATCCCCTCGATGAATTAGTAGATCTCACGAGACAAATAGATATGAACTTGGCTGAGACCATTCCCATTTTGAGAAATGGTTTTGGACTACACCTTAATCAATTCTAGATTTCTGGGATGGGTCATTGATGATAATATTCAAAATGTATGTAATATGAATTTATATCATTATTGAGATATAAATTGATAGTTCATGTGGTTATTTGACTACTAGAATACCCATGAATATTTTTTATAACGGTAATATTTACTCAGCTCATATTCTTTCAATATTATGTTCAAGTTTTTATTAAGGAATGTGTTTTTAATAATTCACCATGTCTAATGTTTACGTTATCTTCTGCTATAATATTTACCATTTTTTAAAATATGAGCTCACCCCGTCTAATGTTTTATTTTTCCGGGATATAAAGAGGTATGTTATGATTGAATTTTAGTGATAATCATAGGGTGGTGGTTGTTCCTAGTGAATATTTTATGTTGTTTTTATTTTCAAGTTGTAATGTTGAACGTATGTATTTATCTTGTTTAAAAATTATACTAAACTACATAGACCTTCGTGATTCATATTCCTTGTTTATATGATAATTTAATAAAAAAAGTTGCCAGCTCTATGAAACTGGGATTGGGTCTTTATAGTGTTCGTACAATTTTTTCTCCAAACATTATATGGCCATGTATTGGGATTGCATGGCATGTGTCCCTCCATACACAGTGTGTACATAAAAGTACACAAATTATAGGCCCCAGTCACATCGTGTACTAGGCTTATAGATATCACATGACCTCTTTTCCACCATTTTCTTAAGGATTAACTAAAAAGGAAAAATTTGTACCTTAAATGAAGAACCATGTTCTTAAAAACATCCTCCCTTAAAGCAATTTTTCACCGATTTTCCATTTCATGTGTGATGAAGAACTATCTAAGAAAAACTCCATCTATTATGACTGTACATCAGCCATCCTCTCATAATTCTTCTCTCACACTAGTCATTACTTCCATAGCACAAGAATAAATGTAATAGACCAGCAACATAGCACCTTCATGCTATGATCCATAATATAAATTGGATTCTCCTCAAAAGACTCATCTTTCAATTACTCCACTTCCTCGGGATGAAAGTTGTGAGATTGATAGGAAAAATAATTTCACAACTCAAAAATGTGTAATATGTCTTGAATATCCTTGTACCTATGAGGTAACTACAATCTATAGGAAAAAATACCGACCCACTCTTGAATCTCAAATAGACCGACGTATCTCGGTGAAATCGTACCCTATCTTTAAATTCTCTTGTATCCCAACATAGGTTTAACACAAAGGAAAACTAGATATGTATCCTTGAACTCCAAAGGATTTCTATGAAGATAGGTATAAGATTTATTACATGACTGTGTAGTATCCATCTACATCCATATCAACTGAACCTACTCAGTGGTCTCCTAGACCAGACGGGGTCCTAGCATCGCTGCCTCTCCAACCTCCAGCCATCACAGGTGTGACCAGTATAGCCTACAATATAAAGCCTCATATAGATCCATATCAATAGTATCCTAGAAATAGTTTTTTTATATGAACTCAACATGGGATATGTGTTTCTCTTAGAAACCCCTGAAATCCAAGATGCAATCCTGAAGCATGTCCTCCATCACCTGAATCGTACACTCTGACAGGACATCTGTCTGGGGGTGGTAAGTAGTGCTCAAAATCACTTGTGTAACCAAATAACTATATAGAACTTTCCATATATGATATTTAAATCAGGAAACCCTATCTAAAAGGATAGAATGTGGGACCCAATGTAATTGTAAAATCTAACAGATGTACAACCTCCCAAGATCATCAACACCAATGGTTTTCTTGATTGGAAAGAAATGTGCAACCTTCATAAGACTTTCAACCACAACCCATACAGCATCATTACCTCATAGATACCTTAGTATAACTATTAAAAACTCAATCATGACATCATTCCATTTCCTCTTTGGAATGGGTAGTTGTTAAAAAATTTCATCTAGCCTTTGGTGTCTCGCCTTCACCTGCTAGTTGGTGGAACATCTTAGGACAAAACCAGTGACATCTCTCTTCCTACATGGCTAGTAGTACAGATTATCTAAATCTTGATACATATTAGTGACACTAGGTTGAACCACCCAAACTAAAGCATGAAAATACCACATCATCTCTTTATGCATGTCTACTAAAACCAATATGCATCCTTTTAATGGTAGGAATTCATCCTCATTAATGGTCCAACCACGATGAGGGGCCTCAACAAACATACTCTCAAAAATAACTAGGCCTTTGGGATCTAATTACTGCCTCATCTTCACTATATTTAGTAATATAGAGGTAAAAAATAAGGATTCATGAAAATTATGTCCCTAACTATCATGCACCTCCAAGTGCATCTTAGAGGACAATGCCAAAAGCTACCACTTGATACTAGCCTAATTCACTACCTGCATCTGAATCCTCCAACTCAGTGCATCAACCATAGAATTGCCTTTTCTAAGTATTTAGGAAATCAGGAAGTTTAAATACATGTGGTATTCCATAAACCTTTGCATCCCCGTATTTTGATCACGATGGGTAAATATATATTTGAGACTTTTTGGTCCTTGTACACAACAAAACAATCCCCCAATAAGTAAGGTCTCAAACATTGTAATGCATGAACAATCGTAGATAACTCGAGATTTTGTTTTGGGTAGTTCCACTCATGTGGCCTCAACTATTGAGACATGTACACAATGACTCAATCTCCCTGAATAAGCACTACTCCTATCTTGATACATGATGCATTTCAGTACATAGTTGAACTCCTAACTGGATCTGGAAAAATTAGTATTAGGGCTGATATTAATCTCCCTTTCAAAACCTGAAAGATATCATCATTAGAATA
The DNA here is from genome assembly GCA_963277665.1 of Viscum album. Lineage (NCBI taxonomy): Eukaryota > Viridiplantae > Streptophyta > Magnoliopsida > Santalales > Viscaceae > Viscum > Viscum album. The sequence continues at coordinate 334,971,350 of OY728122.1, forward strand.
TGACCATATGTACTTCACACCCTTATTTATCAATCTCTTCATTAGCATTATTATGCATGATAAGTCCTATATGAAACACATGTAGTAACCATCCATCCCTAGAAAACTCTGCACCTCAAAGATGTTCTTGGGAATCTCCTAGGTATCTACTACTCTCACCTTCTCCGGGTTCACTGATACTCATGTCACTGAGATGACGTGACCCAGTATGTGAATATGATCCATCTATAAGTGGAACTTTTTGAGCTTAGCATATAATTGAATCTCTATTACAGAACTCAAAATGATATCAAGATGGGTGGCATGGTAATGTCGACTGTGAGAATACACAACTATATCATCCACAAAAGCCACACCTAATGATTAAAGATAAGGAGAGAAAACCTATTTCATCAATTCCATAATGATTGTAGGTGCGTTCGTGAGACCGAACAACATGACCAAATACTCATATAGAACATACCAGCTCTGAAAGTTTTTATGAGGTATGTATGATGATCTAACATGAAATTGATGATAACAGGATCTAAAATAGATCTTATAGAATACCTAATCTCCTTTAAAATGATCTAAGGGATCATCTATTCATGACAGAGGATATCAGTTCATAACTGTCAACTGGTTCAATTTCTGAAAACCACACATAGCCTGAGGGTATCATCTACCTTTTTCAAAAAAAAGACAAACTAACCCCAAGGAGAAGTACTGGGTCTGATGAAAACCTTATCCTCTGAATCCTCTAGCTACCTCTTGAGGTATTTCAACTCCATCATATCCATCCTATAAAGATTAATGGATACCGATGCTTCTCCTGGTACTATCTTAAAAGAGAACTCTAACTCTCTCATCAGAGGTAAACCTGAAATTGTTTTGGGAATAAAACCCTAAAATGATCAACTACTAGATGAAAATATATCTAACATGTCCCCTAGTCATCGAGATATAATATTGAAATTTGTGACGTCATACCACTCATCCCATGATGCTCGGGACGAGATTGGTGCACCTGGACATCCCATTCACCCAAGTGTAAAAACAATCTTACTTGTGGTGATGTAAAACTCACCCTACAAAAATAGAAATTGACAAGGACTTGAATTTATACTAGAAAGCACATTAAAATTATGAAATCAAATCATTTCATCTCTAATACATAAAAATCCCAAATGAAGTGAAACCCACTAATATCAATGGGGCACTCCTTGCATTATCGCACAACTATCATTATAATCCCTAATGGAGTGTCTAGTTTCATAATATCATTAGATGTAAAAATATGGATCCTTATCCTCTCCACAATGTTTATATATATTAAACGATTTGAAGCACCTATATCAAAAAAATTTAGAAGCTAAAATGGAGTTGACTAGAACATTACTTATGATATTAGAATTTCTGGGATCCTTCTTCTGATGGGTTTTTGCACTACCTATGTTTGGAATCTACAGCATCCCTGAGACACTACTTGGATACCATGAGTCGACCATCCCTACTATTGCTAAGATCCGGGGGTTTATCTAACACATTCATGACCACTACCTCATCCTGAGCAGCCTGACATATTCCAGTTCTCTAATTGGTGAGAAGATTCTAACTTTGTTCTTAAATGTGTGGTATGTGCAGACCGTCTCTCATTAGTCTCTACAGGAAACGTCGATAAGAAATACTAAAGACGGTCCATATTTCCTCAATATCAGAACTAAATTGGGTCCATCTGGATTTATGGTATAGTATTCCCAATTCATTCACACTAGAAGCACCTCACCTAGATACCAGAAGATATGTTCTAAGTACTATATTTATCGGGTGTAATCTCAAGATGATGCTTCCAACTATCCGTCAAAATAATACCATATCATGGTGCCTAACTTCCTAAGATCACACCTCCAGATTCCATATGATTCTGCTCAGTAATCAGTGTTTGGTTCACTATAACATATTTAGTAGTCAGCTGGAAGGTATTCACCTCTGAGCGGATGTCATACCTAAGACCATCCTCGAATCACCTAGCCTTTGACAAATCATCACCAAGAAGAAAAGGTGTGAAGTGATGGAGCTCAGTAAAGATATAATATTAATATATAACTGATAGAGAGCACTACTCTAGATGCCTAAACTCATGGTCTTTTTGGCTCTCAATATCACATTATAGAAGTAATCATATAAGAATCTCTAAAAATCATTCATGCCATGTCTCATTGATGCTCTATCTATGTGGTAACATCCCACCACCTCATGGTGGAATCATTTAGCATGTAATTCATGAACATAACCCTCCTCTCAAGAGGTGTCTCGGGATTCTCTATGATCGATAATATGGCCTCTATCCATGACCATGTAACATGTGTCCTACCTTCTTCTGAAAATGTGGGTTGATGTTGCTATTGGAACACTCGTTTCAGTTCTCCCATGGACATGGAAGGATTTGGTTCCCCCTAAAAGGTTTGAATGAACCTCATAAACCCTTCATGGAATTTGTTATCATCACGTGTATCTCGTATAATAGTTAGTGCTGAAACTAGCATAAATGGAGGGTCCACTAGTATCCCCGGGCCTACCACATTCGGGGTATGATCATCTTCACTCTCTTAGTGCATAACTGGTGGAATTTGTGGATGCATGACTCTGCATGGTCAAGCACAAAACTCCATTCAATATCATCGAGTTTTGTAGTTCAACAGTGCAAGAACTAAAAATTAGAATAAAACCATCAATGTTTGGAAAATAGGAGTACAGGGCATTTAGAACCCTTACACGACATGTAAACTTAAGCTCTCACATGGGTGTGTTCCTTCACCTACCTTGGCATGTAAACATCTTGGGTACATAGCGTGTGATACTAACACATGGCATGTACTCAATTTTCTCCTCTTGACCATGTAATTTTACATGGCCAAATCAACATGGTGTCTACCTATGTCAAACTACATGGGATATACCTAACACACACGGTGTGTTAAGGTAAAAACCCAACATTATGTGTTCTCTATCACACAAATGGACACATTATAATTTGCCACATGACATGTACTCTAAGTACATGGTTGAACTTAAAGGTGTTTTTTATTCTTGAATAGAATAACACATGGCAGGTGTTCATGGACCCACATGTTGTGTTGTGTAGGTTTCTGGAAAGTAAGACTATAAAACATCCCCAAAACCCCTAATTTTGAAAATTAAAGAAACATTGCGCCAAATTAAAATCTTGGGGGGGCATACACCCCATGAATCAACTTTTGGCATCACATATATCACATTATAAAAAAATTCAACTCATGGACAAAACATGATCCACCAAATTCCTATCCAAGAGGGCCCATACTCCTCAAGGATCAAATATTGGTCTCCATTTGATTTGAACCATAATATGTATCAATACACCTATCCCAATAACTGGTATATCCGTCATGGTTCCTATCACAACAATATGGATATCTATCTCAACATCTATCACAATAGCATGCAATCTGAAATGCTCCTAGGTTGCATAGAAATAATACATTGCATGTGATTTTTAACAAGTTCCTATATGATGCATGAGATGGAATACCCTCCTCTCATCGAGATGCAATATAATAGAACCTCAATAATATCAATAATAAATGTAAAAAAAGTGTGTCACCCAATAATGAAATATATTCAAATGTAACAACTCCAAATCCCAAAAACAAAAGTCAATTCATGGCAATATAGATTTTCCCTATATGTAGGGTAGCTACTCCCGAGCACATATTAACACAAAATCCCATTGCATTTATATCCCTTCCTATTATAACTAAAAAATAAATCAAACCATAAAAGAAATTATCTGATACCACTTTGAAACATCATGGATCCAGATGCTACCAAATTAAGCCTCGTACCTGGTTGGCCACATGGCCTCAAGTACATCTCCCCAAACTCCAGAGGCTACCGACTAACAATGAGGGATGAAGAGTGATTTTGGAGAGACAATTCCCTAATTTGTAGAGTATAACATAGTGTATAAAATAATGATTAAATAATGGAAACAATAATACCATTCAATAGAAATAAATAGTATATGAATGATAAGATAAATAACATAGCATCATTCCGTAAAAAAGATGATACAACACGCAATGTTCAAAGTAAACATCCAAAAAAGTTACACTATAGTAATCAAAAATATTTGATCAAAATCAGAAAATAAAAAAAGAAGATATGAAGAATTGTAAGCCATGGATCGGTCCCATGCTCTCCTGCTCTTAAGCAGCACATCAAGTACCTATTTCAAGGCACTTTCCCTGATCAACACCTGCAATCATACAATCTGTTTGGGCCGAAAAGCATGAACCAAACAGGGTGTGATGCTAAATGCCAAAAGGAAACCACCCAAGGTATGTTATAATCTATCTGTGGATATATATATATATAATAGTCAGTGTAAAATAGTTAATGCATTAAACAATGGGTACTTAAAAAAGCACAACAGATGTCTTAGGATACAATGTAAACTCGTATAAGTGAAGATTAAATCTAGGATTGAGATTTGGATTGGAAAATGAGTCATAAGTCATCCATTTCATTATTCAAGTTCCATGAATTATATAAAAGTATCAAGGTTCGAACTAGTCCTGACGACCCCCTATATAAAATTAATCATCAACTCATGACATAATAATCATTTAATCATTTTCTAATAAAGTCTGTCTTGGGTATCCATCAATGGATCCTCGGTTCACTCAGAATTTTAAATATGCCTCAATGATCTCAACCACCCTATCATGGTTCACTCATAGACCATACATAATTACCTCTTAATCTCATTAGTGGTCTTTTAACTGAGACCTTCATTCATCCAAGGTATATATAAGGGAAATTAGTCACATGAAGCAGACCATGAATTTTAGCTGATATTGTGGCTTGTCCATTTCTAATTAACCTTATTTATCATAATTCATTTCCATAAAAAAATAAGCACATGTGAATTAAACTATCAAATGGCTTATCATTTAAACAACTCATGTGTGTAAAGTTCACATAACAAGTTTCACAGGAAAATTAAATAGTTAAACTAATAAGAATTTAATTATCTCACATGGAGAAATCATATCACCTAATTAGTTCTTTTTAACAACCTATGAATGAGAATTTAATTCAGGCCTCTTAGGAATTCTCATCCAAATGACCATCTGAGGGAGATGAACCCATGGGGTGGCCTTAAATCAAGCTTCACAGCCTTAAATATGCTTTCAAATCATCTAATTAATTACCCAATCATTAGTAGGAAATAATAGTGTTTATTATTCAATCAAGTGAAACCCTAACGTGGGCGCTTGGAACTCCAACATATATAATCAACTCAAAAATCAATGAAATGCACAAGACCACCTACCTCATGTTAGTATGACTCTCCTCATCTAGTGTCGATCTTCTATTAGACCAAAATCAGAGTAGATATAAAATGTGAGTAAAAACACTCAACCATCAATAACTAGGTCAGGAGAAGAAATCAGAATGAAAGACTCAATAAGAGTTGATCACTCATCGAAAGGGTTTTAATGGATCTGATGGTGTTCGAATTAGGTTCTCGATGATGAAACTGGAAGAAGAATTACCATTCATATTTTTCCTGGGTGTTCTACTTATCAGAATGGATCATTTCTGTTTGTCATCCAAATATGATGCTACTGCCCAATTTAATAATAAAAAACATGTCATGTAAATGAAACTACATGTCGTGTCCATACAATTTCTTCCCAGACCATTACATGGCTGTGTACTGGGATTATATAGCATGTATCCCTCTATACCCGGCGTGTACATAAAAGTACATGGTGTGTAGGACCCAACCACATCCTGTAATAGTCCTAAAGCTAGAACTTGGCCTATTTTCCTGAATTTTCATCAGTATAAACTAAAAATGAAAGATACGTAACATAAAGAAAGAATAAGGTTTTTACACTACAATTTTTTACAAATTATTTTTAGATTAATGGAATTTAATTTGAAATTTATCAATCTGTTTTTATAATCAAACATGTTCTAATTATATTCTGTTAATTTATTGAAAATGAAAATAAATAAAAAAATTGAATTGAAATTAATAGTATAATTTTATTAACATTATACTAAACCATAAATGGAAATTTTATGTGGTGGAAACCGCACTTCCTGAGTTGAATTATAAACAGTCATATGACGAAGAACTATCTCTATATATAAAACACATGTACGACAAAATATTAGTATAATTATTCATGTTATCCTCAATGTAAAAGGATATTATAAAGTAATATGAGGATATGGATTTTCATAGTATCATTTTTCACCTTCATGATCTCTATCAAGACAAGGTGAGTTCAAATATATAAGAGATTTCTAATGTACTATTCACATGAAAGTATGGAGAGATAGCTCCACTAAGGCCACATGTATTAAAGAATACAATCTATATTGAAAACAAAGATATATTGAAGTTTAAGATACCGAATGAGTTGTATATATATCTCAATATACTCTCACAACATAAAACATCTCCATTTGTATGGGTGATATTAAGAAGAATAGTTATAAGACACATTCAAAACTTCTTACACTTATTCTCCAAGTTGATAATAAAATGGGGAAAAGAAAATCCATTTTCCTTATAGTTAATATGAAGAGTAGGAATAGGGAAAAGGGGATGAAATATATTTCCATTTATAAGGATAAGAGAAAACCCTTCCATGAATAAGAAGATCCATAGGAAAAATAATGTAACAGGATATGGTATGTTTTCCATGTGGAAAGCAGGGCCTTTGGAAGAGGAGTTTCACCCCCAAAGAGACGAAATAGGAAGCTTCATGTGTATTCATTATTGAGGGTAATCATTCTATATCTATAAGTTTATACTTGGATACTTCTAATTTTTCTCACATTTGTTTCAAAATAACGGAACCTGGTATATTTTTAAAGGTTTATAGGGCCAAGGTGGATCTATGGGCTACCAGTAGAGTGAGTATGGAAGCCTTTTCCATTAAAGGCTGACATCTAAATTTTCTAATATGACTAATTTTGGTTCTAAATAAATTTTATTATCTACCTAGTTTTACCAATAACATCATATATGTTTCATTTTTAGACATTAGATGGATTGATTTTTAGTTTTGTAAATAATAGGTGTTACTATTTAAAATATAGAATATTTTTTGTAGGATGCAATTAAATAATTTTATTTATGAAATAAATTATAGAAAACCAAATATTATCAATTGATTATGAAAAAAATGTGAATAAATTATACAAAATCATGTTATAAAATCACCATGTTGGTCACATAATTGAGAAGTGTTTTAAAAATCACTATCAAGATGGTTACTAAGACTATTTAGATCTCAGATCACCTGATATATGTCTGCATGATTATAATTACTGATTAATAAACCACCATACAGTGGTCAGGGTAAAAGAAATAGATCATCTAGAATTCGTACACACTAATTTGTGAAAACCAATTTAGTTAGACACTATAGTTTCATTCTTATATTTTATTACATTTACCATTGAGTAGAGAAGGTATGGTTATATCTACATGATGAGATATAACTATGAATCTTTTGAGATGTTAAAAGAGTTAACAAATTAATTTGATAATCATATTGGTAACAAAATAAAGAAACTATCATTGAATCAAGTTAATGAATTTCCTAACCAACATTTTATTGAATTTCTTTTAGATTATGGGATTTTATCTCAAATCAATCCACCTTATAATCCATAGAGGAATACTATTAGTGAAAAGAGGAACATTATATTACTAGAAGTGGTAAGTTCGATAATAATCCATGAAAACATTCCATTATCCTTTTAGGGATATGAATTACATAAGGAATCATACATACTAAATTGGGTACCAAATAAAGCACCAAATGATATTCCCTTTGAGTTATGGAGTGTAAAAAAACTTATTTTTTCAATTTTTTTTGCATTGGGTTGTAAGGAATTTTTTTAGACTGGATCAATAAATAAACCATAAACTTCATGCCAGAAGTATATCTGTATAAGGTATCCTAAGAAAACATTGGGATACTATATACCCAATCCCTTAGAAAATAACATAACTTTTGAATGATATACCATCATTATTGAGAGGTAGAACACCCTCAAGGAGGATAATGTGAGAAATATTGGCTTTGATAAAGTTGATTGCAGCATTCATGAATATGAGATTTTAAAAATAAATATAAAAACTTTTTCTCAAAATGATATCCTTCAGAAGGATTTTTATATTACACAATATAATGGGTTTTTTACTCTTGTAATTGAAAAAAATGTTTTTAAAGCTGTAGATGTCAATTTATGGATTAAGGAAGGCATCCCTTTTATGAAATATTTTGTTTGATGAATCCATATGATAATTTTGTTTCATTACTAATTAATGTGATCCATGTTTTTACAAGTGGTTTAGTGGGAGTACACTTTTTTCATAGAAGTATATGTTGATGACCTATCATTTATTAGAAATGAAATACCATCCTGACAAGAGGTTAATGAATGGGTGAGAAAGTGCTTCTCCATGAAGGACATCGGTGAATAATCCAACATTCTAGGGATCAATATCATGCATGATAGATCCAAAAGGTTGTTTGGATTATGTCAAAGTACATACATTACCAGATACTAAATATGTTTAGTATAGAACGATCTAAGAAGATATTGAATCCATTTTCACATTCTATATAAATTTCCCTGATAATTTTTCCTTATACATAAGAGATATAAGAGGTAATGAGTAGGATCTCATATGATACTATGTTAGGATCCATCCTGTATGCCATGTCATATATGAATATTGATGTTTCATATTCTTTGGGAAAGGTATGCAGATATCAAAAATGATCTTGATGAATGATATTAGATTTCAATTAAGGTTATCCTTATGTATCTCAGGTGAACTAAGTATAAGTTCCTAGTGTATGCGGGATATTAATGTAATATCATTGTGTGTTATACTAATTCATGCTTTAAAATAGATAAAAATTTTCTAAAGTCACATTTTGGATATTTCTTTTCCATCAATGGAGATGTTGTGAGCTATTTTAGCCTCTAATACTGTTAGGGAATAATTTTGGATTCACAATTTTGTAAATGATCTGGATGTGGTTCCTAGAAATCCAAAAAATGTCATAGTTAACTATGATAATCTACCCCATGTACAAAATGGAACTCAGAGAGGGTGTGACATAAATATAATTGGGACACCCTTAATGGTGTCTATAATATCTGGCCCTTGTAATGGAAATATAATAGTGTGAAATAATGAATATACAATGTAAAGTAGTATAATGTAATTAAATACCCAATTACTTCCTTAAGCCATTTTATGGTGTCTGAACATGTAACCAGATCATTATTTGATTGTTACCAGTTTACAAAAAAGTCACATGTTAACAATAGTGATGGTTCTTTAATTTAATAAGGAAACTTATAAATATATTTAATAATGAAGTCCCAGTGTAATAACCAAGGAAACATAGACCTAAAGGGTCACCAAAACAATAATTATTTTACCCTAGCTAATGGGTAAGAGTGTAATCCCAGGAATAAACTCCACAGAATTCCACAATAAGTCACCTACTAAGCCAAAGGAGTTCGTTCAAGTTAAAATGGGGCTATGCAATGATTGGGCCCAATGGGAATTACCCGTGTGACCTACTTATCAATAATCTATCCAAAGAATTTAACCAAGGCATCTCATAATAATACATGAGTGATCATATGGTGTTATTTTTGGCATCCAATGTTACACCAGGATCGGGTAGGTGGGTCTCAACCAAAGTAAGATGTATCCTTGAATCTGAATGGGGTTCCCGAGTGCTCAATGCATTCCCTATGGAATTGAAGGAGAGATCGAGTCTAGACACTTCTATTTGATAATGATTTCATATAAATTTTCATAATGATCAATAAATTTCCTTTCATTAGTGTGACAATGTTAACTGAGCATGAAACCATTTAATCGAGTCTTAGTTAATCAATAAGTTCATTTGGTTTATGCCTTTCCTTTCATTAGTATGAGGAGGAAAAGTAGTATGAAACAATTTATTTAATCTATTTATGTAATTTTCAATAATAAAGGTCCACTATGCTGCCTTCCATTAACATGGTAAGGGGTTCTATGTGCATTCAACCAATTATTCAATTATATTAAATAAGGTCATGTCATATAGTCAACATAATTTCCAATTTCCATTTTACATTTAATTATCAACTGAAGAACATAATATAGACGTGTCAAGTGGTGGCCTAACATGGTACATTCAATTATTCAATTCATAATATAAATATATATACATTTAATATAGAAAGTTCAAGGCAAGGAACACCTGAATGGAAGATTAAACGTTTCAGAACAATAAAATGAAAATTATTGAAAAACATCTTACATGAGAGTGGTAGATTTGTGGATGTAACCACTAAAAACTAATCATATGTTTGGAAAATATATGGTTCTAATGATTATTATCAAGACATATAAATTCAATAAATGGCACCATATGAAATCAGCAGGGCCCACATGATGATTCAAAAATAATTTAACTTGGGGGATGAGTTATAGACCACATATATTAGGAATGTATGACTCTTCCCCAATAATATTAGCCTCTAATTTGTCTTGGAACATAGTAGATCTAACAAAAAAGTGAAAATTATCACATCTGGATATCAAGGTCGAGGACAAGATAGAAGAATATAGAATCAAACAGACTTAAGAACTTACTGTTGTGCCACCAACGTGATGAAAAAAAGCTCGAATGGATCCATGTTCAAGGAGATATCTAAATCCCTATATTAGGCCTTCAAAAAGATCCCAAAAGGGAGAAAAGGAGGCTATTTATGTTCTAAATAATAATAGGGAATAAATATGTGGTTCAATTATATAATTAAGGGTAAAATTGTAAAATTACCCAAAATTTATGATGTGCATGGTTTTTCCACACAATTTCACAAGCAGTGTGAAAAACGTGCATGGATACATGGATAGGAGGGGAACTCACACAGTTAGGCCCCATAGTTAGTGAAATTGTGCACCAACCGTGTGAGATGGATCTATTTGAAATGCAGACCATATTCATGGTTAGATCAAATCATGAACCCTTTTTTACGGTTAAATATAGTCATGCGACATGGCCATTATTTCCATAATTTTGGGTTATGGTCTTTGAACAAGCACTAGACACACATAGGACCATCGCTAACTCAAAAGCAATCCCTAGAAGTTCCAAAATAAATAATTATTCCAAAATTTAAAGGATCCATACCTGAGTGAAAAATTGGGTTCCTACAATACTCCCCCCTTATAAGAACTCTTCCCTGAGTTCACCCTGAAAGGGTTTTCAAATATTTGACAAGAACAACTCTTTCCTCTGACAATATTTTGCAGAATCCTGCTGCCAAGTATCATCCTGCACAATCCTGTGTAGACATAACACCCATACTAGATGGACAGACCAGCCTCAGAGAGACTTCATGCTCCATTCAATGATGTGTACTGGATTCTCCTCATTGGAGCATCGAAATCTAACTCAACATCTTCAGGATCAAAAGTATTGGATTTTTTATCAAGGCAATGGTGAAGCTATAAAACATAGAATATGTTGTTCATGGAACGGTACCTATGAGGTTGTAGAACCCAATAGGATACCGACCTGACTCTCTCTAGAATCTCAAATGGACTTATATAATGAGGTGATAGATACCATTTCCATATAATATAACTTTTCCCTAGCCTAGGCGATACCCTTAGGAAAACCTGATCCCTGACTCGAACTCTTGAGGTAATCAAAAGTGATTGGTATAATATTTATGTCAAGACTGATCTTTACTTATACGCATCCTGAGTAGATAAACCTACTCTAAATCCTCATAAACCAGATGAGGCCCTAGTAGGGATGCCTGACCTACCACTATCCATCGTAGGTATGAATTGAATGGCCTACCATAAAGGCCTCAAAATATCCATCTAACTAATTACTTCGAAGATATTATTATAGGCGAACACAATAAGAGGGATATGCATCTCCCAGAAATTTCTAAAATCAAGGACACATGCGTGTAGCATATCCTATAGAACTTATATTTCCCATTCTGATTTCCTTCATTATGTGGGTAAGAATATGTGCTTGGAAACACTTGTGTTCCCATATATTTCTGCAATACCTGCTAGAATCGTGACGTGAAACAAGCATCCTGGTCTAAAACAATAGTATGTGTGACTCCATGTATTCATATGATACCATGGACATACATCATTCCCAGATCATCAACTGATAAATTCACTTGAAAATTAATGAAGTGAGACACTTTTGTTAGTCTGCCAATGACAACCCATACATCATCTATACCACTATTAGACCTAAGAAAACTATATAAAATGTTAATATAAACATATTATAATTTCCATTCTAACACTATAAGCGTCTATAACCAGCCTACATGTCTTCAGTGCTCTACCTTCACCTGATGATTGGTGGAACACCTAATGATAAACCTCTTATCTGATGCTTTATCCCAATCCACCAATATTGGGGTCACATATCTTGATACATCATTGAGATACCTAGATGAACTGCCCACAACGAATCACGGGACTCACACATAAACTCCTCTCCCATGTTTGTAGGAACCCAAACACATCAATGAATACACTAGATGTTGTCTCTACCCACATAAAAATCCATAGGGGGTCATCTCTTGATATACTATATCGGATAACCAAGCCCTTAGGATCTGAAAATATTCTACCATTCGCCTACTAAATGTGATATGAGGTGACTCATAAGGATGTGACAAAAGGATGCTCATTACTATCATGAAATTCTACATGTAGCTCAGAAAAGAGGTCCTATAACTTATATTCATCACTGGAATCCCATACAGCCTCATCCTGAGTTTTCTGACATAGTGCATCCACAACTACATTTCCCTTCAGAAGAATATAGGTAAGCTTAAAATAGAATGATTGAAGATATTAAACCCATGTCTACTGTCTGAGGTTTAATTCATGATGTGTAAAGATATATTTTAGGCTCTTTTGGTCTGTGTAAACCACAATGTGCTCACCAAATAGATAATTTCTCCGGCAACATAAGGCATCGAAAACTGCTTCTATCTCAAGTTTTTCCATCATGTTGTTTCTCTAATGAGGCCACAAAAGTTGAGATCTATATGCAATGACTTTTCATTCCAGCTTCAACACTGCTCCTAGGACGATTCTTGATGTATCAAAAAATATGGCATAAACTATTCCTAGACTTGGAATAGTCAGAATAGGTGTCGATACAAACCTCACATTAATCTCTTGAAATTATTTCTCACATGAATCTAACCATAGGAACATTACACCCTTCATTTTAAGACCAATTCGAGGTGAATAAAGGAATGATAAGACCTTTATGGAATGCATGTAATATCGTTCCAGCCCCAAGAAACTTTATATATCAAAAACATTCTTGGGATACTTCCAAGAAAATATTGCACTAACCATTTTAGGGTCAGTATATACACTTCATCCTGAGATAATATGACCCAAGTAGTGAACTTTGTTTATCTAAATGTTTCACTTATCAAGAATTCCATAAATCTTAAGTTCTCTCAATATAATCAAGACGATGTCTAGAAGATTGGAATGGTTATTAAGAGTGTGGGAATACATAGAGATGTATCCCACATATACCATGAAAAAATAATTGAGATAAGTATGTAAAAACTATTCATTGGATCATATAAAATACTTGGTGCATTAGTAAGACTGGACGTAATAATAATGTAATCATGCAAACCATACCTACTATGAAAAGTTGTAAGAGGTATATATAATATACTTACTCTAACTTGGTGATATCTAGACCTTAGATCGATCATAGATAATACCCAAGATCCTTATAGATATTCAAGGATATCATATATTTCAGGTAGTGGATACTAGTTCTAGATTATAAGCTAGTTCAGTATTCTATAATCCACATATAAATGTAATGTATCATTAACCTTAAAGTTGAAATCCAGGGAAAAACACCAAGAGGATGTACTGTTCCATATAAATCCTTTGGACTCTAAATCCTATAAATATTTCTTGATCTCATGAAGCTCTTTAGGTTCTATCCTATAACAAAGAATACACACTAGAGCTACTCTTGGAATAATATCAATTGTAAACTCAACCTTTTTCTGAGGAGGTAAGCCAAAAAAAATTATTGGAGAATATGTCCCTAAAAAAATACACTACTTGAGTGAAATTATCATTTTGTAAACCTTTATCCCCCATGAAGATATTTTAAATTTAGGTGGTCACTCTACCTAGCCCATGATGCTCTAGTCCTGCTCTACCAGCCTGAACATCCCCCTCACCCATATGTAGATAACTGATGCCCTATAGTCATGTAAAAGATACCCTATAGTGATAGCAGTCTACAAAAGAATGATACTTAACCAACCAATCCATCCAATGAATGAAATATAACCCATTCATATAGAGAATTAAGAGGTTTCATAAGAAATTGTAACTTCCTACCTTAAGGGGATAGTCCCTACCTTGGCATATTCCCTCCGACTGCAATCCTAATGGTGTATCTAGGGTCATTAAACCACAGTAATAATGTTTCACTAGTTAAATACTTTCGATGATTGATACATAGATAATATATTTTTAAGAACATGTATCAAATAAGGTAGATACCACAATTAATTCCACTAGAATAGTACCTCATACTATATATGTTCATGTAGCTTGATCCTGAGGTAATGGTTGTAGTATGTGAAACCTAATTGATCCACATCCCTCTGCAATAGCTGGACAATGATGATCAAAACTGATATGCTGGCTTTTTTGGTGTTTAGGGGTATGGATACCATGGACACAACCACCTCCTCAGCCAGACTGTATAGTATTATTCCAACTCAACACCTAATGTGGCACAAAATAACCCAATCCTAAAGGTGGAGATAGCATGGATCAATTTTCATTATAAGATGGTGGAATGGTCTTGAAGAACTATTGAAGAGACCCCATATGGCTGCAAGAGTGACACTCCATTGGGTCTCTATCATAATGAGGCTTAAGGTACCCCTGTCATCCACACTAATGACACAAAATGGATATATGAATATAGATACTCTGGTTTTCATTTCCCTAACGAGAAACACTAAGGGAACATTTCTTGCAATCAGTGGAACTAATGGCCTACCATTGTAACAACCCAAACTCCTATTAATGGAAATTACTCTGGATATAATAAAATTTTTCATTATGTAAAATGGTTATATAACATATTAATTTCTTTGGTTTTATTTTTTTGGATTTTAAAATACCAATAAGAATTGTGATTGTTGCTAATATATCTGCTAAATAGTGATCCCATGATTAATATACATATAGGGATTTAACAAATCCATTTTACACAGACAAAGGAAGAGATGGACTCATCCAGTAGAATTTTTCCATAAAATCCCAATTTTTAGAGCTCAGAAATGAGGTGGCGTCATTAGTGTCCGCTCATGACCAGGCCCAAGCCAAGCTTCCACATGTTAAGATCAAATGGAACCGCCTAAAGGAGAAGTGGAAGTTGATAGAGATTACCACCTGAGCGATGTTATCTGATCCACCTCAAGATTATTTCACCATCACACACATTACCCTTAGGTCTTACGCAGGTTTTATCAGGGGTTATGTAACAAGACCCTAGTTTTGTGATTATGTACATTATTTTTTATAGAGAATATACATTCCTTTTATCACTGTTACTTTGTAAATAGTTTTTAAACCACAAATAGTATTTTTAGTTAATATTCTATTCTGATATATTAATGTATTTTTTAATTAATTAATATTTTAATAAAATAATATTACTAATTTAATTTTTTGTAAATATAATTGATCATATAATTTTTATTAAAACTATTGTAATTTTGGTAAAGGTTTGAAAGATATTTTTATCAAAAGCCCTGAATTTTCGATAAATGTCAGTTTTTATTATAAAAGTAAAAATTCACATATTTAAAAAATTATTTAGATAAAATGAATATTATTTTTTTAATCAGGATGTATAAATTATCCAATGGTGAATTTTTCATATTTTTCTGATACAGTCTAATTTTTGGGTAAAAATTAAATATTGTTCAAATATATAATGTTGATTATGACATCATAATGAACCGATAGTGACGTAATAAAATACTATAAAAATTATTTCCAGACAATATATTTTTTATCATTAAAATAATTTTATTTTAGGTATGTTTTATTTATTTTACAAAACATTAGTGGACCCTCCAAGACTTATAAAACATTTTAGCTTATTAAATTATTTTCCTTGAGAGTGTGACTCACCTCCACATAAGAAAGATTAATATTTTAAGATTCTCGAAAATTGGCCATATAAAAAATGTCTTCCAATCAGCTTTAGAAAAAAATCATTGGAAAACCCCATGGGCTGGTTTGTTTTTTTGATTAGTTTAATGTGTGGTGTCCCAAAACTAAATAATAAATAATACCCTCTCATTTTCTATATAAACCCACCAAAGATCCCACTTCCTCTTCACTAAAAGTCTTTGGATCTCGACCAAACTATGCCCTCCTATCTCTATAATCCCCACATGGTGCCCCAATCTCCCAATATGTCTCTTTGAAGCCTCTCCCAAGCCTTTTGGATCACACTTCCATGTAAGGTATTTCTTCCTTTCTCATTTTTTTCCAAATTTTATTATGTTGTTATGCCCTTTTATTTTCAATTAAAAATTTTGGATAATGATTTATTACCTCCCCCTTACTACCCAATTTATGATTTAATAATTAGAGTTCCATTTCTATCTCATTAATTCCTTCCATGTACACCTGTTACTATGCTGAAATTTTGTACGGAATTTCTCTCTTCTCATTTACAATTAAAAAATTATTTTGTAATATGAATCTAAATTCCCTTTCATATATTGGTACATGCATATATATGACCCCCTTACATTCCATTTAATATAAACATGATGAGATACACCTTTCTCTCTCATCAAATATTTTTATGAATTCTTACGTCACTCTGTTATGCTTCTGAAATTACACCACGATTTTTGAAGTCGAAATCATTTTGTCATGAATACCATGCTCGTTTGTCTATCAAGGGAATTAACCATTATGAACACTAACATATTTATTATAGAGTTTCATGTATGAATTTTATATTCCTTTATCATTGAATAAATTATGATCTTTAATGATTCCATATTGTATGATCCATGTGGCACACTTATGCATGAAATTAAATGTTTAAGAAGGGTGTGCCCTGAAATCGTTGTAATAAATTGGGTAAATATTATTACTATGATACATCAAGGGAAATGATTTTTTTATAATGAAAAATCAATTGCAATGAGTTTTTACTCATGCTTCTTTTTCAATGATCCTTGGATCATTCTAATACCATGTTAAGTGTTGTTTCAACATTTCCATGTTATGATATTCATGTTGTATCTTTACTTTATGTTCATGTTTCTTTTATGCTCCATTGATATGCCTATTGCTTAACATGTATTGTCTTCTTCATGATCTTCCTTGTTTACTCCCTTACTGGGCTTTATATCTCACCCCTTTCTTATGCATTTCCTTATGATATCCCATACAATGCAAAGTACGATGGAATGTAGTGGTTATGCAAAATAATAGTTCAATAAATATGTTGTGTTTCATGTTTTAAGTCTTTATGTAATGTTCCTAAGCCCCAAATACACTATACATATCGATCTTATTTGTTGTATCAAGTGAAGTTTTATGTAATAAATCATTTTTATGTGTGTAAGAAAGATCAGGGTTGTAATGGTTGGTATTAGGGGATTGGTTTAGTTATTTTTCAGATTCGGATGAGAAAACCCTAGTGAAAGCCGTAGGGATAAGACTAAGTATAATAAAAACATATCTTAGTTTTTTTGACTATTTAGTAAGTGTTTTATAATAAGAATACATCCCTGTCTGGATACGAGTAGGTACAGGCGGCTCTGGCATAGATGTACCTAGGAGTGGATACTCCGACAACGGGTTTTTGGCTTCATCCAGGGTATCCTAGTACACGAAAATGGGCCTTACTGCACTACTGGTTACGACATTCCTAGGGGATATGCTTTGGTAAATTCACAATCATAGCATGAACCATTATTAAATGTAAAATACCCCTAAGAATATATGTTGGGAATTAGATCATGGAAAACATAGATTTAATCTTATAAATTCATAAGTTAAGGAAGTAAAAGTAATTTATATATTATCCCTTTTTGTATTTAGATTCCCCTTTATGTCTTGAAAAGTTAAAAAGGCCTCAAACTAAAGTATATATCTGATAGATTATAACCATAATAAAAAATTGAATGGTAGGGTTATCATATGTAGTTCTATGGATTCTTTTATATCCCAAAAGTTTAGTATAATAATCTCAACACCGCCACAAATCAAGGAAGTGAAGATATTGGTGAGTACAACAAATGAGGAAATCATTGCATCCCATGAATATAACTCCTTCCCTTTCATAATTTGTGTATTTAACTTCCCTATGAACCACTTCAAACTCCCTCTTGTGGAATTTAATGAAATTCATGGTAGGTGTTGGCTTTCCTTATATAGAGATAACATAAATTGTCGTGAGGGGGAAATCACTTTACATTTGGGGAATCGAGCCCCAATTCTATAAAAGTAAAATGGGGGAGATGAATCTTGTGTAGCACTGTCATCTCATGCATGGATATTACTTCCCTATGAGCATGTATATCTTTATGAGATGATTTAGTCCACATAAGCAACCATCCTTGAAGACATTCCTATTGTGGGGGAATTCACTGATCTGTTTCCAAAGGAATTGACTGGTCTTCCTCCTAGAAGAGATGTGGAATTCTCAATTGACCTTACACCTAGGGAGTTTCCAATATCCAAAAATCCATATAGAATGGTTGTGGTGGAGCTTGAGGCGATGGAGAATCAAATACAGGAGAATCGGGATAAAGGTATGATATTCCCAAGAGCTTCACCAATGGGTGCACTGTCCCTCTTCAACAAGAATAACAATGGTTCAATGTTCCTTTTCATTTATTATCATGAGCTCACAAAATAAATATAAAGAAAAATTATTCACTAACATAAATTGATGACTTGATCGATGCGCTTTGTAGAGCACAATACTTCTCCAAGGTAGATTTGTAGTTGGGATATTACCAAGTAAGGGTGAAAAAGGAGGATATCCCCAATACTGTTTTTCATACAAGGTCTGGGAACTATGAATTCATAGTAATGCCTTTCGGACTCAATAATTCTCCAGAAATCTTCATGGACTTGATTAAAAGAGTCTTTAGAGATTACCTTGACAAATTATACAAAAACAAGGAGGAGAATCTAGTAACTATACTAGAGACCTTGAGAAAGGAGAAGCTCTATGAAAAGTACATCAAGATTGAGTTTTGGTGAATGAAGAATTATTCTTGGGTAATATCATCACATGAAATGGGATATCTATGGATCTTTCAAAGGCAGATACAATAGGGGGATGGCTGAGGCCAACATCAGTAACAGATATTCGTAGCTTCTTGGGGTTAGCTGAATATTATCGCCAATTTTTGAGAAATTTATCAAGATTGTCAATGCCTCTTACCAAGATAACTTAGAAGGGAGTCATGTTTTATTGGATTGGTGGATGAAAAGTGAGCTTCATGGATTTGAAAAGGAGTCTTATCACAGCACTCGTGCTCACATTTCCCACAAGTAGAGAACTTTTGTGGTATTTATTTATTATTCAAAGAAGGTCTTGGGTTTTGTGTTGATGCTAAATAAAGAATTCATTTTATATGCTTCAAGGGAATTGAAATTTCATGTGAAGAGCTATCCAACACATGATCGGGAGGTGGCTAAAATGATCTTCCCTTTAAAAATTTTGTGACATTACCTCTTCTGGGAGAAGTGTGAAAAATATATGGACCACAAAAGCCTTAAGTATATATTCACAAAGAAAGAGATGAACATGAACCATCTATGATGGTTAGAGCTGATCAAAGAATATGACTTCTCAATCCATTACCACCCTGGGAATGCAAACAAGGTGGCAGATGCTCTAAGTTGAAAGGACCCAATGATTCTATCATTGATGAGAATTTAAGGGATCCAATCTTCTTATACGTAATGAAGACGGACATGGGAATCATAAATATGGGAATATCATCAATCCTTTCACAAATGATTATTCAACTGTCTCTTTTGGAAATGATAAAGGTTGCTCAAAAGATTGATGTGGGAATTCAAAAGAGGTAGAAACTATCACGAAAGGGAAATCCTAAAAATTCAATGTCAATGAAGAAGGAATTGTGAGATTATAGAAAAGACTAGGTGTTCTATTAATACTGAAGCTGAAGAAGGAACTTTTAGATGATGTACAGAGTTAAGATTTCTCCATTAACCTAGCTAAAATTAAGATGTATCATGATATTCGAGAGAATTATTGGTGGGATAACATGAATAAGGATATCGCTGAGTATACATCAAAGTGTCAGGTGTGTTAGCAAGTGAAAGCTGAGATGAAAAAGTCTAAGGGGGATAATGAAACAATTACCAATACCATCATGGAAATGGGAGAACATCACCTAGGAATTTGTCACTGGACTTCTGAATACATCCAAAGGAAACAATTCAATATGGGTTGTTGTGGATCGTCTTACAAAGACTGCACACTTCATTGTTATTCGGTATGATTTCTCACAAGATCAATACAAACGAATATACATTAGATATTTGTTAAGACTGAATGGGGTACCACTATCTATTATATCTAATTGAGATACAAGATTCACCTCTACGTTTTGAAAGAATCTTCAAGATTCTCTAGAAACTGATCGGAACTTTATTACGACTTATCATCCACAAACTGATTTCCAATCAAAGTGGGTTGTCCAAAAACATTAGAAAATGATGAGAGTGTTCTCAATGGACTTAAAAGGAAGATGGGATCAACATCTACCTCTTGTTGAGTCCTCATACAACATCAGTTTCCACTCAAGTATCCAAATGTATCCTTATGAAGCCCTATATAGGAAGAGGTGTAGAACACCAGCATGTTGGGATGAAGTTTGGGAGAGAAAACTCCTAGGTCCAGAGATGGTCGAAGAAATGGTGGAGAAGGTTAAGACCATCCATCATCACATTGAAGCTTCATAATGTCGAAAAAAGATCTATGCTTATAATCTTCGACAGGAAATAGAGTCTGATGTCGGAGACATGGTACTCCTCTGCATATCACAGTGAAAGAGAGTTATGAGATTTGGGAAGAAGGGAAAGCTTATTCCAAGGTACATTGGACCTTTTTAGATCCTTGATCGTATTGGAGAAATTTTTTATCAACTAGCACTCACACCAAACCTATCTCAAGTACATGATGTATTCCATGTATCACTCTTGAGGAATTACATACCTGACCCATCACATGTACTCAATCTAGAGGTGGTACAATTTGAAAATTACCTCTTATATCAAGGGAAACTGGTGAAGATCATAGATCACATGGAAAAGGTTCTATGAAATAAGACAATACCCCTCATCAAGGAGTTGTGGTGAAACCACATGTTTGAAGAAGCAAAGTTGGAATAGGAGGAAATGATGAAGCATAGTTACCCGCATCTGTTTTAGTGTGGGAAAAGGAAATTTCTATTCAAATATTTCTTAAGGGGGGTGATTGAAATGACCCAAACATTTATTAATGGAAATTCTACTTGATCTAATTAAATGAATTATTATGTAAAATAGTTATAAAAAATATGTACTTCTTTGGTTTTATGTTTTTAGATTTTAAAATACCAATAAGAACCAGGACTGTTGCTAATATATTTGTTAAATAGTGATCACATGATTAGTATGAATATTGGGCTTTAAAAAATCCAATTTACTCAGACAAAGGAAGCTATGAACTCATAAAATATAATTGCTCCACAAAAATCCCATTTCCAGGAGCTCAGAAAGGAGGTTGCATCATTGGCCTTCACTCTTGACCAATACCAAGATGAGCTTCAACACATTAAGCTCGAATGGAACCGCCTATGGGAGAAGTGGAAGTTAACTGAGATTACCACCCAAGAGATGTTATTCGCGCCACCAAAAGAGTCTGTCACCATCTCACAACTTACCCTTAGGTCTTATGAGGGTGTTATCATGGGTTATGTAACAATAACATATTACTATGATTATAAACATTATTTTTTTCTAGAGAATATACATTAATTTTATTATTGTCAATTTGTAAATAGTTTTTCAAAGCTAAAATTATATTTGTAGTTAATATTCTATTTTGATGAATTAATGGATTTTGGAATTAAATAATATTTTAATAAAATATTATTACTAAATTACTTATTATTAATTATAAATGATCATATAATTTTTATGAATACAATTGTAATTTTTATTAGAGTTTGAATGCTATTTTTGTCAAAACCCATGAATTTTTGGTAAATGTAGGATTTTATTTGAAAAGTAAAAATTTCCATATTTAAAAAATTATTTAGATAAAATGAATATTATTTTTGGAATCAAGACATCGGAATTATCCAATATAAAATTTCTCAAAATTTTATGAGATGGTCAAATTTTTGATAAAAAATTAAATATCGTTTAAATATATAATGTGTTTTACGACATCTCAATGACCAAATAGTTATGTAAAAAAATACTATAAAAATTATTTTCGGACAATATATGTTTTATCCTTAAAATATTGAGATTTTATGTTTGTTTTATTTATTTTACAAAGATTCAGTGGAACCTCTAAGACTTGTAAAACATTTTAGATTTTAAAATTGATTTCCTTGAGAGTGTGACTCTCCTCCACATAAGAAAGCTTAATCTTCTAACAAGTTATTCCATTGGACTTATAAAAAAAATTACAATCCCCTTTGGTAAAAACCATTAGCAAAAACTATGGGTTGGTTTTTCGTTTTGATTAGTTTAATGTGTGGTGTCCCAAACCTAAATAATAAAAAATTCCCTCTCTTTTCCTATATAAACCCACCCATGATCCCACTTACTCTTCACTAAAAGATTTTGGAGCATGAAAATACTCTTCCCTTATCTTTATATAATCCTCAAAAGGCGCACCAAGCTTCCAAGAAGTCTCTCTCAAGCCTATCTCAATCATTATGGATCCCACTTCTAGGTAAGGTATTTCTTCGTTCTCATTTTTGTCCAAATTTCATTATGTTGTTATGCCAATTTATTTTCAATTAAAAATGTTGGGGTATGATTTAGAACCTCCCCCATTCTTCCCTATTTATTTTTGAATGATGAGATACCCCTTTATCTCTAATTAATTCCCTCCATGTACACCTGTTACTATGCTGAAATAGCGTAAGGAATTTCTCTCTTCTCTTTTACATTCAAGCATTTATATTGTAATATGAATCTAAAATCCATTTCCTATGTTGGGACATGTATCTATATGACCCCCTTACTGTAAATTTAATTTAAATATGATGATAAACCTCTTTTTCTCTCATCAAGCATTTTTATGAATTCCTATGTCGCACAGTTATGTTGTCGAAATTGCACCTTGATTTTTGTAGCCAAAATCTTTTTGTCGTGAATACCATGACCTTTTCTCTATCAAGGAAATTCACCATTATGAACACTTAGTTATTTAATATAGAGTATCATGTTTTAATTTTACAATCCTTTATCATGGAATAAATTATTATCTTTAATGATTCCATGTTTTATGATCCATGTGGAACACCTTTTCATGAAATGAAATGTTTAAGAAGGGTGTGCCTGGATAGTGCTCCAATGCATTGGGTAAAGATTTGTATCATGATACATCAAGTTAAATGATGGTTTAATCTTGCTAAATCATGTGCAGTGAGGGTTTACTCATGTTCCTTGTGCAATGAGCCTTGTCTCATGCTAATACCATGTTAAGTGTTGTTTCCACATTTCCATATTATGATAATCATGCTATATCTTGCCTTTATGTTCATGTTTCTTTTATTCTCCAGGGATATTACTAATACCATACATGTATTGTATTCTTCATGTTATTAATTTTTTACTCTCTTACGGGGCTTTATATCTCACCGTTTTCTTATGTATGTCTTTAGGTTATCCCATGCAATGCTAAGTACGAGGGAATGTAGTGGTCATGTAATGGAGGTTTTCAATAAAGATGTTGTGTTTCATGTTTTAAGCCATTTTTTAATGTTCCAAATAACCCAAGACTCAAGACCTCTCTATATTCTATGTTTCAACATGTGATGGTTTATGTAATAAATTCATTTTTAAGTGTGTAATAAATACAAGGGTTGTTATAACTGTGGAACTGATCCTCTATGCCTAGTGTTATTTCCACACCTTAACTTGTACTTGGTGATAAGATAATGATTTAATATTTCATAAAATTTAGGTAGGTGAATGATATTCACCTACATATTGATGGCATACACAAGCCCATCCTCGAAGTGTCTATCATGTGAAATCTCATCACTGGATAGAATAAGTGGAAACTAATATAACATAGTGAAACATGTTGAATATTACATAAATGACATAGAACCCTACTCGATATGCAATAAATATTTGGATCTGTCATCTCTCAGCATCTGAGGAAACAACTGATCATTGAAGGCAATATGTAAATCAACCAATAACATTCCCTCATGATGACCATCCTAGATAATCACATCCCACCAGTGCTTGTCTTAATCCCATATCAAGTAAGTATCAAGATTGGCCCTCCGATTTGGAGGCATCTCCATATTCTCAAATATAGATAGGGTGGCCTCCACCCAAGACTCAACACCCTATGGGCTACCATCCCCTAATAAAGTAAGAGGATTCTTCTGATGGAACATGTGTTTCAGATCATACCTCATAGGGGAAAGTCGTGGAGCTCTATGCATGGACTACATTAGATGTATGAAAATATCATGAAATTGGGCATCAATTACCATATCAGTTATAACAGGCAGTGCCTCAAGTGTATCTTCAAGAGGTATGATTGGTAGATCAAGGCCCACTGCATCTGGAGCATATTTGTAACTACCATCCTAACGTACGACATGAGTATTTCATGGAGGCATTGGCCTATAAATGGAAATTACACACCTTAGAACAATATTTAAGTAGATAGATAGCAACACTTATGGGACCTAAACAAGGAAAGACTTAATACCCAAGGAATACTACCCTAAATACCTTCTTAGAAATCTAAGTACCAGTAATTTATCATGTATAATTTTGATTTCATTTTTAAATTTAATTATCAGTTTCACTGCTTTACCATTCATAAATAAGACAATGTGTCATAAGGATGTGAAACCATTTCATTTTAGATGTTATCTTTTACTTTATAATGTTTATGCCATTGAATAAATTCCAATACACAATATCATTAAAAAGACTGATTTATTTGTAGAATAATTTATCAACTCAATAAATTAAACATCTCAATCCATGATTTCCCACACACCTCGTGAATTGAGATAGAAAATCACTCAATATCATCCAAGACTAATACAAGAATAAGCAAACTATTGTTGCATCACTCAACAATCATAGGCATATCAACCAATGAAAATTATTGAAATGAACCTATACGGAATGGAAATGTTCATAAAATGTGAATTAGAAGTTCCTGTAATGATGCATGTAACAACACCCTTTTACCTCATATCGTCGATCTAAGGATAAAATATAATCTCAATAAGAAGAAAAATTGACAACACCACACATCATGTGTGTCACCCAATGATGAAATAATGATAAATGTAATATTCAAAATAGAACAACTATTATATTTTTGGGAATCTTGGATTTTACCCCAAACATGGGTTTTGGATGCCCAAGAACAGCTCATGATTGAGTCCCACATTGTTTTCAATCATTAATATATTATCTCCAAATATTAAAGTAATAAGGAAAAATGCTCTGAAACCACTTTGTGGCATCCCACAGTTAGATTCCACTTAATTGGTGCCCTGAGCCCAGTTGTCTACATTGACTCATGTGCATATCTGCAAATTCTAGAAGATACCAACTAGTAAAGAGGGACTTGGGTGTGTCTTTGGGGAGACTATACCATCATTACCCAAGTGTATCATAGCGGATGAATATAAATTGACGTAAATAGAAGAAGAAAATTAAGTAAATAGTGGAAGCAGACAAAAGTTGTAAATAGAAATGGATAACAATAACTTAATCAACAAGATAATAGAGTATGATTTTTCATGTCACTATAAAAATGAATAACATGGATACAAAACGGTGGAAATAACATGTTCCATAAAATTATAAAGAAAATTAAAATACTATCCCAAGAATCCTGAGCTCCGGCTGGGTCATTTGTTATCAATCCACTCCTAAATATTAATAAATAACGTGTTTGAAGATCTATGCTTCCCTTTATCAACACATACATTCATGTAATCTACCCAAAAAACCAAATGGCACCATGAGAGGGTGTGAGATAAATCTTTTTGGGCCACCACCAAGGGTTTCTATAGTATACTTCTCGTGTAATGGAAATATAATAGTGTGAAAGCATACATATACAATGTAAAGTAATTAAATGTAACTAAATACTCAAGTCCCTACTTCATCCCTTAGATGGTGTCTAAACGTATGATGAGGTCATTATTTGATTGTTACCAGTTTATAAACAGGCCCCATGTTATCAATAGTGAAGGTTCCTTGATATAACAAGGAAACCCGTAATGATATTTAATAATGAAATAAAAATGTAATAATGTAGGCAAGGTAGACCTAAAGGGTCACTAATAGAGTAATTATTGTAGCCTGGATAAGGGGTAAGAGTTCAATCCAAGGAACTTAGTCCATGTAATTTCACAATAAGTAAACTACTGGGTCCAAGTAGATCATCCAAAATAAAACGGGGCTATGCAATGAGTTGGCCTGATAGGATTTAACCCTGGAACCGACTTCTCAATGCTGGATCAAAGGAGTGTATCCAAGTTATCCTATAATAATACATTAGGTATTCTATGCTATCATACTAGGAATCCAATGTTAGAAAATTATTTGGTTATAGGTGGGTCTTGACCTAAACTAGTCGTATCCTTGAATCAAAATTGTGTTCTCGAGTGCTCAAGGCGTTCCATATGAAATCCAAAGAGATCCTGAGTCATTACACTCCTATATGATAATGATGCCTTGTAATGTTTCATAACGTTCAACCCATAAACATTTATTCGTGTAATAGGGATAATTGAGCATGCAACCATTTAATAAAGTCTCAATAAATAAATAAGTCCTTTTTGTTCAAGCCTTTCCTTTCATTAGTGTGACAAGGCCATGTGGTATATAACCATTTAGTTAATTAATTTAAGTAATTTTATACAATTGAGGTTCACTTAACAACCTTCCATTAACATGTTAAGGGGTGTATGGAAATGAAACCTGTAATTCATTTATATTAAATAAGGTTGTGTCATATAATTAATATATTGTCTAATTTCAATTTCACATTTAATTATCAACCGAAGTAATTATCATAGATGGGTCAGGTGGTGAGAAAAAAAGGTATATTTCATTATGAAATTAACAATAACAATCAATCCATTTAATATGCAAAGATTACCCTTAGAAATTTCAAGCCAAAGCACACCTAAATAATGGTTTAAAAGTGTCAAAACACTAAAATGATAATTATAGAAAAATTTCCTACAAGGGATGGATGGATTTATTGTCGTAACTACTAATAATTAATCACATATTTGGAAAGAACATAACCATATGGATCTAATGATTATAATCATCACAAACAAAATAAATAAACAACACTCAATGAAATCTGAGGGCCCCATAAGATAATTCTAAAATAAATGAACTTGATGGATGAGTTATAGACCACCCACATTAGGATTTTACAACTCTCCTCCTCCTGTATAAGCCTCTTATTTTTGTTGGAATGGATTATATCAGAGAAAAAGGTAAAAATGATCACACCTATATACTTGGTCAAGGGGAAGATAAAATAAGAACGACTCAAAAAGATTCATGTACTTATCGTTGCACATCAAACACGATGAACAAAAGCTTAATAATATCTCAGATGAAGTAGATATATTGATCCCTAGATTAGGACATCAAAAAAGCTCCAAAATGATGGAAAAGGAGGCTAATATCACTCGAAATTATAATAGGGAAGAAGGTAGAGGTTAAATTAGATTGTTAAGGGTAAAATAGTAAAATTACCCAAAATTTATCCTACACGCGTTTTCTCCACACTGTTCGACGAAATGTCCAAAAACCATGCATGGGTACCTGGAGAAGAGGTGAACTCACATGGTTAGGCCACACTTTTAGGGAAAAAAGGTTGAACACTGCGAGATGGATGTTTCTAAATTGCATTTTATCTGCATGGTAAGATCTATCTAGGCTCTCGTTCCACACTACCTACTCTATCCATGATACAGGACCATTTTTTCCTAAAATTCGGGTTCTATGCTCCGAACAATCCTTAAAATCCCTTCGGACCCTCACTAACTTAAAAGTAATCTATATTATGTCCAAAATAAAGAATTAGATCAGAATTTAAAAGATCTATACTTTAGTGAAAAACTAGGTTCTTACAAAGCGCACCTCCCCATATGCTAGAGTTTTTTTATTAGGAGAAAGGGTCTATATAAGTCACCTGGGGAGACTATACCCACTTTACCATAGTAATACCTAACTAATAACAAATATAAATATTAGAAGCAATATTCAATAAAAAATAACATGTATATCTAATCATCTCTCAAAACTAGGTGCAAACCATAACCAATAATAAATATGGTATGTCCTGCTAGCAGTACCCAAATGTGATAGAATATAAACCCAAAATAAACACAATAGTTACATCATTAACTTAGACCTAACTCCAGGTTTGGAACATCATCCATGCATGTCCCACTAGTGCATAAATAGTTTTTTACATTGGTTTTTTATGATTTTTCATGTCAGTTCAGAAGAGACATTATTATAGGGGTTGAAATAAATAGATTTTTCACATTGTTTAATTAAAACCAATGTTAAAAATAATATCTCCAATTGGTTTTTCACAATAGATATTGGATAACTGACCTCAAAATAAATTATTCACTATTTATCACATCGTTTATTTTAAACAACCTATATGATAAATGTGTTTTCATGTTGATTATTAAAAAATAGATTTGAAAAAAATTACTCACCATTTATCACATTGTTTATTTTAAATAAATGATATTATAAATGATTTTTCACATTGGTTATCCAATAAGGGAAGTTATAAATAGTGTGTAATTTGTTTTTCACATCAGTTATCCAATAACCAAATTGAAAAATAATTTTTTTAAAATAAAATATTTATTGATTCATCCACCACCCCAATAGATGCGAGAAAATAGCAGAAAAGGTAGCAGAAAATGAAATAGAAAAGGTAGAAAAAGACACATATAATTGAACATTAAAATAAATGAAAAACCAATCAAACCTATAAAATGATTTTCCTATTCAATTAGTAATGGTCTCAACTACTCTACAGTAAATGACAGTTCTTCATCAAAAAGATACATAAATAATTCTGAAACAATTTGATTTAAATTCTCAATAAAACATATTAAATATTATATAAATATATATAAAGAAATATAGCCTTATGAATCTTTATAACTATCCCAGTTAAAATTTTCATACATAAATGTTAAAACATAATCTCCATATTCAGTTCCACCTTTTTGTTTATGAAACTATTTCAAATAGATTTTAAATCAAACTAACATTTTTAATTAATATATTCAATATTTATTAATTTCAAATGAAAATTCATAATAGCCTTTACAAATTTTATCTTGGTGATCTTCATTTTCTTTGTTTATCTAATTAAATTCCATTCCCTGTTTGAAAATAATATTAATATAATAAGTTTTATTCAATATAATATAAACAATTTTTTAAATAAAAAAACATGTCTTTGAAATAAATTCTAAAAAATTTCTCTCACTTCACTATAGATAGAGCATTTCCAATACAATGTCTTCTATCATGGACAAAAAACTCCCAACATCCAATGACCACTTATATAAAAGAAAATTCAATATGATTTGTTAATATGTTAAGTGATATATAACACATTTTGAGAAAAGATACTTCATACATTTAATGATAAGGAAACATCCAACATAGAATGATGACATTGTTATGAAATATTTCAGCTATATAAATAATTCTTTCAGCATCATTCATTGTATAATATATAAAACAAATAAATTCTCGATCCATAAATCCATATACATATGTATTGTATTGGTCTGAACAAATATTATATTAATACCAAATACAAAGTAGATATAATTATAAATTTTAAATAAATTAATGGAATAATAATATTTTTTTAATAGACATACAAGGGAAAAAAATTCATCATGTTAATGACCAATTGATCTCAATATACAACCTCCATAATATCAATTTCTAAAATCCCCATAGTCATTACATGCCCACAAAAGGTAGTATCAAATGGAATGTCATATACTCCCAAAACAAATTGAGTATTGTTAAAATCAATCAAGACTAGTAGAATCTATATCTGAAGTCATGTCACATTGAGTTTTTTCTTCTATACAATATTTCAATACCTTTAAATTATTCCAATAAAAAATTAGAGTAATATATAAACATTAAAATGACAAAACAAATTTATAAACAAAATGAAATAAAAAAACATATATACATACCTATATGGTAATATGTTGAAGTAGTCTAGATGGCCCAAATAAAAAACGACTGATACTTTGTCCAACTGTACTCAATTCATTTGTAGGATATGTTATTTTTGATGATCTATCTATAATATCATGTACAGTGACCCTATGATACACTATCTATGTCTTGCGATGACGAATGTTATTGCTAATATAATATATCATCCTATATGCAACAATAAGATGTGGATCATCATCATATAACTCATAGTAACTTGGATGTTGTGGAGGATGGGGTTGGGGTAGGATAATTAGTGGAGTATAGAAACATAGATGTGTGAGTAGGATAAAGATAAGGAGTGGGATCTACTGGAAGAGGTGGATGAGTCAGATTGGCATGCCGAAACTATCCTTGCTGACCGCAAACATCACTTATAAAAACGATCTGATCCTCTCATCCATCATCGGTTGAATACCATAAACTTTTGCTTCTATATATTCTATTTTTTTATAAACATTATCCCTTGAAGAAACTTCTGAATTTGGAAACATGTTTCTTACCAATACACCTTTCAGGTAACATCATACATGTCCCAGGTGTTCATGATTTCCCAATGATGCAATAAAAATGTCTTCTCTACCCTTAGTAATAATGACTCCTTGTGTGCTTTTCACTTTAAGATAATCTTGTAAGAAATATTTGAAGAAATATGTAATGAATTAAAGTATTTAATAATATTATTTAACTTCAATAAATAAATAAATATATTAAAATCCTATGAGTTGTAACTCATGACTCATTCATAATATATTTTCTTCTTTTTATCTTTTGAGCGCTATTCAATTTTTTATGTATTGAGGGGAAAGGGAAAACATTTCTAGATACTGATGACTCAGATCTCAGTTTTTGAATTTCTTTTCCTCTACCATGTGTTCTTATAATAAAATATACTCTCCCTGAGATAACTTATGAGGGTATAAATTTCTATCTTGAATCTCATGAAGATATCTCCTTGATTTCTGTAAATTTAGAATTAAATATGGAAATTAATAAAAATAACATCTAAAAAAATAACATTTCACTTACTGAAAACTCTTCTGTTCATCTAATTTCAAAAAAATGTTTTTATATATCTTCATCTATAAATGGATATATATCAAATGGGTTTTTATTATTTATATTCCACAAAAATGAAATGTTATGTGATAGATGATTTCAAATGCCTCTATCTCCTATAGGCTAATGATAAACATTTCATCCTGACCCCTCATGTGTCAGGTATATCATAAGTCATATAATAAGAAGGGGGAAAACATATATTACTATAAACATTTCAAGATAAGTAAAATAATAACAACAAATCATACCAAAATAGTCTCCCACAATATTTACAATGTCACTTTGTCAAAACATCACCAATCATCAAACAAAATAATAACTTTGTTTTTTGCTTGTACAAATAAAAAATTATTGAATTGTTTAGAATTTGGATATATTGGAATATCGCTAGCATCATGGTACATTGGTAACCTCTATTGCAAGCTATGGGAAACTAATAATTTTTGTAAATGTGTGGTTCTATGTTGAACAACCCTCTTTCTCTCCCCCACCATGGAAGTAGATGTCTCATGTAAAGGAGTATGAGAAGGCCCATCCATAAGAGCATGTGTAAGTTCCTCCCCAGAGGTGTGAGTATGATCATCTCCAAAAATATGTGGTGGATCAGCAGATTAATATGTCATTATCCTAAAAATCAAAGCAACGTCAATTAGTAAATAATATAAAAACCAAAAATTATATACGAATTTAATTCAAAATTAACACTTAGCAAACAAAATGAAAATTAAACTAAATGTAAGATATTTTGTTCATATTTTTTTATCTAACTAAAATGCTAACAATATTAATGAGATATAAAATGATATAAATGAATGAAAACTACATAATATTAATGATATATGAAATCAAAAAAATGAATGAAAAAAACAATATTAATGAGTGATGAAATGATATAGTAAAAATTCACTAACATGTTAAATTTATTTTTTCAAATAAAATTATTTTATAATATAATCTTATACAATATATTTTTGTTTTTATTTAAAATTTTAAATTTTAAATAATTTTCATTCAACAAAATGAATTAGTAGATAAGTTAATTAAGGGTAAACATGGAAAAAAGAAAAAACAAAACTAATATAAACAAAACAAATTATCATATTAGTTATAATACGTGTTTTAATAACCAAAATGAAATTAAAATATCTAACTTAAGAAATTTTGAAAAGTAAACCATTATTAAAAATAAATTATGAATAATACTAAGAATGTACTAAATATTTTTTTTCCAAATTCCTTCATCATGATCATTATATATGGCACAAACCACGTCTTTGACATGTTCTTGAATATTATTTATTAATCATACCCTAGATGTATGGATCTCACATAAATAAAAATCTTTTTCAAGTTTATCATCCTCAAATACTTGTATTTTTTTCTTTTAAAAAAATAACGCAATACATATCAGATTGATCGAAAACATAGGAATTTTTTTCATGGGTTTCCATGATAAAAGGATCATTTCTGTATTTTTGATTATTCAGATTAACTAGTTCCATTCCAAATTCATCTTGTCGGAAACTTCTGTTACTGATATACGATTTACACTTAAACACTAGAACATGAAATTTAATGTAATAAACCTCCCATATTTCTTCAATGACACCATAATATATTATTGATGAATAGATTGGGTTTTTCCTTGGCCACTTGAAAAAAATAATTGCTTCTCTGAACACCGACATACTGGTATTCTGAAATTCACTTCTATTGTCTTCATCATTCATATGAAAAGTATATCCGTTAATGGAATACCAAGATCATGTTATCAAATTTAATCTTGGACCGCTCACTAAAAATCTCAATTTTTTTGATGCATGTTGTTTCACAGTCTCTTTAAACCATGGAAAAATGTTTTTTATACACATTCAAAATCCACATATCTTTCTTATTTGGATAGTATTGTTTCAACTCATTAATATGAAAGGTTAAATATGGTTGATAATCAGCTATGTTATTCAAGATGTATAACTTTCCCTTCTATATTTGTTCACCTATCAATGATTTGACTTCCTTGCCACAAATCCACTTTACCTAAATATTAACACGTTTATGGAGATATTTTAGGAAAACTGATATGCTCCATGTGTGAAAAAAATGTGTACAAAACATTGTAACCTCCTCAGAAATATAGTTCTCAAAAATGGATGTTTTAGGCCAATATGGATTCATAACATACCCCTTTAATATATTCATATATCTTTCAAAAGGATATATCCTACATCGATATATAGGTCCCGAATGCTATTTTTCTCAAAAAAATTGAACTATTAAATACACCATGATATCACTAAAATACAGAGGAAATTACATTTTCAATTGAAAAGGTATTGAATCCTATTCGTTTTCAAAAAAAAATTCAAAGCATTAAAATCAATAACCTTATTACTAATTGATTAAAAAAATAACACACCTTCATGATAGTCATTCTAACAAGGGTGGTAAATATTCCATGTAATGCAACTGGTAGGAGATGTTTCATCATGACCTGATAGTCATGAGATTTTATATCTATCAACTAAAAATCCATTAAAGATTCAAAAAAATTTACATTTGAAGAATAACAATTTGTCACTTTGAAATCATGAATACATTGACAAAAAATATATTTTTATCCCTCTTGGATAAGTTATGAAAAGATGGGGGTAAGAATGTTCATATTCTATTAGGAGTGGGAGCCAACTCCAAATGTATTTCAATTGAGAGTAAATCCATTCTTGTATTCATAGAATATTTATTGTTTCCTTTAATATCTAACAATGTCCTAATAAAACATTCAAAGATATTATTCTCTATATGCATGACATAAATGTTATGTTTCACCTCCTAAAATCTCCAATACGGTAGCCCAATAAATATTTACCATTTCATTAAAATATTTATATCATTTCCATATTTTTTTTCATTCCAAATTTCACATCAATGTTTTTCACCCTCTCAAAATATTGACTAGTGGATAAAGGTTTTGGAGAAATATCAAAGTCATGTGAGTCGTTGGAATACTTTTTTAATCTTTTATTAGAGTGATCCATAGGCAAAAACATTTTATGACACATGTATACCGTTTTTCTCCAACGATGCAGTTGAAAATATGAAGTCTGTTGTTCACAAATTGGACAAGGTTTATGCCTTTTAACACTGTATCCAGACAAATTTCCATATGTTGGGAAGTATTTTATCATGAACATATTCATCACAAGCAGTTGAAAATATTCTATCCTATTAGAATCATACACTCTTATACCTTCCTCCTATAATAGTTTCAAATAATCCATTAATGGTGACAAGAAAACAACAATATAATTTATTGTTTGTTTTAGTCCATAGATCATTAAACTCAACATGAAATATTTTCACTTCATACAAAATTCAGGAGATAAGATGTAATTTACCAATAAAATAGGACATGAACTATGTCTTCTAATAAGGGTTTGATATGGATTAATTCAATAATTTCTCATTCCATGTATAACAATTTCAAACATCATTTTCAAATGTATGTAATTAGTGGTCAATTTTCTAACACTATAGAAAATCAGTTAGATTCTATATTTTTCCATCACATATCTGCTCATCAGAATACC
Organism: Viscum album; assembly: GCA_963277665.1. Lineage (NCBI taxonomy): Eukaryota > Viridiplantae > Streptophyta > Magnoliopsida > Santalales > Viscaceae > Viscum > Viscum album. The sequence continues at coordinate 335,006,738 of OY728122.1, forward strand.
ATCTTAACCTTTTTTCATCATCTGAATTATAAAATACATTTTTTAAATGAGAAATTATAAGAAGATACCAAATTTCTTTGGAAGGGTTCTCTGAAGCATCTAAATCACCTTTTGATTTATTTTTAACTTATATTGTGTTGTCCAACATTTTGGACACAAGGATAGAAATCCATATTCTTTCCTAAATATCACACATTCATTCGGATGGACATGAATTTTCTTGTACCCCAATCCAATTAGGAATAATATTTTTTGGCTTTGTATTGAGAATCTCGAAGATCATTGTCTTTCAGAATAGTTTCTTTCAACAATTTAACCAATTCTGTAAAACTATTATCACTCTATCCATGTTTCATGTTTACTTTTATCAATATTAACACAGTAAAAAAAGTCATATATTCCATATAACTTAGATTCAATGTTTTTTCATAATCCCCATATAAACAACAAATTATCGATTGTTTCTCAATTTCATCTACTTCAATATCATGAATCATTTCATCAATTTTATCATATTTATCATCCTGCAGAGCATTATCGTCAAAAGATATGAAATTTTTCATGGTTTCACCTTTCCAAATCCAAGGTTTGTAACTCAAATTAAAACCATGAAAAATTAAATGATCTCTGATCTCTCTAAATTTCAACATTTTTAATTTTAAACATTTCAGGCAAAGATAGAAAAATATGCCATTGTTTGGAACATTTTGTATAGATAATTCGCAAAAATCATTGACACCTTCCTCATATTTAGCACCTATTTAAGGTGTATTATTCCAAATTTGATTCATCATCTATAAAATATGTTATAACATGTTGTAATTTATAAAATATTGATAATATAAATGACATTGTAAAATATTTAAAACCAAAAATGGAAATAATAGAAGGAAAATAGAAAATTTTGATGAGAAAATTAATTCATGCAGAAGGAATTAGAAAATAGATTACTTAAAAAAAATTCTCAAATAAAAATAAATGAATATAACCTTATGAAATTATTAAAAAATATGTACAAAAATATCCATAAAAATATCCATAAAAAATATTGAATGTGAAAAACTAATTCATAGTTTATTATTTTAAATAATAAAAAATTACTCTATATTATAATTGAAAATATAATATAATCATAAATTGAGACTTAGTTTTAAAAAAAATCTCATTAAACCTTGATTCATGGGAATTCATATAGTATATAGTATTCTCTAACAGGGTACTTGGTTGGTCTTCTAATTTAAAAAGTTGTCCCATCACTCATTCAACTATTTTACAGTGCCTGAGAGTACCATTGAGACACATTACCCTACATAAAAACACTACATAAAGATGTTTACAGTCTTAAATTTTTCATTCGTCTCATTTATCAAATCATCATAACATCCAAACCAGGAATTAAATCTCATTAAATTTTAGAAAAAAACTAATTAATACTACAAATAAAATCAGGAGGAACTAATTACCAAATTATAAAAGCAAGAACAAATTATTCACACTAGAAATATAATCAGGAACAACTTATCAACAAATTATAAAATCAAGAACAAATAATTCATATTATAATTAAAATTATGAACAACTAATTAACACATTATACAAGATATTCAAATTTTTAGGAATGCTAGTTGGAGATGAGAATATCTATAATCGAACGGGAAATGATGAAACTAAAAAATATGAATATATAAAGATGGTAAGGGGATAATGAAGAACACTTTTAAAAATTCAAAGCCAAAGAGTGACCATAAATGGAGAAATGAAAATATTTAAGATTTACCTCAGAAATATATTGGATATGTAACCTAGGGACAAAAAATACTTTGGATTGATTTAGACTATAATGAATGATTTGGACCCCAATATCAAAAAACCAAAGAGTTAGTGCTTCGATAAGAGAGAAATGAGAGCTCTGTCGCAATAATGGAAGACTGTGTAATAAATCCCTTAGTTAATTCACAAATTTTTAAAATAGTTAATTCACAAATTTTTAAGAGATTTTTCACATCAGTTTGAATAAAACTGAAAAAATGATCTTTATCATATGTTAAATTATCGAACCTATGTGAAAGAGTGTAGGATATCCCTTTTTAATGCAGGTTTTATAAAAACCATTATGAAAAGGAATTTTTCATATCAGTTTTAAGAAAACCGATGTGAAAAAATAACATACCCATATTTCCATGTCCGTTATAAATAACTAACGTCAAAATTGGGCCTTAAAATAGTTTTTATACTAGTGTCTCATGCCCATATCAAATCCATATCATAAATCATATTTTCTCATCCTAACTTGTATCCATGAAATCTAATTAGGTACCCAATAGTGGCTAGAGTATGGTGTGAGTATAACTCAGTAGGTCACCACCAATGGTGTCTATAATATACCCATTCAATAGATAGTGCATGAAAATGACAAATAAAAGACATGGTGAATAAATAAAACATGGGGTCTATTAGTTAACAACATTTACATAATAAATTTCTATCATTTTTACTAATTTCATCAATTATACCATTTGAATCACGTAATTCACTTATCATAATGTGTTCGATGGATTAGTCATATTCATCAAATCTCAATGCATAAGGGGAGAAAGTAAAGTTCCTTATATAACTAGGGATAATCACATATAAAAAAACTCAACATTAAAAATTATCCCATTTGGTTTCATTGAATGGAACCATTAGGGGAATAGACCTCCATCCCCTTCCCTAACCCATCAATTTTGGGGTGGAGTTTAGAGCCTCAGTCTAGCTCGACCTGTGGGCATAGAATCTCATGTCAACACCACACTTTATGAATCCATGTGAACATTAGTATTTATCCATTCATTAATCATATACCATATCAAAAAAAACATAACTAATACCAATATCAAAAGAAACCATATTAATAAACTTTGGAATCAATAGTATTCCATAACCCATTAACACATTTAGCATTTATTTTAAATAGTAATTTATCCGAATTCCCATTTCTTATTCCTAACTCTATAAGCATATTCACTAGTCCACATAAATTAACCTATTTAACATATTAAACCATTACCACTTGTTAACTCATAGAACCTATTCATGATTCCCTATGTATTAACCAACTTATGCATTTCAATTACCAATCACAATTCATTTGGCACAATCCCACTAATCACATTAAACCCATTTTTCATTCCAAGACAAACAATACCTTAGCCGTTATGTGCATCTATAAAAAACCTTCCATATTATTTTTTTGATCATCATATTAACAAATTTACATATTCTTAATGGGATCTACATAATCACAATTCAATTTCACACTTAAAATTTCTGTAAACCATGTTCTTGAATGTCGGTATACCCCATGGGTGGACTGAAATTAGTTAAGTCATCTTACATGCATTCCATAGGGATCATGAAAGGTTTAGTTCTTCATTTAGACTCCCATATTACCAAGACTCACTAATAGCACCAAGAACTCAATAAGGTAATGAATGAATACCATATTAGATACACAAAATATGTTAAAAACTATGGGATATGACATGTAGACCAATTACCTAAAATATTTGGATGAACACACTCCCAATCATGCATATAAATATGGATTTAAACACCCATTTAATCCATAACCTATAAACCACTAGAGGAATAAGGGTTAATGGCTTTGGAAGAAGCTTTCCCAATATACAAACCCAAATCCAAAAAATATAAGAAAGAGAGAGATTAGAATTACCCAGAGCATTGATTCACAACTGATGGTGCTTCAAATGGCCTAGAAATGAGGGAGATCGATACTTGGAATGTCTTGAGGGTTCTACCTCATCACTAGGTCTATATGTAGGATAAAGGGGATGCAAAATGATTGGAACATAAAAATACCAAAGTAGAAAATTGTAATATTTCCAACTTTAAAAGGGGAACATGGTTTACCCACATTGTTTTCCAAGAATTTCAAAAACTATGTACAATCCAATATCTAAGAAGAGTTAGGTCGCACAGTTAACCAGGCAAGCCACACAGGTTTTCAAAACATGCACCAATCGTGGGATATTCCATTATCTAAGGCTTTAAGTCTTGCCTAGGATGTCCGCACAGTTTACTTAAATGTCCGCAAACCAAGCGCCTTCCCTAGGTTGGCCCAATTTTCCCTTTTTTTCTGGACCCCCAGAACAACCCCTAAGCCCCTCAAACACTTAGGAAAACACTTCTTTAACTAAAAAATAAATTTTAAAAAAAATTTAAACAAGAACATATCTCCTTAATGTTAGAAATCTTATAAACTCACCACCTAAAATTTGCTCGTCCACAAGCCACACTTCCAAGAGTCATTGAGTTTCCGAAGAAAAGAGATTAGGTTAATGGGACTGCACATCAAACCCCCTTTTCCACGCTTCTTCTTGATCATTTCCATGATACCATAAAAATTGAACTAAGGTAACATTCTTTCCTCAAATGACATTATAATTACAATCCATGATATAAACTGGATGATCCTAAAAGGACCCATTATCCTCAAGATTAACAACCTCAACATTAATCACATGATATGTATCAGGGAAATACTATCACTGTTGTGAAACATGAAAAACATCATGAATTACACTGTATTATTTTGGAATATCCAATCAGTATGCCATTGGTCTGACACTTCTAAAATTCCAAATAAACCCATATACCAGGGTACCAACTTACCTTATTTCAAAATTCAATAGTGACCCATCCTTGGTGACACCAGAAGAAACAAACTATCACCAACCATAAACTCAAGAGGTCTGTGACACCAATTTTCATAAAACATATGCCTACTCTATGATGTTTTTAGGTGTTTATGAATCAATAGAACATTTTTCAATGTCTCATGTATGAGACTAATTCTTAAAAACTCAATCTCTCCATTTTCAAACTAACACAATGTAGATCTACATGGACTCGCATAGAGAGAAACATATAATTCCATTTTAATCATATCCAGGAAACTATTTTCTTGTATAAAATCTCAATAACCGATAAGTGTTTTTTCTATGAACCACGTAAATCTAAGACACAAGCCCTCAACATTTCTTCTAAGACCTAAATTGTATGATCTAACTACCCATTCATTTGTGTCATAAAATTAGTAATCAATAACACCTGAGCACCAAGTGCCTTATATAGTCCCTTCTAGAAGCATGATGTGAAATGTTAATATTTATCTGAAACTATAGTTCTCATTACACCATATAACCGTACTATATATCAAACATACAACCCACCTAACTCATATACACTAAAAGTATCTTAGATCAGTAGTTGATGAGTTTCCTTTGTCTCTCATTCCACAACTACCAAAATATCATCATTCTTTTGAGGAGTGCTTAGAGGACCCATAAAAATTCTTCATTACATCATCCCTCTTCCATTCTAGAATAGGAAATGGTTATGAAAATCCACATGGAAACAAATTCTTGGCCTTAACCTACTAACAGGTGGGTCATTGGGCCATAAAACCTCAACCTCTTTCCTCATTACCAGCAATCTATACCACCTACAAAGATCATGACACATCTTAGTCAAACCAAGATTCAATACCCACATTGATGCATGAAACTCCCACAACAAATCTTGGTACACAGACACCAAAACAATAAAACTACCACAAACACTGATAATTCCATCATTACCAATATCCCAACTAGAAGGTGACTCCCCACCTATAATACTTTCCTTCATATCAAAACACTTTGGGTCCTCAAGCAGACTCCCCTTGTCATGGCTCAAAATCGTAGACTCAACTAAAATGCATGCAAGGTTCACCTATCCATGCCCATCCTACACCTCTAGGTGTATCTCAAGGAATATGACCATCATTCTTCAATCAGAGTTGGATTCCTAAACCACCCAATTTTTATTCTTTTGACTCATTGAATCCAAAAAAACTATTCCCTTTTCCCAGTGCATAAATCCACTTGAATTCAAAAGGATTCATGTACTCAACCCATATTTACTATGTCGAATACAAATCCCACTAAGAGAAGATATTAATAAGGATTTATGGTATGTAAACACTATAAACCACTCCCTTAGAAATCTTTTACTCCAAAAATTTATGGCATAAACCACATCATCCAACACAATATCATGAGTAAGGTAATTTATTTCATGGGGCCTCAACTCTTATAACCCATATGCGACAAATAGATCATCCTACATCAACCATGCCCCAATTCCAACACCAGAATAATAAAAAAATATAGTATATCTCATACATAGCTCATGAAATAATTGGATAGATGTGGTCTTCATCAACTTCTTTATCTCTTGAAATGAAATCTTGCGATACCCAAACCATTCAAACTTAACTCCTTACATGGTTAACCTCAAGAGTGGAAATTCCAAATGAGGCAAAACATTAATTAACCTTCATTATTAATCATCCAATACTAGAAGACATTTAATATCAGATACATTCTTAGCTTTCCCCTAAGACAAAACGGCGTTTTCACTCTCTGAATCCACAGGAACACCTTCCTCAGAGATAATGTGGCCCAATAAATTTTCATTGTCAATCCATAAATTAAATTTTGAAATCTTGGAATATAGTTTATGCTCTCCTAGTGTACTTATGATGATTTTAAGATGTTGAGAATTATTATCATTAGTTTTACATTAAACAAAGATGTCATCAATATATAAAACTACAAACAGATCTAGATATGGTAGAAATATTTAGTTCATTAAATCCATGAACATAGTCAGTGCATTGTTCAACCCGAACAACATCACAACAAACTCATACAACCTATAACTACTCCAGAAGAAAATAAATGTTATATCAGAAGACCTCACCCTAAGCTATTGATATCATAATCACAAATCGATCATAGAAAACACCAAACCACCTATCAGCTGGTCAAAAAGATCATCGATTCATGGGAGAGAGTATCAGTTTTTTATTTTCATCTGATTCAAAATCCTATAATATGCACACAACTGCAAAAATAAATATTATTTATTTGAAAAAACCATAGAGATCCCAATGGTGACATATTTGGATGAATGATCCATTTGTTCTCCAGTTCCTATAACTTAGTTATAAGCTCCTGAAGTTCGGTTGGTGCCATTTGATATGGAAGAATATAAACATTTTCTTCCCCTGGAAGCAACTCAATCATAAATTTAACATCTCTCCCAAGTGGTATACATGATAATTCCTCAAGAAACACATCTGTAAATTTATCGACAATAAGAGGAAACACAGGTTTCTCCATTCCTCCATCGTAAAGCACAAGAAAAGCCACATGGGCTATGATTCCTTTCAATTTCTAGAAAACTGGACCAATACAGCATGCTCGAACATCCCATACAATAGGAAATACATAAATTTCTCCACTAGGAGATGTGTACATTACAGAAATTCAGAAATAATCAATATGGTCCTAGAAAAACACCAACTAATCCATGCACAAAATCTTGTAAAAACCTGAGATTTCGAAGATGAACAAGTCCCACAGAAAATGATTCACACTAACATCCAAAGAAAAACTTTTACATTTTTTGGTATCCTCAAATCACACCCTCAATAGAGTATCAATTGACATGACCCACATGCACATTCCACGGATAAGCCAAACACAATTACTAACTATGAATAAATAAAAGAATGGGTGGGACCTATGTCAAATAAAGTACTAGTGAGCATAGAAGTTATAAGAATAGTACCTTGAATGGTTTATGGTCCATCCTCACCATATGTAGGTATTGAATGAAATGAGTGAATATGACCTTCCTCTCAACCCTAGGCTTCAGCCTGAGTTACCAACACTACACCGCCCTACTAGTATGAATTCCCTCTCCCTAGAGTGCCATGTCAACCACCCCTATCAGTACAACCCGTGTTACTCAACCTACATGCCTCAAAAAGGGTAAGAAAAACCTCGTACATTCACTCAGTTGCAGCCTCTAACCTCCATCTATGTCTAAATATAGAGGGTTCCTACAAAACCATTGTATGTTCACCATTCTTCCACAAGACCATCACTATACTACTGGTCGAGGATGCAGACCAAATATGTGAAGGTTCTGAGCGTAGTGGAAGCGTGGTTGGGACGGTACCCAATATTGATTTTTACCATGATCAATGATTATTCTGGGATCAATAAGATGATGAATTCTTGTCTCCACAGAATATAATAAAAATTTAGATAAAGAAGAAAGAGGCATGAAACCTTTATAGAGGATCTTGCAGATCATGTTTATAATTAATTTAATTAATTTCATAAAGAGAAATAATACCTAGATATTTGGTATTTTTCATCATTGATGATGTTGATCATCTAGAATGACCCTTATATTTTATCTTATTGCGCTTGTAAGGATCCAAACTAGAATCCATATAGTGTTGATCCACACGTGCTCTGATGGCCTCTGATCGACACTATTAGTTCTCTAGGTGCTAGCATGACGAAGAGAGTGTCCTGTTTCGGTCATTCTTGACAGCTTTGTTCTTCAGACTTGAAGAACGTCACCAATTCTTGATAGGGGAGAAAAGAGGATTCGAGAGAGAAATTTTTTGGCACCACAATTCTCAATTCACCAGGAGTGTGGTGTGGTGTATGGTATTATTGGCCTACTTTTCTATTTATATACATGTAATTTCAATTACAATATTTAATTTCATAGAAACCATTAAATAAATTCATGAACATAGAGAAAACACATTCTAATAATAATAATACCATGTCATTATTCACAGTGTTCCAACTTGCAAAAAACGCATTTATAAAATAATATTCTACGTCATAAAATAATAGTCATGTAATTATTATTTTAACTTGTCTCAACTAGTTAAATAATTATTTACCATCTTGGAAATAATTATTTTACTACCATACATAACTTGGTCTGCTCGAACTCCACTTCTATTTATTAAACACTGAAATAAATAATTAAATAATTTTTTATCTTAAATAAATATTTTATTTACAATCATGTAAATAAATATATATTAAATATTCAATAAAATAAATAAATATATTTCATTTAATTGATGAGAAAATTTTATCTTTAATAAAATTATTCCACGTTCTTGAGAATAATATTTATTTCAATAATTAAATTGAAATAGAATTTAACTGAGACCACCAAAACCAGTTAGAGTGTGACCCTCTGGGATTCTTTCTCATTGGCATTAGGCAGACATTCCAACAGTCCAAGACTACTTTCTAGCAATGGGTCAAGACACCCATGAGAATAAACATAAAGTCGCAACAATGACAACCACATACAAATGATCACTGTGTAATATAATCCCTTTATTGAAATATCTCATCAATCCGATTTCATGATAGTGTCATCAACTTTTATGCTTGATACGTCATTCTATGACTACCTGAAATAAACTCATCATAACATCATGGCCATGTAATTTCATGTGATGGTTCTATTTAAATAAATGGGATGAGATGTCAACTTCCATAAATGGAAGGGACAAATCCTTCCTTGACTTATCCATTAATAACATTCCACTTGTGATGCATCCAACATACCCTACTTCCCACCAACTCTCTGCGTGATAGTTTTCGTCAGTAAATCAAAGTGTGTAAGTCATGAAACGTATTAATGACAATATTAAAGTCTATAGATCCTTACACATTCCCATAGATAGAAATATCTGATGAAACCAAAACATTTGGAATTCCTACTAGTAGGTATATTCTCATAATCTCGTATCTTTTAGATTACCAGGTGCAAACTTCATGAGAGGAAGTCTCGTCAACTTACGTGTACTCGCACTTGTCAGTCTGCATTCTATGTGTCTGATCATAGTATGTCAGCCAACTAAAGAACTATATTTAAGACTATTTTTAATTCATTTCAAGGTTCTCATCATCACGGTGAACTACCATGACCTTATCGATATAAAAAATACTCTAGGACATTATTACATCATAGTCATGAAGAACAATGAAAAATATGTAATAAAACATTAAATATCCATGTAATAAAAGTAAAAATAGTTGGTTCTAGGACACCAACTCTTAAAAACTCCCATATAGACTATAGAAAACTTCATATGACTTTCATTCTGCTAGACCACACATGATGACCATGTTTCTGCTCAGTCCAGGCTTTAGTCAACGGGTCTGCCACATTGTCTTTTGTGGAAAAACTGCTCACTACAACTTCATATCTCTAAGACAAATCTCTCAAGAGATGATACTTATAAAGTATGTGCTTCATCCGCTAATGTGAACATGGATCTTTTTCAAGATACGTCACGAGAGTAATATCACCATACAGTGGGATGAGATCTTCACTGCTAGGTATCACATCTCGCTCATGGATGAAGCTTTGCATCTGAACTGTTTCTTTAGCTACCATAGAAGCTGCAATATACTCAGACTCTTCTGTACAATCTATGAACACACTCTAATTTGAGCTCTTCTAGGTCACTACACCTACATTCATAGTGAAAATGTATCCCAGTTGCAACATCATGTCATCTTGATCAGTTTGGAAACTAGGATATGTGTATCCTCTGATGACAAGTTCTTCATCTCCTCCATAAACCAAAAACATATCCTCAGTACACCTCTGATACTTTAGGATAGTCTTGACTGTGATTCGGTGGCGGTCACCTAAGTCAGAATGATATCTGCCTACCACACTCAATGTCTAGGTGACATCCAGCCTAGTACATATCATGGTATACATGACTGACCCAATCATTGATGTGTATGGAGTCATTTCCATTATCTTTCTTTCATCATGTGTCTGAGGAAACATTTTTTGGAAAGATGAATACCGTGTATTTCTGGTAGTAATCCCCTCATGGATTGTTCAATACAGAATCTCTTCAGTGTCTTATCAATGTATCTACTTTCACATAGAGTAGCAATCTCTTGGATCTATCAAGATGGATATTGACCCCAAGAATATACACTTCCTCACCCAAGTCTTTTATGGAGAAGCATTGGTTCAACCATACCTTAACAGACATTAAGAATGGTATCTTGTTTCCAATAAGTAATATGTCATCAACATATTCTATTAGAAAAACAATTTCACTCCTTCTGAACCGTTCTTAGATACATGGCTCACATTCATTCTTGATATAACCAAATTATTTTATGACTTCATAAAGATGAATGTTTCATGACCAGGATTCTTTATTTAATCCATAATTGGATTTCTACAACTTTCATAGCTTATTGGAATCCTTCTGAGTCACAAACCCTTGTGGTTGTGTCATATAGACATCTTCCTAAAGGTTCCCATTAAGGAATATTGTTTTGACATCCATTTTCTATATATAATAGTCATGGTAAGACACAATGGTATGTAGAATTATAATCGATTTCAGCATTCCAACTGGTGAGAAGGTTTCGTCGTAGTAAATTCCTTTACGCTATTTAAAACCTTGTGCAACTAGTCATGCCTTATAGGTACTGACTTGTCCTTCCTTGTCTAGTTTCTTCTTGAATACCCATTTTCAACCAATAGGATTTACATCCACTGGATGATCTACCAAAATCCATACTTGGTTTTGGTACATGGAATCCATTTCAAAATTCATGGCTTCTTTCCACTTGGAAAAGTATTTTCCACTTACTAATTCCTTGTAGTTTAGAGAATTATTATTATCAACTAATAATGAGTCACCATCCTTGAAAACTAGAAAAATATAACATTCCAGTTCTCTAACCTCTCTTGTACTCCTACGCGTTAATTGTGTCTATGGAACAGATTCTTCTTCCACAGGTCATTGTGGAATCTGTTGTTATACCAACTCTTGTGTACCTTGAGCCTCGATTTTATTAAGGTATATCTTTCTCCAACTATCTCTTTTGGATACAATCTCCCTCTCAATTAATATTTCATGTCTTTCCACCATGACTTTTTTAGGTTTTTTATAAGTAATATACCTTTTTTCCTTGATGTATCCTATAAATGTACATTTTTTCCACAAGGTGCGAGTTTGTTACATGAAGAGGTCTTAAAAAAAAATTTCTACCCCAGACATGTAAATTCAATAACATGGATATACTTCCACTATATAACTCTTATAGTATACCATTTATCAATTCAGTTGGTACTTGGTTTAGTATGGGTGCTTCTGTTTGTAACGCATACCCCCAAAAGGATAATAGAAGAGTTGCATGACTCATCATTGATCTCACCATGTCCCACATGGTGCAGTTCTTCCTTTCTCTTACACCATTCCATTGAGGTGTATAAGGACGAGTGAGTTGGGATAGGATCCCAAAATCTCAAAAGTAATCAATTAAGTCCTAATTAAGATATTCCCCACCTCATTCTGAGCAGAGTTTCTTGATCTTCTTACCAAGCTGGTTATGAACCTCATTCTTTTATTCCATGAATTTATCAAAGGAATTCGACTTATACCTCATTAAATATATATATCCATATCTAATATAATAATCAGTAAATGTTATTAATTATGAGTACCCACCCATTTCTTCAACTTGAAGTGGTCCACACACATCAGTATGAACCAATTCAAGAAGCTCTTTAGCCATTTCACATTTCCCACAAAATGGGACTTCAGTCATTTTTCCTTGTAAACACGCATGACATACGCCGAGTGGTTTTAGTTCAAAAGAATCTAAATATCCATCTTGATGTAACTATTTAAGTGTTTCTCAATTAAATGGACTAGTTGGTGATGCCAATGTTGGGTGTGGTATGAGTCATGTGAAGTATCTTTTTCATTGATTTCCATTACTTGATTTGTGTAATCATACACATAAAGAGAGTTGTATAAATGTTCCCTACCAAAACAAAATATATCATTATAAAATAATCAACATTCATTTCCAAAGTTGAAATCAAATTCATCTATATCTAGTTTGGATACAGAAATTATGTTTTTGGTTTAAAAAAAGGCACATAAAAACAACCCGTTAACACCATGATCATCCCAGTTGGAAACGTGAGGTGGTAGTCTCTGATAGCTACAACAGCAAGTCTGGCTCTGTTGGCTGCTATTAGATCTACCTCCCCTCAATCAATCTTCTTGAATATACATGGTTCATATATTTGCATACATAAGTGAGCACCACAAGTTATATCTAATACCCAATTATTAGAAACAGATAGATTGAATTTGATAACAAATTCACCTAAAGCATCCCCTCGCTTCTTAGGCTACGTGTAGTTCTTCTTCCAATGGCCCTTATTTCCACATGTGATAAAAATAGCCTCCTCTTACCTTGCCTCACCTTTTATCTTCCATTTCGTGGAAGGGTGTGAAGAATCATTGGGCTTAAATCTCTTTGCCTTCCCTTTCTACTTATTCACAATAATGATATAAGGATCCTAATGCTTCATATATTTTCCCACTTGGAGAATGAGGATAAGAATATCAGATAAATACTTCTCAATGTTGTTCATATTGAAATTGACAACAAAGTTAGAGATGATCTGAGGGAGTGATGCGAGAATGCGATTGGTGCCCAGTTATTTGGGGAGTTTAAACTCTAGAACCTCCAGGCACTCAATGTATCCAATGATTTTGACTACATGATGCCCAGTTGGGGCGCCTTATCCAATATTACTCTGAAATAATTCCTTAAAGATATCAATCATTTCATGTCTTTCTCTATCCTTGTAAATACCACATAGGTGTTCGAGCATTATATAAGAATCCATGTTTCATGAGACTTAAGGAGCTCACTATACATTGATGATAAAATCATACACTGAACATAGACTGAATCATTCATATGTTTCTCATAGACTAATAAAGCCTCATCACTCACCTTTTTGATAGGTGGATCTGGTAATGCTAACTCTATCATGTAAGGCTTCTGATCATGGAATAAGATAACCCAAAGGTGTCTAAACCATTCCTGGACGTTACTGCCAGTGAAGATGTTGTCCTTATCCAGAATTGATCATAGGGATAGTTTTGTTGAGAAGCTTGTCGTTTTTATTATACAATTAAAATAGAATGTCATTAGTACGTTCTTGATTACATTTTATGATAAATAATAAATTTTATTAAATACACCACTATTTTATCATGTCTCAATGGCCCTCACCATTGAACTTGGAATGTCTAGTTTCCATGACATTCTAGGGGAAATTATTTATATTCACCATTGCATAACCCCAACAAAGGATGGTCAATCTTTTAGAAGGTATTTAGGTAGACATGTCTTTGCTAACGTTGGTCTTGTAGCTCCTTGATCTGTTGACTGGACTCCCCAATCCTGAAATCAGGACATTGGATTTCCTCAACTCTTACCTCCAATATTACACCATGTCTAAAAATGGATACTCCTCTTGATGTAATATAGTTAAGTCAACCTGAATCCTTTCATAAGGGCTTCATGTATAAAAGGAAGTGTCTGAACTAGGGTTGGTCAAACACATAGTTTTATTGAGTTATTCCCTTAATCAAGTAAAGGAAGGCTTGGTCTGACATAATATTTTATTTGAGGGATTTTTTCTCTTATGCATGAATTTATTATTATCTAATTCTTATTAATATTAAGTGGAACTTACTTATGTGATTAACCATATCTTGATAATATTTACTCGTAAGTCTCATTTATTTTAGTTTCATCTTGTATGCTTGTTAAATTCATTAATAATGTGATCAAAACAACACATCCATAATGATAAACCATGAAAATGACAGAAATAAAATTAAGTAAATAGCATGATCATTAGATTTTCTAATAGTTATTTTATCTAGAGGTTAATAAAAAACAATGTTCTAGGGGATAAACACCTTGAAAATTTTGGGTTCTTGTTTACAACTTCTACCAGTACACCCCTGTATATCTTGGGATTGGTTTTATCTCAACTCCATCTTGAATCTACTCCAATATCATGGGAGTTCCATCCATTACATATTCTGTTTTTTTAACTCACAAGGATGAGAGAGGTAAAGGGGGTTTTTACATAAAATAAACATTGGGCACATAGCCCTATATATTAATGAGGAGAAGGCTCGCAGGCCAACAAATTTAATTCAAATAAATTTATTAAAAGAAACCATCTACACAAAAAGGTCTTGGTCTAGATCATGATCATCCATACATGCATCGATACTTATGCATAAATAAAACTAGCATTCAATTCTTTAACCATTCTTGTTTAAGATAAATCACGCACGAATCAATTATTTATCATCGTTAATTAATCAATCCTTTAATATTAAAACCTTTTTTGAATTTCCTTGAGATTCTCATCCATCATAATTTAAAAAAAAAATCATTTAAAATTATCTTTGTAAGTAACTTGTACCTTGGAGTAAACCCGGTGAATTCCTATTCATAACTACCCAATGAGTAGAAATGAACATTATACAGATGTTAAATTAAAAACATATATATTTATATATATAACACCTATCACATGTTTTCCCTCATCTTTATGCCCACATGATGGTAGACGTCTCAAGGGTTTTTAAAATATAATAATAAATATCAATAAATATACGTTATTTGGATGAGTACATGATGGGTAGTTCCAACTACACGGCATGTACTATTTTTCACCATCCATCCAAAATACATTACTGGGGAAACGACGTGTGAGTGTACTTCATAAATCATTAGAGTACACGACATGTCCAGTTGGCCACATTCCATGTAGTTCCTTGCTAAATGGTCTCTAGTCGGGCTAGCCATGTATGGGGTACACGGTCCAACCCTATCCTGAAGGGACTACATGCCATGTCCATTTGGTTCACACAACATGTAATCAAGAAACCACACACCACATGTTCCTGGTCAACACACGGAGTCATTTAAGACATAGAAAGACAGAAACTAAATCTTGACTACACGGTGTGTACTTCTGAATACATGCCATGTGTTCTGGTGTTGTTCGACCAGGATACTCTCTCACCATCAAATGAGAACCTCTATTTTATTTTAATAAAAATTAAAAGAAAATATCATTTATGTAAGGTGAACAGGAAACGAATGAGTAGGAATAGATCTTGAGATTCAGATTTTCAGAATTAATAACTTGAATTGAAATCACTAAATTTTTAATGTGTAATTCATCAAAGAAATATCTAAATAATTATAAACTATGATGTAACCCCTCTGAATCCACTTGAATGTTCTAGGCTCAGTGGAAGCATGGTTGGGACATCACCCAAATTTAAGTTATACCATGATCAATGATCATTCCATGATCAATACGACAATGAATGCCATTCTCCATAAAACATAATAAAATATTTAGAAAAGGAAGAAAGAGGCTTGAATCCTTTATAGTGGATCTTAAACATCATATTTATAATTAATTTAATTATTTCCATATAGAAAAATTATACTTGGATCTTTTGTATTTTTCTTCATTGATGATGTTGATTGTCTGGAATAACCCTTAAAATTATCTCATTGCACTTGTAATGATCCAAACTAGACTCCCTCTAGAGGTGATCAACACATGCTCTGATGGCCTCTGATTGACACTGCTCGTTCTCCGGGTGCTAGGGTGGTGAAGTGATTGTCTTGTGTCAGTCATTCTTGATATATTTTTCTTCAACCTTGAATAATGTCACTTGTTCTTAAGAGGGGAGAGAAGATGATTCAAGAAAGAAATTTTTTGTCTCAACAATTATCAATTCATCATTCATGTGGCGTGGTTTTTGGAACAATAGGCCTACTTTTCTATTTATATACATGTAATTTCAGTTGCAATATTTAATTGCATAGAAACAATTAAATACATTCATGAAATTCTATAAAACCCATGCTCATAATAATATCGTGGCATTAGTCTTGGTGCGCCAACATGTGCAAAACAAAATTATAAAATAAAATTCCTCATTATAAAATAATAGCAGTGTCATTATTATTTTAACTTGTGCCAACTAGTTAATAATTTTTTACTATCTTGAAAATAATTATTTTACTACCAGCCCTACCTTGGTCTGCTCGAACTCCTCTTCCATTTATTGAACTCCTAAGTAAATAAATAAATACATTATTCTATTAAATAAATAATTTATTTACAAACTTTTATATAAATATTTATTAAATATGAAATAAAATAAAGAAATATATTTTCATTAATTTATGCGATCATTTTAACATGAATAAAATTATTCCACAGTCTTGAGAATAATATTTATTTCATTAATTAAATTGAAATAGAATTTAACCAAGACCACCAAAAACACATAGTGTGTGGCCCTCTAGGATTCTCTCTCATTGGAATTATGGGGACATTCTTAAAGTCCAAGACTACTATCTAGGAACGAGTCAGGGCACCCAATAGAAATAATGTAAAGTGGCAACAATGACATCCACATACGAACACTCACCATGTAAGATAATCCCTTTATCATAATATCTCATCAACCATGTTTCGTGATAGTGTCATCAACTTTTATGCTTGATACGTTGTTCTTTGACTACCTGAATTAAACTCATCGTTACACCATGGCCATGGAATTTCATGCGAAGGTTCTATTTCAGTCAAAGGGCTGAGATATCAACTTCCATAAATGGAAGGGACTAATAATTCCTTGATTTATCCATTAATAACATGCCACTCATGACATACCCAACGTACCCTACTTCCCACCAACTGTTTGTATGATGGTTTTCATCAGTAAATCAAAGTGCGTGATTCAGGACACATACTAATGATAATATTAATGTCTAAGGAACATTACACATGCTCACAGATAGGAATATCTGTTGACACCAAAACATAGAGAATTCCTACTAGTGGTTCTATTCTCATAATCTCCAATCTTGGAGATTACCAAGTGTGAACTTCATGAGAGGAAGTATCATATTCTTATGAGCACTCGCACTTGACGGTCTTCATGCTATGTGTCCGATCACAGTATGTCATCCAACCGTAAAACTATATTTAAGAATATTATTATAGCATTTCAAGGATCTCATTATAGTGGGGAACTTCCATGACCTTATCAATGTAACAAATACTCTAGTACATTATTACATCATATTCATGCAGAACAATGAACAATATGTAATAATATATTAAATATCCATGTAATCAAAGTAAACCCAATTGGTTCTAGGAAAACAACTCTTACAATATGGGGCTCAGCCTGCCATGATCATAACAGAACACCAAATCTCCACCCTAAGATGTTGACTCACTCTTCTTAATTCACAATGCAATTATAACCTAGTGGAAACTCCCAAAAAAATGTTTTTTACCATCAGAATTTTCACTACTCATCAACCCAGTTATTACCAAAAGTCCACTACCTGAAGCTCCATTCATATTCTAATGTGAGATAAGGTCTTAATCCACTACCATTGTAAACCTTTTCAAAAATAAAATAATCACTTGGGACCTAATCTCTTGACTAATCCAATCGTAGAATCATTTTTCCACAACAACCTCATCTCTTTCTAATGTTGTAATGAAGCATCGCAAATCAATGAAATGGACATCATAATCCATCACCGACATTTCCCCTTGGGTCAAACTCATAAAATATGTATCCTTCCTATTTATCAAGGTCTTTGGATATAAATGATCTAAATAGTTTTCTAGGAAATATTTCCATAACATTTTTTGATCATGTTTAGTCTACACCGTGATTTGCCACAAACACTTTTCCTGACCTCCCAACATATAGGTTGCCAACTTAACTCGATTCATGAAAGGTATCTCCAAATAGTAAATATTAATCTGGATGGAATATCTCCATAACTCTACTACCTATGGTCCACCATATCTGGTAAAGGTTTGAGGGTTCTACAGCTGAAATTCCCTATTCTTCTCAAACATGCTTGGCACAACCCGCCCATGGTCATGATCCATCATTTGTATAAAGATAGAAAAAAAATTGAACCGATCTTCTCTGTTATCCTAGATCACCATTTTATCTTTTCCGACTAATGGAATTGTGTTTTCTAAAACATCCACCTATCTCCCAACTAGCACACATCTTCATGGAGGAATTCCTCTAAAATTCTAAACTCAATCTTTAGAACACATAACATAAATCTCCCTATGATTTTATAAAATAAGGCTCTCTATTAAACATACACAAATCATTCTCATACAATATATCAAGGGTTATCAAACACTACCCTCTACCATCCTAAATATGGTCCATGGTTAACACGAGATAACTAACTCACACTTTCACAACCTTACCATAGCCACCATTTTAAAAATATTTACCATTTTACCAATTTGAATCACATTAATATACACCATTATCTTCGATTTTCCAAGGAAGCAAAATGCATTCGTTTTGTCACACCCCGCACACCCATCTTCTATATACCTATCAGGATGCATGCAACTTATATAACTAGGCGTATATAATGATGCATAAATTCACATCCCCATGCCTTTATGTTCAAGAAAAAATATCATAAAATGGTCACATGGTACAATTAGTGAATCACCCACTGTTGAAATATCATCAACTGTGATAATGCACAAAAACAACAATAATTCCCACCATGGGTGAATTGGGTATTCCCTTACACATGGTTTAGCTACTCCCGAGAATGAGATTATTTATAAGGCCCAACAATTTCCTAGCCTCTAGTATACCATAACCAAATTGTAATCCATGGAAAATACCTTCTCTAATACCACTTTTTAATGTCCCTGTACCATGAGACACTAAGCGATACCCATACCGGGTCACCATATGCCAGTGTTTTCTGACTAGTATTGAGGGTGTAGACATGTCATGTGGGTACATTGTACCCTCTTTACTAGAGTAACCTATAGCTAATAATAAATATAAATAATGGAAACAAAATTCAAGAACCTATAATATGTATAATCAAACATCTCCCAAAACTGGGTACAAACCAAAAACAACAATAAATATGGTATGTGTTGTTAGCGGCGCCCAAATTCTTTGGAAAAACCCCAAAATAAATACAATAGTTGAATCCCTAGCATAGGTTATTTTACCATGACCTGAACTTCAACCAAGAAATCTTTTCAGGTACCCAATGGAGGCCCTAGCAGTGTGTGAGTACAACCCAGTAGGCCACCACCAATGGTGTCTACAAAATATCCACTTAAAAGATGTTTAATTCATATGTTAAATAAAATACAAGGTGAATAAAAATAACTCAGGGTCTATATGTTTACAACATTTACATTATCCATTTCTAGCATTATTTCCAATTCAATCTATTAAACCATATAAATTATTCATAACATGATAAATGGATTAGGAATATTAATCAATCTCAATGAATAAGGGTAGAAAGTTAAGTTCCTTATCTCAATAGGGATAAATACATCATCAAATATACAAAAAACTCACCCTGAATCCTTGGTCCATGTGGTTTCATCGAATTTAACCATTAGAATAATGTAATTATATCCCCTTCCATAACCCATTAATTTTATGGGTGGTTTTTAGAGCCTCAGTCTAACTCGACACATGGGCTAAGAACCACATATCAGTACAGCACTTTACTAAAACATGTGCACATACATTTTTATCCATTCACCAAAAAATTAATATATCATAGCCAAAAATTACCAATACAAATAGAAACCTAATACTTAAGAATCTATTGAAAAGTATACATTATTCCATAAACTATTAACACATTTACCATTTACATTACACAGTCATTTATCCCAATTTCCTTTTATTATGCCTAACTCTATAAGAATATTCACTAGTTAAGATACATTAACCCATTAAACATATTAAACCTTTACCATATGTTAACTTACATATCCCATTCAATATTTCCCACATATTAACCCACATATTCATTTCAAGTACCAAAACACAATTCATTTGGCACATTCCCAATAGTCCCATTTAACACATTTTTTATGCCAAACCAAACAATCCAATATACATTATACAAATGAAGATGCATTTATCTATATTACATTATTAATAATAACATTAAACAATTTACTTTTTCTACATGGGATATACTTTATGACAATTCAATTTCACACTTAACGTTTCTGTTAACCATGTTCGGGATGGTCGGTGCACCCCATGGGTCATGTCATCCTCTATGCATCCCACGGGGATCATGAGGGGTTCAATTACTAATTCATACACACTACATTACCAAAACATTCTAATGGAACCAAAAAACAACAAGGGAAGGAAATAACACAATCTTACATGCAAAAAAACATATAAAAACTATGGGATATGACATATAGACCACCTACCATGAATCCATTGATGAACGCACTCCTAATCATTACCTTAGATATATATTCAAACACCCCTTTAAGTATTAACATTAAAACCATCATAGGAAGATTATATTATTGATTTATAAGATGATTTCCCAAGATAGAAGTTCTAATCTGTAAAAGGGAAGCAAGAGGGAGATTAGACTTACCCGAAGCTTCGATCTGTAACTGATGGCACTTCAAATGGCCAAGAAGTGAGTTAGATCAACCCTTAGATGATATTAATGGTTCTATATCATCACTATGGTAAGAGGTAGGAGATAGGGGTATAAAATTATGCCGAACATAAAAACTTTTGTGTTGAAAATTTGTAATTCCAACTTTTAAAGGGACACACGGTTTACCCACACAATTTTCCAAACCATTTGAAAGCCACTGTACAAGGTGAGTTGGGTCACATAGTTACTTTGGTAAACAACATGGGTTGTTAACCTATTTACCAAATGTGTGATATGTCACTTCCAAGGTTACATAGTTCACTTGGGATGGTCGCACGATTTAAATTACCATTCGCAAACCATGAACCTTGTACGGGTTGGCCCAGTTTTCCCTTAATTCATGTCCCTGGCAACTGGAACACCTCTAAATCATCATAAACTCCTAGTAAAACACTAAATTAACCAAAAAAAGATATTAAACCAAAATTTAAATAATTACGTACCTCTATGATGTCTGTAATCTTAAAAAGTTACAATAAGAAGAGTATCCACTGATGAAAATTTAGTAGAACTCTTAATAGAGGCTCCATCTCCGTAGAGGCATGAGAATTATGTTAGATCTAGTGAAATAAGACATGTTATTAGTTTTATGATTTAAAATAGGGGGTCAATTATATTTGGTTTCCTATAACCAAATTAATAGGTAGTTGATTATATGTTTTCATTACTTGTGAATTTCATTATCGAATAATGATTTTTTTCTCTACATAAAATTTATCTGTGATAATATCACAAGAATATATGTCACACTAAATTCTTATGGAAGTTATTTTCAATTATGATAAACTAGAGGTTTCATGAAAGTATTCTTGAATATTTTTCTATGGTCCGATAATATTTTCAAAAGATACACAAATGATTTTGGCTATCGAGGATAAGAAGCTTATAATACATTAAGACACCTTCACATGGTGTTCTACCTTTGTAATATCTAGGATATAAGTTTATGAGAATAATTTATTTGATAGGAAATGAACACTTACATCTATCGTTTAATGTTCCTATCGGAGTATGTCTGTGTTGATCCTTAGAGATTAATATTATCATTACTAGATATCATCGCCTATGTACACTGATGTATTGATAAAAATTGTAACAACATATGCTCATAGTGAGGTAGGATACATTGGGTACATCATGGGAGATATTGTATAAATGTATAAAATGGGAAAAATTATTTATTCCTTATATACATTGATTGAAGTTCATATCTACGGCCCATTTTTGGGTATGGAAATTCCAATGAAAATCCATGCCCATTGTGATTTTGTGTAAGGGTCCATTTATAGAAATTCAAAGAAATAGACATTCAGTATATAGGTGGATGGAACCTATATGAAACCTAGTTGATTGGAGATATCATGATAATGTGATTATATTACATTGTAATCATTCGTAATAGGTTAGATGTCAATGTGATATTAACTTCTTAGTCTATGGTTACCTCAATATGTCTCTAGATGCTACCCTTGGAATTTAGTCCATTTATTCTAAAACCACCAAGAAGGAGTCGAAGATGGTCCCAAGCCAACTGTATGGACAATATCCATTTAATTAATGTATTAAATTTAAAATTCCTGAATAAATAATATTTATTCAGGATAAGTTGATCAGCAATATTTAATCATAAGTTATTTGAAAAAATAAGTGAGTTAAATAACAAAAATAAATTTTTTTAGTAAGGTTTGGAGAATATAATATTTATTATATTGATTGATGAATAATTCTTTGATATTTACTTTGTAAAAAAACTTTCATTATTAAAGGATCAATAAATTCCTTCAAGCAGAAGTGAGTGGAGTTTAATGTCGTGATTATAAATGGTAGAAATGATATTTAGTTATATACCAAAACTATTGTGCTTTACAATAAATTATTTTTATTTTACATGGTTCAAACTAATAATTAAAGATTTGGAGTGGTCTTGGGTGAAATTTTCTAACCCTAAACCTTCCATGATGAATATCTGATTACAACTCTTTCTATAGTAACTCTGGTTATAAAAAAAATAGAGAGAGACTCTCTTAAGCCCTATAAAGATATCTGGAGTATAATATTGTTCTCTATTATCATCCTATATTAATAAATATAGAGAACTTCAAGTGTTATTATTTCATCAAGAATAATTTTACTATGATCAACCATGAACAACACAAGCAATCATGATTGGATGGGAAAGTTACCAGTGACCCTATGGTGACTTTTAGAGATTTTGGTGGATGTTTGGATTACTACATTATGTATTATTCCCTTGGATATTCTAGTGAAATGATGTAACAATAATATCTAGCAAAATGAATCTTGAATTAAAGAGTAATTAAAGTTGAGTTAATTCTATATCAACTCATAAATTAATTATAAATTACATGTGAAGAACCTCCTATTCTAGTTTTAGAAATTTCTATAGTGATTTAATCAGTTTTTTTCAATGGAAATTGTGTTATTTTTGATATTAACAACATTGTTTGTATATTATGAAAAAAAATATGAGTTTTCCATAGCATCAAGACACTTATACTGTACCCAAAACATACAGAACATCCAAAGGGAGATGTAATGTTTTCAATCAATATTTATTTTTTCTTTTATTATTGTACCCCACCAAATATTTTATTAAGATAAATGTATCATAATATCATTATTTATAATATTTTGTAATTTTATTATACTAATGTAATATCAATTTAATACCTTCCTCAAGAATAATTTGAAAATGAAGATGACATCATGAGTTTGTGCGGACTACTACCACCATGAATAATTGGTACTATTTTCCCTCAAATCTATACATGGATGATTTAAAATAGTAAATTAATGATGAATTATATTATTCGTAACAAGAATAATATTCTGAAATGATAAATAAAATTATATTATACCCATCTAATTCTTTGGAAAATTAATGTGTCATTAATGTATATAAAGACAATCGCCTCCACAGAATGACGTATTTCAATTTTTCTATTGCCACCAAACAAGGATGATTTTAAAAAAATTATAATATATATATAATTTATAATTATGATAATATTAATATTCTATAATGATAATATTTGTAAATAAATCATAAATATAAATAATAAATTATTAAAGAAAATTTATCCTGGGGAAATAAACATATCAATACACATTTCTAAGTGTAAGTCCAGTTTGGGAAAACATTGAGAATTAAGAAAATATTTTCCTAATGTAAAAACAAAGGACATAAACATATAAATTTTTGGATATTATGAAGCTATTTTATAGAACCTTTGATAATGGTAAACGCCCCAAGAGAGATATGGTGAAATTGACCAAACAACCACAAGTAACTAACATGAATGAAAACTATATAGTAAATTAATAATATTTTGTAGTAGATAGAAAATAGAATATGAAATATAGATTAATAAGGACATTAAAAATGTTTCTATTAATCATAATTTTACTATCCATGTTGTTAGGAACATCTGAAAAATGAACCAAGACCTAAGTTATGGGTTTTTGTATCATATTTTTGTTTCATTTAGATATAATTCAAAATCACCACTTGTTCCATTTTTTAGTGTATATAATGGAAATTTATTTCTTTTTTCCACAAATTTCATGAAATATATGGTGTTTATAAATCCAAATCAGTCTATACCTTACTTGTATTTTAAATTCCAAAAATTATGATTTTGTATGGGGTTTTTTAATCGATACCCCTTTTATTGGGTTATATTTTTTTTTCATCTTGGACATTTTATTTCTATTTTTGGTTTCATATATAACAAAAAATTATATTTAACAGTAATTTTTACTCTAGGGAAATGAAACTATTGATTCAAATCATCCACCTTGATTAATTTATTCCCCACAAAAGTATGAATTCTTTTGAATAATTCACATTCTATTTAACGATGATGTTACCATCATTTTCTATATTTTACCTACCATCCATTGTTATACATTATATTTAGAAAATTAATTGTGTATTATCTCAAGGGAACTTCATATTTTTCTTCTCTTATATAAGGTGATTAAAACTTTAATCCCATTCCTTTGATTTTTTAGGTATATGGGGTGTCCATAAGAGGCTCATAAGATGCAGGAGGGGAGTAAAATTAAAGTTTCAACTATATATTAGGATTACGGTGTGGGGGGCTTGTCCTAATCCATGGATCCATGTTTTGGTGTATCATCATTCTTGGAAATTACCATACAATGATATAGAGATTCCATTTCACCATTGTATTTTTACCTATTAATTGGATATGCTACACGGATTGCACCACATTTCAATGACATAGCTTTGATTGGTGTGATACAGCATGGTATCTTGACTTATAGAGCAGTTATTAACTTTAATAATACCTTTTTACTATGGGGTAGGGTGTCAGGCCATGGAATCATAATTTCTAGTTTTCCTAAAAATTTCCAAAACCCCAAAAAAATTATCTTAATACAAACTATCTCTCTCACACCCTTGGTTTATAGGAGATGCTTTCAATGGACAATAAATAAAATTTGATTGAGTTCAGCCCCTACCTTATAGAGACTAATATATAGTGATATGAGTTTATTTTTCCCTCATTCTCTTCGTGTTTATTCTCTACCCATATTTTTTTCGAATTATATATTTCCATGTTAAGGAAATTGATCTCTAATTTTTTTATCGAGTTATTTAAATTTTTAATTTTCTGTCATGGTGTGAGATATATATAAAGGCTTAGATTCCTTATGGGAGAAGTGATTAGATATCTGTGTTTTTATTCCATTATCACATAATGAACTTTGAAATCCTTAGAGTATGGGATTCATTAAGTCACATTATTTTATATGAAATAACAATGTTATCAGGTATTATCTTTTTGGGTAATAATTGAATTATCCAAAATGATTATTGAATCATTTTAAATAAATGAATTGGTTTTCAGTTATTGCAATCTAATGTGTTCCCACTATGATAATGATTTGCATCTTGTTTTTCTAAATAGTGTGTTATATACATTTATGGTATGATTTAACATGTTTCATGTATTAGAATTGGTGAAAGAATGTAAATATGTTAATACAAAATGGGTAAAATAATATTGGAATGTTTATTTGAACCCATTATTTGGTATAATTTGATTGAAATCAAAGTGATTCTTGAGGGTATTCTAATTGAACTTTTTCTTTATTCTAGTTTGATGAAACTGGATGTAATTCTTGGATGAATGATTAAATATCTACTATATATTTATATTTAATTCCTCTGGTTCCCTATTTTTATAACCTGTGATAAATAAATAGGTTATTTCAATTTGGTTGTAATGCCCCGAACCTATTTACCCAGAGTCGGTGCATTATTACATAACATTGGCATGATCACAAAAGATCAAGTCTCGAATGAACAATTAATTTAGTAGCCTTGGAAACACTAGATACATTCATAAGTATTACATTATATCATAAATTAAAACAAAACTACAACAACATATTTTCTTCATATCCCCTCATACTATCCCTTCAGGTCATTCTTAATGTACTTCATCACATCCTAGAAAAATTAAAACATCGAAAGGGGTGAGCTCAGATGCTCAGTGAGGATAACAATACAAAGGAAACTTTCATAAATAAACATAAACATTTAAGGCAATGTATAACTAAAACAAAAGCCTTTTAAACATGAACTTCAACATAATATGGAAAAATTAAAATGAGATAATTCCATTTACTTATTAACATGGATATTCTATGGGTCGAATAATCACATGCAATATCAATAACCACTTTCATAATGATGGAATGCATAATGACAGACTATCATAACCACGTAGCTAAGGCCTCATGCCAAGACTACAAATAAGATTTTTCCAAGGCCTAATTCCAAGACACTAGTTTGTCTCATTTGAACTACCGATGCATCGAGGAGTTATAGCGGGCTCCACCTGTCACTTAATAAGTCCGATTCATTCCTCATATTAACAGGTTTAAACATATCATAAACCATAACATAATCATATCACATAAAACACGCATAAAGGAAACATAACATTTCCTCATTTCAATCACAAGATATCAATACAACACATTGATATAATAAAAACACTATCAAAACCATTTTTAATACTAAGATAAAAGAAAATTTAAACTTGGTATTTATTTTTCGTTTAACAAAAGTTATGGCTTGTAGAAGAAGCTGAAACTCAAATAATGGTCACGGCGACAGAGAAGTTATTATCGCCACATACATATGACAAGAAAAACATTACTTTTTGTCGTTTGGTAAAATGCTTTGTATAAAAATATTCTTTTTGAATAAACGTAAAATTCAAAGGGGTTTATACACTTTATAAAATAAAGTTGTGTATGAAACAAAATATGCCTCAATGAATGGAGATTGAGACGAAGACCCTTAAAAAGATCATTTTTTAAATAAAATAGATCTATTATGTGTATTCACTATATGTACACATAAATAACGTATAAATACAAGATAGTACATAATAATATCATGACATAATTTGAAATTTGGAGATTAACCCAAAGAATGGAAATTGGGTTAAGAAGTTCCCTTACCTCGTGTCCGACCTGACTCGATCATTATTTAATCTCTTGAATAATAAACATGAGTTAATTTATACTTTCTTAAGAACCTTTCTCATGTTCATTATTCTTTTTATATCACTTATTACCATTTTATGAACATTATGTAATTAT
Organism: Viscum album; assembly: GCA_963277665.1. Lineage (NCBI taxonomy): Eukaryota > Viridiplantae > Streptophyta > Magnoliopsida > Santalales > Viscaceae > Viscum > Viscum album. The sequence goes on from OY728122.1 coordinate 335,034,775, forward strand.
TTAAGTTAATAATGGTCGTTTTTTTGATCTTTGGTACTTGAGTTAAAAATAAACTTCTTATAATTACAAGTTGTTCATGTGGTTAAATATCCATTATATCCAGAATTATATTCATGATGTAGATATCATATATAACATATATATCTAGTATATACATTCATTTACATAACATATAGAGGTAAGAAATGAAATGCACCGTTCATGGAGACGGTAAGCCGTACGTATGCATGAACGCTACATTCATTTCTATTTATTATTTAATGGAATGAAATTATAATTATATAAAGGTATAATATAATTCTAGAATAATATCATGTATAATATCATTTAATACATCCTTTATACATCCCACATATGGCATTAACGATTCAAATCACTTTGAGGGGGCGCTAGTCCGCACTTCCTAAAATGAAATTATCGTGTTTACCCATAATGGAAATCATAAAGGTTTTCCATAAATGGAAAATACAGTATCATAAGGAAAACAAAAACATAATATATATCATATATAAAAATACTATCATCATAATTGCCACCATGAGAGGTGTTAAAAGAAGATTGAACAATCATCATTTCGTGAGGCAGTAATTCGCCACCCACAGAAATAGTATCTTCTTTAACCATTAGACGAAGGTGTGTGTAAGGGTAAATAAAATCCTTCTTATAAAAACATACAAGTATATTGAGGATACTGGTTTTGTTAAAAAAGAAAAGAATAAAAAGAGTTTATGGAGTTGGAGACGCAAAATAAAACAAAACAACATAAGAGAATACATTACCTTTAAATCGGGTAACTCCCCTCAGTTTGAACCAAAATGGTTTCTTGAACAGCTTTCTGCATAAGTTAAGGCCTCTAGGATGAAGGTAGAAATGTTGAGAGAGTATGTTGGAAGAGGTTTTCCGAGCCAAACGGCTTCTATGGTGTGAATAATGTGGTAGAGGTGGGGGCTTTTATAAGAGGATTGGAGGGGCACTCTTGGAAAGTCATGAAATATTACATTATTATAAAATGATTTTTCAGATTTTAAAGGTCCCAAAATTATATATTTCGAGGATAAGGGGATAAGGGTTAGAAATCACCTCATACAATAGGTTTTTGACAAGGGTATGTCTTATATTTTACATTATCTTTTTATTTTATTTAAATCGTTAATTAATGAGGTAATCGCTGCATCATCATTGTGTCATAAACATTTTATTTTATTTAATGTCTAAATATTATAAAAAAATTACCATCATGTAGGAAATATTTTTAGATTTCAAATTAATATTTATAGTAAAAAATTTAACTTATATAACCCCATGTAATAATTGTTTTAGTAAAACAACACATGTTAGTGACAATTTTATTTTTACTTTAAATAAAAAGTTATTAATGTCATTTTCTTAATCATGTGTCTCCATGGGGTTCCCAAGTTGACCCACGGATTTTCTTGGTTGGCCATGACACATAAAATAAGGGTAGAACAAGTTTAAAGGTAATTTCATATTATTATAACATTATATTTACCATAAATTACACTAATTACCTTTAATCGCGATTAATAAAACTTAAAAAATACTATTCACCAAAAAATTATTTTATCCCCATTAAACCACATTTTACTTCCTAATGACAAACATGTATGTCGTCTTTTTGAAAATAAAATCACAGAAGTGGTAATGTTTCATTTTCATGAAAAATTAGTTTTTAAACTACCACTTAGTGGTTTCACTATTCATCAAAAATTGAAGTTTTTCAGAAAAATACCAAAAATTCATCCTAAGCTATAATTGATATTATGAATTCAAAAATGGTGACTATTTTAAAAAATTCCGAACATATAAGTTTCATTAATTAATTTTATAATTAATTTCCATTTTCAATACAAATAGCGTGCTTTTATGAAACAATATCAATCAAAATATTGACAATTGGTTATGTCCAATTTCAAAGTGAAATTAATTCTAATGACCACTAATAGATAAAATGGTAAAAATTTATTATAATTATACTTTAAAACCACTCAATAGTATAATTCATCACAATAAATTATTTTGATTAAAAAATTTGTTTTTAATTATTTTTCACTATTCATCGAAAATTGGAAGTTCTCAGAAAATTACAAAAAAAATCAACTTAGGATAAATTCGGTATTCCAAATACAAAAATGAAGTCCATTTTGAAACATAAAATTTATATAATTTCAAAATGTGGGTATTAATATTCATAACAGCTATTTTGATTGGTCGCGGTGTGTTAGAATCTCAAACTTGCATACAATGCAAGCTATTGCATTATTGAAAAAGAAGTGTATCATAGAAGCTGGGGGTGTTACATTCTCCCCTCCTTCAAAAAATTGCATCCTCGTAATTTGAAATTGTTCTTTGAAAATAAAAGGATGAAAGTATAAAATACCTTTGTGGAAAACCCACATCAGAAATAGGGTTAATAAAAATATAACTTTAAAAGGAAGAAAGAGAAGTACAAAGGTCACCCGAGATAGCCCATACTAGGATTCTATGAAAATATGGATATGGAGGGAAAAAACCCTCAAGGTCTGATGGAGAGTTGTAGAAAATAGGATTTGGAGAAATTTTAACTACAATAAAATCACAAACATGTGATTGGTTAAATGATCATTGATTCCCCAGTAGGAAAATTTAACCGACAACGTTTTTGTTTTATCTTACCTTTCATAAAGAGGAGGAATTTATTTAAGAGATTTACTAAGAATGCAAGGAAATATACATACTTATCATGTAGACATTTCATTCTTTAATAAATTTTTATCACAAACCCATCTTTCACTCAAAATGATAATAGAACTCAAAAATATTATATTTATCCTAATCGTAAAAGGTTCCAAATAATAACACATACCATTTAGATTAAGAAAACTATTTTTTAAAAACTAGGGACTTCCTGTAGGCTAGTGGTAGGTAATAAAGCCCTATCGCACTATGGTTGTGGGTTCGATTCCTATAGCTTTTTCCGACACGATGGGTTATCCCCCAACCAGCAAGTTGTCCTTTCCCTAAAACTATATTATTATAATATTCCAAAAATAATCTTCATAAATGTTTTAACCTTAAACAATACTATCCAAAGTTCAACTTAATCCATTTCAACCTTTATAGTTATCCAATATACCTCTGTCCAGACTTCCTCTAAAAGTTATCTACATTCCAAAATCAATTGTATCATCAGTTTCCTCAAACAAAGTAAAGTTTCTCTTATTGTCACATACAAAAATATGATTACCTTCATAATATTAAAACCTTAATGAAAACAAAAAGTACTGCAGTACAATACTTATATATATCACATTATTCTTATAACCAGAATATAATCCTTGAGTCCAAAAGCACCAATACATTAATTATTCCACTGCAACTGTATTAACAACATAATATTGTCCTTGATCTCTTGGCCTTTTCTGAGGTAAGTTTCCCTGACGCTTAGAAAATTCATTTTCATAATGCCCATTTCCCTACAATTGTAGCATTCAACATTGATAGCCTCTTTCTTTCCCTTGCAATCACGAGCCTGGTTACCTTTTTCTCCACATTTATAACAAACTCCCATTCCTTTTAGGAATGTACCGTGGTGATTCTTCCCACAATTATCACATAATGCAAAATCTTTCTTTTCCTTTTTCCCTTTATCTGGCTCTTGTTCCACCGTTCCCTTCTTCTCTTGCTTTACTTTATAGTCATAAGACTTATAGAATTTCTTTTCTGTCGTGATAGCACACGAGACTATATCCTCGTATGTTGAGAAAGATTGTCATACTAATGCTTGATAGATAAATGGTTTTAACCCATCAAAGAAACGATCAGTCTTACTTCTTGGGTTACATATATAATCTGCAGCATGCCTCGCTAACCTTGTAATGTCAGCCTCATACTTTGCGACAATATCATCCTCCTTCTGCCTCAGACTCAGAAATTTCCTTTCCATATCTACTCGATGGTCATGTGGAAAGTATTTTTCTACTAAAATTTCCTTTAACTCCCTCCATTCCATAATTGATTCTTCTTAATCTTCCTTTGTGTTTTGAATCAACAACCACCATTGATCAACATCTCCAGTGAGGCGGTAAACTTCCATGACAACTTTCTCCCTTTCGCTACTCCCTAAGGCGTGGAATATTTTCTCTAAGGAGTTTATCCATTTCTCATCACCTAATGGATTTTTACCCCCATTGAATTTTGGCGGTTTTTCCTGATGAAACGATCTAACATTGATCCTCCACGTTGCGGATCAGGGTGCTCCATATGAGTAAGGTTATTATTTATAACATGAGTGAGTTGTCCTGGTAAGGTGATAAGTTGATCAGAACCAGTTGTATCACCAGCTCCACAATAATTATCTTGAGCAGGAGGGTAATCCCAACATGGAGTTCTTGCATTGATACGGTTTCCATTCCTTCAAATAGGCGCCATTTCTAAACAATGGCATAAAATAGATCAGTTTATGAATCAAAATACATAATTCCCTACATGTAAAACACTTGAAAAAAATTCAACAGTTTATGGATATAATCCATAATCATAAAAATGTTTTCTTTGAAGAGGTATATACTCATAAACCCTTCATAATGGTTTGTAAAGAAAATGAAATTTATCCTAAACATATCCTCTGGGAGTGTCGTAACCAAGAGTGCAGTAAGGCCTGTTGTCGTGCACCAGTTCCCATTCGAGTCTAGCTCAAAGCGATGTTTTTGGGTTTTACCCCTAGGTACATCTGTTCCAGAGCCGCCTCTACCAGATCGTATCCAGACATGGATGTATTGCTCGGAAAATACACAAAATCTATACTTTTCCAAAATTCTAGGAAGTTCTTCTATACTAATCCTCAAAGTCTATCTTAGGTCTATGTGCTCAAATTAGAGTTTATCTAAATCTAGCTTCCAAGGTTAGTAATAAACTGCCTCTGATACCAACTATAATGCCCTGAACCCAGTTACCCAAAGTCGGTGCATTATTGCATAACATTGGCATGATCACAAAAGACCAAGTCTTGAAAGAAAGATTAGTTTAGTAGCCTTGGAAAAACTAGATACATTCATAAGTATTACATTACATCATAAAGTAAATCAAAACTACGACAACATATTGTCTTCATATCCCATCATACTATCCCTGCAGGTCATTCTTAATATACTTCATCACATCCTGGAAAAATTAAAACATTGAAAGGGGTGAACTCAGATTCTTAGTAAGGATAACAATACTGTGGAAACTTTCATATATAAACATAAACATTTAAGGCAATGTATAACTAAAACAAAAGCCTTTAAAACTTGAACTTCAACATAATATGGAAAAATTAAAATGAGATAATGCCATTTACTTACTGATATAGATATTCTATTGGTTGAATAATCACATGACATATTAATAACCACTTTCATAATGATGGAATGCATAATGCCAGACTATCATAACCACGTAGCCAAGGACTTGTGCCAAGACTAAAAATAAGATTTTGTCAAGGCCTCATGCCAAGACACTAGTTTGTCTAATGAGACCTACTGATGCATCCAGTAGCTATAGCGGGCTCCACCCATCACTCAATAAGTCCAATGCATTCCTCATATGAACAGGTTTAAACATATCATAAACCATAAAATAATCGTATCACATAAAACATGCATAAAGGAAATATAAAATTTCCACATTTCAATCACAAGATATCAATACAACACATTGATATAGTAAAAACACTGTCAAAACCATTTTCAATACCACGATAAAATAAAATTAAAACGTGGTATTTATTTTTCATTTAAAAAAAATCTATGGCTTGTAGAGGAAGATGAAACTTAAATAATGGTCACGGCGGCGGAGAAGTCATTGCCGCCACATACGTACGACACGAAAAACATTCTTTTTTGTCTTTTAGTAAAACGCTTCATATAAAAAGATTCATTTTGAATAAACATAAAAGTCAACGGGGTTTATACACCGTATAAAAGAATGTTTTGTATAAAACAAAATATGCCTCAATGAATGGAGATTGAGACGAAGTCCCTTACAAAGATAATTTTTTAAATAAAATAGATCTATTATGTGTATTCACTATATGTACACATGAACAAAGTAAAAATACAATATAGGTCATAAAAATATCATGACATAATTTGAATGTAGGGGATTAACCCAAAGAACGGAAATTGGGTTAAGAAGTTCCCTTAACTCGTGTCCGACTTGGCTCGATCGTTATTTAATCTCCTGAATAATAAACTAGAGTTAATTTATACTTGATTAAGAACCCTTTTAATGTTCGTTATTCCTTTTATATCACTCATTACCATGTTATGAACATTATGTAATTATTTAAGTTAATAATGGTCATTTTGTCAATTTTTAGTTCTTGAGTCAAAAATAAACATCTTATAATTACAAGTTGTTCATGTGGTGAAATATCCATTATATACAGAATTATATTCATGATGTAGATATAATATATGTCATATATATCTAGTATATACATGCATTTACATGAAATTTATAGGTAAGAAATGAAATGCACCGTTCATGGAGATGGTAAGTCGTACGTACACATGAACGCTACATTCATTTCTATTTCGTATTCGATGGAATAAAATTATAATTATATAAAGGTATACTATAATTCCAGCATAATATCATGTATAATATCATTTACTCCATCCTTTATACATCCCACATATCGTATTAATGATTCAAATAACTTTGAGGGGGCGATAGTCCGCACTTCCTAAAATGAAATTATCACGTTTACCCATAATGGAAATCATAAAGTTATACCATAAATGGATAATACAGAATCATAAGGAAAAAAACATAATATATATCATATAAAAAAATAGTTTCAACATAATGTCCACCATGAGAGGTGTTAAAAGAACATTGAACAATCATCATTTCGTGAGGCAGTAATTCGCTACCCACAGAAACAGTATGTTCTTTAACCATTATACGAATGTGTGTGTAAGTTTAAATAGAATACTTCTCATAAAACATCCAAGTATATTGAGGATACTTTTTTTGATACAAAATAAATGAATAAAATGATTTTAGGGGGTTGGAAAATCAAAATAAAACAAAACAACGTAAGAGAATACATTACCTTTAAATCGGGTAACTCCCTTCAGTTTGAACAAAAATGGTTTCTTGAAGAGATTTCTACCAAAGGTAAGGCTTCTAGGATGAATGTAGTAATGTTGAGAGAGTATTTTGGTGGAGGTTGTCTGGGCCAAATGGCATTTAAGGTGTGAATAAGTTGGTAGAGGTGGGGGGATTTTATAAGAGGAGAGGAGGGGAACTCTTGGAAAGTCATGAAATGTTACATTATTATGAAATTATTTTTCGCATTTTTAAGGTCCCACAATGATATATTTAGAGGATAAGGTGATAAGGGTTCTAAATTTACTCATCCAATAGGGTTTTGGCAAGTTTATGTCTTATATTGTACATTATCGTTTCATTTTATTTAAATCGTTAATTAATGATGTAATCGATGCATCTTCATTGTGTCATAGACAATTTAATTTATTTAATGTATAAAAATTATAAAAAATTTACCATGATGTAGGAAATCATATTAGATTTCCAATTAATATTTATAGTCAAAAAGTTAACTTATATAAGCCCATGTAATAATTGTTTTAGTAAAACAACACATGTTTGTGACAATTTTATTTTTACTTTAAATAAAAAGTTATTAATGTCATTTTCTTACCCAAGTTGCTCCATGTGGTCCCCAAGTTGACCCATGGATTGTATTGGTATTCCATGATGAATCCAATAAGGGTAGAACAAGTGTAAAGGAAATTTCATTTTATTATAACATTATATTTATCTTAAATTACACTAATTAACTTTAATCGCGATTAATAAAACTTAAAAGATACTATTCACCAAAAAAATTGTTTTAATGCCATTGAGCCACATTTTAGTTCCTAATGAAAACCATGTATTTCATATTTTTGAAAATCAAATCACAGAAGTGGTAATGTTTCATTTACACAAAAAATTAGTTTTTAAAGTACCACTTAGTGGTTTCACTATTCATCAAAAATTGAAGTTTTTCAGAAAAATACCCAAAATTCACCCTAAGCTATAATTGATATTATGAATTCAAAAATGGTGTCTATTTTACAAAATTCCAAACATATAAGTTTCATTAATTAATTTTATAATTAATCTCTGTCGTCAAAACAAATAGCATGTTTTTAAGAAACAATATCAATCAAAAAATTGACAATTGTTTATGTCCAATTTCAAAGTGAAATTAATTCTAATGAACACCATTGGATAAAATGCTAAAAATATATTATAATTATACTTTAAAACCACTAATTAGTATAATTTATCCCAATAAATTATTTTGATTCAAAAATTTGTTTTTAAGTGTTGTTTACAATTCATCGAAAATTGGAAGTTCTCAGAAAATTACAAAAAATTCATCTCAAGATAATTTTGATATTCTGAATACAAAAATGAAGTCCATTTTGAAATATAAAATTTATATACTTTCAAAAAGTGGGTATTAATATTCATAACAGCTATTTTTATTGGTCGCAGTGTGTTAGAATCTCTAACGTGCGTACAATGCAAGCTATTTCATTATTGAAAGCGAAGTGTATCGTAAAAGCTTGGGGTGTTACATTGGTAATGAAACATTTGATTGAGACAATAACCATGTGGGGTCGAGTGGGACTATTTATTTATAAAGGTTGGATTACTTGGTCTTAAGTTATAATTTATACTGAATATTTCATGTTTTCTTACTTCCTTTTCTAATTTCTATAAATTAGGATAGTTTATTTACATATTAATGTGAGATGGGTATAGTTTATGGTTTGGAAATATATTGGTGTGGAGGTCTGGGTTTGTGTTAGTAGTAGGCATCTGTGCTGTTGAGATGTACACTGATATTATTAGTGCTTTTAGGGATGGAAATTAGACTAATGTAATGGGTTATGGATCATTTTTACTAATGTTATTATTCTAGAAACTATGAATATTTTTTATTTATGAATCTACTTAAAGGTAGAATGGCCATGTGGTTTTTTTGAATCCCCTCACCCATTGCTTGAAGCACCAAGTTTTTCATGGTTTTGGAATATTGTTTTATGAAATTTTAACATGATTCCAATAGTACCTAGAATTATGAAATGATGATGAATGTTTAATAATATAAACCATGGTTTTTAGGATATATTTAATAAAATCAAACCCATACTCCCTGATCCAATTCTAAAAAAACATAACATTCCAAACTTTTGATACTAAAAAATGTGACCCAATTTTTTCATGCCCAAACAGATAACATAAAAAGGAAGTATTTGATCACTTACATACCCAAGGATATTTTAGATTTAGAGTTTTAGAGAATAATGAAAAACGTTTAACAATATCAGTTCATAAAAAGCTGATTCATAAAGATCAACATCATCTCCCACTATACGCAACATTTTATATTACATGTTAAATCTTCAAAATCTCTCATAATGTTATTCACAATAGAAATAATTCAAAACAAAAATCATTTATCATATTTATTTTTAACCTCTAGAAAATGAAACATAATAATAGTGAGATTAAATTCTTAATATGTCTTAACATTAGCATTAACAACTAAATGTCACCAGTGAGAGTAATATAATAATAACGGTATAATGAAATAATCGTTTTCTATGAGTATAACATGATGAAATTCATATCCATAGATACCTATAACATAAATATTGTCATAAATATTTAACAAAATGAATAGTAATTTTAATAAATAATCATGATCCACATGATGCCAATATTGTTCATAGGAATCCTCAAAACCCCAGAGAAAGAAAAAAAATTATTAATATCTTCGAACATTTTAATATTACACTTACATAGGGAATAACCTTTATTGTTATTAGTGGAGTAAAATCATGGTTTCACATTGAATAACCATCATGGTTAAACATGGAGTAACTTTCAAAATTACACTTGAAATAACCAATAGGATTATACTTGGAATAACCATCACAATTTATTACCATAATCTATTAGGAGAAACCAAATCAGTTAACTCTACCCCTTTAATCAATGAATTATAGATCTATAACAAGCACACCCACCAATGTATTATAATGTAACCACCCATCTTCATAAAAACATTCAAAGAACTATATAATGTATAAAGTACATAGAACATTCATTTCATCATAAAACTCATGAAAACATCCATTATTTCATTCATAACTTGATTAAACCATTGAAGAGAAACACATTTCGTTAAAATCTATTTGAAACAATCATAATACATCCAAAAAAATAATAAGGATGGTATAATTGTATAATATATCTATTGAATCATAACTGAAATCCAGGGTTGTTGACATTGATTAATAAAAATTCCATTAAAATTTCAGTGAAACATTCTTGAGGAAGATATTGTTTTTACTTTGAAATAACATTAAAAAACTAAAACTTCCTAAAAATTTGAGAAAAATATTTTTTTTTGGAAAATAACCATAGACAATTAAAAATATAAAATTAAATTAAATAGTGTTCTTGATGGTGGGAGAATACATTCTTGTGATAAATATTGAAAATAAACATTCTTTTCAAACATTTTATAAAAGGGGTCTAAAGTGACACATTTAAAAAATGTTAAGAAATTTACATTTTAAAACCTTTTAAAATAAGATTAAAGACATTCTGAAATATATTTAGGAAATTATTTATTTTTATAATAGAACAATATTAATAAAAAAATTAAACATGGATTTGGAAGAGAAATATTCCTGATCTAAAATAATATATATGACCGGTATCACTTATAAAAGAATTTCATGATTTTTCATCAATCAATATGGGGGAAATGCAATTTAAACATATAATCCAAATTTATAATTATGGGATAATAAAAGATATTATGTTCATATAAATATTATCATATGATTTCAATTAAAGGAACTTGAACATAAAAAATGTCAAAAGGAAAAAAGACTGTAACAAAAAGTCATTGCCACTTACGTAACATTTCAATAGTATATCCTATAAAAGAATAACATCAAGTGAATCCTGAAATATCATTAACATAAGGATAATCATTATATAACATGTCAAAGGGTAATTATATACACCTCATAAAAAATATAGTTTTATATCGTGACCAAATGTCCCAATGGAAAAGGATTTGAGATGAATAACCCTTAAAAAGTTCATATCATTGAATTGAGAAATAATCAATGGAGGTATTATGTGGGAAAAAAATAAATATATAAAAAATGAAATACATAATGAAAAAAATTATAGATAAATTCCCACAAAATCATAGATTAAAATATCAATGAATAAGTGATATAACCCAACAAAATGAAATTTAGTTAGGAAACCCTTTACCGCATGGTAATATTCATGTAAAATATCATTGGGTAAAAACATTAAAATTGAAACATAAAACATCATGAATTATAAAGTATTAATGTTATAGAAATTAAAAGGGATGTATAATAAATATATAAAACAAATTAGGTTCATAATAATATAATATTCCTCAATAAATATAAATTGAGAAAGAATCCTTTATCTTAAGTCCATACTTTCCATGTATGTTCTTCAACACTTTTATAATAAGATCATATAAATTATTTTATTTCTTAATAAAATTTTATAGGTCTAATACTTTATCCTTAACCCATTTATTTCATTTATTTTAATGACATATTTAATTTCATAATCAGTTAAGTCTGCATTTGGTATCTTGAGGATGTTCAGTATTATATTTTCAAAACATTTTTGATTTGTTGAATGTGGACAAAGGGGTCATTGTTACATAATATAAAAAATAATTTTCATAAAATAATTATCATTTTTATACATCAATTATAATTCTAAATCCATTAATTAAATATTGTTATGAAAAATAAATTACATTATAATCATGGACACGGTAGTACGTATATTTTCATGAGTAACGTTTCCATTTTTGTAATGATAATTATGGAAAGAAAGTAAGTGTTATTTTATATTTAAATATATATATTTATATCATAAATATCAAATTAATTATATATATATATATATATTTTATGTGTTGATGATAATGAATTAAATTGCTTCATGGATGTGGTAGTCCACATGTACGCATAAATGACATTATCTTTTTTTAGTGAATGGAAATTATTGAAATTAAAGGATATAAAATCTTTTAAGAGTGATAAATATTTAATTAATATCATATATAAACCTTAATTCCATCATTATAACCATAATTGAGTGGTGGTGCTGCAAAATAAATTTCATCAGTCTGCGAAGCGGTAGTATGCCATACACACGAATGATGAATCCATTTCCCATTTGATGGATATTGGATATGGGTATAGGTTATGATATTAAATTTATAAAAACAAATTATGTTGAGAAACTTATATTATTATAAAATCATCCTAAAAAACTATTTTATATAGGTGTAATAAGAAATGAAAAATTATTTATTAAGAATGATATATATACTTCCAAAAACCTTCTCCTCTCAACACCTTTATACAATAATGGTTGGTATTATACAATAAATAATCCCTCTAGAACATATAGAGTAATTTAATTAAGAAATTTGGGAAGATATGTATTGATCTAAATGTTTTATGAGTGTGAATTAACTATAATAATAGATTCTCTTTTATAAGTGATGGGAGGAACACTCATTGAATTTTATAAAATATTAAATTAATGTAAATTACTTTTTATGTCCAAATGGATCCATCATGATATGATTCAAATATAAAAAATGTATAAAGTCAATATGGTCTCATAAAATTTAATTTATACATATTTTTTCTTTTTTTACCCTTATCTTTTCATTTTATCCCCGCATTAGCCCATTTCACGTTTACTATATCAATAAGGATTTTTACTCTTTGAGGTTCATTATATATACTATAAATGGTCAAATGACAATAAATGGTCAATTATTGACATTATAAATGATATCCTAACTTATTTTTCAAATATAATATTTTTATAAATTTAATATCACTTTGTAAAATAGTTTTTATTATCAGTTAGCATTTATTATAAAATATCCTTAAGGTCAATTTTTAGAACTATTCATTACGTAGAATTTAATAATATCCTCATAAAAATGAAATTGGAAAAAATATTTTATAGTTTCACTAAAATATTATATTAATATATATAATTCATGAATAACATTAATTATATCAAATTATATTTTTTAATATTTTTATTACCATTTTTGGATTTTTTTTTAATAATTAAATATTTACTGCGTCTGCTTTGTGTAAGTATTCAAGGTATTTATTTATTCAGTAAAAATTAAAAATAAATTATCATGATGAATATAAATAATTTAAAATTAAAATTAATATTTATAAATTAAAATATATTCAATTTTCCCCAATGTTAAAATACTAATGTTAGTAAAAACAAGAGTGACATTTTTTACTTTTCATTACAAATTATTTTATAAATGACATAATAAAAACCAAATAGAAGAAAGGAAAAATAAAAAAAAATTATATGAGTATGTATGATATGGAAACATCTAATATAAATAATAAAAGATTTAGGGTCATTTTATAGTCCTTATCATATTATCTTTAACCGTTAATTCACTAATTAACCCTTTACTATAGTAAAAAATACTATGGTTACTATTCATATTTAATAAAAATAAAATGGGGACATTTACCAAATTAGGATGAAATTATTCCAACCATGGAATAAATTTTTCAAAATTATAAAAAAATAAGTGTTGCAATTTAATTAAAAAATAATCTAAAAAAATAATATGATCAGTGATTTTACATAAAAATGCATATTTTAAGTATTAAACGTTTATATAATAAATTCGTGTAAAAATTTAATTTTTAAAAAATTATTGGTTTAATTTAAATTAAAATTAAACATTTAAATTTAAAAATAAATACAAAATAAAATTTTACACTGTAAATACTTTGAATTAAATTACTTGTTTCAATATAAATTGATACTTTTCACCGTTTACTGAAAAATCAAGTTTCTCAAAAAAACATCCAAATTTTCTCTAAAAAATAATTTTACTACTCTTATTAAAAAATCATTTTTACTTACAATAATAAAATTTTCAAAGATTCCAAAAATTAATTATGATACTCACTCACAAAATATCATTTTTTTGAAAAAAACATATTTTTGAAGAATAAATTGATTTTATTAAAAAATATTATATACTAACAATTAATAAATAACTTTTTATTTATTATAGAAATTATATATATATATATATATATTTCAAAAAGTATTTAATAATATTCATTCCCTTCAATTTAACAGTTTGGAAATAACGATCATATTTAAATAATAATATTTTAGGGTTTAATTACACTTAGTGTTGCGTATTTTGTATCCTATCCAACATCATTATTGTTTTCAAAATCATAGGATGTTACATTCTCACCCCATTTAATAAATTTCATCCTCTCAATTTTAACTAAGACTCAGTACCCAAGGTTTTGAATTTTTATAATACTTTGACTGAACTCCCTTATCATAAAAAGGGTTAAAAAAACTTCCAATTGAAAAGATAAAAAGGGAAGTACAAAGGTCAATTGAAATAACCCAATATAGGTTTAAAAATAAGAAACAATTATCGATAAGTAAAAATATGGATAAGGAAGAGAAAAATAACACTATATTATTAATAGTTAATAATAGATAATATATTACTGAGAATGTTAACCCTCACAAAAATCATAAATCTGTGATTTGTTAAAAGACCATTCATTTATCTGAATGAAAAGTAAATGGATATTGTTTTGTTTTCAATACCACTTTCCAAGAGTTGAGTAATACATTTAACATCTATACTAATAACATAAGTAATTATACTTAATTTACAAGTTTAATTTCACTTTATGTAAATTTCCACTGCAATCCCATATTTTTCTCTAAACAATGAGTATTTCATATGACGTTTTTTCCTAAATCACTTATATTAGATCATATACTTCCAAAAAATAATATCATGAAATTTAACTTGAATATAGACATAAAAAACAATAATGGTTATTACATGGTAATATAATTCCCAAAAATGAACAAACCTTCATACGAAGCAACAATACATTAATATTTAAAATACAATAATAATACAAAAATATATTCATAAATAATTCAATAAATAATTATACTTAAATTATTTTAAATATGACTTACCATACATGAAACACAAAAATCATAAGTATTTTATCATATATTCTTCCAATATAAATTTATCATTTATCTATAAATAATATTAGTCAATAATAAACTCTTATGCCCAAAAAGATATATTCCCAAATCATATAATCTCTAAAATTAACAATAAAGCCACATGAAAATCATATATGGTTCCAAAAGATAATTCAACGTTGACCACTAAAAAAATAATTCACGTTAAACTTAAGGGATTAATATACCTCAATTTAATAAAACATCTCAAAAAATATAATTACTCACCTTAAAATCCCATCACTTAAAACATCAAAAAGGGTGTCTAAGACATTGAACTTGTGATCAACCTTATACTAATAAAACAATTATGGTATTAATAAATACTAAGATATCATTAAATAAAAACATCCTAATATCCAAATATATCTAAACCTTACTACGAAAACAATTATAAGATCCCATAACCCACAATCCTAGATCAAAGGTTTGAAACATAAACTTTATATATTTTTCATTTATACCCATAAATGTGACCCAATATTTGAATTCGTAAACATATAACATAAAAAGAAAATATTGGATCACTTACAAACCCAAGTATATTTCTTTTTTATATTATTAGGTAATTAAAACAAACTCTAAACAGATTGGGTTCATAAACAACTATTTCATAATGGTCAACATCATATCACATTGTACCTAGCTTTCTAATTTCATGTTATGTCTTCAATATATACCATAAAATCATTCACATAAGAATCATTTCTTAAAAAAAATACTTAGACTAATTCTTCATAACTCGGGTAAAAGGATTCATAATAAGGTTGTTCTCAAATTCTTTGTAAGGTTAAACATAAGCATTAACGATTTATTGTCATAAGTGATAGTAACATTACCATAAGGGTATAATGACATAATCATAGTGCAAGAGAATAAAATAATAGAATTAACTATTATAAATAAATAGATATTAAATAATTAGATAAAGAATAAATAAAGGAATGACGCATTGGAATCTATAATCATGAGCCACATGAAGTCAATCTTGATTAAAAGAATCATTAAAACCCCATATCAAGTATAAAAAAAATAGCTCGATATCATGAAACATTTTCATTTCAAAATTACATATGGAACAACCTACATGGTTATAAGTGGAGTAATCCTTGGGGTTACACATGGAATAACCATCAAGGTTACACATAGAGTAACATTCACAATTACACTTGAAAAAACTATCATAGTCATACTTGGAATTACCATAATTGTATATTCCCATAATATCTTAAGAGAAACCTAATCAATTAACCCTATCCCCTTACCCAAAGAATTAGAGTTCTATAATGGTATCACCATCCCTCGGTTTATAATGGAACCACACTTTATAAAAAACAATTTCCAAGAACCATATAATTAATAAAGTACATACAGCATGAATTTCATCATAAAATCATAGAAAAATCCATTAATTATTTCATAACATGATTAACCCATTTAAAAGAAATAATTTTCAAAAAAATATATTTGAAAAAATAATAATAAATCTATAAAAATAATGGGTATGGTGTCATAAAAAAATATCTCCAACTTTTTATAGTAACATAAATTGATATTGAAATTGATAAATAGAAATACCATTAAAATATCATTAAAACATTTTTGGGGATGATACCCTTTTACTTTGAAAATAACTTCTAAAAACTCAGAATTAATAAAATATCGTGAAAACTGTTTTCTTTAAAAATAAACATGGAAACATATAATGTATTATTCTATTAAAATAATCTTTATGATGGTGGTAAAATCTACTCATGTTTTAAATGTTAACAAAAACATTCTGTTCAAACATTTTATCGAGGGAGTCAAAATTTACCATTTCATAAAACACAGAGAAATTTACTTTTTAAAACCTTCTAAAATAAGTTAAAAGACAATGTGAAATGGCTTTAGGAAATATTTCATTTTTAGAAAATAATTATTTTTTAATTTTTTTTAAAACATGCATATCTAAGAGAAATATTTCTTAATATAATTAGTTTTCAAGATTGGTATCACTTAAAATTACATTACAGATATCTCATTAATAAATAAAGAAGGAATGGAATTCAAAAATGTAAAATACATTCATAACTAGTGGATGAGAAAATATGTGTGGGTTTAGAAAATAAAATCAAAATTTTCCCACAAAGATACTTCAACATAAAGACTCTCAAAAGGAAATGGGAATATAACATAAATAATTTTCCACAATGTTAACTTTTCAATCATATGTCCCACAGAAGAATAATATAAAATTAAATATTAAATATTATGATATTAATGATATTAATGGTATAACATGTCAAATGGGATGTATATAAACCCCATAAAATACTATATCTGTATATCATAATTATATTCCCAAAAAAGATAATTTGAGACAAATAAACCTTACTAAGATCATATCATTGAATTTAGAGTTAATAAACAGAGAAATTATGTGTAAGAAATTCAAATCCCGAAAATGGGGAAATAAATAATAAAACAATTTAGATATTAAACCAATAATAATCATGGCTTAAAAATTCTGATGAATATGAATTATGACCCAATGAAATGAAATTGAGTTAAGAAACCATTAACCACATGGTAAATTTCAAGTCACAAGCCTTTGGATAAAATAATTAAAATTGAAACATAAAATATCATGAATTATTAACGATTCATGATATTACATGTAAAAGGGTATAATATGAATCTTATAAAGTAATTAAGTACATAATAAAAAAAATATGCTGCAATGAATGTAAATTGAGATAGAATCTCTTACCTAGAGTCCAGGATTTCCATGTATCTCCTATAAATCCCATATAATAAACTCAGATAAATTATTTTATTTCATAAAACAAATCTATGTTAACTCCAATATTCATGATTAATCCATTTATTACATTTATTTTAATGACATATGTAACATCTTAGTCACTTAATTCCTTATTAGGTATTTTTAATATATTTGATTCATAATTTGTAAAAACAACTTTGTTATATTGATCATGAAAAAAGGTTAATTATTCCCTCATATATATATCATTAAAAATGAAATAATTATTATATTTATAAGGAAGTTATTCTCTTAACTCCAACTACTAAATACGGTTATGAATAATTATATGCAATACATTCATGAAAACGGCAGTCTGTACGTTCGCATTCCTAACGCTTCCCTTATTCAATGATCATTATAGAAATAATATAAGTATTATTTTACCAATAAGTAATGATAATTATATCATAAATTTAAAATTAATTCTTTAAATATGCTTATATAATTCATTCATGTAATGAGGTGGCGAAAAATAGATCACATCGCTTTGTAGAGGAGGTAGTCTACACGTATGCATGAACGACATTATCATTTTTTAGTGAATGGAAAGGTAAAAATTAAATGTCTTATTTTCTTTTAATAATTATAAATATTTAATCAATATAATATATATTAATTAATTCTATCATTATAATCAGCTATGAGAGGTGGTGATGGAAAATGAATTACATCTGTCTATGAGGTGGTAGCCCACGATACACACGAATGATGAATTTATTTCACATTTTATGGAGGTTGGGGATATATATATATAGGTTATTAAAAATACAAAATAACTTCTCATTATATGTATTAATCTTATGTTTTTATAAAATAATATTTAATAAATATTTTAATTAGGTGGATAAATAAATAAAACAGAGATTCTCAATTAATAATTATACCTCTTCTTGAGATAATCTAATTTTGTTAACACCATGTGACCACCGTGGTTACTATTATATAATAACTAAAGCAAATAGAATGTGTATAGTGGTTTTAGAATGGTATTTAGGTATATATTTTCGAAAAAAATGTATTTTTAATTGTAAGGTAATGATAAGAAAATATTCCATTTCATAAGATTAGGGAGGGGTACTCTTGGAGTTTCTCAAAATATTAAATTAATATTAATTAATATTAATTTCAAAATGGCTCAAAATTTATTTTATTCAAATATTAAATGATTATTAGTTTAAACAATTCATCCAATTCAATTTTAATATGTTTTGACTATTTTTTATCCTTAACTTTTTGTTTGAATCCATTGTTAACCCTTTTCAAACTTATCTCGACAACAAGGTTTTTTACATGTTGAGGGTTATTATAGTTACAATAAATGGAATAAAGGCCCGTAAATGGAACATTAAAGATACGGTGAACCATATCCTAATAACTTGGATGTATATAATATTTTTTTAAAAAATTTATATAATTTAATAAAATATTTATTATTATATAATATCATTAATGATAATTTTTAAAACTATTCATTAATTTGAATATAATATCATCATGAAAACAAATTAAATTTAAAAACTATATATTTTATAACAACCCAAACCAATAATATTAATCTATTATTTTTATGGATCACTTTATTTATCTCAAATTATATTTATTTTAACATTTTTAATATCATTAATTTTATCCTCCAATTAAGTGAATAATTAGTATGTCAACTTTGATTAATAATTTAATATAATTATTTATTCACTAAAAATTAAAAATAAAATATCATGATGAATATAAATCATTTAAATTTTAAATTAAAATTTATAAATTAACATATTTCTTCTTATCCCTTTGAAAAAATATTATACTTATTAAAAACATGAATTTGACATTTTTTTTATTTTATTGGCATAAAATGTTATAAAGGTAATAATCACACAAAATAGAAAAAATTCATAATAGATAAAAACTATATTATTATGAATGATATGGAAAAGAAATAATTAATTCACTTATTAGTATCATTTTATAGTCCATATCATTTTATTTGTATCTTATAATTACCTAATTTATCATTTACCACAATAAAAAATATTATGATCATTATTATTCATATTGACTAAAAATAAAAGATTCATATATAACAAATTTGGAAAAATTTATTCTAAATATTTAACAAATTTTTTAAAATTTAAAACCCATAAGTGAAAGAATTAAATTTAAAACCAAAAATTCAAAACGTGATGAAAAAAGGTTTTTAAGAAAAATTCATTTTTATGTTTAAAATTACTTTGTAGTAATTTCACGTAAAAAACCTTCAAAACCAATAATTTTATTATTCTAAATAAAAAGGAAGAAATTAAATTTTAAAAATAATCCAAAATATAATTTTAGTTTTTAAATACTTTAAAATAAAATGCAATTTTCATTAAAAATTAGTGTTCTCACTATTCATTGAAAATCAATATTATTAAAACAAATACCATAATTTCACCCAAAAAATTATATTATTTTTAAATAATATTTAATTATTTTTTCACATAAAAATTATAAAATTTAAAAAAATCATTTCTTTATAAAAATCAACAAAATACATTTTTTGAAGAAAATATATTTTTAAAGAATAAATTCACTTTACTACAAATATTACTACTTGTTTCGAGAGAATTAATCAATATATTTTTATTGATTATAACTATTTAATATATTTATTTATTTAAAAACAAATTTATCCTATTAATATTTTCTAATTTAACAGTTATGTTATAACTATCATATTTAAATAATAATATTTCACTATTCGATTATGCTGAGTGTTTTGTATTTTATACACTATCACAAAAATTCAATAATTTTAAAATATTGGGATATTTCACTTAATGGAAAGAAAAATTATTAAAATTCAAGAGGAAACATGGTAGTAGTTGAATTATTTATGGAGGGAATAAAAATTAATTGGTTTATACCTAGAGGGCATGGGTTTTGGTAGGTAATTTATTGTAGTTGATAAATTTTTAAATTAAATAATTTACTAATAGTCTCCTATTATGACTGTGTTCTTACAAAATATCAAGTCTTAGTAGTGGAAACCTATTTTCAAAGGTAAAATAGTTTCATTTGAGTCTAAAGTTACGTTTTTCACATAGTTTGGTCATGATCTATATGTATATTCATATGTTATGTGATTTCATATGCTACCCCACCCATGTCGGTAGGGAGTTTGACATCAGGGGGACTCTGAAGTGTGTTTTACCCAACATCCAAGTAGGAAAGAAACAAATGGATGACTACCCCTATTTCCCTACTCTCTTCTCTTAGTAGTATTTTGTACTACTATGCTGGTGGTTAACTTTCCATTATATGTGTGGTGGGATTTAATGGATTGTGGTTATTTCACACATATGTATCTCTTGATATAGTATTATAAAGATCATTTTAGTTATTTCTTGTATGGTTTTTGATGGATTGATCTATAATATGTAATTTATATGATATGGTGGCTCCTAGAACTTCATAGTTATTATTTGGAAGCAGGGATATTGATAATGATATGATGTGATGTATGGGGTGCACAATGTGTTTCATAGATGATGCAACACATGGGGAGAATGGTATGTTAATGTTTTCTTAGTGATTTTGAGAAGGATTATATTCAGAGAGAGTTGGATGAGGATGTGTGACCTAAAGATAGAGAGGAACACTATTTGGGAGTGGTAGTAGGGTACTATCATTTTATATTATGTTGGATATTTTACAAATACATGTATGTGACACTTGGTGAGATATCCATAGGGAGGCTAAGAACATAGTATAC
This sequence comes from Viscum album, assembly GCA_963277665.1. NCBI lineage: Eukaryota > Viridiplantae > Streptophyta > Magnoliopsida > Santalales > Viscaceae > Viscum > Viscum album. Next base: position 335,056,569 of record OY728122.1, read on the forward strand.
CTATTATGGTGATAAGTTAGCTCTATTTGTTTTTTACTATGATTTAATATGATTTCATTATCATTATAGGAGATGCTCTAGGGAGGTTCATTCTATGTATATATGTGATTCTCACCATACATATATATAATATATTTTTTAGGTGTATATGAGTTGGTTAGATATCGGGTTGGATATTACTATCTTCTAGCATTTTTTATGAGTTGTTTAGGATTTGAGGACACTACTAGGGCATTTATTGTGAACTTGTAGTTACATTTTTAGTTTTATCAGTAGTATTATGTTACATGAATTTATATAATAACTCTAATTTTTCTATTGGAAGGATTTGTTTCATGGTTGGTCTTATCTCTGATTTCTCATGTTTATATTAGAGGGAAATTCATCCCATTTCTGTGTATCATATATCATCAATGTTAGTTGAAACCCCATGGACTATTATAGGTGGGATTCAGTCATCAATATCTATCTTATATCATTCTCATACAAGGAGGGGTACCTTTGGGTGTAGGAGTTCATGATAGAGTTGTATCAATGGTTATGGTTTAGGTATATTATGGAGTTTGGGGGTATGTAATACTGAGTACTACATGGGTTGGTAGGGAATCAATTTCATATGGTCTTAGTATGTGATGTAAAAAAGGGAGACTAGTAATGATTTGGGTATTTAGGGACCCTTTTAATCTGATCTGAGGACCATTAAATTTACAAACACTACTAAGCAAAGTGATTTTAGTTTCAGGGTAGATACGTTGGAAAATATTTGCATCATTATTATTTTTTCATGTTTTCAAAAGGGGTGGACCATAGGGTTATATTCAACATTAAATTATAAATATTAAATAATTTATCATAAATATTTAAATTTATAGTTCTTGGAGTCCCAATATATTTTTTATTTTGAATGTACTGCTCTAGGTCGATGTCCTCACTAGGTTCATACTAAAGAGGTTTAGTAGGATGTTCCAGGAGATCTCCATAGAGAAGAGTTTAATAATTAAGACACTTGGAAGAGGAATGATTAGAGTTAGAATGATATTTTAGCTATGAGGAATGATTTCATCTTGGAGTCTTGTGATTCTCGATGGTGATAAGTTATACCATATCAATTTTCATGGTGAATAAGATTTTTGTAATAATGGTCATGTTGTATCGTGTTCGTTTTCCTAATTAATATGATCTATGTAATATATTGTTCTATGTTTCATAGATTACTAATTGACTATGATTGATATGGAATTCTCCCTTTCCTTGTGCCATTTTTCAATAAAAACCACTTCGCATCCTGGTGTTGGTAGTTTCATTGTTTCCTTCTAATTTGCAATTTTCCAATAAATTCTAAAACCCCCTCGAAACTTTTATTTCTCGCAACTTTCTCCTACAAACTCTATGTTATGAGTAGTTCTTTTTGATTTCCTTCGAATCCCTTTTTATTAGATTCAACCATTACCATCATGGGATCAATTTTTAGTAATCTAAGTTGAGTTTTAACTATTTCTACTATGTTTTCTTCTCTATGTGGTTTTATTTCCCCAATTATCTCTTTTCATACTATGGTAGTTTATCTCTTTTGTTCTTTTTATGTTATCTTGATATTTGTTGGCACATTCAAGGTGTGACATCCATATTGGGCCGTAGATTCCATATAATATAGGCGATAACAGATCATTATTGTTTTTCTATTCTCACTTGATGAATGTTTAAATCATTGAGGTAGGTAATTCATTGATTCTATTTTATTTATGTGAATCGTTAAATTTATCATGTTTTATCTCCTTAGGTAATGGTGGAGTTACGCTTAATGGATATTAACCAAGATTAAATAAAATAATTGGTTTTTGGCTATGGTGATCTCATGTGTTCCCACTGTGATAATCTTTTACCTCTTGTTTTGGAATATAGTGAGTTATATATGATTATATTGTAACAACCCAAACTTTTAAAAATAAAATAACCTTTATATTGAGTAAATTCCATGTAATTATAGAAAAAACATGCACTACTTTGTTAATTTTTTCTAATATTGACTCTCAGATTTAAAATACTATTATACATCTTAACATTGGATAATATAGTCATTATAATGTCACCATTATGATTATTTACTGTAAATAGTTGTGATAAAATTCAAATTACACATAAAAAATAAGTGATGGCCTCAACTTGTAGGATTGTACCCTATAAAACCAATTTTTCAATGCTTTTGAGGTAGATGTAATCATTCGGATTTTCCCATGACCACATATAAGATGAGATTAAATAGCTATATAATGAAAAAAATTATAGGATAATTTTGAGCATATTTGGATCACATCCCAAACTATAACACCTTGATATTTTTAAAAATAAATCTATTTTCGATAATGTATATGAGATTCAACACCGAGCATAACAAAAATCTGAAAAAAAAAATTATTATTCAAATAAAACTATTATAAACTATACATTAAATTATAAATTACTAATAATTTTAAATTATTTATGAAATATATAAATATCCTTCTCAATTTAAATTTATTAGTAACTTCTTTGTAAATAATAACTCAATTTTTATTAAAGTCATTTTATTCTTCAAAATTTGTTCTTTTATTTTATGAGAAAATATTATTATTAATTTATAAATCTATTTGAAATTTTATTTGATAAAATGGAAATAAATTTAGAAACTATAAAATCATAGTAATCTTATGGTTAAATTTTGATATTTTTCTGAAAAGTATGGTTTTTCAATGAATTGTGAAAAAAAATATTTTTTATTCATAAGTGTATTTTATTTTAAAGTATTTAAAAACTAAAATCTTATTTTGGATTATACATAAAATATAATTGGTTCATTTTTATTAAATATAATCTAAATATAATCTTTATAATGAATTTTATACATTAAAATGCAACAAAATCATTTTTATACATTAAAACACATTTTTTTCAAAAAACTATTTTTCATTAAATTTTTTATTTTAAAATTTAATTAATTTGGACCATCACGATAAATTGAATCTTGAAAAATTGATTCCATATTTTCAGTCAAGAGGACCAAATTTATTAAAATTTTCCCTTATTTTTTTTTCATTATGAATAATAACCATAGAAAATAATTGTCACCATAGTTAGGGTATATGATGTATCTGTGGTTAAAAAATATAATGACAAAGAAAAAAATTGTCTTTAGAACTAGTTTTTATCCTATTATATGATTTTAGTATGTCCATGACCATCCATCTTAAGAAAATATGGAATCTTGGGGTTATATTTCTTTTATTTTTACCTTTATATTATTTTATGTAATGAAAAGTCAAAAATCTCATTTTATTTATTTAATTATCTCTAAATTTTTGAAATAGGGATAAATAAAAGATATGTTATATTTTAAATAGAGATTTGATAGAGAAATTATTTTTCTATCATTTTAATTTATTTATAATTTTTATTTACTGTATAATAACATTTAATTCTTATGCAATTATGACATAGTATTTATTTAATTAATAGAAAAATAGAATAATTTTTTTAAATTTTTTAAAAGATATATATTTTGAATTAATTATTATACCCGATGAATTTTTTTGACAAAAAAAATAGATTATAGAGTTTTTTATTGATTATTTTTTAATTATGTTGTTTTCATGATTCTTTCAAAGTAATATTATATGAATTATTCTAAAAGTGACATTAATGTTCTTTTATAATAAATAATATAATATTAATTGATCAAAAGTTCCTAAAATCATATATTTTGACAATATATTAGAATATCATAAACATTATCAACTATAGACCATTGTTGGACCAATTTTCTTTTTATATTAACTATATTTACCCTTAAATAGTAAAAACTTCATTATCGTGGTAATTGTCAAAAATGATAAACACGAGTTAAAAGAAATTGATAAGTGTGAAAACCTAATATAAACTTTTTAAATTTTTATTTTTTTATATTATTTTGCCCCATACTCATCAATGTTTATAATTATATCATTTTCGATCCTTCCTTCCATGAAAATTATTTTATTTAAATTTAATAATTTAATTAATTCATAGAGTGTGCCTCCACTCACTTATAAAAGGGTGTCTATTATATTCTATTATTCATAATTAAAATATATTTTATTTCATGAAAGACCTTCCCAAATCCTTTCCTAACATCCGTACTACTATTCTAGATCTAATGGTTGGGGAATAATACTAACTTTTGAGGGATCAGGGTGTAAATAAATTGATATTTTCCAAAGAATACGAATAGATTTTAATCGAATGTTTTTGTTATATTTGTTCTTCCACCACTATCAAATATTATTAAAACATGATTATATAATAACCTAAATATATATCAAATAATTATATGAAATTATTTTTATGGAATAACCTATATCCATATTCTCATCCATCTAATTGGAAACAAAACCATCATGCCTCTGTACAGCGGACTGCAGCCACACAAACCAATGTAATTCACATTCCATCACTGTCTCTCGTAGATATTTATAAAGATGGATTTAAAGTAAATGTATTATATTAATGACATGTTTTATATTTTTTTTTAAAGTGATATATCTTATAATTATTCTGTTTCCATTTATTAAAAAATGGTAACATCGTTCATGTGTACCTGTTTATTATCACCTCCACGAATTGATGTGTTTTTTATTCATTACCGCAACATATAGATGATATATATTACTATATTTAATGAATTAATATGTTTTTAATGATATAATTATCATTTATATATATAATATAACACTTAACTTATTTATATCATGACTATTGAAAAATAGAAACATTACTCATTCGTACATATGACCTAACATCTCCCTAATTGTAATGTAGTTCATTCACCATAACTATATTTAACAGTTTGTTTTAAAACTAAAATTTATATATAAAAAATTATTATTATTTAATTATTATTATTATACATAGGATGAAATATCGATCTTGTGACCATAGTCACATTACCAAAGTGCTTTTGGATAGATAAGTCAAATATAACCAAAACATCTAACATGAACCTAAATGATTATGTAATCGAATATAACATAATTATAAATAAAATAAACTGAATATTATATATGAAAATTATTATTTAACAAGTTAATAATTAACATTATTTTATTACTCATAATGATAAATAACATATGTGATTAGTCAGACTCAAGTAAAGGGACTTTCTTTTAAAAATCCTTTTCAAAAGTCCCCTTATAACATTTTTATTTCATGTCCATGTTCATATAATTGTTTCAATAAAATAATTTTTTCCCTAAATTTATTATAAAGGTCATTTTTTCCTTATTTTTAAAACTTTATAATGTTTTTAAAATTTAATCTTTTTAATTCCTTATATATGGGATGCTTTAATTTAAAAAATTTCATTTTAAATATTTTCAGACTTTATTTTCAAAATATTTAAATTACCGGACCATATTAATAATAATTATTTTATATATGTATCAATGTGAACATAAAATATTTATAATCTAATTTTTATTTCTCTCTTTAAAATTTTTCAATATTAATCATTCTATGTATTCTATATGGAACATTTTTACATTCACTACAAACGAAAAAAAATATTCTATTTTTACAAATATAAAATACATGGCCTTTCCATCCAATGTAATTTACATTTGATGTTTTTATTCCATTATAAAAATATATTTTTTCTTTAAAGATAAAAACACCCTTCATTTAAGTGGTATAACATTCCTAATGTTCATTTCATAAATTTATCCCTTATCAAATCTCTTTTTATTATGATCTGAGGCAAGATTATGCAACCCATTTCCTTTTGTGGTTATTTCATATAATTATTCCATGTGATTTATTTAATTTTTTGTAACACATTATAATGTTCATTTTATGTTGATTCCACCCAGATAATACTATAATTCATTGAGTAATGTATTTTTCACATGATATGTCATGTATGGGATTAGGTAGTAAACTTAATCCATGATTTGTATTTGTCCAACATGTGATGTTTCCTTTGCAATTATATTTGAATTATGATTATTTCATGTTTATTTTTACTATCATTACTCTTTTGTTTCAATATTTTTTAACTTACATTGCTCTCTAGGTTGTTCTCCTAAGTGATTACATATTCACCTTCTATTTTATGATATCATGCTAAACGTTTGTCTCACATGTCATGCCTCTTTATCATGTTTATACTATAATCGTAATTTTTATAATCATTACAAATGTCAAAATGTTTTTATAGGGTTTTATGAATTATTAGGTACAATTTTGTTGTTAAAATGAAAATTATGATAACGTTTCATGAATAGAAAATGTGATACATCATAAATGTTTTTTTGTAGGAATGATAAATACTAAGTTTAAGTGTAAACATCATGATATGATATTTATTTATGTAGGGTTTATAACCAAATTATCTAAAACAATAAACCATAAAGAACCTTAAAATATAATAATGTGAATTATATTCTCAATATTTAATTTAAAAATTGATTATGGTCGGGTTTTCATAGTTTTTATCAATGGAAAGTTTTATATAACTTTATAAATTAGGTTATTTTCATGTGATATTAACTTAAGTGTCATAGAAACCATCATGTCATTATATGTTTATGGTTTATCATAAGTTAAAATGTATAGACACTCTATTTTTAGGTTTTAAGTGATGGGATTCTAATGTGATTATTGATATTTTGGGATATTTTTCTATTATATTGAGGTATATGAAACCTATAGTTTTAAGGTGAAGATTCATTTCATAAGAATGATTTAACATTTTTGGTTATTAATGGTGAAAGGTTTGCTATTTTCTTTAAATCTAAAATATTAATTAATATTTATGTTATTAAAGTTATTTTTAAGGATGTTCATCATATTTTTGGGAACATATGTTTTATCATATAGATAATCATAGGATTGAAAAGTGATTTCGTGATAAGGGTTTAATTTTATTTCTGAAGAAGATCACTATTTTGGGATCCCTGTATGGTTAAGGTAAAAATAATATTATGATAAGGGTTGAATTATTTTTTTAATGAATATATGATTTAAATGTCTCTTTATGCTGATATAGGTTATTTAGGGAAGCAGTTGTTAAATTTTAGAGATTATATGAGTTGGGAATATTTATTTTTAGGATTATGAAATGGGGGAGTGAATAATTATTTTTGGAGATAAACATTAAATTTATATCATAAGAAAATGTAATCAAATCCTTCAAATTTCAGGGTTTTGAATTTGTCAAAAAAATTGAATAATTTTAAGGATAGTTATTTTGTAAATGATAAATGTTAAACTTAGTGTGTTTTTATTAGTATTTTATGATTAATTTTAACACCCAAAAATCCTAAAATAAATAACATGGTATCCTATAGTATACTTGACATGAAAAGTAGAGATCAAATAAACCATTAAATATATTACATTAAATCTAATCTCATAGATTGCTTATAGATAACGCAATATCGAGTCAAAATGATCCTTAAAATAGTATATTATTATAAACTACCCATTTTATTAGGGGTAATTAATATTCCTAACAATATTATGAAAATAATGGATATCAATTGGTTATAAATAATATAATAATCTTTTAAATGAATAAATTAATGTTTTCTAAAAAACTATATTTTTTCTGAAAGACTGTGTAGTCACACTTTGCGCACAAAATATAAAATTTATTTTTTAAATTTCATAAAATTTATTATAAAAAATCATTTTTTAATTAGTAATATAAAAATCATATTAAATTTATGTTCTAGGATATTTCTAAAATATTTTGTTTTTTGATGAATAGTGAATAATAAAAAATTTTAATTGAAGGATGCTTTATTTTATAAGTTTTTTTTAAGGTAAATTATATTTATAATTTTTTAAAGTTAAATTAGTTCAATTATATATCTTTAAACCTAATTTATGTCAATTTAATTATTTTCATATTGAATTTTGATATAAATACATTTTAATACCATGAACATTTTCTCTTCAAAAACCTGGTTTTCATCATGTCTACCAGATAAATTTTTAATTATCTTTTCCCATTAATGTAAATGGAATTTCAAAAAATTTAATCCATATTTTTAATTAAAATAATGATTTTTTTATAATAAGTTAAATTAATTTTTGACAAAAATAAATTGTAAAAACTGTAAAAATTATTCATTGTAGTTAAGGTAAAAATTGAGTTATTGGGGGTTAAACTAAAAATATAATATTAAATATGATATAAACACTTATTTTATATTTATCTTATGTCCGTATTTAGAGACTATAATTTCTAAGGATCTATAATACTCTATTTTGGACTCTTTTGGAATGTAAAACATGTGGTTTCATGTATTTATTTTAGAACATTACAAGTGTTCCACTCACCTCACATATAAAAGGCCACCCCATCTCCTCTATTATTCAAAAATTCATTGACATTTTTATTGGTAGAACCATACCCAAATAACTTCTAAAATTCTATCCCATAGTACTAGAATCCTTAGTTTCGGTAGGAATCCATCCTAGGAAACATTTTGATGCAAACCTAATGAGTTTCCACAAAGAAGGGGTAACATTATTTAATGAGAGTTCTTATTTTATTTCATCATCGACATCCCTAAATTATTATTAAACAAATATTATATAATAACCATAGTATATTAAATCTAATTATAATTTTTTTTGATAATGTAATTACCTAAATCCTTCCCCGCTTCAATCAAATGTCTAACAAAATCATTATTCGTGTGTATAGTGTACTACCACCTGACGAACTAAAATCATTCATTCTTACACTATCACCACTCATAGTTTGTTCTGATAATGTATTTAAAGTATGTATATGATATTTATAAAAAAATTAACTATTGGGTCATTGTATCATATATACCTTTTTACTTTCCATTTCATATGGGATATCAGAACCTCCCTCATGTGTACAAAATACTACCTCCTCATAAAGCATTGTAATTTGTCTTTAACTAACACTTTACAGAGAAGTTAATATAGATAAATTGATAAATATATGTGAAATACATGACATAATAATTATATTCATTAAATATTTAAAATTATCAAAAGACAATATATCATTTTCTTTTTTATCTTTTTACTCACTTAAATATGATAACATCATTCATTTATTTGTGGACTACCGCCTTTCATAAGCGATGTGACTCTCTTTTCATCACCACACTACATTGATGATACATATATATAAGTGAATTTAAATAAGTAATATTTTGTATGTTATGTTATTATAATTCTTAAAAAATAAAATATTACATACTCCCTTTCGATAATGATCATTGAAAAATGGAAACTCTGCCCATGCATACGTATAAACTACCTCTCCAAGATCATATCATAATTATTTTATCAAAACCATCATTCGTGATATTTCATAAAAGATTAATTTATTTGTGTGTGTGTTTCTGTGATAATTATTTCATGACTATTTTTATTGGGATTATGTAACTAAATAATATACACAAGAATATAATCTTTCTTGATGAAATGTGTATGAGAGAAAAGGCAACTAAAACCTACGACAATTAAAATAATGAAACATAATTAACAAAATTTGTGATAATATGAAATAAAAGCATCATATATGAAATTATAAATACTAATATGATTCTAGTATAAAATATAAGCATAGTTAAGACCATTATACAAGAGGTTAAATCATGTATAACCAAAAGGACTCGTTAGGTAAGGTAATTATTAAATCAATTTCAATTGATTAGGTTAAACATTTACTTTATTGATTATGTCAAGATAAGATTATGTGTGTAATTACCTTGGGTTATTTTCTGTGTTTTATTTCAACTTGATTTAAGCGTATTTATATTTGATACACATAATCAATTCATTTATTATTAGCCACTTAAATGATATGATATTTGTAAGGGACTTTATCTCAATTTCTCTTCTTTGAGTCATATTGTAATGGTATACACTTAATTTCTTTTATATGGTGTATATATTTCTAATTTAAAATGTAATGTCATGTTTTCATAATAATTCATCATATTTTAAGCATCAATCTGAATTATTTCATCCAATGAAATTTTACTTCAGAGATACTAAGTGGTAAGTAAATTTATAACTAAATCTCGTTTTATTAGGTTATATTAGTTCTTCATCATCTTTGATATTATATGATTATGTGTGAAATTAATTTTTATTTTCTATTGTTTTATTTTCTCTTATTTTTGTTGATTTATAGTTGACAAAAATAACCGATTCATTATATAAATTATAACTTCAATGTTTTGATCATTGTATGGTTTTATTTCACAATCTCACTCTAATCGAGATTGTTTATTATTCAATTTTTATTTTAAGGAAATTATTTGATAACAGAATAATAAAACCAGATCATGTTATCCTTATATATTAATTAATTATATTTAAAATTAATATAAAATATTTTTACACTCTTTGGTATTCAAAATAATTTATAAAAAAATATTCAAAAGTATCCGACTTCATTTATCTCTTCGTTTGAAAATCTATTTTACTACAAAAATTTATTTTCTAAAAAAAATTCAAAAATATTTTTAAACATTTAAAATTAATTTATTAAAGATTTTTTTTAACAATTTCTTTAAATGAATCTTCTTGTCATTTTCAAAACAATACCCATTGGTATTTTAGCGAAAAAAGTTAAAGGAATTGTTTTTTAACATGTATGGTATGTATGGAATTTCTAGTCATCATTAACACTAAATTTTTTAAAATATTTAATTATAAGTATGAAATATTATTTTAAGAATGTCTATTTTAAAATTGATTTGTGAAATATTATTTTTAAAAATTTATTATAAAAATGAAAAGTATATTTTCTTAAAGAATTTTTTTAAATATATTTTTGTGTTACTTCAATTCATCAATGACAAAAAACCCTTATTTTTAATCCCATGGGAATATGTTTCATTTATAACATAATTATTCTTCTTCTAGATGGTTTATTATCATCTGGACCAAGGAAATTATTGAAATTTAATTCATTGAATAATTTTTATAGAAATTAAATTTCCATTAAATTATTCACCTCTTTGGTTCAGTTTTTTTGTTATTAAATTTCCCTTGAATTATTAAGTTTTTAATAGTCATTAAATATCCGTTAAATATACATATTATTTGTCATTTATATTTTTATTTACTAAACCAAATATCATTTCTAAATATAGTGTTCTATATTTGATTTTGATTTTTTATCTGGGTAAATACTGATAAATATGTGTTTCATATACAAAACATGATATTTGAGGATGAGAAAAATAATTCATGAGAAAAATAAAATATTTGATATATGAGGAATTATTTTTATATCTAGAAATGAGTGGGGCCTAGTTATTGATATCCCCTCGATACATCAATAGTCTCATGATCTAAATCAGTATACTAGCATAAAATCATTTGACCAAACCAAATTAAATTCTACCCATTATTTTTATTCTATCTTCTTAAATAATTCAATAGTATATGTATCATGATCATGAGTACATGAAATAAAATAACTAATAATTGCCTTCATTAATAGTTTATTCATTATTATCTATGATATTTATACAATGATGTTAAATTTGAATACGTTTAATAATCATTTACTAATTAAACGACATTTTTTGAGTTATTTACCATTCTATTTTGATTATTCCATATCCAAATATGATACTCAGGTTATTTATTAAATGGAATTTGTTTTCAGTAATTTACATTCCCATATTGATTGTTATTCATGATATTTTCTCATTGATATTTTCTCCTGATGAACTTCTTGTTGATTTTATTGTTTTCATGGAATTTTTGTCAAGTAATTTACCATTCCATACTTATTATAATAATTGGTTCACAGATGATTATTATGTACTTAACCCTTAATGATCTTTTTATATCAATGTTTTTTGTTTATTTTCTACATTATTCTTTAAAGTGTACTATGATTTATTTTTAAGGATATTCTTGAGGTTATAATGTTATTATAGAAGACAATCTTTTTGAAATTTGTGTTTTCAAATGTAATGAAACAGTAAATTCTGTATGTATTTTACCATGACCAAAAAACTATTTTTTTGGTATGTGATTCCTTGCATCTTATACTAATGTAATAATGTATACATTATCTTCAGGCTCGTGGAGCCGGGGTCGCTATAGTTGGAATCAGCGGAAACTTTTTAGAAGCCTTAGGAATTTGATTTAGGAAAAATATGATTAGGGATATTAACCATATGATATAAATTGAATATAGGTATAGAATATCATAATAGTTTTTTATTAAGGAAATGATTATGTGGTTTGTTCTAGAAAAACATCATTTTCTAGATAAAACAAGGGTATGTAGTTCTGGAACAGATATACCTGGGGGTAATACTCTAAAAATGGTGGATTATGCTTTACCTCATCAACACATGGTGAATGATAATGAGCCTTATAGTGCTCCCGGTTTGATACACTAGGATAAGATTCTTAGAATAATTCAAATTTTTATTACAAACCATTATAAAGGATTTGAATAAATGATGAAAATGAAAGACCTAGGTTAAACCTAAAGTATTATATAGTAATAATAATGTGTCATGGTTTAGACATACTATAAATTATTCTCTCATATTCACACTATGGTTATTGTAGTTTAAACTATGGTTTTTTGTTTTAGATATTGGATGGAACCTGACAGAATCTTTCTAACATTGAAAATGAAGAAAAATTGGGGACTAACCAAATGAGATCATGATAGGTGTAAATGATATTTTGATTATTCTTAATAAATTATCCTAGAATATGATTAAAAACATATACCATGACCAACTCTCAAACACTATGAAGAATATCATAATTGAGTTTTCTAAGAGCTCAAATGGTGTAGACAATGGAAAAAGAATTATTGATTTCCATAACATCATAAATATGTAAAGAGGTGTCTAAAAAATCGTCTCAATGGAATGGTAAAATTATTTATGTGTTGAAATAAAGGGAATAAATAAAATTATTTGTGAGTTAAAATTAAGAGTATGATGGATGGAAATAAATCTCATCCTAGTTATCATCTTATAGTTTGTTTTATTAAATGTGAATAACCAGGGGATTATTTGAGTTAATTGCCTCATATAATGATTAAATCTTAGACCATGTAATGACTTATGTTAAATTAAAATTGTTGAAGTATTTAGTAGGATTCCAAAAATTATATTATAGAATTATTTTTACCAATTATATATTGTTATAAGAATCATGAAACATTTAATGATTCTATTAAATTTTATAAGAGTGCATGTCTTCATTAACTTAAGAGTTATGGATTACATGATGGTTTTATGAGTTTAAGATTTATCATATGTTCAAAGTCTTAAACATCTATTTTTATTTTTTATTTTATTGTAGTATACCAATATTAAGAATATTTTACGAGAAAATTATAGTAAACACGTATTTTAAGGGAGAGGTTATTTGAGGATTAATGACATTAAATTTTATATCTAAAATTTTAGAGGTATTTATAACCATTAATTTTAATGTTATCATTAATGACAATTTAATAATAGTCAGATAATATTATTTGGCTTTGTCAAAAAAATGATGTATTTAGAGGATTAGTAAATAGGTTATAAAATTATTAATTTTATTTCAAGGATGTTCTAATATATGTATTTTCTTGTAATATTATAGGAATTATAATAATATATTATATCAAAAGGAAAAACTGTATATTGGGTGAAAACCCATCACATTTGGAAAAGTTATAGATCTTGAACCCAAAACCAAAGTATGATGAGTTTCTAGTTCCTACCATTGGCCTATGTGATGTTTTGGTAAATATGTCATTGATTTTAGTTAAATAATTTGAAAAAATATTAATGAAGAACTACTCGTGTTACTTTTTATGTTAAGATATTAATATTTTATATTGGATAACTTTTTCACCTCATACTGATTTAGAAAAATAGTTAGAGATTGGTAGAAATTATTTTTACACTTTTATGGATCTTATGATCCACTAGAAGTAAATTTTAGTTCTTTACGAATAAATATTAATTTTTGGATATTCATTTCATGGGTAAAGTGATTGATTTCAAATTTATCAAGCACAACAAAAGGGTAAATTTGTACTTATGAAAAAGTAATGTATTAGGTAACTATATTTTTTTTATTCTTTTACAGTAAAATAATTCCTAGACTTTTGTAAAAATATATTGAAACAAAATTATTTTCCTATTAAATTCACTTATGATGAATTATATGGTCTTTTAAAAAATCATATATTTCTTGTTTTTATTCCCTTAACATTCTATTTATCATTCACTTTCTTATGATTAGTGAACCCTATCGTTCTCTAAAATTATTTATGGGTTTATTCCATGTCCACAACTTCAACTTCCACAAATGTTATACTACATAAAAAACTAGTTATTTTTTATTCCATATAACCTTTTTAATTCCATTTTTTCTTCTTTTAAGAGAATCTTTATTAACCCTGTTATGATGTGGAATTTTTTATAATAGTTATTCCAAATGTTAAACCATCGATTTCCAAGATCAGGCTAAAATTGTGAGAACATATTTTATTTATGGTGAGTAAAATGTAACACCAAAAATTACTAAAATAAGAACATTTAATTTGATATCATATATGAAACATAACACTAAGCTTAAATAACCCATGGAATATATTTCTTTAAATTTATTCTAATTGATAGATTATGAAACATGAAACCCCAAATCAAAATAAACCATAATATACTATATCATTATAAAAAATACATTAAATCAGAGGGTATGAATTATACTAACTATATTACAAAATTATTTTGAACAACTAACTAGAAATAAAATAAGATTCATTTAAAATAACAAAATATTTTATAGAAGGTTTTATTTTTTCTAAAAGACGAATTAGTCATCATTTGAGCACATAATTAAAAATAATTTTTTACCAATTTTAGAAAATTTATTTGATATGATAAAATTAATTTTTTAAATAATAATATAAAAATGAACTTACTTTTAATTTTTTTTATTTTTCTGAAATATTTGTTTTTCTTATGAATAGTGAAAAATAATGAATTTTAATTGAAAACCACCTTTTTGTTTAAATTATTTCAAATGTAAAATTATATATAGAATTGGATTAAAAGTGAAATTTGTTCAAAATATATCTATTTACCTATTTTTTGTTATTTTAATAATTTTCTTATATAATTTTTACGTTATATGTTGTAAACTTTTGAATATTTTCTCTTTGAAAGCTTGTATTCTCACCACTTCTATAAGGTCAATTTTAAAATAATTTTTTCCAATTCCATGAATGGAATTTAAAAAAATTGATTCAATATTTGTAATCAGAATAATTTATATTATATAATAATTTTAACTTAATTTTTTACCAAGTTGAATAATGAAAATAGTCAAAATTAATTTCCACGGTTAACATAAAATGGGATTTACCAAGGATTAAACTAAACAGATTATGGATCAAATGACCTATAATCATCTATAAAACATATTTTTTGGACATATTTATATAGAATAATTCAAAATTGTTGAGAATATTTCAATTTTCACCCTGTTCATTTGAAAAACATGGGTTTAACAATTTCTTTTTGAAAATTACTAGTGTGCCACTTAGCTCACTTATAAAGGGCCACCCATTCTCCTCGCTTATTCAATCGTTCAGAAAATTAGTTCATCCAATACATACCTAAATAAATTCAAAGATTCTATCCCCTAATCCTAGAATCTATATTTTTGGAATTAATCCATCTTAGGATGTATTTTGGTGGAATGTAAACAAGTTTACTCGAAGAATAGGTAACTTTCTTCAACAATCATTTTTATTTTATTTATTCCTAAACCTCAATAAACTCAAATTTAACCATGATGATACTATAACCTAATTATCATAAATATACTAATATGTTTTTATAATAAGTTAATAACCTAAAACCATCTACAATTCTATAAAATTTGTTACGAAATCATTATTCTTGTGTATGGTGGACTATCGCCTTGCGAACTGATGTCATTTGATATTCCATTACTACCTCTCATGGTTGGGTATGATGATGGATATAAATTAAATATATGATATTGATAAAATAATAATATTTATAGAGTCATTATATCTTATATAACTTTTTTACTTTCCATTCAATATGGAATATGATAAAATTGCTTGCCTGTACAGCGGACTACCATTTCACAAAGTGATATGATTCATCTTTCACTAACGTGTTACAGGGAAGTAATAAGGTTAAATTAAAAAATATATGTGATATAAATGAAATAATAATTATATTCATTTCTTATCATTCATTATTAAAAAGTAATATATCATTTTTTATTTTACATTTTCACTCACTTAGATATGATAACATTTCCATGTATGTGTGGGCTCCCGCCTTCATAAAGTGATGTGACTCTATTTTTATCACCAAACAACATGGATTATATATATAATTTTTTTAAAATATATATATATATATTATTATTTATGATATTATTATCATTATTTAAATATAAAATATTACTTACCTCATTTCAAAAATGATCCGTGAAAAAATTGAAATGTTACCCACATGTATGTACGGCCTGTCATCTCTATGATTGTAATGTACATCATTTCTCAAACTAGTCATTAATGATGGGTATTAAAAGTTTAATAGAGATATATATATGATAATTATTTTAGTATTATTATTCTGACGATTTTTTAAATACATAATATGTGAAAGAACTGGAACATTCCTGACAAAACATGCTCGATAAATCAAGGCAATTAACACCAAAAATAGAGAAAATAATAAAATATGATTAAACAACTAGTGATATAACATTATAAAAGGACTGTAAATGATATTATAAATATGAATATGGATATATAATATAATAAAAACATTCATAAAACCATTATACATGATTTTAAATCATTTCCAACCAAAATGAAGTGTAAGGTAAGGGAATTGTTAACTCAAATTCCATTAAATGTGTTATGTTTATAATTTATTGACCATGACATTATGATATTATTTGTGTATCAAAAATTGATTTATTTTTTGGTATTTACACATATTTTATGTGTATTTAAATTTTTTATACATAATCAATTCACTGATTAATCCCGACATCAATTATATGATCTTTATTTGGGACTTCAACTCAATTTCCTATCATTGAGGTATATTATAATGTTATTCACGTAATTTATTTTATTTTCTGTATATAAATTCTATTTTACATGTAATATCTTGATTGTTTAATAGTTCATTGTATTTTAATTTTAAATATGAATTATTTTAATAATGGAAATTTTACTTCAGAATTACTAAGTGGAAAATAATTTCATAACATAATTTCTATTCATTGGATTATATTACTTCCTTATCATATTTGATATTGTAATATTATGTGTAAAAATAAATTTTATTATATTAGATTATATTTATAATTTTTTATATAGATATACAATTTATTGACATAATCGATTCATTTGATTAATTATAAATTTGAGGTTATGATCATTATAAGGGTTTATTTCACAATCTCAATCTAATCAAGATTATTGATTCTTTAATTTCATTTGAAATAAATTATTGGATACTTGCATAATAAGCCTATATAATTTTCTCATCCTCAATTAATTCATAATATTTTCAACTAATAATCACCATTTCTCACTCATTAATTTTTAAAATAATTTACAAAATGTTTTTATAATAATATGAATTAATTACTCTCTTTTGTCAAAAATCATTTTCCTTCCAAAGCAATTTTTTTAGAAAAATATTTTCCATAATGTTTTTAACATTTTCCAAATATTTGTTAAATACATTTTTACCCATTTTTATTTTAAAAAAATTGACTGAAATCTTCTTTTCGTTTTTGAAGAAAATAATTTTTTTCTTTTATAAAAAATGAAAATAATAATTGGTTTAATGTGTATGAAATGTTTTTAATTGTTTGAAATAATGACCACTAAATTTTTTCAATATTGATTTATAATTTTAAATGATTATTTTCAATTAAAATTATTTCCAATTTTTTTTAATGATTTAATTTTTAAAAACTGATTTTCAAAATAAAGATAATATTTTTTAAAATAATATTATTAAATATATTTTTATTATATATCTATTAATCAGTGGAAATAACCCTTTATTATTTCTCCAATGAGTATGTGTTGTATTGATACAATATTTTTATTCCTATCGATTGTTGATGAAAATTGTGACCATGGAAAGTATTTATATTTCCATACTTGATTCATTTTTCAATCATTAAAATTCCCTTGACTTATTTAATTTTCTGTGGACATGAAATTTCCCATAAATATACGTATTATTTATCATAGATATGTTTATTAATTGCAAATTATTTCATTTCTACATAATTTGTTCTACATTAAATGTTATTATTTTGTCTAGGGAAATGTTGATTCATCTATATTCCTTACTCAATAGAGATATTTGATGATACAGAACATTATTCGTGAATTAAATCAATTACTTGATATATGTGTAATGATTTGGGAATGTAGACATGGGAGGGGAATAGTTATAGATACACCCTCAAGGCATCAATATCCTCATGAAGTTATTTAGTAATCTGTCATAATATTTGTTGAGAAAACCAAATGAGTTTATATGCAGTAGTTCTAAACTATCTTGTGAACGTTTGTGATTATAAAGGATCATGATTGTGAGTTCAAGATGTCCAAAAAGTACGTATTTATTTCACTAAGAATACATTTATTATTATACAAGATATTTTTCCAAAGATATTATCTCTGGATTCATTTTATTCTCAATTGTTGATTAAATGGAATGTGTTTTCATTTATTTACCTTTCCATATTGATTTTGCCTCATATAATTATGATAATAATATTGTGGGACAAATAGAATTTGTTTTTATTTATTGACTTTTCCATATTGACTATTATCCAAGAGATTTTGGCAATGATATTATCTATTGATTCACTTCCATCTAATTTTATTGATTACATGGAATGTTTTTTTAGTGATTTTCCTTTACCTATTGATTATGCTTATTGATTCAGTATTTCTTTTGTTGTACATAAAAATTACTATGATTTTGCGCTCACCCTTATTTTTTCCCTTTCCCTATAACTCCTTGAATTCCAATATGATTATAGTGTAAATATATCCTACATATAATAATATAATTCATGAAAAAAATTCGTAGTAATTTTTGATTTTAAATGTAATGCAATACTGAAATATGTATCTACTTTACCAATACTAATAAACTATTTATTCCTTAAGTATGTGTTTAATTATATGTTATGCTAATGTAATAATGTAGAAACTGTATCTAGGTTAATGGGTTTGGGTTCCCTATATTAAGGTTTTGTTTCTTATTATGACGGTTTACGTTTTTTGGCGATTATATTATCACATTATAACCTTTTTTGTCTTGGTTAATGTATCAATATAGGTGGAATATCTTAATATAATTATTTGGAATGTGTGATCTATTAAGAGTTGATTTAATAACTCCATGAATGAAAAATTTATATTAAATACTCCTCATTTGGATGAAAATAAGATATTTTAGTGGAAACTAATTAAACGATGAATTTATAAATGTCATGTAAGAGTATTTATTTATGTTCACAATCTAAATTATAAATAAATTCCTCAACTATATGAAAAAAAATGAAATAAAAATGTTATACTATTACCTTAATTTTTGATGAATCGATGGTCTTTTCCACAAAAATTTAAATTATATTCATTAACATTATACTCATAATTCAATTTATTATGATCAAGGATCATTATTAATCTTCATTAATATTTGTACATTATGTTTTTCTTCCATGTCCATATTTTCGCATCTCGTTAATGTTTTAATATCCGAAAACCTATTTTTGTGTTATTCTAGATTTCCTTCATATTTTCTTTTCCATCATTTAATGTGAACATTTTATTAATCAATTTTATGATGTGGGATTCAAACAAAGGTATTATTAGATGTCAAAAACCTTGATTATAGAGATAAATTTCAAATTGTGAGGATGTAATTCATTAAATGGGGGGAATATGGCACCCTAAATTTTTTAAAAATTAATCTATGTTCAATATTTTATATAATATGAAACACAAAACCATAAAGAACCATGAAATATTATTTTTCAAATATTGGTGTTTCAACCTAGTCATTTGATGTCCCAACCCAAGTACCCCTCACCGATTACCCAATATGATTTTTCTCATTACCTCAGGCATACCTCCCAAAACGTTCGAGGCTGCCAACTAGTATAAAAGGTATAATATATCATGTGGGGACACTATAACATCTTTATAAAAGTATTTCAATAGTGGATAAATAATAAAAATATCCAACTAATGATAAAAAATAACCAGAAGGATACAGTAAATAATCGGGACTAGCTTCACATGATAATCACCAAACATGGATAACTAGACATAATAAAGATAGTAAATATGTCATTCCATATAAGTGTCAAGTGTCAAATGGAAACTAAAAAGTAAATACATACTACTAAATATCCAAGAGGGGACCCACATCATGTTTGGTTCCTTAATTCATTCTCTATCCCGACTCATCCATCTACCATAGGGATTTTTCCCTTCTCATGTCATGTAAACGTGAAGTATATTTTAGTTCTGATCAACAATCCCAAGTAATTTGTGAGTAAAACATATTATTACACAAACCACATTTTCTAAAATAATATACATTATATAACAGTGTATGAATTTCTATGATTTATAATGTAAAATTGATAACGTAAATAGTTTAAATTATCAGTTATTGTTTAAATAATTGTATAACCACCTTTGGTTCATGGTGGAATTGAAATACAAAATACCTAGTTAGTCCCATGTGATAGTATGAACCATCCCCATGGGATATCAAAAATCACAATCACATGGTTTATCATTTATCATTTCATTTAAATCTTATATTCATATAATGGGGGCCATGAGTGGTAGTCTAGAACACCATAGATATTTGGAGAAAAATTTCATATCCAACAACTCAATAATATATATATATATATTGGGGGCATAGAGTAGAATTCTAGTACCCAATGGGTATTGGGAGTGGAAGTACCTCTCCCAGAACTCATTTCAATCAAAATGGCACACCCCATGGATGGATAGAAGTTTCACATTTTAAATAAAAAACATGACCACAATTAACAATTTTTTAATCTAACACATTTAACTATTTTTCACTTCAATTATATCGACAAACACATTAGGTGGTGAGAAGTTTAACAATTTAAATCCCAATCAATTTCATTAACCTATTTACCCATTAAATACATAATCACAATATTTACTAATTTCATAATCACAAAATTCTATCAATTCCATAATCCATTAATATGCAAATAACATAATTCCAATTCAACAAATTTCAATTTCCTGCAAATCAAACCAATTAATTTCACATGGAATTCAATCTAATCCATTTAATTTCTAGATATAATTTCCCAATCATATGAATTTCAATTTCACAACTACATGCATGCAATTAAATTTAAGACTATGGGAAATTGATATTTAGACCACCTACTAAACGGTTGTTGATAGACAATCTCCAAGAAACAACACTCAATTGATATATAATTTCTAAACACACAATGACTAAAAATATTAGGAAAAACCTAGGATTAAGATTAACCACCATACCGACCATGATAAAAGACTCAATCAATTCATTGGAGGAATAATGAATGGAAGGAAAACATAGGTAAATGGTTTATTGGGTATCTAGAATCAATACTCAATGATAGGATTTGAATAAATCACTCCAAAATCTGGTAAGAGTTTTCCTATGGTCGAGAGGAGGATGTATGAATAAAATAAATAAATAAATGAACTACCAGACACATTTAAATTTTCAACTCAGGGAATTACATGAAATGAAATTCAATTGCACCGTATAATTATCTTAAATTGTTTACATTGAAAAAACACATTTCTTTGGGTGATTTTATCTCGATTAAATATGAAAAGGTGTTTAATATAATTAAATGGAATATAAATTTTATGTTGACTTTTTTTCAATGCCAAAAATTAAACTCAATAGATCCAACCACCTCTAATGCCTTACAAACCAAAACAAACCCTCACCCATAATAGAATAAAGAGAAAACATAAAAGGTATAAACCTACAAAATGGGATCTTACAATATCCCCACCATTAAAAAACTCATCCTCAAGTAGTACTCTTATGCATCACTGTGATCTTGAGGTAAAAATATCAAGACACTGACCTCTAATATCTTCTTTTCTTTCCTATGATTCATCCTGGACACGATCGTGTTTTCACAAAACTCAAACTATCATAAATTCTTTCCATGAAACCCTTTATCACTATGATCCATAACATGAATCAGATGATGTCAAAGGAGGCATTAGTCTAATGATAAACATCATCAATATTGATCACATGAGAAGATTTGGGCTAATATTATTGAATATATGACACATGAAAAAACATAATTCATATTAATATACCATTATATAATAGCCAACTGAAATGCCACCAACCCAATTATTTCCACCACCTCAAAAGGATAAATAAACCAGGGTTCCAACATTCCAGGCCTCAAAATCCTTTGGTGACCCAATCAAGGAGATGCCTAAAGGAAAAACACGATCAAAAATCGTAAACTTAGGGGTTCAATGACATCTATCGAAATAATAATTATTCTTACTCTGAGTCATATCCATACATTTCATAATCAATTGTACCTACTCTGACATATCCTGTAAAAGACTCAGTCCAGACTGTTTTGACTCACCTACCTCCATCAAGCATTGAGGTGATCTACATGGACTATCTTTAAGTGCCTCATATAGTTCCATATGAATTGTCTCTTGAAAAATATTATTATATATGAAATCAATTATCTATAATTACTTCTCCAAAGACCCACCAAATTCAAGAACACATGCTCATAGTATATCCTCAAGTACATGAATAGTATGTTCCAACATCCCATCTATTTTTGGCTGAAAATTTGTATTCAGAAATACCTACATACCCACAGATTTTAGTAACCCCTTCTAGAAGTAGGAGGTAAAACATGAGTCATAGTATGAAACTGTACTCAATGGAACCATGGGTAGATGGACTATTTCCTAAATGTACAATTCCCCCAACTAATCCACTCAGAAAGTCTTATATATGGGCAAGAAATGAACTAACTTCTTCAATCGATCCACAGCCACCAAATAGCATAATTCTCTTAAGCTTCCCTCATGAGACCCATCATGATGTATATGGTACATAATCCCATTTACATTATATAATGGTAAATGAATGTAGTGAACCACCATGTCATCGAGGCTCACCGTTCACCTGTTGATAGTTGTAGCATCTGGTCACAATCCCTGTAAACTTATTTTCTTGTCCAGCCACCAATAATGATGATGTAGGTGAAGGTGCACTTCGGTCAAACCAAGATGTATCTCCTAATTTGAGTCAGGAAATTCATGCCTCCGCTCCTCATGCATACACATAGACACGATAAGGTGACCCAGTCATTAATTATCTCAACTTCATCTATAGTCCACTAGTATAGTGTCTCTCCACCATCATGTATTCCCCTTACGGACAAAAAATCTAGATATTCATACATCCCCTCCTTGATCTAAATAAAAAGTGTGTATTCCACTAATATATATATGATTTTAATCTACTTCTGGCCATCCTAAACTACAACATAGATCTCAGCCAGAATAGTCATCATCTTCTACTCAAAACTGGACTCTTTAACTACTTGAGTCTGAGATTTCCTACTCAAATCATCAGTATCATTATTTCCCTTCCTAGGTGTATATTCTAGATCAACATAAAAATACTAAATATATTAAACCCGTCTCCACTACTATAGATTCAAATATCATTGTGAAAATATATACTTTAAGGCCTTGTGATCCGTATTCACATTAAACTTTTCTCCCAACATATAATATTTCCAACACAATAAGGCATAAACCACTTCACCTAACTCGAGGCCATGAATAGTGTAATTCCATTAATTTTTCCTCAAATACCATGATGTATATTCCAAAAATTGATCTCTTTACATCAACACTAATCTAAGACTAACCATGGATGCATTAAAAAAATTATACTACTCCCCTGGGTCACATAGTATCAAGATCATTACAATAGTCAACCGATTCATCAACACTTGGAAAGCATTCCCACATGCTCCATATCAAAAAACATTACCCCCTTCATGGTAAAACGTTTAGTTCTTCCAAGTGGGGAAAGCCCTTGATGATCCTTCGATGATAACTTATCAACCCTAAAAAGATCTAGATTTCAAAAAAATTCTTAGGATTGTCCCATAAAACCACTGTATGCAGCTTATCTAGGTCCATTGCATACCTTCCTCTCATGAGATGTGAACCAAGAAATATACCTTATAAATCTAGAATTTTATTTTATTTAGTTGGGAATATATCTAATGCTCTTTTAGTATACTCAGAATGATGTCGATATGTTGGCCATGGCCATCATGATTCTTATAGGACACCATGATTCCACCCATAAAAACAACCAAAAACTGATCTATGTATAGGTGTGATATTATTTTCATCAAGGGAATAAGTATTTTTGGAGCATTCGCCAGCATGAACGACATCACGATGAACTCATATAGGTCATTCCTTTTATTGAAGGTAGTCTTCAATATATCAAAAGGTTGAACCCATAACTGATGATACCCAGATCTTAATCCAATATTGTAGAAATCAAAATTCCCTTCTCAACTAGTTAAATTCATCCTCAATACATGGAATAAGATATTAGTTCTTCATTATCATATGGTAATATTTTTGGTAATCAACACATAAGTGCAACATCAAATCCGCATTATTTTCAAATAAAATAGCGAACCCCATGGTGACATACTGGAATATAGAAATCGCTTCTCTATAAGATCTTCCAAATGATTCTTATGCTCTTGTATATGTATTGATTCCACTCTGTAAGTTGGAATGGAAACTGGCTCAACCACTTGAATGATCTCAAATTAAAATTCCACATATCTATCAGGTAAAAAACCTAAGAAGTCTCCAGGAAACACATCCTAAAACATGTCCACTATTGGTGGGAATATATCATTCTTCACACCCCCACTATCCGAAGAAAGAATTGTAACCTAGGTAGTGATCTCCCTCAATTGCTGATGAACTTGACCTATACGAACTAACTAGATATCTAACTCTCAGTAATGTGTATTACCATAACCCTCAAGAGAGGTAAAGGTAACTCTCATGCTGTAAAAATTTATATGGGCGTGGTATGATACTAAATAGTCCATACCAAAAATAAATTCAATTCTTGACTTGTCATGTATGTAGAGATCCCATAGAAAAACATACTCCCCAACCTAAATAGAACACTATTTTCAAAAACAAATGTATCTCAACCATACTCTCAAAGATGTATCAACCATCATAAATCCACTCACAAACATCAATATTTGACTCAAAATGTTCATAAGTTGTTAGGATATAAAATAATTAGTGGAACCAGTATAAAATAAGGCACTAAAAAGTATAGAATGCAAAATAATTGTACCTTTGATGGTTGATGGTTCAACATTTCCTTATAAAATTATAGTATAAACTATATTAAATTGTCCTTCCCCTCTTCCCTATGATGCGGTCTTAATCCCTTGATCTGAAACACACTTTTTATATGAGAACTCTTTCCCCAAAGTATTGTGTCCACTTTCTCGACCACCATTTCCAGTAGAGCTCCAACCTCTACACTAATACAGGGTAGAAAATCCCTTTTTGGCACTGTGATTCTGAAAAATGGCCTCTATCCATACACATTGGTCAAGAGTTTCTCCATTACATAGTCGTATGACCCATCCCTTTACAATATAATCACCCTATGGGTTTTCAATCACACTGGATATGGATATGTACCAACCTAAAACACTGGGGGTAGTATACATGATTTTTACACTAAGTAATTGATCTATCTTCCTATCCACTCTTCCTGTTATCGCCCTAGTTGAAGATTTTAGAGCAGTACATTTTGACTCTTAGAATGTGTACCTCTTTTTCATCTAGTAGAAAACACATGTCCCCCTTTGGAAGACTCTTTGATATTCCCCTTGATTATTAGATCTTGATTTACCACCTTATAGAACATCTACAGCCTGAAGATGTTAACCTATGATATAATATCACATTTAAACTCATCCTGAAACCACCTTGCCACAGTAGCCTCATCCCCCACCAACCTTAGAAAAATCACTATAAATCTGTAAAGTGTCTTGAATATTCCACTATGAACGTGCTCCCCTAGGATAACCTTTGGATCTTAGATGACCTCTCATTCCATAGAATCTTAGGGTAAAAGTGCTCCAATAAATTCAATTAAACTCCTTCCACTCCATATTCTCCATCAATAAATCCCATGTATGGATTTTCAGCCAATGATTCAGTTGAAAATTTAACATATAAGAATCCAGTTTAACCCTCTTATCCATAGGATTCTTTCAGTTGCCTCAGGTAAACCCTCTCTGATGAAAGTCAGAGGGTGATGTAACTGTGACTCTCGTATCAAGTTAAACATAATATTTACAACCCGCCTAGAGTCTCCTTCCATAAAATACATAATGCGAGAAAATTTATGATATAACTACTCTCCAACTTCCTCACACAGGACTATCAAAACCTCAGGTTCCACCACTGGAGGAACATTTCCATCCCAATCCTCCTTCCATCTTATATACAATCATCATCATGGAGGGATATCTATAAAATTCCAAAAACACATATTAGGACACATAACACAACATTAAAAAATTTACATAAGAGGGGTTCACATAAATCCATAACCAGTCACCCTTATACAATACTGTAGGGTCAAAAATGAGGCAGTTTCACTACCCACAACCATCCCTCATCTAGTTCATGGTTAAGAGAAAGGGTAAAACATTTTCATAGATCTATTTTCACATAATACACCCATTTATATAATTAATTCACCACTTTTAGTATAATTTTAAATTTTCAATATCATATTAGGCACCATATCCAAATAAATTAAATAAGTAAAGAAAAGAATTCCAATTTCAAAAACATTCTCAAACCTTATTTTTTTTGTGTTCCAGAAATGATTGAAATCAAAATAATCCCTAAGTTCCTAGAATGATTCATAGATACTCAACTATCGTTCGTTTCTGATAAATGAATCAATGTCCTAAAATCTAAAAAAGTAATAAAATCACACAACAAATTTTTCACTAAAGGTGAAATAACATTAAACTATAAAAACACACATTAATAAAAACAATACCACCCTAGGAAATTGGCTTTTACCCAGGCACATGGGTTAGATACTCATATGCATGATCTCTTGAACAAGGCCTGACTCATCTTAATCAATTGTATAACTTTCCAACATAGTAACACAAAATAAAATAAAATAAAACAAGCCTTTGGTACCACTTTGTGATGTCCCAACCCCAGTACCACTCACTGTTTCCCCAAGATAATTGGTCACATGACCTTAGAAATGCCTTTTTATATGGGAGTGGGTACCGACTAGATGTGAGGGTCTAATATATCACATGGGGAGACTACAACCTATTAATCAAATCATCATAACAATTGAAAAATAATAACAGTAACCAAGTGATGATAAACAAAAAACATAATGATACCATAACCAATAGAGACCCACATCACATGATAATCCCAAAACATGGATAAATGGTTGTAACTAAAACTGTATATATTTATTGTTATATAAGTTTCATGTTTCAAATGAAAACCAAAAAAGAAAATACACAATAACAACACCCCAAGTGGGTCCAGATATCTTGTTCAATCCCATTATCCATGCTCTATCCCAACTCTTCCATCTAAAAAAGGGCTCATACCCTTGTCATGTCCGAAAAACATGAAGTCTATTTGGGTACCAATTAGGAATCTTAAGTAGGGTGTGAGTACAACTCAGTAGGCCAAAAACTACATTGACCTAAGAAATATCCAAGCTATAATTGGGTATGAAGTTATGTAAATAATAAAGTACATGTGATAAAGTATATAGTTTATATAATTAGTTATTCTTTAAATAACCACATAAACACCCTAGGTTCACGATGACACCCAAATCAACAAATACCATATTTGAACTATGTAGAAGTATGATCCATCTGAAATAGATATCACATATAATAATCTCATGTTTTTTAAATTATCATTTCATTTAAATTTCATATTCAAATAATGGGGACATAGAGTGATAGTCTGGTGCCCCGTGGGTATTTAGAAGAGCAGTCACTATCACATAACTGATTTATCACAAACACACACACAAATAGATATATAAATATATATATTTGGGTCATAAAAAAGTATTCCAAAACCCCATGGGTATTTAGAGTGGATGTACCTATACCATAACTAATTTCAATCAAAATGGAACACCCCGTGGGTGGCTGGCAGTTTCACAATTTCATTAACAACCATGACCACAATTCACAATTATTAAATTAAACACATTTCATTTTTCATCACTTAAATTATATGGACACACCCCTTTGGTGGATGGATGTTTCACAATTCAAATCCTGATCAAATGCATTAACCCATTTATCCTTCAATTCCATAATGTTGATATTCACCACTTCCATAATCACATTATCCCATTAGTTCCAAAATACATTAATATACCATATTCATAATTCCAATTTGACCAATTTCAATTTCCTTAGGATCAAAAAAATTCATTGTCATGTGGAAATTCAGTTTAATCAATTAAATTTTTGAAATTAATTTCCCAATCATTGTAATATCAATTTTGATACTACATAAATGCAACTAAATTCATGAAAATGGGAAATTAAATTTTAGACCACTATTTATGTCCATTTTTTAAACCAAAACCCTTAATTGACATAGAATGGTCAAACACTCAATAGAAAAGAAGATCCGGAAGATAACCTAGGATTAAGATCAACGTAAATTACCTACCAGGGTAAAAGAAACAACCTCTTCATTAGAGGAATTATAAATAGAAAGAAATCGAAGGTGAAGGTATTACCAGGTATCTATAACCAATTTTCAATGACCAAAGAAGAATAAATCACTCCAAAATCCTCTAATATTCACCCTGGGGATGAGAGGAGAAAGGATAAAGTAAAGAAATAAACCAAAAATTAACTGCATGTCACCTTTTAATTTTCTTATTAGGAAATTACATGTCGTTTAATTCAATTACATGTCATTTAATTTTCATTAATGGTTTACACCAAAAAACACGTCACCTCAGGCGATTTTAACCTGATTAAATGTTATACAACATGTAATGGTATTAAAGCACATACAAATTTCCTAAAGAATGCTTTTAAGACCAAAATATTATACTCAAAAGATATTACAACTACAAAAGACTTCCAAACCAAAATAAACCCTCACCCACCCTAGAATAAAGAGAATACTCAATGGGAAAAATACCTGCGATAGAATAGTATCTTACAAGAAGTTAAATTGGAGAGAATAAATGGGAATGACTTATGATTAAAATATATAAATTTCATACTCCATATAAATGTATTTATAACTACATATTAAGTAATCACTCATTATTTAGGAAAGTCATTTTATTTTTAAAAAATAATTTTTTTTCAAGAATGGTTTTTATTTCATTTTTTAGTGAATATTATAATAAACTTTTCAAAATTTTAGAAAGTATAATTGATAAAAATAATATAATTTTTTAAGTCAAGATATCAAATTTAACTTATGGGGAAATTTTAATATTATTCTAAAAATCGTGATTTGTTTAATTAAGAGTGAGAAATACTGCTTTTTATAGAAAACTATATTTTATTTTGATTTATTTACAAATAAAAATTACATTCTGGATTAGTTATAAAAATTAATTATTTATTATTTATTATATATAATGCATTTTTATTATTGGGAATTACTTTAATATTTAAATTTAGTATAAAAAAATTTGTATACTTAAAAATTCATTTTTAGAGAAACAAATTTTCATTGTGTTTTTCATTTTAATAATAAATTAATTTCTTCCACATCTTTGAAAAAATGTTGAAAATGGAATAAAAATTTATAATATTTAGTTCTAGATTTGGTGAATAGGTACCTTTTTTCTTTATTATTTGTAACCATAATAAATTATAGTCGCCATTTTATGGGGAAATCTGGTAACTAAAGTTATAAATAATATGATAAGGACTAAAAATTACACAAACACATTGCTTTATCCTATTGGATGAGTTTATTTGTACCATTTCCATCCATATTTCTTAAATATTCCTACTTTTTTCCATAATTATTTGATTTTGACATTTATATTATCTTTTGTAAATAAAAGTTGAAAATTTTATTCTCATTGTTTTATTATCTCTAAATTTTAGACATTGGGATAAATAGATAATATGTTTGGTTAAAATGGTCATTTTATAAGTAAATTGTTTTTTTATCATGGTAGTTTATTTATAATTTTTATAGATTTAATAATCACATTAAATTATTATGTAACACCAACACAATATATATTAAATTAAAATAAAAATAAATAGATGATTATAAAATGTTAAAAGTAATATAAATGGAATGAATTACTGTATCCCATGAATTTTTTTTTTCAAATAAAATAATGTATATGTATTAATTTAATACATTTTAATTAAATTTTCATCATGATTTTTTCAACATAAAATTAAATTAATAGTTCTAAAAATAACATTAATATTACTTTATAATCAATAATATTTTATTAAATGATTGAAAATTCATAAAACATCTATCTTCGGCAGCGTGATTTTTTTATTTTTTTTAAAACATTTACTATGGTCCATATACATATCACTTTTCCTTTTATAGTGACAATATAGACCTATAAATAGTAAAAACATTGTTATTGTAGTAATTTTCAAAAAGTTTAAATGCATTTTAAACCGAAGAGATAAGATTAAAAACCTAATCATAATTTATATAAATTTTATTTGATGATATAATATAGAATCAACCACATCTAATATGAATATTATACTAGTTTTTATCCTTTTTCTCAAAAAATTAATTTATATTAATTTTATATGTTAAGAAATTCAAAGATTTCCGCTTCCCTCACTTATAAAAGGGAACCTCTTATCCTCTTTTATTTACACTTCAAAATCCTTTTAGTTTAAATAATACCAACCCAAATCCTTCCCTAACATCCCCATGCACATTATAGAGGTACTTTTTGAAGCATAATACCAACCTTATATGGGTTAAGATGTAAAGAATAAGATATTGTTTGATGAAGAGGTTGATCTTTTAATTGAATGGTTTAGTTATATTAATTATTCCACCTCCTTAAAATATTATTAAATAAAACTGATATAATAAAATTAGTATCTACCATATATTTATATATTATTATTATTAAAATTTAATAACATATATCCATATCATCTTCCAAAAAATGGAAAACAAATCTGGCATCCATGTCTATGGTAGACTACAACCTCACGAACCAATGGAATTTGTTTTCCATCGCCATGTCACAGAGTTGTTTATAATTATGGATCAATAGTAAATATATTATAATAATTTCATATTTATAATTAAGTAATATAAATATATTATATATTTCCCTATCTTTTTATTCATTGAAAAATAGATAATGTCATTTTTACGTATGTGAGGACTACCACCTTTAAAAAGTGGTGTTATTTTTTTAATCACTTTAGAACATGTATGGTATATATAGGTTTCTTCAAATAAATAATATTATATTTTTTATATAATTATAATATAATAATCAACTTAATTCCATCAAGAATGTCAAAAATAGAAATGTTACTAATGTATACGTAGGGACCATTATCTCTATAATTGTAACGTGGTTCATTTTTAAAAACCATCATTCATTGTTGTTATTAAATTATAATTATTATGAGAAAATTGTAATTATATAATTATTATTGTATGGATATCATTCCATAATTATCTTTTTTACCATAGTTAACTTACCAAAGTGATTTTGGACATATTAGTTGAATATCATCAAAACATCCAACATTAACCTAAATGATTATATAATTGATTATAACATGATAATAAATAAAACGAATTGAATAGTAAACATGTAAAATGTTTTTAAGAAATTATATAATTAACATGTATGTTTTATTCCAGAATATAACGAATGTATGTGATGAGTCTAACTCAAGGTATGGGACATTCTTTTAAAGATCATCTTCTAAAGTGTCCCTTAAAACTCTTTTTCTTCCATTTATTATTCTTCTTACTTTCTAAAGAAAATTATTATATATCATTAAATGGATTATAAAGGTCATTTTTACTATATTTTAATTTCTTTACAATTTTTTTAAAAATATAATATTTATATTCTTTTACGTAAGGTAAACTTGACATTAACAACCTTGCTTTAATTATTTTAAAGATTTATTTTGTAAATTATTTTTATTTTGTGTCTCTATTAATAAAAATTATTTTATGTATTTATTTATATAAATATAAAATATTTATAAATTATATTTTATTTCTTAATTTCAATGGTTGTCTAACGTAATATTTTTATATATTTTATACAGAATTTTTTGACATTATTTACAAATTAGAAAATTAAGGTTAAGATTTAAAATATACGTAATTAACCATTTCCCCACTATAATAACTGATATTTTATTATTTTATTCCTTGATATTATTCCATGTTTTATTCAGTTAAAATACATCCCTTAATTTGATGGGGTAATATATTCATTACGTTCATTTCTCAAATTCATTCCTTATGAATGCTCCTTTTATTATAATATGAGGTAATATTATGAAACCTATTTCATTCCATGGGTATTTCTTATGTTTATCCATAATTATTTATTTCATTTTATGGCATAATTAATCTTATACATGTTATTATGGGTGTGACTATATATTGATCCAGTGCATTGGGTAATGTTTTTCTCTTTTAAGATGTTAGGTTTATTATTTTGGAGTAAAGCTAATCCATGACGGAACTCTATCCATCGTGTGATATTGTCATATGAGATAGCTTTAAATAATACCTATGTAAGGTTTTTTATTTTTTCCAAATTCATATGTTTCCTTATTCTTAGGTTACCATGTTCTTTACGTTATTCTCACATATTAATATTCATGAGCCTTCTCTTTTATTGATAAATTTTTATTCCTCAGACTCACATGTTCTGCTTCTTTATCATTTTTGTTCCCTTACTAATATTTCATTTCTTATAAAAATTCTAATATGTCCTTCAAGGGTTTTTGAGGATGTATAGGGACAAGGATTAGTTCAATATAAAATTTTGATAATGTTTCCGGAATATAAACATTCTTACATCCTAAATGTTTTTTTCTAGGAAAATGGATACTATGTTAAATTCTATATGTTATGATGTAATATTTACTTATCAAAGGGTGATATCCAAATTCTCTAAAGCACATAGCTATAATGTTCTATGAAATATATCAAAGTGAATTTTCATCTATATATTCAACTCATGAATTGATTTAGGTAAGGTTCTCATAGTTGGTATCATAGAAATAGTTTAGATAACATTAAATATTATGATGTCTTCATGTGATATTAACTTAAGAGTTTTTATACCACAATGGGCTTATAAGTTTATATTTTCTCATAAGTTCAGAAGAATAGGAAACCAATTTTATGTTATAAGTAATGGTATTTTTAATTCATTAATGATATTTTGGGATGTGTTTTATTAGTTTGAGGTATATAAAAACGTTAGTTTTTGATGTGATGGGTTATTTCAGAAGAATATTGTTAAAATTTTATTGATGTAGGCTGAATGGTATGGGATAACCTTTAAAGATAAATTTTTATTTAATATTCAAGTAATTGAGGATATTTTTTATGATGTTTATCATATTTTTTAATCATGAGTTTTATCTCAATGATAATCGAGAGATTAAAACATGATTTTATGAATAAGTGATTAATGTTATTTCAGAAGAAGTTTTATATTTTGGAAAGATTATATGATTAAGGTAAATAGACTATTATAATAAATTTTGAATTTTATTTTGGATGAAAATATGATTTTAATGGTTGTTTAGGGGGATCTAGGTTATTTATTGAAATTATTAGCATGTTTTGAAGATTATATGATAATGAATCAATATTTTTTAGTATATTAACTTATGAGTGAATAATATTGATTCGATATAAATGTTAAATTAATCTCATAAAATTATTTGTTTAAATTATTATGATTATAGGGTTTCAAAATTAGTTGGAAACTTTTTCAATAATTTTGAGGTTAGTAATTTAAAAAATTAACTAAGTTTAAGTATTAGTGTTATTTTTGAGGCATTGGAGATTAATTTTAAATTTATTCTCGTGAAGTATTATTTTTTGGGGAATTATCTTACCTTATGATAAAAATTTGGGTTTTGGTTAATGTATAAAGATATGATGAATAGCTTGTTATCCTTTTTGGATTTTTTGATTTATTAAATGTTTATTTTTGTTCTTCATGCATGAATAAAACATCTTGAATACTCATCGTTTGGAGAGAAAAATGATATTGTGGTGGAAATTCATTAATGGATGAAATACTACTTATCAAATAATTATATTTATTTCTATTCTATCTCTATATGGTAAAATAATTCATCAACTCTGGGAAAAGGATCACAAAAAATAGTTATCTTATTACCTTAATTACTAAATAATCGATTGTCTTTTTTACACCACATTGATTAAGGGTCATTAATTTTTTCATGATCATTCACATTATTATGATAAATTATATTTATTAATATCTATAATTATTTAGAAATTTTTTTACTACTCTGTGTCAGTATTTTAACTTCCCACTAATTTTGTCATATTTGGTAACCTAGTTATGTGTTATTTTAGATGAACTTCGTCTGCCCTTTTCCCTATTTTCAAGAGAATTTTTCTTTAACTATTTTTATGATATTGGATTTTAACAAAGGTATGTTTTTATTTAAAATGATTGATTATCGATATCTAAATCAAACTTCAAGGATTATATTTATTAAATTTTTGAATAATGTTACACACATATATTTTTATAAATAAAACTATGTTTGATAGCCTAAGTGACACACAACACCTAGCCAAAATGAATAATTAAATATTACTATTTAAATTTGATCGTTATAACATGGACATTAAATTGTAGTGTATTAATAGGATTTAAAAATTTATTAAATATATATTGGTCCTACACAATATAAATTTCTTTATAACGTGTTAGTAAATAATAACTCAATTTTTGTAATAAAATTTGATTCTCTAAAAATATGTTTTCTTCACAAAATGATTTTTTTTTCTTTTGTGGGAAAATATTACAATTATTTTCTTTAAAATTTAATAAATTTTTTAATAAAAATGATATAATTTTATAAATTCAAAATATAAAAAATTTCCTATCGCAAAATTTTGATATTTTTTTAAAAAAATAATTTTTAATGAATAGTGAAAAATACTAATTTTTAAAAAAAAAGTATTTCCATTTAAAGTATTTATAAAGAAAATTCCTTTTTTCTACAGTCATAAAATTTAATTAATTAATCTTAATTAAATATAATCAAATTACTATCTTGATAATTAATTTTATACTTCAAATTGGTATAAGAACATATTATAATTAAAGGCATTTTTCAGAAAAACAAATTTTTCTCATGGTGTTTTGGTTTTATTATTATATTAATTTTATACAATTTTAAAAATTGAAAATTTAAATATAGATTCAATATTTGGATTTAAGAAGTCGAAATTTGGTAGTGTGACTATTTCATTTTTTTATCATTATTAATACTAACCATAGTGAATAGTTTCACTATAGTAAGGGTAAATCAGGTAACTCAGATTAAAAATAATATGATAAGGACTAAAAAATGACCCTCTAAATTCCTTTGTCATATTTGATGTGTGGAATTATACAATTTCAATAAATGTTTTAAAAATATTTATATACGTTTTCATATTTCATTGATTTTGATATTTATATTATTGTATGTAGAGAAAAGTCTAAAATTTCATTTTGTTTGTTTTATTGTATCTAAATTTTTCACATAGGGATAAACATTGGATAAGTTTGATTATAAATGTTAATTTGAGATATAAATTATTTTAATATCATGTTAATTTATTTCTAATTTTGAATTATTAAATAATTTCCTTAAATGATTATACAACACCGAGAGAGTATTTATTCAATTAATTGAAAAGATAAAATTATTTTAAAAATCATAAAATTAATATATTTTGAAAGAATAATTGTTTATTGAAACAAATTTTCATAAAAATATTATTATATAGGTTTTAATGGATTATATTCTAATTCTATTTTTTCATGATGTTTTAAAATTCAATTTAAATGAATAGTTCAAAAACCGGCATTAATGTTATTTTATAACAAATAATATTTTGTTAAATGATTTAAAATTAATTAAAATAATATCGTAAAAAAAATATTTATATGTGTTTAAAAATATCAAATATGGTACCTTTATATATTAATTATCTTTTAATAGTAATTGTATTGACCCCTAAAGAATAAAAACATCGCCATCATGAAAATTGTCGAAAAAAGGTCAACAAGGGTTAAAACCAATAGATACAGGAAAAAACCTAATATGAATGTGTCAAAAATTTATATTATGATATTATTTAGAGCCATAATCTTCCTTATCAATGTGGATCATTTTTCCCTTTATAAATTAAATTATATTAATTTAATATGTTACATAATTTCAAGAGTTCACCTCCCCTCACTTGTAAAAGGGACTACCTCTCCTCTCATCATCACACATAAAAATACTTTTATTTCATAAAATGCTTACCTAAAACCATTAAAAAACTCCATCAAAATATTCTAAAGTTCTTTTTTTCATAATTAAAACCTTATATAGCTTAATGTGTACGTAAAAAGAGATTTTCTAAAGAAGAGGTATAACATTCAACTGAATGTTTTAGTTCTACTAATTCTTCCACCTACATCAAATATTATTCAACATTAATGATAAAATAAAACAATTATTTCACACATATTGAGATTTTAATAAGTGAATCTAATAACCTATATCCATATCCTATTCTTTAAATTGTGAAATGAAACTATCATTCGTGTGTACGGTGGACTACCTCTTCACAAGCCAATGTAATTCATTTTCTATCACTACCTATCAAAATTATTTATAGTGATGAATTTAAAGTAAATATATTATATTAAGAAAATATTTATAATTTTGAAAATTAATATATCATATATTTTCCTACCATTCATTTAGTAGAAAATGGTAACATCATTCATGCATATGTGTGGACTACCACGTCCACAATGCGATGTGGATTGTTTTTAATCACCACCTCACATGCATGGTATATATAATTTTATTCAATGAAATAATATCATATTTACTATGTAATTATATTTATACAAATATAATAGAATACTTACCTTCATTCCATGAAGATCATTGTAAAATGGTAATGTTACCCATGCGTACTTGGAGCCTACTGTCTCCATGATTCTAATATAGTTAATTTTTTAAAACCATATTTCATGGATGGATTTAAAAATATAATTGATGTATAAAAATTATGACTATGAAATTATTATTATTATAGATATGATGGAATAATTATATTTTTGGCCATAGTAAACTTATAAATTTTATTTTGGACATCTGAGTTGAATATCATCCAAACATCTAACATGAACCTAAATGATTAAGTAATTGAATTTAACATGTTAAAAAATAAAATAAAAGGAATAATAAACATGAAAATAGTTATTATAAAATTAAATAATTAAGATTATTTTATTATTATAGATGATGAAGAACATACATGATGAGTAGGAATCACTGGAAGAGACTTTCCTTTAAAACCTTATATAAAGTTTCCCTTCCAAATCTTCTTATTGCATGTCTATATGGTTATAAATATTTTAACAAAATTATTATTTATGATTAAATGGATACTAAATATAATTTTTGAACATATTTTACTTTATTTACAATTTTCTAAAAAATTATTCTTATTATGGTTTTACTTTAGTTACACTTTACTTTTAAAACCCCATTTTAAATGTTTTAAAGATTTATTTTCTAAATATTTCCATTTCTTGTTAATATTACATTAAATTATTTTATGGCTGTTTTTATATAAATTTAAAAGATTTATAAATTAAGATTTATGTCTCTATTTCATTTGTTTTTAAAATGAATTTTTTTCTGTATTTTATAGGTAATGTTATCACATTCTTTACAAAATACAAAAAAAGGTTATATTTTAACATATATGGTGTTAATAGATTTTCCGTCCACTATAATTGATATTTTATGTTTGTATTCCACTATAATATACCATTTTTTCATCATAGAAATATCATCCCTTATTTTTATAGGTTAATACCTTCCTTATAGTCATTTCCCAGATGCCTTATTTATGAAATCTACTTTTTATTATGAAATAAGAAAATATTATGCAACCCATTTCTTTCCAGGGGTGTTTCTTATGTGTATGAATTATTATTTAATTTCTTTTGTGTCACACATAGTTATGTATATTTTATAATCGGTGATCTTAGATATTTATCTAATTCATTCAGTAATATTTTTGTCTCATGAGATAATAAATAAGGTATTTTCATGTAAAACTAATTTATGGTGGGACTCTATCCACCACGTAATGTTATCTTGGAAGATATCCTTAACATATGCTAATGTATTGTTTTCTAATGTTGTCATAATTTTTATACATTTTTGTTATTAAGATATCATGTTTTTATGTCATGCACCCATGTGATTACTAAAGATCATTCCCTTTTATGATATCATTTTATACCTTTTACTCACACATTATGGTACTTTATCAATTTTATTACTTTACATAGATTTTTGTGATCTTCCCAAATTTTAAAAAAATTCAAATTCTTTTATGAATTATTATGGAAAAGTATGAGGTCGATATGAAAATTATGATGATTTTTAATTAATAGAAAACTTTTTACATCATAATTTTTTTTGTTTTGTTAGAAAAATGGATACTATATTCAACTGTCCACTTTTTGTTGTAATATATATTTATGTAATGGTGATAGAAAAAATATATAAAACTTTAAAACATAGATATATTAAAAATATGATAAAATGAGTTTTCTTATAACGATTTAGTTCATGAATCCATTATGTTCTAGTTCTTTTAAAAACCATGTTTGTCGAATAACCCCATAAACACCCCGACATCACGCAATTTACCCTTTGAGAGAATGCTAGTGTAATCTTGGGTTATGTATCTAGACCCCATTCAT
Source organism: Viscum album (assembly GCA_963277665.1). Lineage (NCBI taxonomy): Eukaryota > Viridiplantae > Streptophyta > Magnoliopsida > Santalales > Viscaceae > Viscum > Viscum album. The sequence continues at coordinate 335,095,898 of OY728122.1, forward strand.
ATAAATATGTAAATTGTTTTTTATAAAATAGTTATTATTTTCATCACTTTTTATTATTACTTTAGAAATTTTTATATAAGTGTTTTATTAAAATTTATATTTTAACAAAAATAAATAAAAATTTTATTTTTGGAAAATTTATTTTCCTAATTAGGACAGACATTTGATAAATTAAATAATATTTTAAATAAATAATATTTTAGTAAAATATTTTTATTATGAAATATTTAATTAACTATAAATGAGAAAATAATTTAATTTAGTCCAATTTAATTTTTCTAAAAGTCATAAAGTGATTAATATCATTAAAACTAGTATTTCCCAAAAAAATACGGTTTTTTCATTAAAACAATAAATTCTCAAATTTTAAAAAATATTCTAATAAAATAAATATTAATTTTTAAATAGTTACATTGAAATTGGATATTGATTAATTTTTTTATAATTTTCTGAGATAGTTAATTCTTGGGTAAAAAATAAATATGATATATGTCGACGGTTTGTATTACAACTACATAATATTCCAGAACTCATCCAATAAATAGATAAAGGTAATATAATACCAAAAATATGTTTCCCCTTGAAAATTATTTGGTTTTAATTTTATTTCATTAATTTTATAAACTCTTAACTAATGTTCAAAAACCATTGTTATATTTTATATTTTTAAAAACAATTATTTATAAACATGACTCACTTCCACATCACAAAGGGTATTATTTTAAAGAGTTCAGTTCATTCGCTTATAAATTATTTAATAATAATAATATGTTTATAAAACAATGGAAAAATCAATGGATGGTCTGAGGTTTTTACTGTTTTGTCATATAAATTCGAAAACCTATGTTAAGAAATTAAAAATTAATTCACCTAGTTTTTTCCATAAAAAACCTCCCAATATCCCTTTCCACCTCACTAAAAACCTTTTTTGTATGAATTTACTCTTAAATTACTTCTCTATATCCCTCAAAAGTTGTTCCCAATCTCATAAGAAGCTCTTACCAAGATTTTAGAACACCCTCTTAAGGTAATGGATCCCCTACATATCATCTTTATTCAGGAACCTTATTTTATCATGCCCTTTGATTTCCAATTTTTCACATTAGAATAAGTTTTTACTTATTCTTTTTACTTTAATTATTATTTAAAATTTATGAGAGTCCAAATTTACTCTCATTAAACCCTTTCATGATTCATTATGTACCCCCTTTATTGGGCCAAAATTACCTTGTGATTTTCCATGCTGATCATTTCTACAGTGAATACCAATACATGTTTCCTCTAAATGGTATTAACCTAGATTTAAATATACTTAATTGAATGGGAACATCCATGTATTTAACCCATATTCTTTAATCATGGTATTAAATGTGATAAAATTCAACCTTCTGTTGTATAATTTATGTGGCACACTTATGCATGTACACGATATGAATGTGATGGGTGGGCATAGAATTATATAACCATAAAATATATTTGGTAATATTTTTATATCATGATATTTGTATGTTGAATGGTATGTTATACTAAGAACACTATTTTATGATATCTTTGAAGTTACATGTGACTTATTTTTATGATTCCATGTTTTATGTAGTTGCAACCTTTTTATGTTTCCTTGATGTTATCATCTAATATAATGCTTAGATGATCATGTTTATGATTATTACTATTTTTTGTAACCTTAGTATTACTATTTCACTAAAATGTATTGATTTTATAATTTTATTTTTTAATTCTTAACTTATTGGATTTATAGATAACCCCTCTCTTATGTACAACCTCAGGTTATCCCAAACAGTATTAAAAAAACTCATAGAATATACGGGCTTGTTTTAATGTTTTTAAATAATATTTTTTTATATGTATTAATTTTATTATTCTATGTACATAATTTTATAAACTCATTGGGCTTCACATTCTTCATGGATTCTATTAAGGGTGTCTTTAAGTAATAAATCTTGAATTAAGGGGTATTAAGACATGGGTTTTCCAAATTGATTTCAGAGGGAGGTTCAAATTTTTTTGAGGATTTGGAATAGAACACCCTATGAAAGACATGGAAATAAGACTTGGCCTAATAAAAAATCCTGAAATTTTCATAAATTATACAGGAAGAGGTTTCTATGAAACTAAATCACTATCTAGATATAATAAGTAGATGTTAATCTAGCTTATTTGTAACTTGGGAAATAACCCTCCAAAGGGTGTATTGGGCTAAATTCAATCATCACCTGGTGCATCGAAAATAGGAGTTGATATAAACCTCTACTGAAACTCTGAAAAGATATTCTTTGGTAAATTAATAAGATCATTATGAACCATTATTAGGAGAACAGAAATTCCAATAATATTTTTTATTATGAAATATATCATGGATAGCTTAGATTAATTCCTAGAATGTCAATGGTAAAAGAATATGTGTCATTTATGAGTTATCCATTTAATTTTCATGGTTTACAACCCTCATTTTTAATAATTTAAAATTATCATCCATAATTTTCATTTTATTTTAGTCCATGTCTAGAAATAGGATAAATCAAATCAGTTACAAATGTGAACGGAAATGTGATGACTACACCAATGAGATTCCCATCCCCAAGGGATCAAAATTTGAGAGCTTTAAGACAATATGATCTCAATTAACTCATTTTTTTAAAAGAATCTTGAATCAATAGGAACACCCAAATCCCCCTAAGAAATAGAAATTTTTAATTTGGACCATTATGTTACAAAGGTCTCTGAATTTTAGTTGATATTTTTATACCATAATCACATAACAATGGATAAACTCCACTGAAAATATCTTCCCCATACTTCAATTCTCTGAAAAAAGAAATGATCCAGCTAAACATTTATCATATAGAGTGATAAGTTTATCAATGGTGTATTTTGTTCAAAAATATAAATCCCAAAAATGATATTGAAGCGATAGATTATAAATTTTTCTTGGAAATTTTTTTGAATAAATATTTTCATCACAATATCTATCTTATGATAGTGACGGATTTCTTAGACCTCAAGAAAATTGATGATAAAACCATGAATATGTATGTTGTGAACTTTAAAAGACATTCATGATACACATAAGGCTTTTTCATTAACCCTGGAATTTAATTTGACCAATTATTTGGTGGGATAAGATTATGTGTATGGAAATTCATGGTGATTCAATACTTTGATGGATATGACTAATGTTTTTGATGTTCCTCAAGGTTGTAATTAATATAAAATAATCTCAAGGTTCTCCTAGGTATTGGATATTAGAAGCACATTATAGATTTTAATTTTAATGTTATGATGGATAATTATCATGGGGGTAAGAAAGTCCAACAACCCACTTCTCTAATGTATGAGAATAACTATATTCAATATTTTCTGAATGGGATAAGAAAATTATTTAGGTGAAGGATGTAATGGAAAAAAGATAGAAATTACCGATGGGAGAAATCCACCAATGTGATGGAATAAATGAAGGCATCAGTCATCACTCATCTTATTTTAAAATGTTCCAAAATTAAAGTAATAATAAAAATATGTGTATTAATGAACTACAGTATGGTTTATCAATGAAAATAGATGGTGAAAACCTATAAGTATTAGAGATCAAGGGAGATCTTATGCTATCAAAACTACTAAGGTGCATCACGGTAATGAAGTGGTAATAAGTACATTAGTAATTAATTCATGGATAGAAAAATTACTATTTTATTTTATTTATTAGGATTATTTTTTATAAAAAATGTTTAGAATAACTATTAAAAAACCACCTCAATACATAAAAGTTGATTTAACATTGTAGATAAAAAATTGGTCAATTATTAATTCTGAAGTATACAACTTATCCGCTATAAAAAATTTTGGGTTGAATTCCCCAGAAAACCTTATGATAATTACTTTAGTATAATTAGATGTTATTCATGTAATGGATTAGATTTCCTTATATAGAGACAATATAAATTTCTATGAGATGGAAATCACCCATTATATCAAGAATCTTCTTTTGATTTTATACAATTGAAATGATAAGGATAAATTTACTTTGGTATTATCATCGAAATAATGTATATTATTCACTTTTGATAAATCAAATCATGATAAAATAATTTAGATAAAGTAAATTACCATCCTTGATGACATTACCATTATAAGGTAATTAAAACATGTTTTTGCTTAATAGTTTCCTAATCTTCCAATAATTCGTGAGGTTGAGTTATCAATCAATATCATACTTATATGTTTTCGAATATCTAAGACTCGATAGATAATTACCTCTATTATGCTTGAGGATACGAATAAGATACTATTTATAAACCCAAATTAATGTTTTATATGCCCAAGTGCTCCATCATGGGGTGCACTGGTCCATTTTGTTAAGAAGGATGGGTCAATGTGCATCTTCATTGATTATAATGAGCTTAATAAGATAAAGATTAAGAAAAGTTATCCTATAACTCTTTTTAAAAAAGTTAATTCCCCAGTGTGTCCTTTTTGAACCCTCCAAATAGAGAAACCCCCCTCCCCCATGATGGGGTAGTGCCCGCAGGCAGCTCCCCAGCCGGGGAAGGAGTCCTTGCCAGCCGAGATGGCAGAGCCTCTCGGAGGTTAACGTCCCGACAGTGATGGTTCATCTTAGTGATTCGTCATCAATTTGGTCGTGCCTCATTTTTCCCACCCAAATGAGTCTGAGCTGCCCGACAAGGTGGGTGGATCCCAGGGGAGAGGCTCACCCTGAAAGCGGACTCCCAAGATTTGAACCCTGAACCTCCTAAAGAACAACCTGTTTTGGAAACTCACCTTCACCACTACACCACCACCGAAGTGGAAGAAAAGTTATCCTATGACATTTATTGATTACCTGTTTGATTAACTACCTGGATCCCAATACTTCTCCAATGTGGATCTTTAATCAATGTATTATCATATAATGGTAAAGATGAAGGATATCACCACAACTACTTTTCATACAAGGTATGGGTACTAATAGATCATAGTGATTCCATTTAGACTCACTAATTCTCCATCTATCGTCATGTAAATTATGAATAGACTATTTAAATATTACCTCATTAAATATTTGGTACAATTTATATATTAAATTATTATCCACCCCAAAAGTAATGAGGAACAAGAGGATCATTTGAATTCTATACTAAACAATATGAAAAAGAAAATGTTTTATATGTATCTAAAAAGGTGTTGGGTTGTATACTCATAGAAGATGAAAAATTGATAGGTTATGCCTCCAAAACATTTATTTTCAATGAGAATAACTACCTAATACATGATATGGAATCAGCTACAGTGATATTCGCATTGAAGATTTGGTGAAAGTTTCTCTATATGGATAATAGAGAAATATATGTGGATAATAAAATCCTAAAATATATATAAAAAAGGAGCTCCATATCTTATAATGCAGGTGGTTAGTAATGATCATAGATTATGACTATTTAATCCATTGCCATCCGAATAAAGTGAGAAAAACAGTGGAATACTTGAGTAGAAAGGGTCATGTTACCCTATCATTTATGATGATTGATATGCTTCTAATATTCATGTAAATTAAGAGGATGTACTTGGAAATAATAAAAGGATATTTATCCAATCTTTACCATAAATCTTCTCAACCGACCATTGTTTATAGGATCAAGGAATACCAAAAATATGATGAGGTGTTATTGAAAAATGAAGTGAATATTATCGAGTTAAACTTTTATAAAGAAGGAATTATAATTTTTGGAACTAGGATTTTTGTACCATCAATATATTAACTAAAGAAGGATATTTTGGATTATGAGCATAGTACATCCTTCTCAATTCATCTAAGAATCACTAAGATGTATATAGATCAAAATAAAAACTTTTGGTGGGATAACATGAATAAGAGGGATTATAGATTTTGTATCTTGATTCTTGTTAGGAAAATATGTAAATGATGGGTAATAGAAGTATATGGGTTTGATGCAACGATTTCCTATAGTAGTATGGAAATGGGAAAACATAACCAAGTATTTTTTTCATAGGAATCACTAGGAAAACTAAAGGAAATAATGTTATATGGGTGGTAGTTTATCACCATAAAAATTAAGATAATTTCTTTTCTATAAAATAATATTTCCTTCTAGAAAAACACACCAGGATATGGATAAGTGAAGTGGTAAAACTGCATGGATTTCCACTCCCTATTATTCTTGATCGAGATCTGAGGTTTACCTTAACGTTCGGGTAAATCCTTTAGTAAGTGTTGGATATAGAAATGATTTTCAATATGGATCATCTCCATCATATGGATGGTTAATATAAAATAACCATTCAAAATCTAGAGTATATATTGATATATTGTTCAATGGATTCCCATGGATATTGGGATAATCACCTTCCCCTAATGGAGTTAACATATAACAAAAGAATCTATTCTAGAAATAAAATTGAACATTATGAGGATCTTTATGGGAGGAGGTAATAGACTATAACAAGTTTGGATAAAGGTGGAGGGTGGAAGCTGATGGAACATGAACTTTTCTATGAGATGACAGAGAAGGATCAAACTATTCACCATTATATGAAATACACAGAAATTCAATATTAAATCTATGAATACAATCAATGAACAGATCTATATTTTGATATCCTATATAAAAACATTCATTATATATAACCATGGAATAAATTAAAGATTTTTTAGAAAAATGGAAATCTTAGTTGAAGATACAATATACCTTTGAGATCAGTTATCACATCAGAGATGTATGCTATCAAGAATCACTCACATGTAACCTATCACATGTACAAGATGTGTTCTATATATCCCAATTGAGGAAGTATATACTAAACCTCATAAATGTAATAAATCCAAAGTTAGTACCATATGAGAATGATATTTAATACAAGGAGGGGCTTGTGAAGATCTAAGATCGTAGAGAAATGGTTCTATTGAATTGTATAACTCATAATTTCAGTGTACTATGGTTAAAACTTGTATCTAATGGAGATACTTAGGAACTGTAAGATGTGATAAAATAGAGTGACCTCATATGTTTCATTGTATGAAATGAAATTTTTAGGGAGAAATTTCATAAGGGGGTAATAATATGAGGAATCAAAATTTTAAAAGTGAAATTTCATTTTGATTGACTAAATGACTAGCATTTATAGAAAAAGCACTCACTAATTTGGTTTGTTTTGAATGATATAGAATTTAAAATATAAAAATAAATTATGTATCATAACTATTGATAATATATCCATTGTTTAGTGATTATTTTGATCATTATATATTAAGTGTTATAAAAAATCTTATTGACACAGATGAAATAAGTGATGGCTTAAACTAATAGGATCGTAAAAAATGTATCATATTTATCATAACTTTTGAGAAATATTGAATCATTGGGGTTTTCCATTGACCAATACCAATCTAAAATTTAACAACTAAAGCATGAATTAAACTAGTTATGGGATAATTTTACGATTATCAGGATTATATCCCAAACAATGTTCACTAAAGAACCACATGAAAGTAGCCCCACCACACACCTTGCTCTTAGTGAATATGATGGGGTAAAAAGGGTTTATGTATTTTGATCCCACTATGATAGATTTTTATATTTTCTAATTTAAAAAAAATAATGACTAAATATAAAATATTTTATAATTTATTTATAAATGATTAAATAATTTATTTTATAAAAATTATATTTTGACACACACAAAAAATTTTATTTTTCAGAAATAAATAGTTTTAATTAAGAAACTAAGTTGATGAATTAATAATTTCTATAAAAAATATTATTTTAAAAAATATTTTTATGGGATAATATTTATATAAATAAAACTGATAAAAACATTAAATAAAGTCATATATTAATTTATAAAAGTTTGAAAGTGGTTAAAATAAAATAAAATAGTATTTTATAGTAAATAGTTATTATTCTTAAAAGAAAATTCTCATATTTAGAATATTATTTTGATAAAATAAACATTATTTTTGAAATAGGTATATTAAAATTGGCCAATGGGTACTTTTTTGGAATTTTTTCAGACAGTCAATTTTGTGTTTAAAAATTAAATACGGTATAAATATATGTAATATATTATGACAACATAGTAGCCCAAAAGTGATGTAATAAATAGTATAAAGGTTATATATTATTAAAAATATGTTTCCCCTATTAAATAATGTTTTTTTAAGTTATATTATTAATTTTATAAAACATTAATGAATCCTCCAAAATATATATTATATTTTATGTTTTTAAAATCAATTCTCTATGAGCATAAAATGATTTTACATCTATTAGATTATTAATTTAATGATTTGAGTTCTTAGACTTATAAAATATTGAAAAAATTCATATTTCACTAAAACCATTGAAAAAAACCAATTAAATGTTAATGTTTTTGATTATTTTAAAATATAGAGTCTAAAACCTATGTTTAGAAATTAATAATGAATTCCCCAATGTTTTTCTATAAAAATCTAAAAACCCTCTCATTACCTTTCACTGAAAACCCTTTTAGTAAATATTTACAATACCATTCCCTCTCTAGATCCCTCATAAGTTGTTCCCAATCTCTTAAGGGGCTCCTCCCAATAATTTAGAAGTTCCCTCTAAAGATAAAGAATAATATCCTTACTATTTTTATTCTAGCACCTTATTTGTATCATTCCTTTTCATTTCCAATGATTCGAGTTGGGGGATGTTTTTAGACATCCCAAATACAATAATTATGATTTATAAGTTATTAAATACCCATTTCACTCCCATTAAACACTTCCATGAATCATTATATATTCCCATTATGCAACTGATATTATCATGTGATTTTATATGCCAAACATTTCTGTAATGAATAACCATCCCCATTTGACCCAAAGGTATTCATCAAGGTGTACCAATACTTCATTGATTAGGGAACTCCATGTATGAAACCCAAAATACATAATTATGGGATTAAAAGTAATGAAACACATCCTTTTTTTATCTATGTTGCACCAGTAGTAGAAAAATATAATTCGGTGTGGAAATATTGACATCATATTTTTTAAAACAAATTTTATAATGGATGTGGAGATATTTTTAACAATACATTATTTGAATTAAATGTAAAATTTATTTTTTATTTGAATTTAAGAATTTTATTTATTATGAATTTATACTAAATGTATTTTAAAAATAAAATTTTATGTTGGTGTTTATAAAAACCAAACACAAAATTTTCTTTTATAAAAATTATAACATTAATTTTTTTGTAAAAATCATTTTGGTCAGTTTATATAAAAACCAACTAAAATCTTTCAATTTTTTCCATTTGGTGTTAGTTTTCTTAAAAATTGATGCTAAAATTTCATCATTTAAGTTTTTTCACCTCTAATATTTTTAGGTTTGGGAATATCATTTTATAAAAAACTACACTAATTTTTTTTTAAAAAAAATTTCATGTTATGTATAATTAATAATAATGTCCAACGTTTTTTAAAAGACCCCCTAAAATGGGTTTTCCATCATTCTTACACTTTTTGTTTCTCAGAACTCTAATAACTATAACACTCAACAGTTGACCACCATTGATCTTTCTCATTCTTCATTATTTAATTTAATTATTTGAATCGTTTTTGATTTTTTTTTTAATTCACTATTTCATCCTCCTAGATTTTCATTAACTTCATTCATCCCACAAATCTTTATTCTATCTATACCAAATACTTTCGGTATACAACTCTCAATTGCACAATATCATTTTTAATTGGATCTTTATCGATCACCATTTTGGATCTCTATATCATATATTTCAATTTGAAACTCTTTATTTGTAAGTGGAATATTTATTTTTTATTTTTAGAGTATTTTTTTAGTATTTTCTATTTTTAAATTTCATTGATTAATTTTTTAATAAATATTTTTCAATTATAAATTTTTTTTATAATTATTTTCAGAGTATAAATATATTTCTGATAATAAATTGTTTATTATAGAGGAATAATTTTACTATAATTGGAATTTTTATTTTTTATAACTTTAAATTTATATATATTTTATCATTAGTTTTTTTGTAGTTAATATTATGGATAATTATATGATAAATGATATATATCTTATGATTGAGTTGAATTTTTGATATTAAAGAATCTATAATATAATATTCTATTTTGAATATACTCTTTATACATATTTTTTACATATAAAATTAAAATTAATTTTTTTCATAAAATAAACTAATAAAAAATATTTTTTTTAATAATAATAATAATCTTATATTATATTATATTATATGCTTAAAAATATATTCAAAATGAATTAATAAATGTTAATATAATTACATTTTGGTTATTTTATGTCATCATGTTATGAAATTTAATTCGGTATTTTTATTTTTTTAGTTTATATCCTTTTATAAACTTGAATTAATGTTTTTTAATCATAAATTTTGATCATTTTGTATAACATCTTATTTTGGTCAAAAAGCTATCAATAAATGGATATTTTGTTTTTTTTATTATATTTTTTCATGTTTTAAATTTGTTTCCAAGTTTATTTTTATGTTTTCATATATTCACCTCTTATATAGTGATATGAAGAAATTAATGGATTATAATTGGATAAAATTACAATATACCAATGATTAATTTGAAAATGAGTTGATGATTTCCTATAATTTTCCAAATCAAATTTTTCAAAAAAAATATCTAATTTTATATCCATTCAAGAAGTATTTTAATATGAGAAAGTTAAATTCCACAAAAATAAAATGTTCTCTATTTTTTATGTTTTGACCATAATTATACATTTTTCATCTGGCTTAGTGAAAAAACAGAAAATTCAATATCTACAAATTATGGAAAATAATTAGCATGGGTCAGATAGTTGTATTTTAGAATTAATTCATGATGTAGGCATTGAAAACATTTAAAAATATAAAAAAATTAATGATTATATGGAGATTTTTAGGAATCACTATTCTCATGTTGCACTAAATTTATAGTGTTAATTTCAATTTTGATAATAATTAAATTGAAATCAAGAAATTAGTGGAGTGATAAAAGTTTCTCTGAATTTCTTATACTTTTAAAGGAGCTACTTTCATAAGGATATAGGCTTATAGATTCCAATTATGACACAATGAAAATATTATGTCCAATGGTATTGGAGTATAAAAATATACATGATTTCCCCAATGATTGTGCGTATTATTTGAAGGATGGTGAATATTTATCAAAATTCCCTAAATATGGGACATCTTGATATAATATGTATGGAAAATTCAACTCTTATACATTCATAGATACCAAAACCAAACATCCAACTAAATTAAATTGGTATCTACAAATAATTCATCGTTTGGAGCATATATTTGAAAATAAAACTGATGAAAAATCTTTAATATGGAATATATTTGAGCACTTATCTAATGGAACCTTTTTTAACCCACGGATTCACCGTAGTGGATGAGGATGGATAAAAAATCTGATTTTTTAATTGAGGGAAGAAATCTCAGAATGGGACTATGCATATATGGAATGAATCCATATCAGAGTCTCAGTAGCCAGTATAGTTTATCTCTCATTTTTTTGTAGTTTTCATCTTTTCCTCACATATATGTATGAGTAAAAAATATGTTATAATGAGAATGATGATTATTGAACCAACATGGCTAGGAAATGATATTGATGTGCATTTTTCACCAATTTTTGATTATTTAATTTTCTTATGCAATATAGGTTTTACAATTTCTAATGCATATATAAAAGAGTGTTTTCTTTTTCATGTTATGATAATGTTCACTAAAAATGAATTTGATATATATGGAAATGTTTTAGGATACAATGTTAAGGGATACAAAGCATGTCCAATTTTTTATGAAGATATGTCATATTATAAATTGAAAAAATGTATGAAATATTGTTCACATGGGAGATTTTTTTTATAGACCATCTTTATCATAGACTGAAAAGGGAATTTAATGGTTTAATGGAATATAATCTCCCCCCAAAACCATTTTGAACTCAATAATATTTTGATAAGAGGAAAAATATTTATTTCAATTTTGGAAATATAGTATTTTTTTGTTGTCAAGAAAATATTTTTTTAAAACATTATATCTTATTCAATCTACATTATTGGAGGTTTCTAGAGATAAAAAACAATGATGTTATTCACCTTGAGAAAAACATTTTCAATAATTTCATTGGAAATTTTTTATATATGAAAGGAAAGTTAAAAAATGGATTTAATTCTAAATTGGACATGATATGCATGGGAATGTGTTTGTAGTTGACTCCAATAATGAAACAAAACATTATATATTTACCAATGGCTTGTCATGCATTGATAAATAGTTGGAATTTGAATTTTTCTCAAAGTCTTCCTGGTATTGAATTACAAATCGGATATTCTTTAAAAGTGAATAATTTAATGTCATTAATGAATTTTAAATAAATAGTTATGAAATATCACAACCCCCATGTATTGATAAAACAGAAACTACCATTATCAATGTATGGTACATTGATGAAACCTATCATTTAAAATACCATTAGGTTATATTATTTTTTTCAAATCCATTTTTAGATAATAAAAAATGGATCCAACATTGTTAGATGTGTGGGAGAATAAATCATCCCTCATAATTTTCTAATTATAAATGTATTTATCGCCAATATTTTTTGATATAATGGTTCATCTAGTGATTCATTTGGTACAAGGGATAAGAAAATGCTTTCCTGTTTATTTATATTTTATGTATCATCTTGAAAGATATATAGAGATTTTGAGGCAATATATTAATAATCCTCCTCGACCGGAGACCAATATTTTTCAAAAATATAAATTAAAATAGTTCATTGACTTATTTAATATTTATTTATTTAAATTATTTCACATCATTCTCCCTAAATCTCAACATTTTATAGTTAATTGTGATGCTATAGGTATTCATGGTTTAAAGGTAATGTTAATTCTATATGATGAAGTGATGCATGAGAATTTAAACATTTTGAACAACAAAAATGAGGTTCAACTATATATATCATCAAATATTGCAATATTGAAGATATGATATTTGAAAAGAAATGGAAAGTGGTTGATTACGGATCATAAGGATACATTTGTTCTAATTTTTAAATATATAGTCAATATATCTTCATTATAATTATTAAAATGGTTTGAAGTGGTTTCATCTATTAATGTGATCACATGGTAAAGTTTTAATATTAATGGCTATATATTTTTCACAAAAAATAATAAGTATGACAATTGTAACATAAAAAATATTGGGGAGATATTATTTTTTGAAAATTTCACATTTCAAGTGAAACAAAAAAACGCCAATTTTTGCATCAATTACCTATTTTGGAGTTTTTAATGTTATATTGGAAATTGATTATACTAAATTTAGAGTTATAATGTTTAAGTGTAACTGGGTTGATAATAACTGGGGTATGAAACTTGATGTTTATGTATTTACACTCAGTGATTTGAAAGGTTTTATTCTAAAAGTGAAATAATTTATCATGGTGGAACATCCAAATAAAATATTTTATGTTCCTAACCTATCAAATGATTAGTAGTTAATCCTTTTCTAAGGGAAAAGAATTCATTTGGGTGTTGAGGATGATGGTGATATTATGGATTTATGTTAGTCTTCTTCATATATTAGGTTATTTTCAGAAGATAATAATGACTAGACATAGTAAAAGCTGTATGAAATGATCATGTTAGTGGGATATGGGAAAACACTATATTTCTTTCCCAATAATTTAGGTAAACAGTTATATTTTTCAGTTTTTGAAATTACACATGTAAATATTCATATTTTAGTTTGAATTTTTAAATTTTTATGTATTAATTATTTATATGATTTTTTGTGTATAATTTTAAATTTAGAAGTTTGGGATAAAAATATTTTGAATGAAAAATTCAACAAACCACGTTATGTTTGGGTTGAATTTTCACATATAAAGCCACTTTTTTGTTATTTTGATATATAAATTTATAAATTATGATCATTTATGTTATTATTTAATTAATTATTATATTTATTAGACTATGTAACATAGTTTTGGTTAAGAATTATGATGACATTATTATTATTATATTCAAACTTACACATGTGGGACACTACTTCTTCACATACATGTTTTTGTGTCCACTAATTATAGATATTCAGTTTTATAATAATATATAGGTACAAAGAATATCATTTCATTCTACTATTTAAATGATAGACATAGAGGTGGAGTAATGTTAACTATGTTATATTTATGTTTTTTTTCATTTTATTAAATATTATATTATTAAATTATATAAGGAAACTAAAAAATTAATTTGTCAAAGAAAATTAGTAGGATTGTTGGTGATCTTCTTATGGAAAATTCTTCATCTTCCTCTCCAAAGAGTGTGATTCCTAGAGTTGGTATACGTGGGATTACACATTTACTGAAACTTTCTGTTACTCTATGAAAATAAAGGGTACATATTAATTTTTATTATAATATTAACCAAAATAGCACAACATCAACATAGTTTATGAGTTAATTCTACATATATAGTTGTTTTAGGATTAAAATTTTACATCCTAATTGGAATTTCAACGAAAATATGATGAAACTATAGTTGTGGGAGTTTATAATGGTAAAATATATCAATTTATTTCCTTTTATATCATTCATAGAATATTATATATTTTATATTACTAATATTTAATGATTTTAAATACATATGACATTCGAATTAAAATAAGTTAAAGAAATTAAAAAATGGTGACCATCTTTAGTGATGGTTCGATGTAGGAATTTTAAAATAATAAGGGAAAAATCTAAGAATGTACATAATAAAAATCCATTCATCAAGTGCGGGTATTTAGATGCGAAGTCATGAGAAAAATTTTTCACTAACATACATGATTAAGAATTTATCTTATGATAATTATTTTATATAGTAAAAAAAATTTATATTACTTGATTACTTAGTCATTTATTAATATGTAATAGGTTTCCAAGAGATCTCAGTGAGAGATCCAATTGTATAATGTATACCCCTATGATTTGTCATGTAGAGGGTATTATTTTCTGGAGTGGAAAATCATTGTGAAAATGATTGGTAAATTAAGTGATAAATCTTTTAGTTATTCATAAGAGGTCCATTTTTATCTTAAATCTCCACCCACACAACATTAATAATATAAAAGTGCTAAAATGAAAAAATAAAATGTTTCTTATAGATAAATATAATAAGTAGCTGACATGATTAAATGAAATTAATTTTTTATGAATTTTTTAATTTTAAAATTAATATCACTAATATACCATTTTAATATATCATTTCAGGATAACCTTCAATAGAAAGTGACGCATGGGTCATTTAACCTAAACGGTAGAATATACATTCTAGCTACTGATTTGGTAAATCCAGAACAACCTAGTTGTGCTAGAGGATATGGGTGGGGTGTAAATATTGGGAATGTTTTTGGTCATCAAAGTAAGAAATTAATGGATGTAGAATTATATTCCTTAAATTCTAAAATGAATGGTTTAAAACATCCCATTAGTGATCAAATTGAATTAACTATACAGATTATGTTTGAACAAATTAATAAACACTCGGAGACTAATCATCATTAATACTAAGATCCTAAACCTCAACATTTGGGTCTAACCTTATACAGTGAGTTCTATGACATAGATCCCCATGTATATATTGTAACATATAGAGTTGTATATATTTTTAAGTATTTTTTACATCACAATCCTAAGTAGTTGGGTATGGTATAAGTATCGGTACAAGATATTATCAATATAAAATTTGGAATGTCATTTCTTATAGAGGAGGTTACCATATTTAGAGATTGTGTGGGTTATTTTTTATTATAGCCAGCTATCCATATTCATCAACTGAAAAACAAGGTGTGCAGTGTGTTTTAAATATAATTAAATTTGACTAAAATTTACTAATAATTTTTTCTTATATATAATTTATATCGGAGTATCGAAAAAAAAATTATTTATTATAAGAGAAACAATATTTTCATGAACCAAAATGTTTAGATACATTTTGGAATAATTATTTGATAAAAACATTATTTGACATTTATTTTTTATTGGATAATTTTTATGAGTTTGCAATGATGTCTAATATATGTGGAAGATATTGTGCATTTAGAATATTCAAAAAACGATTTCATAGATCTTTTTATTTTTCATGATATTACCATACGTGTGATGCATTTTTTTCATGTAAATAAAATTATATTTTAGTTTCCTATAATTAAATAAATATTTCTTGGAGTGACATAATTTACTACTTATTTAATTTGGTATATAATTTTAGTTTTCATTCAAAATTAAACCAATATCATTTATAGTTTCATGGATCTAGAATAAATTTAAATGGATATTAAATATCTAAATGATGATGTAAGTGTTTCTTATATATGCCACACATTATCAAATAAAAATATTCGGTGTAGGTTGTTTTATTACTTAATGAGTAAGAAAAATAATATAATTATGATATAATATTCATTTAAATTTCATTCAATGAGAAATTTTTATATCGTATTTCTCATTGAATGTTAGGATTATTCTTCCCACATTAATGCACATTATATAGGGATTTCTATTTATTTTTTGGATTTCACATAATATTTTAGAAAATTGTTAAAAAAATTGTGTTTTATTATTTTTTATATGTTATTTAAATCTTAATTCTTATTATTGTATATGTTTTCCATACTGATATACGAAAATACAAGTCATGGAAATGTTTAACATTGATCTCTTGTCAATAAAGGATCTAAATAAAATTTCATATATGAATTTAGAGTTAAATAAATTTTATATTAGATGATTTTTTGTTTTATATAAATATATTAATTTTTACCAAAAATAACTACATCAAAATAAACCTTCCACATCATTTATATGTTAAAAATTAACATATATGTTTTTAAAAAATCATAATTTTTTCACAATGATTTTCCGTAAAACCTATGTGGAATGGGTATTTCAACATAATTTTTTACAAATAACTAATATCTAAAAATATTTTTACATTGATTTTATGGTAAAACCAATGTGGAAAAAATTATTTTTATTTTTATTGTTTAAAATTATGTTCTATTGTAAAACGTTTAAAAAGATAAAACTAAGACTGTCAAAATCGGTTTTGGTGAGAACCCTATGTTGAAAGTCCATTTTTACATAAGTTTTAGAGCAGAATGAATGTGGAAATTTGTTTATTTTTTAAAAAAAATCCATAATGATTTTATAGAAATATGAGGTAGAATGGTATCTTTTTTTAATATTTCTATAATATTAAAATCATAAAAATTATGCAAAATTTATTATTTAATGTTAGTTTTTTGAAAAAAAATAATATGTTGAAATATCACATAAATTAATCTTTAGTTTTAAGATTCACTATCGGTTTTTAAAAAAAATATCAAAATTTTAATTTTTAAAGTCTCATGTATAAACATCGGTTAAAAATGATGTGTAGAGAACAATATTAAAATATTCTTTAACCACTAGAGAACAGTTATGCATCTAAATGGTATAAATGTGATGGGAGGGACTGAAATTATGTGTCCCTCTAATGCATTGGGTAATGTTTTTATATAATGAGATAAATTTGTGGTGCTTAGGATTATGTCATAAGAACACTATATTTTTATGTATCGATGGTTATCCTCAACTAATATATATGATGTTGTGTTTAATTTTTATTCCAGATCTTTATATTACCTTGATTTAATCTTCTTATATAATGCTTCGATGATCATGTTTATGATTCTCACCCCTTATATGTCACCTTGATATGCCTCTTTGACAACAATTTATAACATTCACCATGTTTTTATCTTATTAAACCCTTACTAGACTTTTTTTCTCATCCCTTTATAATGTATCCCCAGGTTGTCTCATGCAATATTAGAGGAATTAAAGTAATAAAAGGGAATATTTTAATGTTTTTAATAAGGTTTTTATATTTATGTTCATGTTATTATGCTATGTACCTAATTTCTCAACGAGGCTAGGCCTGATCATCTTCTAGGATTTTATTAAGTGTTTTTATATAATAAATATTTAATAAACGTGTATTAAGGTATGGGTTGTCAAATATGATGTCATTTATTATATTATATATGGTGTAATTAGATAATGAGTTGTTAATGATTGATTGTTAAAATAGTATAAAGGAATGTTTATTTAAAATTATTAGTACTTATTATTTAATTGTAATTAAGGGATGCTTTAGTAATGTTTAATTGAATTTATTACTACTTATAGTTTGATGAAAATGGAATATATTCTTTGAATCATGTTTTAATACCTTCTAGATATTGATAGATGATGCCTCAGGTTGCATGTGGTTGTAACTAGTGAAAAATGAATTGTGTAATTAAATATAGGAATGAAATGGTTTTATGAAAATATAATTGTTTAAGGTTAAGTGATCCTAATTACTTATGATGGCTAGATTCCTTAGTTTTAGGGCCTGGATTCCCTACTAAAAATTTATTTCTTTCTTGATTCCTTTTTTTTATTTCACAAGATAAGGTACATTGTTATGTGATTAGATGTGATACTATGATGGATGATGGTTTGGAAATATAAAGGGAGGAAGGCCCGTGTTTATGGAAGAAACCAGTGCATGCGGTGGTGGGATGTGTGGTGATATGGTGATGTAGAGTATGTAATTGGGACTAATGGAATGGGTTTCAGAAATACTTTATCATTTTTTTGTATATAATGTTATGATTTTTGTATATTAATCTTCTTAATTGTAAGATGGTTGGGTTTCATATTACTGTATTTATTTCCCCACTACATGAAGTAATTGACTATTCATGGGTTATGAATCTCTTTTTATGGTATATTAGGATGATTCCTAGAGTACCTGGAATTATGGAATGACATTAAATGTTGAATAATTTAACCAATGGGTTTTGTGTCGTGATGGAATGTAAAATTATAATAAATCTTAAGGAACCTTTGATGATGATGGATTATACCTTGAGGGAATGTAAATGAGTTGGTTTATTTTGGAAGTGAATAGGTTTTTGAAGGAGATTTAATATAATTAAAAAAAATTTAAAAAAAATAATGAAATAAAATTCTCTTGAAATGATTGTGGGATTATAGGATATCTAGTCTTTAGTGGTGGTATTCAGGTGTTTGATAGATCATAACAGCAATTGAGTCTAAATCAAGGTTATTTCCCATACTATGGTCATGATATATGTGTATATTATTGTGTTATTGGATTTCATACACTACATCACCCATGTCGAAATGTAGAATGAAATCAATGGACTATAGAGGGTGATTTCATTAACATAGAGGTTGGTGAGTAATGGACGGCTAACAACCCCCTCATTCAATGCTCTCCTATTATAGTAGTATTATGTGCTAGTCTCTATAGTGGTTACCTTTCTTATATAGGTTTATATAGGGATGAAATATGTTGTTTTTATTTCACACACATTTATTTATGGATATAGCATCCTAAGGAGTAATATAGGAATTGTTTTTTGTAGATTTTAATGTATTTTGGTTCAATAAACGATGTGTGAAATGTGGTGGCTACCAGAACTATATAGGTACTATCTAGAGATGTGGATATTTATTATTAGATGATGTGATTCATGGGGTTCATTTTATATCGAATAAATGATGTGGTTCATGGGTTTCATGGTATGTTATATTTTCCTAGGTTTTTTGGACATGAATATATTTAGAAAGAGGTGGATTCTGATGTATGACATTTGTGGGAGCATAAAACTAGTGGGGAAGTGGTAGTTGGATAGAATAATTTGATATTATGTGGGATATTATGTGATTAATTTTAAATGATACTTGGTGATATATCCATGGTGATCCTGAGAACATATTATACCTCTTTTGGTGACAAGATAGTTACACTTGTTTATTCACTAAGGTTTAGTAAGATTTATTTATCTTTATTCAAAAGGATTTACGGAGGATCCTACCGAGTTTACCTATTATGCTCAAAAAATATATATGTAAACTATTTTTTAGTTTTGTAGTATTTTTTAGAGATTCGGAAATAAATTACTAGCTCATGGTGTTTTTTTGGAGTTTTTTGGGCTTTGAGGTGGCGGTCAAGGATTCTATTTTGGTACATGTAGTTTCATTTGATGTTGTATTAGTTGTATGAAATTACATGCATGTATAATATATCTTTACCTTTTTATGATTAGTAATTATTCAGTGGTTTTTTCTTATTTCTCATTCCTCATATTCTTCTTTGAGGTTAATTCCTCCAATTTTTGTGTATGATATACTCTCAGTGTTTTTGACCAACTCATGGCCTGTTGGAGGCGACATTCAAATGTCATTATCTCCCTTCCCTCATTATCAGCCCAACGAAGGTGTATTTGAGGGGAGGTTTCATGAAATACTATTTTCAAAATATTTTTCATTTCCTATATTTTATATTGTGGGATTTCAAAAAAGAAATTTTAAAACAAAAATAGATATCTTTTAAACCACCATCACTACTCTTGAGTTACATGTTCTCTTTATTCAACCCCATTTTCCTTAATCTTATTGTCATTTTTTTCATCCATATTCTTTACATATTTTCCTTAAATATATTTATCCTATTTACCTTACCATTATTATAAGTATAATACATGATTTATGTTCCTTTAAAAATTCCCATATATAATTAAACCTGTTTTTAGGGAACACCCCAATTTCTTATTTCATTTAAATATCCACCTCTATAAATTGTTTTTTACCATGAACAGATTCTAAAAAAACTCATTTTCATATGTATAACCCTCCTAGTTCAATTATTGTTTAAAGGAAAAACATAAACTCATTCATTCCTTTAATGTACCTTTGCAAATTTCTGAAAGCATCACCAATGATTTTCATTTTTATTCTTACTTTTCCTTTCTCAGTCCCATTAATTTTCCCTAATTAGGATTCAATGTTAATGAATTATGTTTCTTTATTAAAATATGAAAAAATAAAATTAATTAACTCCTTATTATATTCGGAATCCTTATGATATATCCTTTTATTATTCTTTGAGATATTATTATTAAACCTAATTATTTATCATGGTTTTTATAATACTTATGGTTTATGTAAGGTTTCTTTTCTTCATTTTTTCACATGTATGAATGTACATATTATGATTTCAATTATTTTATGATTGGGCACCAAAATAAATACCCATAAAATATATTATATAAAGTTTTATATATCATGATATAATATGAAATTGAATAATAAGTGAACCCAAATCACTGTGTTAATATGTCTACTATTTTTATTGGAATGGAGAGTGAACCCAATCCACCACGGGGATCTATCAACTATTATATTACTTCTAATGAGGCTCTAATTATTCTTATGATCTCTTGTTTTATGTTGTTAACACATGTTTATTTTTAAATGATTTAACAATATGAACTATTTATTCCATGTTTCCTTGATTATCTCATACTCTTATTTCATGGTACATTTTTTTGTTGAGATTCCAAATTCTATTATAATTAATTTTGGAAAACTCTTATGTTTCTAAGTTCGTTTAATTATAAATTTCTCCCATTATCATGTGTTACCATATGTTTATGATCTATAAATTTGTGAAATATTAATTATTTTCCCTTATTAAGCATTTTTTCTCTACCATTATATTTTCATTCCATGGGTTATGGACTTGATTATAACTTATAAAATTCTAGAAGGTATTCTAGTGCGCCTCAATTATGTAAAAAAATTTAAAATAGGTTACCTGTTTAATTTTTCCTTAAAGACACTAAACAAAAAGTTTCCCTGAGATGTGTGAGAGTTTTGTGAGATGTAATGTTTCACTTATGGTAATGATATAAAATTAAGATATGTTTAGCTTGAGTTTTTATAGTTTGTATAAAATTTTTGTTTATTTATTTTTTAGTATTATTCTTATTATTTTTTGGGATTATGACTAGAAAACTTTTGTGAAAATACTTGGGATGAGTCTATAAGTAGGATGATATCCCAAAGTTTTGTAAGAGGGTATATTTTTTTTGTTTCCAAGAAATTCCATCCCAATATGGATATTAGAAGTTTGATTTTCTTGTGGAATAAATAAACCTAGAGTTAATCTTCATAAAAAATGTTTGTTTTGTATTAAAATTCTCTTTACTAAATGTACTGTGAGTGGGCCTAATACTGCAACCCAATATAGACACTCTCAGGGTTATTCTTGGAATAATCACATTCCCATTACAATAAATTATAAACAATTTATATTGTTACGGAGTTAGTTAAAGGATTATGAGGGAACTCGTTCTAAGGAATATTTTATTGAAATAAAAGAGATTTAGGTTGAACTGAAAGCTAATGTGATGTTTTTAAAGATTAAAACATTTTTAGTAAGAGTTTTTCAAGAGGTAATTTATTATAATTATCTTCTAATATTAATTTTTTATCCCTCATGTTAACTCCATTTATTTTTATTAATATTTGATGTATATAGGAACTATGTTGAGAATTCATGTCATAAACAATGTAGATATTTTCCTAAAGAGCATCCTAATAGGTAATATATGGAATGAAAAACCTTGTGATAATTTTAAAAGAAATATCAAAAATTATGATTAATAGTATAGACTTTTTCAATTTTCCATACACACAAAATAATAGAATGTGGTAGTCTTATAATTGATTAAGAGATGATGATAATGAATCAAAGAACCTCTAATTTTCTTCATGTAAAAAAGTGTGGGAAGATCCACCTAGGGGGATATCTTAATGGAATTAGAAAATATTTGATCTTTTGTAAATTAGGGAATCAAAACACTCTTCACTCTCTTTCTAGTAGCAATGTAGGAATAAAAATGAAATACTGTATGAGAAACAGTAATTATACTTGGTTCACCCTCACTAAGCTATAATCAATGAGCATAAAATGGTAATACGCTGGTATACCAAATCCACTAAGGCTCACTTTCATATTACAATGTTTATGTTGGATCACTTCTATTCCCAAGAACAACACCTATATAATGTTTAAGGTCATCTCACATGTTTCCCAAAAGACACTCCCAAAGTCTACTTCAACGGCTCACTGCCACTAGAAGGATCAACATCATCCCTTTCCTTTTATCACTACTCTGGTAATGATCCAAACAATGTTTATATACATTTAGTTCCCTTCATTATCAATAATGAATGCATCCTCAACTATAGGTAGATACTCTATTGAAGTCTTGTTTTCACCCAGCATATGAAATACACTTTTTATATGTTGTTAGTTTGCATAAATTTCTTTCACATATTGTTTTCGTCCCTATGAGAACTTCCTTGTTCTCACCATAAACTATCTTAATTACTATTCATAAACTTCCTTGCTTCCATTGTGATCTTCTTAGAATTGCATGGTATAATTGCTTCATAGAAAACCTTTCCTTGATGGACTACCTCTAAGATGCGGATAGCTGATTCCTATATAAACCACAGATTCTTCATGGATCAATTTCCATTAAATGTTATCGAAACCCAAAAATCCCTTACGTGTACTATTTCATGAACTTTCTCTTTTTCATAATTTATCCTTAATGAAAATCTTCTCCTTTATGGAATTCTTCCTCACAAACTATTTTATACTTTCCCAAATTCTTCCTAGAGAGATGATATTTTCAAATGAAATTCACTCTTACTAATGATTTGATTAGATTCCCTTATATAGGAAAATAAATCTCCTAACCCCCTCTAATCATAAATACCCACAACATTAACGATGTACATCCTTCATTGCAAACTATTATGCGGTTCACATAGTGCTTTAATCCTTTGTGGTGGTTGATGTCATCTACAAATGAAAATCCATTTGAGGATATATAAATGAACACCTCTTAACTGTCAACAACAATATTCCCATGAATAATCATCCTCTTTCAAACCAAGAACTTCCAATGAACTAATTTCTCCAAGTGGTCTACATAGCATGCTTCAAGGTTCACAAAGCACTGTTATGCAGAGATTCTTTATTTTTTGATTTTCCTTCACTATTCTTCGTACCTCATTTTTAGTGTAAGAATTGTGGTTCATGAAATCCTTTTTTCAAAACCATTCATTTCCATTAAAAAAATTGAGATTTTAAGAAACAAAAAATTGGAAAACAC
Source organism: Viscum album (assembly GCA_963277665.1). Classification (NCBI taxonomy): domain Eukaryota; kingdom Viridiplantae; phylum Streptophyta; class Magnoliopsida; order Santalales; family Viscaceae; genus Viscum; species Viscum album. The sequence continues at coordinate 335,120,045 of OY728122.1, forward strand.
TTGGAAATTGTGCTGCCTTAAATATCTACACCATCAAAATGGACCATAATGATTCACGGTCATCTAGCTTTGTCAGAAAACAAAATAAGTCCAAAAATACTATAATGTTACCATAATTTATTTTTTCCCAATAGGTATTATTAAAGGTACACTTGAAATTCAATGTTTTAGATGTGAGAAATTTGTGTACTACACAAACCATTGCACTAATCATAGGGATTAAGATGGAAATCAATAGCAACAGCATCCCTATACTTAGGAAAAAGTAAAGGAATATAAAAATACAATTATTGAAGTGGTTATTGATAATTAAGTGTTATCATGTGTTCCTAACTATATATTTATGGATTTAATATATTTTTTATGTTCTCACCAACTATTAGCTATTGAGTTATAAAAAAACTCCTAGTTATATAGTAATTGTATCCAAGGTATATAAATCTTTTTCATACCGTATGGAATTATGGTTAGTGAAAAAATTATTATCCATCCTTTAGATTAATTTTATGTGATTTTAGAAATGTATTAGATATATTCATAAACAATCTGTAGTAATTAATTAGAGATATCATATTCCATATATCAAATCAAATTATGATCACATATCACTACAAGGATGATGATGGACTCTCTATGAAAATTGATTCCATTATAACATAATTAAACCAAATCATGATAAGTATTTAACATAAATATTTAGAAGAAAACCCATATTGAGATGTGTCAATTATGATGGAATAAATGATACTATGTTTGATACCTCATTATAAATAAATTCCAAATTCATTTATATCACCATGAAATCCTTAAATTTTTCATTACGGAGTAGTAATTATAATTTTGTGGATGAAATTTATTTAAGGCGGTAGAATTTAACGCTGAGACACTTTAGAATTTTTATTTTCCCTTTAAAATAAATATAGTGTTTATTACCTTTCATCACACATATTAGTGATTGAAAAAAACCATGAAACAGTATATAACCATTATAATATAGTTATTAATTTGGAGGGTATAAATAGAGGTCACTTACATGTGATATGAATATTTTATATTTTTTATTAATAATAAAATGACTCTAGTTTTATTAGTAATTGATTGGAAATAATAATAAAAACAGTTATCTCTTTGAAAAGTTATTTTCCTATAAAAATTATTTTATAATTTAATTTTAAAATTTTATTTAAAAGTTATATTCTAAAATTCTATATCATTAATTTTGAAAAAAATCATCATTTTTCAACATATAATGACAATATTATCTTTGGAATTTTTCTTTATTTTCTAAAATTACTAATTCATAGATTAATAGTGAAAAAACACTAATTTTGAATATATCCACACTTTTAGGAAATTAACATGATAAAAAATGAATTAAATATTTTGATGTCATATTTATATAAAATATATATATTTATAATGTAAACTAAATAATTTAAAAAAATTATTTTTCATTTATAACTCTTTTTTTATCACTTTTTAAACATAAGTAATATTTCACTCTAAAAATTGTTCCATTCACATACGTTAAAAATAAGTATTCATCCCTCTAATAAATTAAATAAATTTTTTTTATATTTTAGATAACAATGATAATATTATTTAATAATTTTAATTTATTTTTTATATTAAATTAGTAATACTAAGATTAAATTTAATGATAATGGTAATGGTGAAGGGGTTATTTTCAAAAAATTATTTTATTATTATTGTGTAATTTTTATCTAATAAATTAAATTTACATGTTTTTATATAATAAGTATTATATTATGTTTAAATATATATATATAAATTTATCATGAATCATTTATTTGGTGATTATTTTTATATAATATTAAGAACACTTGATGGTTAAAGCATCATTTTTTAGAAAAATTGTTTTTCCATATATTTATGTTTTTAACATAAATGATAATTTTCTAATTTTTAGAAATTTAATTTGACTAAATATATGTCAAATATAGGTTCATAATACCCATATCTATTAATAAGGGTAATTTTATATTTATATTAGAGCCTAAAAAATATATTTGAAATCTTTTTATGAAGGTAAAACCAAAAATGGTTAAGTGTAAAAATCTAATAGTAAATGACTCAAAACCTATTCTAAAATGAATATTTGAGGATTTATTAACCCAAACCACTCTCCCCTCAATTTAGGACAACTATTTGTGTCTTTCACCCCTAATTAGTCTCATTTGATAATTTCAAATGTAACCATTATTTACAGAAGTTTATTTTTATTCAGTTACAAAAGGAGACCACTTCCACCACATTTATCCACCAATTTAAAATAAATAGCTCTAAAAATATAAACTAGTTTTCCATAATCCCAATAATAATATCCTAGAAATTATTTTCATTAACAAATAACAATACAAGAATCCTTAAGGTTTCACCCAAGGAAGAACTTCCAAAGGGATGGTTAATGTTCTCAATAGATCCTTCTTGATTCATTTCAAATTAAACCCCTCCCCCCCCCACTAATATTTACTTTTCAGGAAATCTATATAACATTGGTATTTTTAATAATATAAAATTTTATTATACTAATTTTATATCAATTTTATACCTCTCCCCAAATAAATTTGAAAATGAAGACATCTTCACATGTTTGTGTGGACTACAACCTCCATGAACAGTGAGTTCTATTTTCCATAAACAATTTACATGGATAACTCGAAAGAGTTATTTAATGATAAATTGTATTAATTTTAGTATTAAAAAGATTCAAAAATTATAAATTGTTTTATTTTTATAATCTTATCCCTTTCTATGGAAAATGATAGAGTTTTCTATGCACATGTGGTCTACCACCTCCATGAAATGACGTATTTCATTCTTCCATTACCAATTAACATAACTATAACGACCCAAAATTTTATCAATTGAATTTTTTCCCTTATAATAATTAAGTAATACGGTATAAAACATATAAATATCATATATATCTAAATGAAAACAATATTCTAATAAATAAATAATGATGTAAGTCATATTCATATAAATTAAAGAACCTCTATCGATGGAATAGTAACTTGACCATTGGAATAGTAACACGGCCATCAGAAATAGTTATCCCATCAATAGAATAATAACATATCTTAAAAATGTATAAAAAAATTATTCATCATATAAATTAGAATATGGTATAATTATATCACAATATTTGTAAATAAATGTTTTAAAAATGATAAAGTAAGTATGGTATTTTTTAACAACATAAATATTTATTCACAAATTTACATTTATTATAATAATTTAAAATAAAATATATTTTCATAAAATCTATTCAAAAATTAATATTTCGTTTTATTATTACCCTAATTCAATATTATGATATCTTAATTAATATTTCAAAGTGTTGAAAAATCAATTATAATATTAAAATTCGTTTTTCACATGAAGAATAATTTTATTTAAACATTAAATTTATAAAATTTTGAAAATTATTTTCAAAAAATGGAGACAATTTTTGAATTCCAAACATCAAAAAAAAATTAGTGTTATTTTTTGGGATTTTTCTAAAATAGTTTAATTTTTTTTGTGAATAGTGAAATTTGATAATTTACGATATAGCTTAAATACAGTATTTTTTGTGTCATAGATGACGTATTGATGATATAATCCATTAATATTGAAATAAATTAAATTATTTAACATATATTGTGATAATTTTCAGTAATATAAATAGTCTTCAGCCAAAATAATAAAATAATGAATATAATAATCCAAACCCCCCCCCCCCCACACCTCCCCTATAAACACCATCGATCAACACCTATTATCCTCACACATCCAAATCCTTGAATATTGTATAAATTATTCACTATAAACTTCCCAAGCCTCTCCCCCAATTACATTAAATTCTGGTCTCAAAAAATTATTAGACCCAAGTGCCTTAAGGATGTTCTCCAGGAGAAGAAATTCAAGAGGTAAATCCTCTTTCGTTCTCTTTTAATTTAATATAATTTTTTTATTTTCTTATCTTATACATAACTCCACTATCCAAAAATTAATGATAACTATTTTATATTATATATTCTGTAATTTTATGTCTTCAATATAATATCCATCATCAAACCCCTTATAATTTCACTTTTCTTCTAAAAATGAAGATATCATTTGTGATGTGTCCATTTACCGGCATCATGGACGGTGTGATTTTTTTTTTCACCTTCAATGATGTTAATAAAAACATTATTGGGGTTAAAATAGATTTTATCATATATATTATATGTTATATAATTTTTTGGAACTAATATATAGACATGATGTTAAAAAATGATATAAGTTTATGACGGTCGTAAAAACCACCAAAATAAATTAAATTGTTTTAATTAATGTTTTATCTAATTAGTCATCCGCATAAAATATAACCAAATGATATATAATATCATTTAAACTTATATAAGTTCATTATCAAAATATAATTTCAATTCATGTGAATTATTCCCATTTTATATGAACTTTTATACTTACGTACAAGTGAACTGATCATGAAATCTAAGAAAATTAACACTCTTGGAATGACAATATTGAACTATATAACTCCAAAAAATGGCTATAAATGAACTAAATAAAATTAAAATAAATAAAATATATGTATTATAGTTTATCTATTTAGTAATTAATGAATCTAATTTTATTATCCATGATATTAAAGTTAGAAAAGCACTTGGCCATAAGGTAAGGGGTTCTCGTGCACAACTCCTCTTCATTAGGTTGTTCCTCTTTCATGCCTAATTTCATTATAGTTATTCATTTCATATTCCCCAAATATAATTTCATTTCCCTTAAATTTTCCTTCATGGGATACCCATGTTTCAAAATCTGATTTTATAATAATATAAATACTTTCTAAAATAACTCTTCTTTACAATTAATATGATGAATCCTCTTGAGATTGTTTCTTATTCACTAAAGTGTGATTATTATTATACCAAATATGTTTTTAGATTTATTATTTTGGAACCCCACTGTTTATTCATGAATTTATTCTTTTTACAATTAATCTCATTCCTTTCCATGGGTTATTTTATGTCTAATATTGAAATATTTTCTCTATGGAGTGCATGATTATGTAAATTTTATTATGTGATAGGTGCACCTAGAATTATATATCACTCTAATTAATTAGGTAATGTGATTTATCTCAAGAGATTATGTGAAATATTTGGGTACATGATGTTATCTTCTTTTCACAATGATGATGTTATAATTATGAAATTATGTTATGTGTGTACTTGATGTTACATTTGTTCACAACTATATGTGGTATATGACCACTAAGACAATATTTTTCATGGTTCTGTATTTCCACATTCCATACCTTTATATAATTCTTCCTCAAATGATTATGATGAGGATCTTATTATTATGTTAGGATAAGGATTATAATTCTCAACCATGTTACATTGATTCATGTCATTTATATCCTCTTACTGGGATTTGAGCTTGCCCCTTTATTTAACGCATATCCTCTGGTGACTACATACACATAAGTGATAGTGAGATTTATAAGGGTAAATAATAATATTTTTTGTAAATTCTTATTATTTATTATGTATAAGGGATGTATGGTCCTAATTTCTCTAACAAACTAATCCTTTTTATCCTAGTTTTGTAATACAATTATGTTGTTTATCTTCAAAATTATGTAATAGTTATATAAGAAAATTGGGGTCTCTATAGTTGGTATCAAATCATGATTTAGTAAATATTGTAATTATTATTAGATAACATTAGTGAAAAAATATAGTATGAGACTATGTATATTTAAGAATCCAAGAATAATTGTTTTAAAAAAATTATAAAAAAAGGGATCCCATAAGACATTCCTTCAGAGTTGTTTAAAAAATGAAATAAATTATTTGTTCATAACTTTTTGACTTATGTTTTGTTCAAAAAAATAATATTTTAGAAAATGGTGGGAACCATGTGAAACTAGGACAACAACCCGTGTGAGGGAGAATGCAACAAATTCCTGACCGACAACCCCAATGCATTGGGAGGTGGAGTTCAAAATTTCATGGTGATGTTTACCAAACTATCATAGGATATTAAAAATAAACTAAATAATGTATAACATAAAACTTCACCTAAGTAGGAAAAATGGTTATGTAATATTTTAAAAGACCACAATCACAGAAATTTAGTGTCTCCCTGAATCCACTTATTGTGGAAAAGTGGGATAACTAAATGGAGAAGATATTTTTTTGATCCATAGTTCTGAGAAGGATAATGTGACTCTAGCCATATATCATTTAGATTTATAGGCTGCTCAATGGTGGGTATTGATTAATAACACCAACAAGAATGAAAAAATTTGAATAAAGAGTGGGAATACTTTAGGAAAATATTTCTTAACAAGTATTTCCCTTGAACTATTCATAGAGAGATAGAGAGAGTTCAGAGAGCTAAAGAAAATGGAAGGTGAATCTAACACATGTTGTAATGAAAACATTACATGGTTTTCAAGGTATTCCTCGGGTTTTTTATCACCAATGATAGAAAATAGATGAATTCTTTAGTGTTTTAAAACCACACCTTCGAATGGCTCTAGATATTCGATACTTTGGGAGTTATGAATATGTTTTTTATGTGCTCTAAAAGTGGAGATGGAGTTTATATAATGGTCCCATGGATATAGATATAAGAAATGAAAATTTGAGGTTCATAATGTAGGATCTAATAAAAAAGGTAGAAATAAATCTCAACCAATCACATGTCAAAAATGTGGGAAGAAGCATCCTGTTAATTTCCTCAAAAGGAGGGGGAAATGATATAAGTGTGGGAGAGAATGCCACAAAAATAATGAACATCAAAGTTACATGAAGAATATATCCAATATTATGGAAGAAAGTATATCACCACCCATGTTTAAATTCCTCAACTATAGGGAGCAAGGGAACTATGCAAGATAGTTCTCAAAACCATGAGTCCTCTAGGGTAATAAGCATCAGTTTCTGCCAAATCCAAAGGATAAAGGGAAGGATTATTTCATCATTACTGCTGAATTAGAGCAAGTAAAAAAAGTCTTACAAGGTAAATTTACTATTCCCTCAATAATTGAAAAGTCTTATTTGATTATGGTGCTACATATTCTTTTGTTTCTTGCATGTTTTAAAGAACTATTAAATTGAAGCCTTGAAATCTTGAAGTAGAGATATCCCTTAAATAACCTAGTGGAGAGGTCATTGAACCCCAAGTGTTGAAATCCTCTCCTATTGTAATATGTGGAAATATTATTTCATTAGACCACAAGATAATTCCCTTGGTGTAATTCGATACTATACAGGGCATGGAATGGCTCCCATTATATAGTGAACACATAAACTATTGGGAAAAGGAACTATCTTTTCAAATTAAAAACCATCCCTTACTCCTCTAAAATTGAAAGGAAGACCAGGAATCTCATTTCAAAAATACATAATTTTCCTATAGGATGTCCACTATTGAATAGGAGTTGTTAAAGAAGTAGTTTAAAGAGAATTTGGAAAAATGGTTCTTTTTCCGTAGTGCATTTCCTTAGGGATAGCCAATGCACATTGTAAAGAAAAAGGATGGATCAATACGGATGTGTATAAATTATTGGGAACTCAACAAGATCACTATAAAGATCAAGTATCATATTCCAAAGATTGATGACTTATTTGATAAACTATAATGAGCTCTGTACTTCACAAAGGTTGATCTTATTTTTGGATATCATCAACTTAATGTGATGAAAGAAGATATTCAGAAGACAACTTTCCGCACAAGGTATGGGAATTATGAGTTTCAAGTGATGCCCTTACAACGTACTAATTCCCCTATTATATTCATGTATTTGATGAATATATTATTTAGATAATACCTTTCAAAATTTTTGGAATAATTTATTAATGATATTCTCATCTACTCCAAGGTCAAGGTGGAACGTGAAGAACATCAGAGGATTATTCTGGCTATATTAATAAAAGTGAAATTATAATCCAAGTTCAAAAAGTGTGAATTTTAGATTTTATAAATCACATGTTTTAGACTTGTGATCACATGTGTGGGGATTTCTATGGACCCTTTAGAAACATAGGCAATTTGGGAATGGGATAGAACCACTAGTGTCCCAGTAATCCAATGTTTTTGTAGATATAAAGGTACTATTTAAATTTTTTGAGTAATTTCTCATGATTTTATAGACTGTTAACTAATTTAACAACGATAGGGGTAATGTATGTATAGAAGGAATAATGTAATGAAAGCTTCAAGGAGATTAATAATAGGCTGATCACTGCAACTGTAATATCATTAAAAACAAGTAGAGAATGTTTTGTGATATACAATTATGCTTAAAATAAATCCTTGGGTTTTTTACTCATACAGAATGATAAAGTGATAGCCTACGCCTCACGTCAGTTGAAGAAACATGCAGTGAACAACATGAAGCATGACCTGGAGCTAGTAGTTGTGATTTCTCCTTGAAAATCTGGTGAAACTACCACTTTGGTGAAACGTGTGACATATATATTAATTAAAAGAGTGTAATGTATATATTCACATATAAGGAACTCAACAATAGTAAAAGGAGATGGTTGGAGATAATAAAGGACTATAATTTCTCTATTCTCCATCATCTTAATAGGGAAAATATGTTAGTTAATGCTCTTATAAAAAAAGAACCTGATACTCTATCTGCGATGTGGATTGAGAAAGACCCTATCTTCATGGATATGAAAACAATAGATTTGGAAATCATAATGGAATCTAATACATCCTACCATGCCCAAATTATTTCCCAACCATGTATCGAATAGATTTTTATGAAGGAATAGTGGGATGATATGGAGCTTTGAATGATGGTGAATGCAATAAAGGAAGGGAAGCTGCAAGAGTCCTATATCGATGATAATGATGCGATTTGGTTTGGAATGAGGTTGTGTCTGCATTCATCACCAGAGATAAAGAAGTATATATTTGATAATGCACATATCATACCTTTATATATCCATCTTGGTTGTACCAAGATGTACCATGATCTTTGAAGACACTTCTAGTGGGACAACATGAAGAAGGAGATTATGGAGTCTATATCAAAGTGCTTGATATGTCATCAAGTTAAAGCTGAGTGACCGAAGACTAAATATATAATTCAACCATTTCCAATACCCATGTAGAACTAGGATAATGTTACTATGAACTTTATCACTGTTCTCCAGAATACATCCAATAGAAACAATGTGATTTGGGTTGCGGTGGATCGACTCACCAAAACTACCAACATTATTTCTATTGAGGAAGAGTTCTCACTTGAAAAACATTCCAAGATTTATGTGAAATAAGTTTGGAGGATGTGTGAGTTTTCACTTTATATCACCTCTAATTATAACACACGGTTAATAACTAAATTATAGTGAAGTATTCAATTTCATTTGAGTACTTAATTGAATTTCATCATTACATATCACCACCAAATTGATATACAATATGATAGGACTATTTAGATGGTAAAAGATATAATAAGAGACTACATAATTTTATTCAAAGGTGTATGGGACAACAATCTCCCATTGGTTGAGTTCTCATACAACAAAGCCTACATTTGATTATTCTGATGGCTCTATATGAAGCTCTATATGGAAAGTGATATAAAACTCCATCCTTTTGGGATGAAGTTGGTGAATGAAAGCTAATTGGATCTGATTTTATAGAAGAGATGATAGAGAATGTTCAAACCATATAGAAACATATCAAATCTCATCAGGTTTGGAAAAAGATATATCCATACAATTATAAAAGGGACATTGATTTCAATGTTTGAGAGAAATTCTTCCTTCGAATATCTCCATGGAAAAGATTCAAGTGGTTTCGAAAGAAATGGAAGATTATCCCAAGGTACGTTGGCCCCATTGTGATCCATGATCACATATGATAGTTTTCTTATCATCTCTCACTTACACCAAGTATGGCTCGATTTTATGTTTTGTTCCACATATCACTCTTAAGGAAGTACATATATAACCCTTCACATGTACCGAATCCATAGGAAGTACAACTGGATAATAACCTCTTATATGAATAGAAGCCAATAAATACCAAGGAACGAAGAGACAAAGTACTACACAAAAATACCACTCACTTTGTTCAAGTGTTTTAGAGGGACCATATGTATGAATAAAGAACCTAGGAACCATAGGAAGGAATGGTGGATATATACCCTCATCTATTAATGTCAAACAAAATTATGAGGGAAAAATATCAAAAGGTGGAATAATTTAACAACGTAAACTTTTATCAACAGAATGTTTTCCCCTTATTATACTTATTTTAGATAGTTTAAAACACATACATAGTATAGAGATCCCAATAAAAAAAATATTCTCATAAATGAAGAATAATATAAGTAATATTCATAGAAATTAAAGAACCTATACTAATTGAATAGTAACATGAACCTTTGAATATTAACATGGACATTAGAAATAGTAATCTGGTCAATAGAATGGTAACCTCACTTATTAATGTATAAATTAAATTTAGGAAACTTATAATTTAAAATTTGATATAATTATATCATATTATAAATAAATAAATGTTTGAACATTCATAAATTATGTGTGGGTATTTTTGTAAAATATAAATGTGTATTTACAATTTTATAATTGATATAATAATTTAAATGAAATTTTATTTTAATAAAATAGATTCATAAATTAATATATTTCTTTGTCTTATTATAATTAGATAATATTATGAGACCTTAATTAATTTTTCAAGGTGTTGAAAAATTGATTATAATATTGAAATCAGGTTTTTCGAATAAATATTGATTTCATTTAAAAATAACATTTATAATATTTAGAAAATTACATTCATAAAATTGATTACATTATTTAATTATACATTTTTAAAAATGGTTACGGTGAATTTTTAAGATTTTCCAAAAATATTTGAATTTTTTTGAATAATGAAATATGATAATTTACGATATTATCTAAACACATTAATTTTTTAGTCAAGGATAAAGTATGGATTATGTAAGCCATTAATATCAAACTATAATTAAATATTATTATATTTAGTGATATGGTTCATAAATATTGATAGACTTGAGACAAAATAGTAAAATAATGGATATAATAACCAAAAAATACCTCTCTCATCCCCTATATATACCATCCCTCGCCACCTATACTCTTCACACCTCCAATGACTTAATGCTTGTAAATATTGTGCCCAATACTCATTACAAGACTCTCTCCCACATCCAAGATCTTATGGTCTAACAAAATTCCAATCCCAATTGCCTTAATGAGGTTCTTAAGGGGAAGACATTCAAGATGTAAAATCCTCTTTCGTTCTCTTTTAACTTCTTTTAATTTCTTTTCATTTATTATCATATACATACCTCCTCTATCTAAAAATTCATTATAATTTAGATATCTTATATATACTGTAATTTTGTTATGTTGAAATAATATTAATAAAAAAACATTTCTCTTATCACTTTTATTCTGAAAATCAAAAACATCATTTGTGATCTGTTGATTTACCTCAATCATGGAAGATATATTTTCATTTTACAATACCACCTTCAATCCTGGTCATAAAACAATTATTATGGTCAAATAATATTTTATTATACACATAAAAATTTATATAAGGTTTTGGAACTAATATATTAACAATATATTAAAAAAATGATATAAGGTCATGATTGTTGTAAAACCCGCCAAAGTAAATTAAATTATTTTCATTACTATCTTATCTAATGAATCATCCTAATAAAATATAACCTAATGATATGTAATATAATTTAAATTTTCTAATTTCATTAATAACATATAATTTAAATTCTGTAAAATTATTCCCATTTTACATGAACTTCCATACTCGTATACAAGTGAACTGATCAGGAAAACCAAGAAAACCAACTGTCCTGGAATGAGGAAATTAAACAATATAACTCACCAAAATGGCCATAAATGAACATAATAGAATTATGATAAATAAAATAAATGTATAAGTTGTTATTTATTTAGTAATTAATTAATATAATTTTATTATACAAGATATTAAAGTTAATAAATCATTCGGACATAATCTAATGGGATTCTTGAACCCAACTCCTTTTCTTTGGATTATTCTTCTTTCATGCCATATTTCATTGTAGATATTCTATTAATATTCCTCAAATATAATTTCATTATCCTTATATTTTATTTTCTAGTAAATATATCTTTCCAAATAAGATTTTATAAAAATATAAATATTTTCCAAAAGAACTTTTCTTTCCAATTTACACATTAACTCTTCCTGAGATTGTTACTTATTCACTCAAGTGCAATGATTCTTATACCAAATATGTTTTTCCCTTTATCATTTGGGAAACCCAAAGAGTAATCATGAATTTATTATCTATGAAATGAAACCCATTCCTTTCTAAGGGTTATTTTATATCAAATATTGATATATGTTCTATATGGCATGCATGATTATGTAAATGGATTGATGTGTTGGGTACACTTGAAATTATATAACACTCCAATGAGATTTTTAATTTAATGTATCCCATGATAATATGTGAAATATTAATAAAAATTATGCTATATTTTTACACAATGGGGATTTTTTTATTATTCGCTTATGTTATGTGTGGACATGATGTTGGCTTTGTTTACAGCTTTGTGTGGTATTTGACCATTTAGACATGATGTTTCATTTTTATGTATTGACACATTCCATGAATTTATATGATACTTACTTTAATTATTATGATTATGATCCTAATATTATGTTATGATGATTATTTTTATTGTCACTCAAGTTATATTAATTCACGTCCTTATGTATCCATTCAATTGGATTTTAGCTCATCACTTTGATGTATTTCCTTAGGTGACTGCATGTAATAAATATACATGACCTTTATAAGAATAAAGGAAAATATTTTAAATAAATTTGTATGTTTCATTATGCATAATTGATTTATGGTCCTAATGTTTTCAAGATACTAACCCTTTGGATCCTCGTTTGGTAACACTATTATATTTTTTATCTTTAAAATGATGTAATAATTATGTATTCAAATAAAGAACTTTATAATGAATACTTTTATAAATGTATATAATGTATAAAACTGATATCTATGACAATATTAATATTCTTTAATGATAATATTTGACAAATATATTAGTAATATTAAAAAACAATTACAGTAAATCAAACTGCATTAAACAAACATTTCAAGTCACCTTTCTTAATATAAGTCCATTTTGGGAACACCTACTTAAGTTTATAAATATTATTTAAATATAATAAAAAATAAAATTTTCATTTAAAAATCTTGATATTATTAGTCAATTTTATTATTCCAATGGAAATGGTCAATATACCAAGATAGTTACTTATATATTGATCGGCCAATCTCAAGTAACAACATAAACAAAAAAATATATAGTAAATTAAAATAATTTGTTAATAGGTAGAGCTTATAATTTTAAATATATGTGGATAAGAATCCTATAAATTTTTTAATAAAATTAATTTGATTAACTAGGACTTTAAACATGCGTTTAGAATGAATCCAGACCAAAGTTAGCGATTTGTGTATCTCAATTTTGTTTCATTGAGATATGATTTGTGATCAACACCTGTTCATTTATTATAAAATATGTATTGAAAATTTATTTATTTATTTCATACATTTAATTAAATATATGTTATTTAAATATCCATTGAATTCTCTACCTTCCATGGATTTTAATTTCAAAAGATTATGACATTTTAAGGGTTTTTGTTAACTCAAAGCCATTTTCTTGGTGTTATAATGATTTCATCTTGAAATTTTTATTTCAATTCATGGTTTCTAAAACCATGATAATTTATATTGAAACATAACTTTATATTTAGATGAGTGAAAATTTTGATTGAAATATTCATCCTTGATGAATTTATTCTCTATAGAATTATTATATTGTTAAGAATAATTCTTATTCTCTTTAACAAAGATTTTATATCCTTGATAATATTTTACCATCCTACCAATGTTCTCATTAATATTTGGAATCATAATTATGTGTAATATCATGTGAACCTAATATTTCAATTGTCTTAATTTCAAAATAATATGCCAGTACCTATTTTTGTGATCTGGGATTTCAATAAAGGTATTTTAAATCATAGAAAGGGATCTTTTGAACCACCCTTATTACTTTTTAGTCACATATTCCATGTATTTTTCTCTATTTTTTCAAAATTAATCACATATATTTCATAAATATTCTATATATATGTTACTTAAATATATATCTTGTTTAATTTACCTTTTTTGGGATAATACTTGTTTTATATTCACTTCAAAATCCTATCTTATATATAAACTTGACTTAATAGAAATTTTAGATTTATTATTTAATAAAAAGTGGCACCTATATAAGAATTATTTAACCGTAAATATATATTAAAAACCCTCAATATATTATTGATAACCCTCTTGGTTATATTATGGGTTAATATAAAAAAAATAAACATTTTCTTTCCTTAAAATATCATTTATTAATTTTAAAGAACATCACAATTGCGGTTCATTTTTATTCTTACATATCCTTTATCCCTCTCATGAATTTTTCAAAATTGGAACTCAATGATCAATAACAATGTTTATTTATTAAAATATAAACTTATAAAAATATATTATTCATTCTAATTTTCATAATCATTTTGAGATGGCAATTTTTTATTCTTTGAGAAAATATTATGAAACCCGCTTCTTTCTCTAGGTAATTATCTTTCTTATAATTTATGTATTGTTTATTTTCCTCATGTAGAACACAAATACATGCATATATTATAATTTTCATTATTTGATGGGTGGGAAAATAATTATATATCTCTCTAATTCATTAGGTAAATATTTACATATCATGAGATAATATGGATGAGAATGGGTAGTGAACCCAACCTACTGTGGGAATCTATCCACTATGTTTACGGGAATGGGTACAAACCAAATCCACCATGGGACTTCATCCACTATGGTAGTCGTAGAAATGATCCTCTACTTATGCTTCTGATTTCAGTTTTTATATTGTTTCTAAATATTTATTATTCCATGATTTTATTATATCATTTTGTGTTTGATGTTCCCATGCTTATCTCATACATGTATGGCATGGTATATGTTTTTTCATTGAGATTTCATGTTCCACTATTGTGACTTATGGGAAACTCTTATTATTATATATTCTTTTAATAATAAATGTCACCACTGCTTATGTTTTCCCATATGATTATGATGTAACCCTTAGTTACATGTTGATTATTTTTTCCCTTACTGAGTGTTTGAGCTCACCCATTATTGTGTTTCCATTCCAAAATTTTTAAATATAATTATAACTGATGAAAATTATATAAAAGATTCTATTGTGGGTCAAAAAATGGGACATTTTCACATGTTTTGTAAAATAATTTCACTATGAAACTAGTCCTCAATGACACTAAACAAAAAATTTCTCTGATCTATGTTGTATTTTTATGAGATGTAATGTCCAATTTATGGTAATAATGTAAAATAAAGATATTCATAGTTTGGGTTATAACAAAAAAACACCATACATCGAGGATGTAGTCATCCTATAAAGAGGATAGACTCATTAAAAAATATTTTTTGTTCTATATTTTATTTTACAATATTTGTTTATGAAAAGATTAGTATTTAATAATTAAAATGGAATACAAGTTTTCTAAAAGAATATAAACATTTATTCAACCCTTCCCACCACATAGTGTTTTTTATTTTCTATTCTTACCTTTTAATTTTTATCAGATCCAGTCTAGTCCTTGGTGATTTCTTATTGATCTGATAGTGATCATTATAATTTAGTTAATCAGAAATGTGTTCCCAAATTTTATAGAAAAGGTTTTAATTTTTGTATTAATCAAATTGTGATTTATTTATTATCCATAGGGAGCGATGTTTCGAATGCTTTTATTTAAGGCTTCGCTATGTCAATGGATATTTCTGTGTGGTATCCAATTGGCATGATGGATGTTTAAAATGATTGAAATTTTATGAATCATTTATGGAAATATTATTTATACCAGCAGCTATATCCCAATGGTGTTTTGAAACCATTGTGGAAGGGATTTCTAAATGAGGTCATCCCAATATTTTTTTAAAACTATTGGGATAAAGTGGTCCTATTCTAATGGTTGGGAATATCCATTGGAATAAGTGTTTTAATTTTAGTCTTTCCCAATAGTTTTTGTAAACCATTGGGATAAAATGGTCTTATTCCAATGGGTTAGAATTACTATAGTGATAAGGGTTTTAATATTAGTGTTCCCAACAGTTTTTTACATTGTTGGGATAGAACATATATCCCAAATGTTTTTAAAAACCATGGGGAGAGTGTTTCCCCCAAATACAACACCCATACACCCCTCCTCATTCTAGATTCAATTTATTTTTACCTACCCATGTGGTTCTCTCTTCCCAACTGGAGACCACTCCTCCTCTTCTAACAAACGATCCATCCTAGTTTAAATCATTCGATTTATTCCACTTCAAATAGGTGAGTTTGAGTTATAACTTCTTCAGTCATTTATTTTTTATTTTTATATTCCATGTTTAGTTTGTTTCCATATAGGCTGAATTATCTCATCAATTTTAGTTTTTTATTATTCTTGAATGTGAAATTATCATATTCCAAATTCTTCATTATATACATATAGAGTGAATGTCCCTTCATGAACTTCTTCCACCATCACAAATTTTCCCATGCAGGTAACACAATATTATTGCTTTATGGGAACTATATTATCTCCAAATTTTAATGTTCACATTCATGTTTTGAGTTATTTAACTTTGGAAACTAATTACCTTCTTGAAAAAGGGAGTTCCAAAAATTTCTTTTTGACATTTTTATGTAATTTTTTGGTATTTAAAAGATTAATGGAAAATATTTTTTTACTGATACCATTGTTTTTATTTCTATAAAATGAGGAATGTATGACATAAAAATGTATGTAATTTTATTAATGGAAAATAATTATTAACCTTTTAATTCCACTTGATCTTTTAGGACTATATTGACACACATTTTCATTTTTATTTTCATTGGTCAACACACATTCACAAAAACCATTAGTGGCCTTGATTTAGTTTAATATTACCAATATTCCCTCCCCTATATGTCTTTTTCAATTTTTTATTTTGAATATTATCCAAGTATGTACGACATATGGGACACTAGAATGTCAATAAATTGTGAAATCTACCTAATGGTCCCCACCTATAGTTGAACAGTTTTTCAAGCTTTGGGTTAAGTAAATCCATTATTCTAAAAACTCTTCAATGCATTCTTTACATATCAATTAAAATGATTGATTAAGTAATGGGAAGTGAGTTCCAGATAGAATTTTTTTGAAGTGATATGTATAAGCCACATGGGATAACTATCCTATGTGAGTCTTGTTGGTGAAGTGACAAGTGGGATGCACTTGAGATAAGTGACTTGTGTGAGGAACTTGGAAATAATTCACGAATTTTCTAAATTCATGTCCAATGCTACACAACCCACTTGAGATGGAATTAACCCATCTTTAACCCATTATATCCTTACTCAGTGATATATTAAAATAATTACATTGGTACTAATAAAATCTTGTATCTCAAATTTCATACTTACAATGGATTAGAAGACTATTAATATTTTAGATAAATAATTTGATGCATGCATCTATGAGTTATTGGATATTTTAGTACCACGATATTTCTAATTATATAAACCCACACTTATGAACCTTATGAAGCATCTAAAGTACTATTTATTATCCTAATGGATAACAGTTATTATTATATGACCAAAGTGTTAGAATAATGTTCTCATCCTAAAATGGGGATTCCCTTGAAAATATTGGCACGTATTAGAGTAAGGTAAATATAACACATTGGGGTGTACCATGAATTCATTAAAACCCTTCATTAACTAATCTTCCTGGATTTATATAATTTTCATTGAGAACCTACATGTTTCTAATTCAAGAAACTAAGATGGATTCCTTTTAAATAACACACCCTATAAAAAATATCATTGATCAGAAATACTACAATGACACCATTGATTAGAAATATATCATTAATTCTGTAATACAATGATAACTATAAATTTATAATTAATTCCAACATATTTCTCATAATTATCTTAGATAGATCATTCTTTAGACAATTATTTTTCATCACATCCACCATGTTTCCCATAATCTCACAATTTATTCCTTATTATGAATACCCACTAAAAAAATTATATTGAAATGAATTGACTATACCGTCAGAAAATTAAATTACACCATCCTGATCAAACTAGGCTGTAAAATAAATGAACTAACCCTATGAACCCATTACACAGTAAAACCTAACAAAAATAAAAAATTCTATCAATATCATAACTAAAACAACCTGTTGAATTAAATTTATTTTACTTGATCATACCCAAGTAGACTTGAGTGGAGTCGAACTACACTAAACTCCATCAAAATGAAATAAAATAAGAAGAAGTGAAATAGATTTAACCTAACTAAAAGAAATTCTATAGTAATTATAAAAATTTAAAAAACGTGAACAATATTTAATAAAACCCTAATATTCAAAAATCATCTCGATCAAAAAAAACCAAACCCAACCAAACAAAATTGACGAGAACAAATCCAAAAGAACTGGCCAAAACTAATCCAAATCAAATAGAAGATGGTTACCCAGAAGTTGTAATTTTTTTAAACATGAACATATTGAATAAGTATAACTTTTGTTAAATTGTGAATAGAATAAGAGAAAAAAATTAAAAACATCAATTATAAGTATAATTTTTTATATTATTATGATTAGTTTTGACTCATAGATATTATTGAATTCAATATCACGATTTTATATTTATAGTGTTTTGTTATATATCTATAAATATTATTTTATTTCTTTTATATTATAATTATCATATACACTAGTGTGTCAGTGGTGGTTTCATATAATGTAGTGAATGGGCACATATTCATTATCATTGAACGAGAAAAAAATATGAGAACACAAGATGATGGTGTTATGATAACCACCACAATTGACTATTATGCTAGTGCATTGGATTATAGACCATAATTTTAAAATGTAGGTTTTTATGGAGTCATTAAAAAAATATTATATTATTAATCTCATGGTTGATTCACTATTATGAAATTACAGGGGTTTGATTTGATGAAGACGTAGGGAATATTTATTATTGACTATGTCATTCATGTTATTGACATGACTCACACTCTTTCTATAAATGAACTATATATATTGGAATAAATGGAAAAATAATTCTTTCTTGTAAAAGATCATATTTAACCTAAATTTTGTGTCATTGTTGAAGCAATTACTAGACATGTTTTTATGATGGTGATGAAGGAATTGACACCATCGCTACTACCATTGGACCTGATACATTTATTACTTATTATGACTCTAATATCTCAGTTTTCAGAGATAATTGTGAACCCAAAGTTATGGTGGGAAATATATAGAATCATTCATCTGTGTTCTCATTTATTTTGGTTTAGCTATACTTGGGTTGTTAAGGTTATTACTATTCAAATTTATTTAATATTTCTTACAAATATTTTGTATCTGACATGACCTTAATGTGAATTTTCAATATTTATCGGTTACATTTTTATTTGATTTACATTTTCTAATATTGAATTGAACTGTATTCAAACCTATGAAACCAATAACAATTGAAATAGTTAAATTAGAATAAAAAACATGAGGAATTGAATTGCAGATATTAATCTTATTGATATGAAAATAAAAATAAATGAGTATAATGACATAACTAAAAAAATACCAAAATTACTAAACCCAAAATATGAACCAAATTAATTAAGATGAATAAGTCATGTATCATATTTTTTTGTTTACATTTGATACCCCTCACCCATATTTACCATATTTGATGATTATTCCCACTCATCATCCATATCATACATTTATCCCATCAACCATGGCATCTTGTTTTCCTTATACTTCCTTCTCTCTGAGATTCTATATTCCTTATTCTTTAACTAATTCTCTAACATGGTTTGTTCCAGTGGAGTATACATTAGGACCCACTCCACCTGTATAGGGTTATGTTCATTCAGTGTCTGTGAATCTAGAAGCACCCATTGATCTGATGGTTACAGGTATATTATATAAACCAAAAAAATACCATAATTTATTTGGATTATAACATTTTTTTATATAATATTTTTTTTCTTCTATAACAGATAGATCTATTCATAGGCAGCATAATAATACATTCATTCATGTAGTGTGTAAATTCTGTACACAGTTGATGGTAGACTACAATGAAGATAAAGAAATAATCGAAAAAAAATGGCAATAATATCAGAGTTTTTTGGGGATGCTTTACAAATACCCAAACATTATTCCTGATTTCCCACTCTCATGGAGACACTTTCCAAATAAAGTTAACGATAATTCTTGGGCATAGTTATGTGTAAAAAACTATTGGATTTCATTTTATAGTATTATTGTATTTATATTACCAACTTTGTTTTAAATTTCCTAATGGTGAGGGTTCATGGCCCTCATGTGTAATGGAATAAGGTGAGATTTGGACATCCTATAAGAATGGGTTGTATATTGGATATCATTCTAGAGATGTAATAGATTTATAGATGATTCCAATTATGGATTATTATCCAATAGAACATTATTGAAAAATAATTAATCATTGGAGGGTTACATAGTTTAACTAATTAATCAAATATGAGGATTTTAAATTGAAATATTCATATTTCATGTTAATACTTTATTTTTTTATTGAATTTTATTTATGAATCATCCAGAAAAAATAAAAAAAACATTGATGCTATGAAATACCTCCACACTTTGTGGTGTACTACATTCTTAGATCAAGGGAGGAAGTAGGTACACAAGTTATTTATAATTTTTCATTAGTAATTGCACATTATATTGTTTCCCTCATAACTCATTTGATTTATAATGTTTTGGTGGAGTAGTGGAGATTAAATATCAACCCATACCACACTAAACTAAAATAAACTGAACTAAAAAAATGGAATCAAACCATATGTTTTTCTTTTTATATTCATTTCAAATTACTATCCATTTGATTTCAGTTGTAAAATTAATTATTATTAACCTATTTTAATTTATGGTTTCTTACATTGAATTTCATTTCATAGGTAGGTATTGAATATTGAAGGACATGTACCTCGAACAAACCTATTTTTCTCTAGTAAAAAAAGAAAAAAGATGGAAGTGTGTTTAACGAACCAACACAGTAGTATATTGTATTTTTTACATTATTGATTTCAAAATTTAATATCTATTTCTAACTTAATAATCTAATTATATTTGTAATAAGATTATTTCTAGGCCCTTTATGCCCAGGAACCGGAAAATTTTAGGCTAAATGATCACTTACTTTAGGTTTGGGGAGATGATCCCCATGGTCAAGTATGATGTCAGCCCAGGAAGAGTATAGTCCCGACGAGGTATTGGACCACTTCAGGTACCATTTTTTGTACCACTGAGTTAGAAAAGGTTAATTCATGGGCATAACCATCCAAAAAATGGTCACACATGTGAATGAATGGGTTGAAAGGGAAAATGATGAATTTATGAAACTGGTGAAAGTTTCATGTACATCACTTCCACTAGATACCTGTGTCGATTTTGATGCATATAGTCATCGATACATTCATTATATAGTGCACCTGGTGGTAATTCTAGTGGTGGTTAAGAGAATTTTGTTCATGGTGATGGAAATGGTGATGGAGATGGAGAGGATAATGGCAAGGAAGAGGTCGATGATAATGATGAGGAAGAGGTTGAGGATGAGGATGAGGCCAAGACTGATGTCAAGAAAGAGGTTGAGGTTGAGACCGAGGCAGAGGCAGAGGGTTAATATGAGGTTGATGATGAGGATGGGGATGAGTATGGGGATGAAGATGAGGAAAGGGATGAGGATGAGAATAAGGCTGATGATAACAATGATGATAGTTATAGTGATGAGGGATGGATTGATCTGTTAAATTTTTTACTGCTATTTATGACATTTGATTTTTCGTGATTTCTTGTGACTGAATATATGTGTGATATTTTTTATTTTTGTTATAAATGGTTAGATTCATCAACTAATTTTTACTATTATCATTATTTCTATGTTTTTTATTGTTATTTGAGGATGCTCAATTGGTTACATTGTTGTTTTTGTTTCTTAATGATGTTTTGTTTGTCTCATTGCCATTTGAGGATGTTTTATTAGTGATTTGATTGCAGTGGGTTGTTAGTTTCATTGTTTATTGTGTTATGTTTGGGTTTTTGGTTTATTTGATTACAGGTGAATTATTTTTTGATGTTTTGATTTCAATTACATTTCATTGTAGGTAGTTCTATTTTGAAGGAATTTAATTGTGTTCTGCTTATAGATAGTATTGAGGTGCATTGCTGGTGTTGGGGTACTGAGGTGCATTGCATTTTATATAGTTCTTGGTCACTTAGGGTAAGTTGAAATTTTAATTTCAAAACATTAGTTAAGAAAGTTCACCCTTCCCTGACTAGGTATTTTTCCCCTATTGAGATGTTATACTTTTTCATTTTAGGTTGTGTTATTCTCTTTCATATTAAATATATTATCATATAATATAAATTTAAAGTGATTTTTCCTGGTGAATTAATTTATATAGTGTTTATATATTATAAAAAATGTCTCTATAATCCCTTGGTATTTTCACTCAAATGAGTCCCTTCCCCCACTAGGGGTTCTATCCCCTGTGGAGATGTTATCCTTTTTCATTTTAGGTCTATTTTTTTCACTAGGATTTTATGCTTAGTTTGGGTAATTATTATTTATAAATATTCTCAAATCCCACTTTAATGTATCATCAGGTGTAACAATAATCCATTACCTCCATATTTATTATTTAATTCTTTACATACAATTGAAACATATTTTCCACCACCAAAATAAATATAGTTATGGGATATCTATTCCTTGATCATGACGTGCATACTTCTCCGTATGATCTAAAAGTTTCATTATGAACAATATGAGCCCCTTTTGATGGAAATTCACCGCTAAAACTAGATAGGAAGTGCATATCTTCTCAGTTATTTAGAAATATCACATTTAAGTGGATTCCATATTTTTTAACTTGTCTTCAAACTGCAAGAACTTTATATTAAGCAAATATTTCTCTGCATCAACTAACTTCAATGTATTTTACTAGTTAATATAAAACTTATGAATTATTTCATCATATATCTTGTTAACCTCTTATAGTGAACTGTTAATATCTTTCTCTCTTTTTGTATTCACATCTAATTATGCATCCTTGACACTCTAAATCAATTTTTTTAGAACCATAAATGCACGGAGTATTTGTACAATGAAAAACATAAACTCTTTTTTATTAAAAACTGTTATTTGAATTTACTATTTAATTATAGACATATTAATATTGTAAATTAATGTTGTGTCACCGATGGATTTCACAATTTTTGAGAGGGTGTTTTTTTCTCACCAGTTTAGCCAATGAAATCTCCATATAATCAAAGTGTTCACCTTCAATGATCCTCATGTCATAATTCTAGTATCTCAAGTTCACCTTAAAATCTGATAACCTATAATAAAAGATTCAAAATCAGTATTTTCCATTATTTCTCCCCCCTCTACTTGAGCTCAATGAGAATCTCAAGCAAGAATGCAGTCATTCTCCCCTTCTTGGTGAAGGACATTCCCCAGTTATAATTCCAAATTTTTCTTTACAAGATTAGAGGATCTTTAGTGATGTCCCTTAGGAACTTCTAGTTTTTAGAGATTGTCTATAGTTTCCTACATACTTGCAGTATGATAGTGGGGCCCCTCTTGCTGAAATTTGAGAGTGCCACTGATCTAAACATCCTTCACCCACAATGTATAACCAGATCAAATAATAAAAGTTGCTAGAAAACTCCCATACACTTTATAATCAATAAAATTTTGAGTATATCAATTTTATTGTATTCCTCTCATGGTTAGAGTTGGATGATCCATCCTTTCACTAGATTTTTTAAAGGTTCCAACTTATTTTCGGGTTATAACACATAGAATAACAAAATAAAAATGATATCATTCTGAAGGTAATTTTCCAAAACAAGTCCAATAGACTAAAACCCCACCAAAAATGGAGGTAATTTCTTATAATTAATATGAAAATTAATATCATATTCCAATGTTAAAAGAACAAGTTGTTCTATTAAATCCTAATTAAGTCCAATTTAAACTTATATCCTATCATATTAACTATACCGGGCCATTTTCAAAGTTTTATACATCTTCATGGGAATACCCAAACCCAATACAATATCAAACAATATATGAGGATTCCATAAGATCTAATTCAAACGGAGAATTTTAACCCATCCTTAAACTCTAGTGTTACTGTAGGAGAAAGAATTGAATTTGTGATCCTACTCCTAAATGATGACAATGCCTGTATTTAGCAATATAGAACCAAATCCCCATGCCCATTACATATTATTATCTTTGAACCAACTTTTATATAAGTGTTTAATTCCATATTTTACCCATATATAGGTCATGGATAACCTTTACAAAGGTACTTACCTTTATATAAAAGATATGAAACTTAGAGATAGCCTTACACAGGTGAAAGTTACCCTTATACTGATCCTCTCATAACATTATGTAGCATACTAAATTGAATATCTAACCTTATACTAGTGAAAGTAACATTTATGTTGATGTTCATTTCAACTAAAAATAAATTTATCCTTCTCTATGTATTCTTTAATACATCTCTAAGATATCTCGGATAGTCACAGAAACTTAAAAACAAATCAAAAAGCATTTGGGAATTTTCTAGATCATATAAATATCTTCAACTCAATTCTCAAGAACACTTATAACTTATATAATCAATGTTGAGTATTTTCATGCACATACACTACATGTCCGCATCATCTTCCCCATAAATCCATGGATGGTTTCTTCAATATCTCTTTGAGTAATCATTCTACTCAATTCCATCACAACACTTCATTTAAATACATATTTAAAAATTATTACCTACCATCAAAAACGTATTCTAAAACATCATTCATGTGTTGTAATTCTAATCTCATCAATCAACAATAGCAACACAATAAGGATGGAATCTCAAACACATATCAAATTCATCTCACAATTTAAGCAATATTTAACCCTTAAAAATAAGAACATATATAAACTATTCCCCAAGACAAAATGTCACATCATGTTGGACTATTTTAATTAGATCCTTCACACAACTTAGCACATACATTTTACATAAATGATGCTGTGATTTTATATCCTTATACTCATATTTATTCAACATTAGTTTCATTTACTCTTATTTTTTCCTTTGCTCTAATCTTTCTATACTATTGACTTCATTCGGTTTGAAGTTCATTAAGTGGCGTTTTACCAATCACTATTATTTATCCTTGTTTGGATTTCCATTTATCAATCTACCTAGTGTTTTTTTCATCATTGTTCAATTGGGTGTGGATATCATCTTTGTTTTGGTGGATATAATCCCCTATAGGTGCTGTGATATGTGGTTTTTAGGTGCATTGTAGGTGTTGGGATGGTGACTATAGAGGAATATAATATTGTTTCTATTGAATTTAGATTATACTATTTAGATTTATGTTTACTTTTAATATTTTTCCATGATTTTAAGATTATTATCAAAAGATAACAGTTTTTGAACAAATAAATATATATCCCACATGTGAATAATCAAATATGAAAAAATGTATACTGTAATTGATATTCAGAAACTATATGTGTCGAGAATTTTGCAATTTCCATTGATAAGAATAAAATTTAAGCTCAAGTGGAACGTTGTGATTTCTAGTTGTGTATTTTCATAATTACAGTGTGAATAATTGGATTTTAATGACTTATAAACATATGAATTCATCATAAATTATTCAATATATTGTTTTTATTAGTTTTCCTTGAATTATGTACATTTTATTGTAGTGTATTTTCTAGTGTTTTATTAGATTTTTAGATACTTTATTAGGTATTGTAGTGTTTTTGCAGATGTATGTGATTTATGAAAAGGAGGGGAGGGTTTTGTATGAAATGTTGGAGGTCCTATATTAAATGTTTTAGGTTGTATATGTATAGGAGGGCAGGCTTCTATATTCTGTCTAGAATTCTGTAAAAACACTATACCAACGATTTATAAACCATTGGAATAGTTTTGAAAAACCATATGTATACCAATGTTTATTAATGAACCATTAGAAAAACTCCATACCAATAGTTGTTCAATCATTGGTATAGTTTGATGGTTGATGATATATACGAATGGTTAACAAACCATTGGTAAATGTGTATACCAATGGTTATAAAAAATCATTGGTATATTGTAGTTTTCAATGTCCTATACAAATAGTTGATGAATAACCATTTGTATAGTCCTATAGGAATGACATAATACCCAAATGTTTTCTAGCCTATACCAATTGTTAGAAACCATTGATATAAACTAACTTTATAGTAGTGAATTTTCTATTTTTTCATTATCTGAGAAAGGTTTAACCAAGGTAATGGGATGAAAATTTACCGATTGAAATTATCTGAAAATTCATAGAATATATGAAGGTAATAAGAAGGATAAGGAATCAAAAACATAAACTTTTATATAGTTTTTTGAAGATATATGGATATAGGAACATGAATATGTTGATTGGTATTTTACATTAGACAATGATATTGTAAATTATTTTCAATATCTATGGAGAGGAAAATAATTATACAACAGTTCTAATGAATATTATGAGAATACACTGAAAAACATTTGATATTAAGATCTCATGATTGAAATACATATATCTTAATGACTTTACTCTTGATGAATCTCACAGTAGCCTCCTAAATTATGAGACATTAAGAGGATATTCTCATAAAAGAAAAAGTAAAATGAAGAATGAAATTTCATTCAAAGCACTTAAGGAGTTGAAAAAATAGGATGAAAAATCTATTTAGATGAATTTGAAAATATAGAAAATTATGATGAAAATATTTATCTTATTTCAAGAAACATCACTAGAGGAATAGGTAATATCAATAAAAATTTCCATTTAAATTCTACAAATATGGGAAATTTACTAGTATTTCTTCTAATTTTACCATGAAAATAAAAAATAAAGAAGGAGATGAGGTAAATGTTAGTGTACCTTCCTACAAAGAAATACCACCCCAAGGAATTAAATCATAGCTGAAATGGAAGCAAAAATTACCCCCAATGTCTCTTAAAAGAAACATATTATCTAATAAAGAATGTGTTTCTGGATGTTATGACAATTATGATGTTGAGGATACACATATAGAATCATCTAAAAGGGTTCTCGTGAAATAATAAATGGATTAAATTAATTTATATGATGGTTTATTATTCAAAATGGGTATACAAATGAAAAAGGTGAATCCACCAAATAATATACCTTAAGAATGGAAATAAGAACATTTATAAAATATATTGGGATGTTGATAAATGAGAATGAACATATCAATAAAACCATTGATGAGAACAAACAAGTTTAATGTGATAAATAAGATCTTGTTGAGGAAGTGAAAATGTTGAAATGTGAAAATGTAGTGAATAAGAAAATTATTAATGATATGACCTCTACACTTATACTTATGGATAAGGAATTAGAAAAAATCCAATAAGAAATATTTGAGTTTGAAAAACAAAAGGAGAAAGAAAACTATATCTATAAAAAGGATATTGAAGGTAGTAGTGAATGTTACAATAAACATAAACTAGTCATTTATAATTCTCAATAATGTGACCAACATGTTAATTAAAATACTCTTACAAACAAAAAATTTGATAAAATTACAACACCAGTCTCAGATATCAAGAGAATGATCATAAAAGAAGGTTTGGTAGAAATAAATCAACACATATCTAAAAAACATTAAAACATAATGTAATGTAGACACATAATATTTATCATAGAAGATGTTTTTTGTGATTTTTTTGGTGTTATGGTTTTCTTTTTCATAAATATTTCAATTTTTGTCATAATATATATTTTCATGGTTATAGGAGAGAGTATTCATCAAGGTGGAGAAAACAATTGTAAGTGATGAATAGTTTCACTCATTAACAAACTGAAATTAAATTTAAGATGAAATACAGTATTGAATTTATATAAGAAATATATATGTTAAATGGTGAATATAGACATATATCATATGAATATGTTGTATAAATTCTAGCACAATTTATTCATTATCAGTAAAATTTGAAATATTCAGAATCAAAATCAATATGTAAAGGGGTAAAGACCTAGGTTAACAAGTTTCAATTTTTTTCATCCTTAGTCTCTTTTCCTCATGTATGTAAAATATCTCCTTTGATAACGTGTATGGCCTCCATCACTTTGTCCCTCTATGACTTCCCTTTTACCATGTGTGAATGTGTTTCTTCAGTTTCTCTTTTGAATAAAAATATATTTGTAATAAGAAATATATGATTGGGATATCTTAGAAAAAAGAAAGAAAGAAATATCATAAAATAAGAATCATTGAAAAAATTTCCTATTGCAAAAGAATATACTATTAAAATTGGTAAAAATTGGAAGAATGGAAATATAAAGTACATAAATCATAAAGCAGTTCATATTTTGACTTTAAATCCATTTGTTATATTGCACACTATTGTGTAAGTCACTGTGAAAAATAAATAATCATGAGGATATAGATATTTCATTTCTTTCATAAATGATGTCACCAAGATGACTTGTATCATGTTTATGTTTCATAATTCATAGGCCTTAGATAGATTTAAAAGATTTAGAAAATGTATGAAGAAAATAACATTACTTTTGAAAAGGTTGAGGTCGGATAATGGATATGATTTTTCCAAAAAACAGTTCTTAGTTTGGACAATCATGGAATTTAGTATGACATTAGTTCTCTATAAATTCATTATTAAAATGGAGTAGATGAAACAAAAAAATATGAGTCTTTTTTATATGGTCTCTATTATGCATACTGAGTATAACACTTCAAGGTTATTATTTATACAGACTATTACTGCATTTGGGATTATTCAAAATAAATGTTTCTTGAGGCCCAAATATGACTTGTCTCTTAGGGAAATATGTTCTAAGAAAAAGACAACTGTAAAACACTATATAGTGTTTGGTTGTTTATGATTGATCAAAAGTAAGGGATGTACTGCAAGAATCTTTTATTAAAAAGATAATGGATGAGTATTCCTTATTCATAAACCAAATAGAAGTTCCAGCAAATTTTATAATAAACATTTTGAGAATATTTTTGATTAGGATGATGTTATAGTTTTTGAAAATTATGAATATGTCAATAAAATTATTATTATAGATAAATAGGATGATGTTGTTAATGATGGAATAGAATAAGAAAATTTAGAAAATATAAAACTATAGGAAGATGGTATAAATTCTACATGTTTTAGATATGAATGTGGAAAACAAAAATCTATTGGTGTAGGTTAATAGAAGATGAATTATGTGGATATAAAATAATATAAATGGTTACCAAAATCTAGGTGTTCAAATTAATATATGAATTGCTAGAAATAATCACACTAGCATAATTTTGAGCATTAAACCTAAAAATGTTGAATAATATTTTTAACAGAATTATTGTAACCAATATATGAATGGAAAGTCATATAAAAAATATAATAATGATACATGATAACACATTCCAAAAAATATTGGTGGAAAATATCATTGGAACAAAATGGGTGTCCAAGAAAAATCAAATTGTTGAAGTGTTTCTATAAATAAATATAGGGTTTTTTATGGGATATTCTCACGAATTGGGGATTAAATTTTATGAGACAATAAATCTAGTTTCCAGACTTTGAGCTTTCAGAATTTTTCATACAATTAATACTCAAAGGGGATATAATAATTTTCAAATGGATATGTAGTCTAAATTTTTCAATGTTAATCTTGATAATAATGGTTATATGGAACAACCTAAGGTATTTTTTATGATGATTAAAATAGATATTTTGACCAAAATAATGCCCTTTATAGACTAAATCGATCCTCTAGATCTCGATACTTCAAATTAGATTTGCACTTATCAATTATGGACTTCAATAAGGGTGTAAATAAAAAACAATATCATGTCACTTATTATGATTGTGTATGTTGATGATAATATATTTTATTATGATGGGGAAAAGGATTGTCAATATTTATCCTCACAAATGATGATAATGTTTTATATGTCACTACTTAGTGAAATGAAATTTTTCATGGCTTAAAAATTTACTAAAGTTGTTAATCATGTTCCTATTTCACAAGAAAATTATGCTAAAGAGCTATTCAAAAGTTTGGAATAATGGAAGTAAGATAAGTATCCACCATTATACAAGTAGGTATAAATCTAAGAAAATATGATCAAGTAAATGAACTAATTGAAAGGGAATTCGGACTGCTAATTGGAAGTTATTTTATTCCTAACTAAATCTTCATCAGATATATTTTATTCTAAAACACTTTATGCCATATTTTAGACAAAACTGAAATAGTCTCATATTATTACAGCAAATAATACTTTCATATATATTTATAATAATTCCAAATATGGTATTTTGTAAAAAAATGAAAGATAATATAAACCAAAATGGTTTTCTGATGTTGATGGGATAGGTGTTGTGGGGGAAAGAAATCACACGTCATGTAGAGTTTTATTTACTTCCAACAACTGTGTTCCATAGAACTCAAAGAATAAAAATTCAATCATAGTAAGTTAAAATTAGGTAGAATACATGTTTTTATCATAATTATATACTTTTATTATGTGGATAAAGAATCGACATGAGGAAATGGATTTCAAAACTAAATATCCCCTGAATATTAACTTCAATAATCAAAGAACTATTAATGTAACCAAAATTCCAATATATTAATCCATATGAAATAATATTTATATAAATTATTTGGGTTTTTAAAGGAAAAAGTATTTAATGTAATTTTTAAGATGATAAGAATGATTTTATAATATCCTAATAAAACCATGCACAACAAATTTATTTGGGAAGCTAAGGCTACAAAAGGAAGTGCATCCAAATATCCAATATTGAGGTATGAAAAATATTTAGTTTAAACCTATATATTATGTTGATTACATTATTTAAGAGATGTTTTTTTAGGTGGGAAAAAGTTTCTCCTTGTTTGTGAAAGTTTTTAATATGTTTTTTTAGGAATTTTTCAGAATATATATTATTATTTGAATGATAATAAATAGAGTAAATTTCTATGAATATTTGTTTTTATGATTGTATTGATTAATAAATTTCTCACTATTGTTTTCTATGTTGATCTATCTTACATAGAATTATTGTTTATTAATTCATGATTCCTTTCTGTGAAATATTTTATGGCTGCACTAGCATTTTTTTCTCTATTTTTTTGTTATAAATAACGGTGTGAAAAATAAATGGTGTTGAAAAAAAAGACAAATATGGTATTGGTGAACCATATAGAGTATAATGTTATAGTTATTTTGATACCAATTAAAATATGATTGTTTTCAGTGATCTAATATTCAATATAAAATACAAGTTCTGGTAGAGAAGGAATTTTCTATAACAAATTTATATTAAATCTACAAGAACATGAATGAAAGGTATCTGAGTTGATTTTGAAGTAATTAATAGGATCTAAGTTGATTATATTTTTGACAGTATGTTGAAATGATAAATAATAATTGTATTTAAAAATTAATAAATTATTTATTAAATAAATTATAATAGGTTTTAAAAAATATGGTCAATGAATGGAATGAGTCTAGTCTTCGTAAGATCGGTAAAATTCTTTGTAATGTTGATACAATACCTTTATAAGGTCCGGAAAATCATTTATATGGTTTGGATAAGGTAATGTGAGGTTGGTTAAATACTTCATAAACATTATGTGATATGTTTAAAGGTTGGTGTAGTTATATTTAATGTTAAAATTTGTTACGTGTTGGGTTGGAACACATATTCACAAAGATGAGGCAATTTCCTTAAAAGGATGATAAAATAATGAATATAATCGGTGTGTGGCCATGAAAGGTTGGTAACAGGACCTCATAAGTTTAAATATTTTTCAATACAAGATCAAAGTAAAATCTAGTTGAGGAAGATCCATTTTAAGAAGAAGTTAATGCTAAGATGAGTGTGAATTCATAAGGAGAATATTAATGTTGAAATGATGCATGGTATCATCTAGTCATGGATTTTTTCAAAAGAATTAAAATGGTATATTTTGTTGAGGTAGAAATATTATAGGATATTTATAGGAACATGTTAAAAATAAATAAACTATTATTATAAGGGGATTAAATTACAGCAACTTGACTAAGATTTTATGAGTTTCAAAAATCATGAAGATTATATCTCAAATATATTAGTTTCCATACTTAAAATTGAATGAAATATTTAAAAAATTATTATGTGAATATAACTATTTAGGAAATTAAAAGTGGGTAATGGAGAGAAAACCATTATCACTATAAATAAGTGTTCTAATAAATAAAGGAATTAAATGTAGGGTAATAACATTTTTTAGAAAAAATGAACAATTGATGAGATGAGATGTTGTAAGAAAAAAGAGGAAGATAATTTTATATAAATTCCATTGAATATCTTGATTTATCTTGTTGATCTATATTTGTATATTTTTTGTTTCTATTCTACATGAAATTGTTCGTACATTTTTGGTATATGATATTATATTATTGAATGTACATGTCCATAATATTTTCTATAGCTCTTTCTTGAAAATAAAATTATAATTGTGTGTGATTATGATAAAAACAAACATACATCAGTGATGTAATCATCCATTAAGAAAGAATATTTTATTAATAGACATGTTAAGTTCCATATTTTCTTCTGAATTATTTTTTATGATGATATTAATATTATAAAATTAAAATACAACACTTGTTTTATAAAATAAAAAAACATATTCAACCCCCCACCCACCCACCCACCTATCAGTATTTTTCAATTCTTGGTTGATATTTTTTGTTGAATCCAATATTTTTAATCCTTGGCCTAAAGTAGTGTGAAAGTATGTGAGGAAAAAGAGTGATCCTAGGATAAATAGTGCATCATTACCAAACCCTTTTATAAAACCTACAGTGGATTGTGCTACCTATTATGTCGACACATAATCAAAATATTCTCCTTAGGCTAGCCCTTAGTTGTGAACCAATTAAAATAAATTGTGCCCACATTTATTTTTCTACATTTGAGTGTTGTTCATATGAGTGGTAATTAACATTTTTTTTGTTTTTTCTAACAAAAGGAAAATATATTATGAATCTAAGGAAATCATAAACACCCTAATTCACCCCCTCTTAGAGTGTTCTAAACTTTTGGTTGCGACATAGATAAATCATAGTATTTCTTATTTTATATTATTTTTCTATTTCATGGTTCATCCGTTAATTTTTTAACATATATATATTATATATTTATACATATAACATTATATAATAAGAAAAAAGAAATTTTATTATGGTGACTATGCTTCATGAAAAATTTATGGGAGTGGGTTTGAATACCATCCCATTTGAATTAATTTAAAAAATTTCAATGTGGCATGAAAAGCTTAAGAAAGCGCATATTAGCAGGGAGTATGTCTGAGGCTCTGTTTCTATCCATAGAAGTATTTTAAAATGATTTTTGAAGACTTTATCAGTGTTAAAATTAGAACTAACAAAATGATAAATTTCATTAATACTAAAAAATAGTGATAAAATATTCCCTTTGTCAATGATAACTTAATACTAATAAAAGTGTCCATTAGTCATCAGTTTAAACATCAATAGTTCATTATAAGAGGTTATATAGTCTATTATGAACACTTTTATAAGCATAATTTGTATATGTGTAATTTATTTATTTAGAAACCTAAATAATTTAATATTATAATATTTTCTATAATATTTATTTTTTATAATATATAATCTATATAAAACTAAACAAATTAAATATTATTTCTACTAAAAACTAATCTAAAAAATAAATTATTAAAGAAATTAAAAAAATCATTAAATAAAAAAGATTGTGATTCCAAAAACCACACAAGTAGAGTACCATAACTCCTTGAGTGTATTTTGATAGAAGAAGATATATCAAGAAAATGAGGCCAAGGGATGCCTTTTTATAATAACCCTAGTGAAAAGCATGAAACAAATTCCTAATTTTGTTAAACTCATATATGAAAAGCATGAAATAATTTCATTCTTTTATTTAAGTGCCTACACTTAAAGTGTGAAACAATTTAATGCTTCACTAGAACTGATTCATGAAAAAATAACATTAATTTATGTTAATTATTTTAATAAAACTGATAATGGGCATCCATTATTAGTTTTTTTAGCACAGATAAAGTGTGACATTTGTAATATAATATGTCTATATTATTAAATATGATTTATATTGTAATAAATATGTATATTTATTTGAAATAAAATTATAATTATGTTTATAGTTATTTATAAATATATATAAAATTATAATTACCTATGTGTATTTATTAAATATTGAAATATGATGAATATAAATAAATATTAAAATATCTAAAACATAATTCAAATTTTAATTAATTTATTTTTTTTCATATTTTTTAATTTATAATATACATATATATTTGAAACTATACATGTGAGTGTTTATATATATTTATATTTATATATTTATGTTATAATATATTTAAATATAAATTATATATAAATGAATATATAATTATATTTACATTAAAATGTATATCTAGATAAATAAAAGTTATATTTAAAAAATTATTATCCATTTTATTTACATATTGTCTTCAAAGATTTGTTAATAAATTTATATTAAGTACTATGTATATTTTATAATGTTTTTAAATAAATTAGAAAAAATATATATATAAATATAACTTATTATAAATGTATTTAAATACATTACACAAAATAATAGATACAACAATATTTAATACTACCTTTTATCAAGGATTAAGAAATGCTAACAATGGACTGTCTTTTATCATTTCCATCTAAAACCACTGATAAATATACCCTTTATCAACTTTAAAAAAATACTCATAAAAGAAACCATTTTTCAGCACTACTTTTAGTATTGGTAAGGGATACACTTTTCCAAAATGTTACTTAGCACTTATAAATGGTTCCCTTTATTAATGATTTTTTAGCGCTTCTAAAGAGTATCATATTTTAAATATTCATATTTATATAATACTAAATATTTCCTGTATAAAATGAAATATAAATTTATATAAATACAATATATATATAATCATTTTTAAATTGATTATAATATTTTAAAATTCATATTATATAATTTTAAAAAATACATACATACATATAGATATATTCATATTTAAATTTATATATTTCTATTCATATTATATAATCCATAATTAAAATACATATACATATATATTTATATTAATGTGTATGTTTATATATACAAATATATTGACACACTATACACATATATTTTTTTATGTGTGTGTTTATATATATACATATATATTTATATTTATGTATGTGTTTAAATAGGGTGGGGTTAATAATTGTGTTTATGTGTGTGTGAATGTGTGTGTGTGTGTGTGTGTTTGTAATTATGTATATGTTATGTGTGTTTATATGAATGTGTGTTCTTGGGTGTGTCTGTGTGTGTGTGTGTGTGTGAATGTGCATGTGTGTCTGTGTCTGTGTCTGTGTGTGTGTCTGTGTATGTGTCTATGTGTGTGTCTATGTGTGTGTGTGTGTGTGTGTATTTGTGTATGTGTATGTATGTTTATTTGTATATGTATTCATGTTTACGTGTGTGTGTGTGTGTGTGTGTGAATGTTAATTTGTAGGTCTATATGTGTTTGTGTATGTGTGTAATAAGTAGATACACATAGGTACGTTTTGGTTCACCTATATATCATACACAGACAAATAAATTAAGATTTATATATCTATAAAAATAATTATATTCTTAATCATGATTAATAATTTTACATAAATTTAATAATTAATTAGATTATATATATAAAATCAATAATAAATATTAATATAAAATTAATTTATTAAAAAATATATATCTACTTATTGAAAATGAAAATTTACATCAACAAAATTATTAAAGTTCTTACTTTTAGAATTTATAGTTTTACAATAAATTTTATATTATGGAAAACACTTATACATGGTATTACTATTTATAATTTCGTTAATGATATATTTTTAAAAATATTTATTCATTTATATAATTAATAATGTTTTTAATGATAATGAAAATTCCAAAGGTAGTTAATAATTAATTATATTTATTCATTTCTAAGATTCATTACTTCTTATTATAAAGTAATTTTTTAACTTTTAATTTATTATAATATTAATACATTTCTTCATAATATTTGTTAAAATATTATTAAATTTAACCATAAAACATTTATTATAATATTGATAAACTTATTAACACACAATTTATTATAATATTAATAAATTAATCATAATATTAATACATTTATTATAATATAATACATTTATCATAATATTATCATATTTATTAATAAATTTCATATAATAAATTTTATTCATTTATTTTATATATATGTGTAATTTATTAAATTTTTTTATTTATATAATTTTATTATAAAATTATTTTATAATATTTACTATTAATTTTTGTATAATTTTTAATTTATTATAATTATTAAATTTAATTTTCAGTTTCTGATTTTTACTAGTATTTATAAATTATAGACTAAGCATTGATAAAACTCACTTTAGCAGTGTTTATCAGTTAATGTTGATATAGGTAGGATTAATCTATGAAAATCTGCTGTTGATAAATCAAAATCTTTATCAATGCTAAAAAAGAACTTATAAATCCTACCTTTATCAACACTTTCTATTTTTTCACTGATGGAGGTATATTTTTTTAGTTATTTTTACAATCGTTGATATAACATCTTCCCTTATATTAAAAGAACCCTTACAAAGATAATCCCTCATCCATGACATTTTAAATCTTGTGAAATCTATAGTCTATTATCACGTCCTTTGAATCTTTCATATCAATTGACCCTCAACATCAATGGTATGTTATTCATTACAAGTTTTTAACCGATCTTGCATAGTTTTCCATGATTTTTGTTAATTTTTCTTGGTTGATCGATGTTTTATCGCTTGTTTTCCTAATTTTTTATTTTTATTCTCGTCTACTTGATTTTTTTCCCATATCTCATATGATTTTAGGTTGTTCTTATATTTTTTAGAATGATCTCTCCATGGATACAAAAATCCTATTTTTACTTAATTTTTGATATTCATGAACACGTTAAAAATTCTATTTCAATTGATTCTATCTTTCACTATTATTTTTCATCTCTATATTTATTCTTTAATGTTAGTTGTCAAAATTATAATTTTTAATTAATACCTCAATTTATTCAATGACCTGTATTCCATGTATTTTTATGGACAAATATTATTCTTCATTGATAATTTTTTTTAAAATAATTATTTCATTTCATTTCTTATATTTTAACAGTTAAATGTGAAGTGAATCATCGTTATTTTTTCTCAACGTCCAAACAATTGTGTGATTTCTTATTTTAATTCCTTAATATGTTTATTTAACTATTTATTTTTGAAAAC
This sequence comes from Viscum album, assembly GCA_963277665.1. Taxonomy (NCBI): domain Eukaryota; kingdom Viridiplantae; phylum Streptophyta; class Magnoliopsida; order Santalales; family Viscaceae; genus Viscum; species Viscum album. The sequence goes on from OY728122.1 coordinate 335,157,796, forward strand.
AATTTATACAATATTATTATTTTTTAAAATATTACTTGTTTACATATATTGATATTATATGACTCATCACAACCACTATGTGGTTCATTAGTATCATATATAATATAGTTTCACTCTATGTAAATAAATTATCTACAATGATAAGAATAATTACCATATTATTTTATCAATGTATGTTATAAAATGAACTCCTCTAAATGTGAATAAGACCTTGGCATGTTGATTTATCCTTTTCATTATTGACATAGACTCTAATAAAATCCTTAATTTAAAACACATAATACAAGGTGTATTTTTTCACCCATTCTATTTGGTACATTGAATTTGAAAAAACTCAATTTTCAAAGGGAACTAAAAATGATGTGATCTACTTGTTGTTTTTCATATCCATTTCATCAAAATAAACTTTTAAACCACATTTAGGCCATGACTATTTTCCCAAATCACATTAATATACACCACAACATAGTATGAGCCACCACAATTTGATTTACGGTCTCATAATCAAAGCTCGTTTATATTTTAATTTTGTTATGGAAATATTGATTTAGAGAAAGGCATGTTTTTCCAAAAATGTAAACATAATTTGAAGTAGATGAATTAGCTCATCCAAAATGTTTAATTTATTAAAAAATAGTTTAAATAATAAATATAACTCTATACATATTAAAAATTAATAATTATAAAATACCCAAAACATTTTCAGAAAAAAAAGGTTCACACATATCAAGAATAAGTTAAAAATATGAATTTTGAAAATACCTCTTGGGAATCTACTGTATGGATGGAATATGATATATTTCATCAATTCATAGAGTTTTATGGTAATATTCCACAAATCCTTATATATATATAAGTGGTGTTAATTATTTATGGGAAGTTTATCTCTCTTCAATGGAGAGCTTCTCTCTCCTAGATATTTCCATAGCAATTGCAAGGGTGTTCTAAATAATGAAATTTTTCGGAACTTGAGGAAGTCTGATGTGGAACCTCATTCTCTGGAGGTTTGTAATGTATAGTCCAGTCGTGATGATGATCTATATGATGGTGTAGGGAATAAAGGGGTGTGTCTCCATCGACTTGAGGTGGGGAGGGTGTGGGTTTGAGGCGGCCATAGATGGTTGTGGTTACTGTAATCATATCCAGACCGGAAATCTTTGGGATGTTCGGATTCCCTCAGGAACCTTCCGGATGGCATGGATCTGGTAGGAGATAGTAAGCTATGAGTATGGAGTCTGAATGTTGGTGTAAATTTGAGGCCATCATTGGATCTTGGTAGCAGAGTGATCTTTATAGGTCGTAGGAGATAGTTTACTAATGGACATTAATGTTAGAGCCATCTCTCGAGATAGGATGTGCAGATTTGGGATCCTGGTGGATGGATATGGGATCCAGGTAACACGGTGGTGGGGATTTGGGATCCAGGGGTGGTATTGATGTTGGGCCCCTCAATCTCAAGTCATCAGAATAAGTTGTGCAGTCTGGGGATGACAGGTCGATGATGGGAGCAGCACAAGACAAATGGGATCCTGATAGTGGTGATCTTGGGTATGTTTTGGTCACTTCGGTAGAAGGCATGCATTGGGAGGGTCGGTGTCTAACCAGTGATGTCGTTGGACCATGGTGTGTAGGTTTCTGAAGAATTTGGTTGTCAGCAATGATGGGCTATGGGGAGGAGGGTACAGTCCAGTGTGATCTGGATGTGGCGACGTTAGATACAAAAGATGTGAGCCTGCGAAAGCGATGATAAAGTGATTTCCTCGAGATGCAATCTTTGGGTCACGTTTCTAGGGCTGGTGACATCTGGTGTACATGATAGGAATGGGGGTCAGAAATACTTGGGTGCATGAGGTTTTTGGATGGGACTTTGAATGTGTGGGATCATCTATTGGGATTATGGACATTTCGATTGGGGTTTTGGTCTACAGTTTTTATTTTGTTTAATGGAGTCTCTCTACTCAAATTAGTTTGGGTGGCATCGTTTTCCAATTTTTTAATTGGTAGTGCTGCATGTGCCGCATGTATTGTTTTTTTTCTTTACATTATTTTTATTAATAAATTTTTTATGACCAAGTAACCACGTGAAACCTAAATCTTCTGGGTATAAGTGGTGTATGTGTATATATATATATATCGTTCCAATTATGATTTTAATGCATAGGTTATATTATTATACATTATATTATTGCATAAAAATGATAAATAGTTGTCATTTTATGATTTACCCATGTAAGATATCACCGAATAAAATAGTTTCATAGATATATGGAATGTAAATGAGTTAAAAGCATTAATATATAATACATAATCCATTAATGGTATTTACTCATTATTTTAGTGTATTGATAAATCATATAATCTAAGGTTCATGCTTCTGGGTTATAAGATATATAACAATTTGATGATTATGGTAGTGGATACAAGTCCTCAGCCATTTCTGAACCTTTTTATGCCTGAAAATATCTCCTCTTCCTATTACATTGATTGCTAAGATGATAGAACATCATGGGAGAGTGTAGAAACCTATTCATATATTGGATGATTCATATTTTCCCATGGATAACGATATAAGTGGTATAATTTTTATTTCAACTTATTGGTATTCATCCAATTCTTATAGTGATGTTGATGTAACAACATCTATTAGTAATGGGTACTCTATTTAAATTTCTTCTTCATTTTTTTATCTATTTTCATATTATATTGCATTGAGATCCTTGAAAAAGGTTTTTTAATCACTTATATTTCTTCTTATAAGTGTTTTTAAACTATATTAAAACCTTAAATGGTATGAAATTCATCCATGTTATTTTTTTGAAACTTTTGTTGAAGTGAATAATATAATCAAAAGTCAAAGCTATTCATTGGGTTTTAGAAGTTTTATTTTCATTATAAGGTATATACCTTACGTAGTTGGGCTATGTAAAGCTAAAAAATCCCTTACCGTTACGTAGATGGGATGTGTGAGGTTAACCAAGAATTTACCCGTAATCAAAGTGGTCTACATAGGGGTCATTGTTCCTTACCCTTCTGTAGACCGGTTTACATAACAATCACCTACCCTTACAAGAAATATAGGCACATAAGGATTATCAGGTTTTTAAAAGGGAAGTATAAGGGAAATTGATTTTTTCTCAAAGCCACATAAAGTTTATAGGATGCCTACCCATTCATGAAAAAGGGTTTGTAAAGATCATACCCTTATATAGAAGTTCTACATAAGGGTATCCTCTCTTTTACCGTTATGAAAATAGTTTCCTTGCAGGTAGTACCCTTACACATTGGTACCTTCAAGACACATAATGATAAATTAAAACTTACATTTACATGAACTATTTATGTAAGTGTAATATTCTTTGTATCCTTATGCACCGTAAGGGTTTTGGGTAATTACCCTCTCATAGACCATCTACATAAGGGTAGAAGGAATATTACCTTTATGTAGTGGTACTATATAAGGTTCATGGAACTATAATCATATAAAATATCTCTAGACCTCATTTACCCTTACATTGATTATATGTGTAAGGGTAAATGGAAGATAACCTTACGTATGAATTGGATCCAACATAAAGGTAACCATAAAAAATGTTAGAAAATTATTATACTAAATGACATTAATGGATTGTTAAATTTTTATAAACCATTATAATAATTGTTTGGGGTTAATTTCATTTATAAATAGTTTATAAAATAATTAATTATAAACTATTTATAGTTAAATAGATGTTCATGAAATATTTTATTCCCAAATACTAAATTTTAATATTTATAATACCTTTTGAAAATTATTAGCCATGACTTATCATAATATTAATAATAGTGATTATATATAAGTCATAAAGGATGATTTATAATGGGTTATAAATTAATAAATAATGCCAAAATATAAATTGTTTATATTTAAATTATGAATTTTTTATAGTTAATTAAAATGATTTATTTAAATTAAAGGGTAATTATTTGTATATTATTTAAGAAACATGAAAATCTGTTTTGGTGATTGATATGATCAATTTTTAAATAATAATTACATATATGATAATTAGATTATGAAAAATGTTTACATAATACAAAATGAATTATAAATAGTTTATAATTCATATAATATCGTATATATAAATTTGAAATGCCAAATAATGTCTAATATTATAGAGTTCATATTAAAATGAATATAAATGGTTTATATTCAAAATTATTTAATTTCCATAATTTTAAATAGGAAATTATTTTAATTAGGTAACATTTAAAAATTGTTTATAAATATTTACCTCATGTTTAAATATTTAAATTTTTCGTTTATTTCATAATTACTACTTTCTTTCTTCATGTTTAGTAAATTGTTTAAGAAATATGAATATTATGTATGATTTAGTTCAAATGATAAAATATTTCATTGATGGATTATTTCAATACATTCAAGTATTCACTCCTTAATGAATTTAGTTTTTCATTTACCTTATCCTTAGTTTGTAATTGATGTTATTAACTTGAATTTATTTATTGAATACATTTTGTTCGAATTAAATAAGGACCTAGCCTTAAAAAATTACATAAACTTTAGTTAAGTTAGAAATTTTACTTTATTTCAAATTGGGAGTCTTTTTTAATTTATAGACTTATATAATTGGTAAATAATGTATACATAACAAACCACATTCATAGATAGAGGATACCACTAAAACAGTATCCATTTTTTTAAAATATAAAACTTTTAAAAATGAAACATGATTATTGTTAAAAATATTTAAAACATTCAACATTACTTCCACCTTACTCATACAGATCCTTATACCTTATGAGAAACATTTAAAAACCTGGGATGACCACAAAAATTTAATTAGGGGACACAATGAAAGAAAATCGTCAGTCTAGTGAAAGCATGAAAACCCATTAAAACCCATTTTTTTAAAACTCTTAGGTGTTCATAGAAAAATAATTTATTTTAACTGGTAAATCATTAAGATATCACTCTTACATTAATACATACAAATGGAATAACCTTAGATTCAAATTCCATATCTCTAAGGTACCCAATGCATTGAAGATCTATAATGGGGCTCACCCATCATATCATTAGCTATAATGGGCTCAGTCAAACATATCTTGAGCTATAATGGGGATAAAACCATAATATATTAAAATATAATGGTTTCAAACTATAATAAACACTTCTAAGGAACATATAATTAATAAAAATATTGATGAATAATTTAAACAAATGAGAAAAAAACTTTCAGATATCAAAATACACTTTTTCACAAAAATAACTTTTAAAATATAAAAACCACATAGGTAATAATGAAATAATATTCTTAAAAAATAAATTTTAAAACATATAAATAATGAATTATAATAATATAGAGTCATGAAAGTGGGAGAAATGTTTTATGTCATATAAAAAATCTTTTTCATTTTTATAAAAAGAGATATTTAACAGTATTTCAAAAGGAAAGTCCCTTAAATAACACAAGAAAAATATGCATTTCAAAAAAACATGAGAGAAATTAAAACATTAATAACCAAATAAATAAATTCATATAAACTATTTTGAAAACATGGACATAAAATTGAAACATTTATAATAATAAATCATTAAAACATTTAAAATAATGTTTTAGTTAAAGAGTCCATTATCTTCGATTCCACATCCTTCAAAAGTGTTCAAAACTATTGTATAAGGTTAAAAGGAATTATAAATTTATTACATAACTATAATCATGTTTAAAATATATTTCAGGATCATTATATAACATTTATCACCCATTTGTTTACAATATTGTTTTTTCACTGTTTCAGTTGCGTTTTGTTCGAGGTATCAAAGGTCAGTTTATTATGGAATTCCATATAAAAAAGATATAATCCTCTAGAAGTTATAACATATGTATATATATATAGTTCATTTTATAAAATTTCATGATAATTGAAACATTGCATGATTTCAGTATAGGGAAAAAACACATCGTCCACGAAGGTGGTAAATTGACACACCACAGATGAAGAATTAGTTATTTAAGAACAGAAGGAGAAGATGGGATATTTTATGATGAATATACCATAAACACAACAAAATTATAGTATATATAAGATATTTTAGTTTTCATGAAACATTGTATAAGAGTTGGGGATATAGTATAAGTGATAAAAAATTAAAAGAGACAAGGTTGAAATTTTCCTCTTGAAAAATTCTCTTTGAGAACCTCCATAGGCTCTTGGAAGTGGTTTTTTGTTAGAACAGATGCTCTAGAATGGGTGAAGGGATTAGAATAATATAATTTTTCAGAATATAGTTGAAAAGAAGGATCAAGGTAATGAATTGTTTTGAATTAAATAGCATCATTTTATAATTAGTTTAGGGGTAACATAGGAATTACAAAAATTATTAAAATATAATAAATCTATTTTAGGGTTTAAGAATTTCAAAAAGGCCTAAAAACTAAAGGATATTATATTTTAGACACAATATTATCTCATTTTTACTTATTTAATACTTTTTATATATATAATTTAATGAAATATTTTATTCATGAAAAATAATTTATGTCAAAATAAAAACTATTCACAACTAAGACTTTAAACACATCAAAAAAATTCAAATTCGAAAAAAAAAATTATTATATCATATATATATATATATATATATATATATATATATATGATATTTATCTAGGTAATATAAGAATTATCTTTAAAATGTAAAATTATATTTATTTTATTATATTTAATATCAATAATTTGATTTATTCATTAATTGAATATTTATTACATCAGTATTATGAAATCCATTAAGGTAATTATTTTTGCCATAAAATTTTAAAAAAATAATGAATATGAATCATTTTTTATATTTCCATTAACTATTTATTTTTGATAAAATCTATTGTAAAAACATACATTAAAATATTATACTAATTAAAAACTATAAAGTGAAAACTTGAATTCCATTGGAAATAAATATTATTAAGGCCCTAAGGTGATTATTTTGGTCCAAAATATCCCCAAAGAGAATAAAGAGATAATGGTCATAATTTAATTATAGAAAAATATGTATAAAAAATATGGGTCATTTAATAATTCTTATAATTTTAATTAAAAACATTTTATTTTATTTTTTTGTTCTTGTACAAGCACTACATTAGTGTTTCACATTCATTAATGTTAATTATTTCTTATATAAAAATTGAAAATAAAATAATATCATAAAAATAAATTAATTAGGTTCAATATAAAGTTATATATTCTTTCATTATGTATAGTCACTCATATAAATGTCAAGAAAACTTATTAAATATGTTATTTTGTCTTTTCTTTCCCTATTCAAGCATTACACAAGCTTTTAGATAAGATTAATGTAATATAACTCAAAAATTTGAAATTAAAAGATAAAAATAGTAATTATACATAATAATTAATAAATAGTCTTAAAATAATTTTATCACTCAATTATTATTTATAAGGAACAAATTTGAAATATCAATGCCCCACAAGAACTACATATGTACTGACAATAGTTTTTATACTTATCATGAAATAAATTATAACATACATGTTCTAAATTATTTATGTAAAATATTACTCTTATAAAATCATAATTTAATTAATAAATAAATTTAAAAAAAATTATATCTTAGTTTTTTTCATGATGTCATAAAAAATAATTTTTTTATAAATAAAATTTATTTTTTACCATTCACCAACAAATTATTCATTTTCTGAACATTATAAAAAATTTATAATAAGATAATTTCAATATGATGAATTAAAAAAAATTAGTTTTTTATAATTAAAATTCTATATTAGAAAAATAGATTATTAATTTTATGAATTATATAATATAATGAATATAACTTTTTAATTCCATAATACTGATAAATATAAGTACAAATTATTCTATTTGTACATAGTTTTTTACATTCTCACCCACTTTTTGAAATTGTGTGAGGACAATTTTATTCACTTATTAAGAAAATGGGGATTATATCCCCTTAGAGAATTTTCGGATTCCCATGTTTCTTCTTCAACCATGTGGTTTCTCCACAAAATCTAAACTCAGAAAATTAACTTATTCTGCAATACTTTATCTCTACAATCAAGAATCATAAAAGGTTTCTCTTTATAATAAAATTTCTCATCAAGATGAACTACTTCTGGGATAAAAATATCATATTGATATGGCACATACTTTCTGAATATCGAAACATGAAAAACATAGTGTAAATGAGATAAACTCATAGGCAATGCCACTCAGTATGAAATTATTCAAGCATTCCTAAGGATTTCATAAGATATAAAAAACCATGGTATGGACTTTCCTTTCTTAATAAATTTATAACATTTTCCAGGTATAAAATATGATGTAGACATGATCACATACATTAAATGAAAGGCCTTTTCACCTATTATCTTCATAAATTTTCTACCTTTTTTGAGTTTTACTCATGAGTAACTAAATTAACATAACTTTCTATGCCACTTCCTTAACTAATTCTGGTCCCATAAACTTATTTTCCCTAATATCATCCCAAAATGATAGATTTCAGCACAGCATCCCATATAATGTTTCAAAAGGTGCCATATTATATTGGAATGAAAATAATTATTATAATAAAACTCAAATAAGGAAATATGTCAATTCCAACATCCCTGGTAGTCCATTGAACAATCTCAATGAATACCCTCCAATATATGAATTTTCACTCTCACTATCCATCAAATCAAGGATGAAATATTGTTCTAAAATTTAATTCAGTTCCCAATGACTTCTGAAGGCCCTTCCAAAAGGTATAAGTGAACTTGGGATCACGATGAAATACAGTGGAGACAGGCACTCCATGTAACTTGAATATCTTATTTATGTACAACCATAAAATTTTATCTAGAGATAGGTTTTCATGAATAGGAAAATAATGGGCAAATTTAGTAAAATGACCATCAATAACCCAATTCTATTTATTACCTCGAGAATTATTTGGTAGTCCTACCAAGAATTCCATGAATATATTTTCCCATTTCCACTCTGGAACTGTAAAAGGATGAATCATCATATTTTGTAGTTTTCATTCTACTTTAACCTATTAACATTTCATACATTTCAGGTTAAAAACAGAAAGACCTATTTGCATTCCATCCCACCAGTAGTACTTACAAAGATTTCTGTGCATCTTAGTTATTCAAAGATAAATTGAAAACCGAGAACTATGAGATTCAGAAAACAAATATTTCGTCAACTATGAATCATAAGTCCCACATAATATCCTCCCGAATATCAAATGATGGTCTATATCAGCATTAAATTCAGAAAACATTCCTTTCATCACCATTTCTACCATTTTTTTAACTAATGTTCTTCCTTTTACACTCGCAAAATTCTGTCTAAGATAGATGATTTCACTTACACTTGAAAAAAAATGTATCAATTCCCAACACCAACAACTTGTAGTCCAAAATTCATCAAATAATTAACTAAAAGGTCACAATCCAAATGTATCAAAGTTAATGTAGAAATAATTTTCGAACTCAAAGCATCAGCCTCCTTTTTTTCTTTTCCAGAATTGTAATTAATTATACAATCATAGTCCTTGATTAGTTCCAACCATCTTTTCAATCTCATGTTAAATTATTTTTGAGTGAGTATATACTTCATAATTTTATGATCAATATATATTTCACATTTTACTTCATATAAAAGATGCCTCCAAATATTTAAATTAAAAATAAGAGCAGCTAATTTCAAATCATTTGTAGTGTAATTTAACTCATGAGGTTTCAAATAATGTGAAGCATAAGTAATGACCTGATCAATATACATTAGGGAACAACCAATTCCTTTCAATGAAGCCTCACTGTAGCTGAAACAATTACTATTTTTGGATGGTAGGTCCAAAATTGGATCATTCACCAATCCACTTTTCAATTCCTAGAAACAATCATTTTACTAGGTTTTCCAAATAAACATAGCACCATTTCAAGTTAACTTGGATAGTGGGATAGATAATCGTGAAATTTTTTCAACAAAACTATGGTAATAGCCAACTAAACCAAGAAAACTATGAATATTGGTGATATTTGTGGGTCTTTTCAACTCATCAACAACTTTAATTCTAGTAGGATCAACAGTTATGCCACTTTTAGAAAAAATGGGAACAAGGAAAAAAATTATGCAATAAAATTTCACACATATTGAATTTTCCACAGAGTTTATTTTATTTTAAGGATTTAAAAACCCCCTTAGAGGACTTTTATGTTCAAGTCTACTTTTAGAATATACCAAAATATCTTCAATAAAAACAAATACAAAACTATCCAATAATTCATTTAATATTATGTTTTTAAGATCCTTGAATATTACATGTGAATTAGTTAATCCAAATGGAATAACTAAAAATTCATAATTCCCACATCTGGTTTAAAAATAAGTCTTCATAATTCTGCATCCTTTAATTTCAACTGAAGGTACCCCGACCTCATGTTGACCATTGAAAAATAATGGGATTCATAGAGATTATCAAATAAACCATCGATATGAAGAAAAGGATACTTGTTATTAATAGTGTTGTTTTTAAATTCTCTATAATCAATGAAAAGTATCATTTACCAATCATTATTTTTTAAAAACAAGACATGAGCACCCCATGGTAAAATTCTAGGTCATATGAAGCCTTTATCTAAAAATTCATGCAACTGCTTTTCATTTCTAAAAGTTATACTAGATCCATTTGATAAGGGTATTTTTAATTTAACTTAGCATTAGAAACTAAGTTAATAGTAAACTCAACTTCTCAATCATGAACGACACCAAGAAAATCATCAAGAAAACCATTAAGATACTTATTTATAACTGGAACATAATTAATCTAAACAATTCCTTTATTTTTAAAAATATGTGAAAGATAACTTTAACTTATCATTGTTAATAGTTTCTCAGCTTCCTGATATGTTATCAATGGTATGGGTTAATTATTTAACACACACTGAAACTCTTTCTAAAAATAAACTTCTTTATATCTTCACTCTATCTTATCATGATAAATAGAAATCCAATACAAACCCAGGATAATATCAAAGTATACTAAATGAAAAACATCATTGTTCACAAGTAATTTCATTCCACATAATATGACTAAAAGATTCTTATAGTTTCCTTTTTCCTTAATCTTTCCCCTAGTTGTCTTCACCATAAGTTATCGATTCATTTCCTGAGGTGTGATATCAAATTTACCGGAACAAATATCAAAAATGAATGAATTTTTATACCCTAAATCAAACAACACATTGGGAAATTTAATAAAAATAGTTCATGTAACTGATACCACTTTTTTTGATGGCTCAACATCTACAAAAGTAGTTTCAAATGATTTTACCACGCCCTTCTATTTCCAATATTACTAATTTCTTGGATGATTGATCAGATATGAACACACATTAGCAAAATGACCCAACTCCTTATAGTTAAATCATCTTACAATGAGATTATTGTCATTATTTTGATCATTTTCCTTATAATCATGATTCATGACTCCAAACATTCCACATTAGTAGCACTTACAAGAGTTTAAAATAAATTCTTTAAGAATATTTTTACCAAACTATTCACAATAAGGGAATTTGATTTTCTTACCTAAAAATTTATTTGATCAATTATTCCCCATATAATTCCAACCTGAATGATTCTTATTCTTTTCATCTTGAGGAACATATTTGTTCAAAAATACCATTTCATACTTTTTAGTATAATGAAAAACTTTCTCGTATATTTAAAAATCGTCAAGCAGCCAAAGATCTTCACAAACCCAGTTTCAATCCTAAGTAAAACAAATTAATTTTTCAATCATTTTCCCCAAAAAAAACTGACATGACTGATCTTTTGAAGTTCACTTCATTTTCAGCTATAGAATATTTATATTTTTCCCTCAATTGTATAAATTGTTTTACCATTCAGAGTCGAACAACCTTTGGGAAATATTTCTCAAGGAAAAAATCCTTGAATATTTTCCATTCCATGAAATCAAGATCTACTTTATCTCTAGTATTCTTAACCAATGACCACCATCAATTAGATTGACCTTCAAAATGATAAAATAAAATTGTTAACTTTTGATTTTCCAAGCATCCCATCACATCAAACATCTTTTCTATAGTATTGATCAACCATTCACTTACCACCAGGTCAGATGATCTTCTGAATCATGTGGGATGTTGCCTCATGAAATTCTCGACAAAATAAGCATTCGTTCATGGTAGATCAGGTTCCACTCTATCATGTCTACCCCATCCATTTATATCCTGAGACAAAAAATATATTACTTTCACAAACTTCTTGGTTCCAATTCCTACCATTCTATGTTGTAGATTCAAACATATATCTTCTTCTCATTGACTTCAAACACCAGCTTCCATGATTATTCGTTGGAAAACCATTCTGAATAGATATATCTTAGACGAATAAACATGGTAATATTGAAATTAAATATCATTTTAAATTAACAATAAAGTAAAAAATCATTTATTGTATTATATTGACATCATACTAACCCCTAAGTTTATCTAAACAATCCTTTGATAAAATCTTTAAGGAATCAGCCTTAAAACATTAAATAATCTTTATTTATGTCAATAATTTTACATTATTTCATATTAAATATCTTTTCTGGTTTATATATTTATATAATTAGAACATAATACATACAAAATAACCACATTCATACAAATGGGATATTTCCAAAATAGTATCGATTTTTTCAAAATAAAAAACTTTTAAAAACAAAACATGATTTATTTGAAAAATAATCAAAACAATCAACAAGACTTACTCATTTATCTTACTAATACTTACACCCTAGGAAAAACATTTAAAAACATTGTATGATCACAAAAAACCTCAATAAGGGACATAAAAAAATAAAATTGTTAGTCTAGTGAAAACATGAAAATGCATTAAAACCCATCTTCATGAAAACTCATAAGCATGAATAGAAATATAATTTTGTTTTTTTGGTACATAATTACCATATCACTCTTAACTTCAAACTTACAAATGGAATAACCTTTTGGTCAAATTCCATCTCTGGAATACCCAATGCATTGGAGAGATATAATAGGGCTCACCCATCATATCTTGAGCTATAATGGGCTCAACCCAACATATCATGAGCTATAATGGGGATCAACCCATAATATATTGATCTATAATAGTATCAACCCATAATAAACATTTTCTATGGAACATATCATGAATAAAACTCTTGATAACTCATTTAACACATAATAATAACACTTTCAAATATTCAAATACTCTTTTTTCATACAAATAACTTTTAAAATATTAAAACCACACATATAATAATGAAATGATATTCTTCAAAAGTTACATTGAAAACATATAATGAAAACATTATAATAATAAAGGCTCATGAAATCGGGAAAAATCTCTCAAGCCTTATAAATTTTTTTTTATTTCTATAAAACAATCATTCAAAAGGATTCAAAAAGGAAAGTCCCTTACATAACACATGAAAAATATCCCTTTCAAAAACACATGAGAGAAATTAAAACCTTAATATCCAAATAAATACATTCATAAAAACCATTTTGAAAACATGGACATAAAATAGGTAGATATAGAATAATAAATCTTTAAAACGATTAAAACATTGTTTTAGTTAAAGAGTCCATTACCTCATGTTAGAATTCATTAAATAGTATTAGATCCAAATTTATAATACTTAAAGGAGTTATTAATTTATTACATAATTACAATAGTGTTTATAATACCTTACATTATCTTCTTATATTATTTTTCACCCATTTATTAACAATATTTTGTTATTTTCATTGTTTTAGGTGCATTCTTTTCATGGTTTCTAAGGTTAGTTTATTATGGACTTCCATGTAAAAAATATATAATACACTAGAAGTGAGAACATATATATATTTAGGTCATTGCAGACAAATATGTTTCAATTTAAACTTTCCACGATCGTGGTAGTGGGAAATGAAAACACATCATCCACGAGGGCAGGGAATTGACACACCATGGACGACGATTTCGTTATTTAAGAATTAAAGGGAAAGATGGAAGATTTTTTGATATATATACCATAAATAGGAAACAATTATATTATATATATGACACGGGAGTTTTAATGATACATTTTATAAGAGGTGGTGATAATGTAAAAGTGAGAAAGAATTTAAAAGAGAAAAATAAGGAATTTACCTCTTGAAAAATTCTCCTTTAGAACCTCATAAGATCTTGGAAGTGGCAGTTTTGTGAAACTAGAAGCTCTATAATGTATAAATGGATTAGGATAATGTAATTTTTCATAATATAGTCTATCAATAAGGCCCAATGTGATGAATGTTTTTGATGTAAAGAGCCTATGTTTATAGTTTAGGTGAGGGGTAACTTAGGAATTACTCAACTTATTAAAATATAATAAATATGTTTTTGGGTGGAATACTTCCAAAAAGGAATAAAAACTAAATATTATTTAATTTTAGACATTTCATTTCCAATTTCTCCTTATTCAATAATTTTGTGATTTTTAAATATTTTAATAAAATATTTTATTCCTGAAAAATATTTTATGTCAAAATAAAAACTATTCACTACTAAGACTTCAAAGACATAAAAACTAAGTTTAAAATTCAAATACATTTGTCTATTATATCATAGAATTATCATATTAATCTAGGGAATCCATTAATTATCTTAAAATTTTCAAATTATATTTATTTTATTATTTTTAATATCATTAATTACATTTATTCATTTATAGAATATTTATTACATTATTATTGTGAAAGACTATAAGGTAATTCTTTATTCCCTAAAAATTAAAAATAAATAGTCATGAATAAGATAATTTTTTTATCTTTCAATTCATTATTTATGATTGAAAAAATATTCTATAAAACTAAACATTATAATATTATGCTAATTAAAAACTATAATGTAACATCCCATCTTGCACTTGAAATAAAATATTATAAAATCCTTAAAGTGATTCATGTGGGTCTAAAATTTCCCCACCCATAATAAAAAAATATATAATGGTATAAATTTACTTATATAAGTAGATTTATAAAAAATATGGTTTATTTAATAATTATTATAAGTTTAATTAAAAACATTTTATTTATTTTTCTAATGCTTGTACTAGCAATGTATTAGTGTTTCACAAGAATTAATATTATTTATTTCTTATGTAAATATTAAAAATAAAATGATATAATAAAAATAAATTAATTTATTTACAAATAAATTTATATATTCATTCATTGTGTATATTCGTTCATATAAATGTTAATAAAACATCTTAAATTTGTTATTTTTTCTTTTCCTTTCCTGCTCAAAAATTGTACATTCATTTTGATAAGAATAATTTAATGTAACTATAAAATTATTTATTAATAGACAAAAAAATTATACATAATAATAATTAATAAAAATTCTTTAAAATTATATTTAGGACTCAATTAGTATTTATATGGAACCAAATTTGACATTGCCAATGTTGCGCAGGCACTACATCGGTACTAATAATAATTTTCATTCTTATCATGTAATAAATTATAGCATAGATGTTTTGAATTATTTATATAAAATATTAGTCTTATAAAATTATAATTTAGTTATTAAATAAATTTAATAAATTTATATCATAATTTTGACTTCATGATGTCATAAAAATTATGGTATTTTATAAAAACTATATTATTTTCTATTCCCTAAAAATTAAACTTTTTTCAGAAAATTCTCTAAAATTAATACTAAGATAATATCAATATTATGAATTCCAAAATGAAACTATTTTTGTTAAATTCGAATTCTATAATTGAAAAATAAATTATTTATTTTACGAATTACATAATATAATGAATATAACTATTTAATTCAATAATACTAATGAATATAAAAACAAATTACTCTATTTGTTCCTATGTTGTTACATATTAGGTGTTATATTTATATTGAATTTGATTCTCTAATGAGTAAATTGTCCATATTTTGTGGGACCTGGGTTCAGATTACCTACCTACCTAGGGGTTTATGCCTTCTCTATGTTGGTGAATGGGGTTGGCTATGTATTTCTCTAGGCTTACTCAAGATGATAAATTTATTCCTTTACATGAAGTGATAATGTAACTAATGAAACTAACTCATGTTTAAATGTTTTACTATGTTTTACTTATTTTTTGAGTAAGTAACACAAACCTGATGGTTGGGTAAAAGTTACACATCAGTATGGTTTGAACTAATTGGTTTTCTGAAGGGAATAGGATTCCAAACCAAATTACTTGAATAATGAATACATGAAAGGAATAACTTAAGATAACATGGAGAGATTAAAATCATATTCAAATACTATGTGTTTGATTCCTTCTGAAGAGGAACTTTTCAAGACATCAACCATCCAATTGGGTAGTTTCATTCCAATTTCAAGTTACCCTAGATTATCTTTTGTGAATACTATAATATGTGAATATGGGTTTTATTTTATGATTGTTTTTGTTTTTACGATGGGTTCCCATATACTGTCCTTGGTTATCTTATTTTGGGAATTTTATTTGGGTAACACTTAGTAGGGAAGCCCTAACTATTAGGATAACTGTGTAATAAGAGTTGAGTTTATCCATATGATGGATTGGAAAACGAGTTATCCACTACGGTATCCAATAATAATATATTATATGATTGGGATGATTAACTTACTAAATAATTAGGTGATGAGATTAACCCCAAAGTAGACTCATTGCTTCATGAAATATGGATCTTGGACAACTTGTAGATTTGGTGCGCAAAATGAGTTATCATTTTTTGGGCGATAATTTCATTAAACCCATTATTAAATTGTTATTAATAAATGATAATATTATGATAAAAGATTATATTATATATAAATTTCACCATAAACATCAATCTAAACTTTCTTATCAATCCTTTAAAGGAGATTATAAAAGTACGTTTCTCCATAGACTTCTAACATAAGAGATTTTATTAAGATAGATTTTTGTTTTAAATAATTTCATAATGAAAATTCTATGTTTCAAAATATTTCATTACAATGTAAAAAAAGTTTTAAAATAGTTAAAAAGGTGAATCTAGAATATTAAGTAGCCTAGAGTGAATCATTTACGGTTTCAAATGAATTGGATTTAAAATAATTAACTGAATCATAATCCCCACTCATTTACACAATATTATTGGGTACATAAATGATCTTCTTCACCTCCCATTATGATTGGGTATGTCAAATGATTTTAAATATGATTTAATATATTAAATGACTTAGTGACACTAAAGGTTTCATTAAATATTTAATTGTAATTTAAATCAATTTTATTATTCTAATAGATATATGATATCGATTGCATGATTTACAGGTATTTTAAATATATATAAGTTCAAAAGAAGAAATAATTGGATATTGAAAATTTCTTAAAAGAGATGTAAAAATGATATGATACATTGATAATGTAGATGCATCTTTCCTGAAAGAAATTTTCATTAAATATGTATTATATCATTTTTCTCTTAGAAATAGTATGAAAAAAATTGTTGTTTAAATGAAATGAGATGAGTGTTTTCAATAAACATGGTTTATGATTTGTATAATTCTATAACATGATTTAACGGGAGAATAAAAATTTGTTTTCATTATTTGGTTATTTATCATATTTACATATATTATAATTCTTGGATAATGTTGTTCAATTGAAAAAAAAATTTACAAAAATTATCAAATCATTGAGAATAGATGAAATGAGCATATAATATCTAAGTTATGGTACTGTATAAGAATTAAATGTTGGTAAATTTTGAATCCATAAGTGGAAAACTAGTTTAAAATTTCAAAAAAAATCTTCAAGAATCCAATCAAGGGCATTTAATCCTAGGGTTTTCTGGAAGGAAGAGTAACGGTTCAATATGATTAGTTTATCCAATATATATATAACGGATTTTATGAAACCCCATAGAATATCCAAGTTAGGAATGGTTGTAATGGAAATTAAATCTCTATTTTTTAAGGGTATGTGATGATAAATGTATATTTTATAGTGTTTTTTAAATATATAGAAGTTTAGAATAAAAGTAAAAATTATTTGATCTTAATATTTAAATTCCTATATAAAATAGTTACTACATCTGAATGTAATAGATAGCATCAAAATTAAATGAATCTATATAAGAGATATGTTTATTCATCTCATTTCCATTATGTGATATGAAAATTTGTTTCATTACAAATAGTTTTTGTGAAAATGTTTGATAGGATTAATTTTATACATGTGTTATATCATTCACAAATTTCTATAACATGTTTTGAGAAGAATATTTGGATAAAAATGTTTACCTAGGTTAAAATGTGTATCCATATGTGACCCATTGGTATTATATTTTAATAAATTTATTTTCAAAATTAATATTATCCTTACATAAAGAATAATATATGTGATATGTAATCAATAGTTTATTTGTTCCTACTAAGATGAAATAAATTTTATTTCCTACCAAAAAATGGTGTGTGTTTTTAACTAGATATTATGAAGAGAATTTAGTATTTAAGTTGATAGTTGTATTATGTTTGGACTTATAGAAGTGGAAATATTATTTACTAAAGTTTAATACCACCATTAAGTATAAGTATTTTATAAATGATATCCTAAAATTTTTAGGATTTATGATATTAATGAGAAATTAAAAGTGTTATATTTAATTACCATTTAAGAAGTGAATATCCAAAATGTAAATAGTTGCACTTAGTTATTTTGAAAATTGAAAGACACCATATCCTGAATTATAGTAATTATCAAAATAAAAAACGGGTTTATACTTGATATATAAAAAGTTTTTAGGGTATGGTAGTAAAGTGAGATATAAATAGTTACATTATTTACCTTAATAAGGTTTATCACTTTATCCTAAAAAGGATTATGGTATATAAATAAATATATATATATATAAAGGGTTACATTAGTTATCATAATAAGATGACTATCACTTTATCTTAAATGTTTTTTAGATTAATGGTAAAAAATAATGTATGAAGTTACGTTATTTCAATGGAAGAACTGTATGTAATAAGGGTTCCAAGGATGATAATGACGAACCTAAAAAGAGTTCTCGGTAGACAATAGAATTTGAAATTTTAACATCTGATGTTGTGAATTTAAGAAGTTTGAATATGATAAAATATTAAAATAATTATGAATATGATCCATAAGTCTCACCATTATTCAAATTGTCTTACTCCATAGATATTTCTCACTGATGAGTTTAGTGGTAGGATTTTATCATATTATAAAATAGATATGTAATGTAGATTACATGTGATTTAATGAATTAAAGAATCCAAGATAGTGTATCAGACATAAGTTTGATCTATAAATTTATCATATATGATATAATAAATTAGTGTTTATGTTTTTTGATTAGGTGTTATTAAAAGAGATTAATAATATCAAAATGTGTTGTATTAATATTCTTAATAATTTTGAGAATATTAAAATATACCATAATAAAGAAAATATTAATTTTATCATTCTTTCACATATTCTACATAAATTTATATATTGATATAGATTTCAAGATGTGTATTGGTAATATACCTCTCAAAGTATGACATTGATTTCATCCCTAACTAATGTTTTCTATGGATTATTATAGGTTTAAAAAAAATTGAGGTTATATTGAGTATGATACTTGTATATAGATATATAATATGTTCCTCTCAGATAAAAAAATAATAGGATATTATCTCTGCGTACTAGATGACCTACTAAGTATTCCACATGGAGGGTCGTACAAAAGGGTCCTCGGTAAACTATGGGTTTATGGATAATATTTGATTATACACTACCTGAGGTTTGAGAGATACCTATCTTGAGAACCTTTATACTTTGATACCCTTCTTACACAGGTCAACATATGAACTTGGTAAATCAATGGGTGGATGTGTATATTGGAGATCATGTCATCAGTTAGGGTTTATCCAAGATGAGTTTTTTCCTCTCACATGAAGAGTATTCCATTTTGTATCTCAATTAAGATAGACCATGGAAATGTTTGGTCGCACCAAGATAATATATCCATCTATATAAGTGTCATTAGATGTTCTTATGCATAAGGATGAATGACTTGTGGTGTATTAATTTACTAGATTATTCTACACTCAGAGAGTCATGAACATATGAGTTGGCTATATGGTATTGATATTCTCCATCTTTTGGGACACTCTATGTCTTAGTCAAAGGTAAAATATGATAGATCATGTTTTTATATGATTTTGACCGATGGACATAGGTATAGAGATATATTTGTTTCCCTTCATGGCTTGAGTGGTATTGATAATTTTCTAAATTCATCTCTTTTCTTAAATATATGGATCCAAACATTCATATTTTTTTAACGGTATAAAGCCATGTGCGGTCATTCTTTTTTGTTCACTGGATGAGGATTGATTTGAATCAGATAGCTACTCTAAAAGTGCTTAAGATTTAATCCAAAAATGTTTTGGATTGGTATTCAAAAGTTGTTTCATATGATCATATATAAGGTGAAGTTAATGGTATCTTTCGATAAGTGATTTGGAAGATATCCAAAAGTGGTTTTAGATACGGTTCCACAAGTGATTGAATATGATAGAAAACAAATTGAAATGGAACAAATTCTATTATGCTTTAGTTCAAGTTCGATATTGATTGGAATATTACCAAAATAATAATGTGTGTGTGTGTATATAAGATATATATATATATATTTCATGAGAAATATGATTTTGATAGACAGCGTATATGATTACATAAAAATTATAAATAGTTATCATTTTATATTTCAACCACATAATATTTCATAAAATGAAATAATTTCATATTTATATGAAACATATAAAAATTAAATGTGTTTATATATAATGCATAAAACAACTATGGTATTTATTCATGCTTTCAATTGATGAAAAAATGATATAGCCTAAGGAGTGTTATTGAGGTTTAAAAAATATAAAACCATATGATGGTTGTGGTAGTGAATGTAGATCCTTAGACATTCCTAAACATCCTTATCTAAAACATTTATCTAGTTATTATTCCTTTACATGCTAAGATTCTAGAACATCATGGGAGAATAGAGAAACCTATACAGATTATGGATGATTTAGATCATCCTAAAGATACTAATGGAGTTGGGATACTTATGTTTTCCACATAGTGATCATTATAAAATTCATATAAAGATATTGATGTTGAAGTGTCTCTCGTTGTAAGGTACACTGTTTACTATGTTTCTTCCTTTATTTTTCTATGATGTTTTAAATTATCTTTCACATAGATACTTAGAAAAGGGTTTTCAATCACTTTTTTCCTTCTGATAAGTGTTATTAGAGCCTATTAAAACACTTTAAATGTAATAACCACTGTCAATGTGATTAATTTTTTTCAAATAATAAAAAATATTACGAAAGATAATTATTTTTTTGATATGTATTTTGACAGTGAAATTGTATCATATATAATCAAATACTTATCCAGTTGTATACATTTATAGTTTTCTTGTGCACATTGATAGTTACATGGAGTGGATTATCTCCCATGATGAATCTATTCCAAAAATAGAATAAATTATCATATATGTATTCTTGGATTAAAAAATACACTTTATAATAACTTTTATTAATATAATTATTCATCTCCAAATGTTTTAACAAGTTATTAGTGCACTAAAAATTTATTTCAAATATAACAATTATATGATTGTGAATATAAAGAATAACATTTTAGGAATATATGATTATATTTTCTATGTGTGTGTGATTGTAAATATATATAAAATTATAATATAGTTGACTCAAATTGGAATGATATGAATCCAAAATGGATGGAAGCCAATCGTATGAAAAAGAGTATGAAAATGGGGTTAAAGAGTTTATCAAGTTTTCAAAGGGGTATAAAAAATAACCCTTCACAAATCATTTTTTCATGTTTAAATTGTTTTTTTAAGAAAGATTGGTCTATATGGGTTATAATAACACTTGATCTATTAGGAAATATATTAAAGTTATAATCTTGGACTAAATAGGGGGGAAATTGAATATAGTTAGTGACTGAGATAACATTGTGGTTTATGGATAATCGAACATGATTACATGTGTGTATAGTGATGAATATTGTATCATGTATTTGGTTAAAAGTGTGAAAGAAGATTTAGATTGTGAGGGGGGGAATTAAACTAGTAGTTTAAGATGAAGATAACAATTGTTCAAAGAAACTTAAGAAGTGAAAGAGCAATGTAAAGATGAATTTTTCTACTTATTATAAAAAATATATAATAGTTATAGTGTTATTGAAGATATATAGTTTGAATACTAGAAACAAATTGAGTGACTCTATATTTATGGAAAATAATTTCTTTCTCCAGTTTACCACTTCAATGCATAAGATGACTGATATATATTTTTGGCACAATTTTTTGCCTATGATGACTGATCTGATTTGGGAAGATAATATGATTACACTATCATATATTTTCTCTATTTCACTAAAAAAATAAACTATTATTTTGATATTCATTATCCCTAAAAGAGTGAATAATAAAATAATAGGCGCAGTTTGGTTTCATTAATTTGATATTCCTTAAATAAATAAACCCTTGTGATTTCTTAGAGTCGCTATCCACTCTTAAAATCTATTCCTCGATCATATGCATGAATAATAAAGTTCATGCATCACATATGGATTTTATAAGGTTCAACCTCAATGATATAGGCTAACCTCTCTATGTTTAGTTTGGTTTCGTGACTTTGATAATCTATAATGAAATTAAATGTGTAGTGTTCATCATTAACACTTGGTGAGATATCAAAGGCTAGTACAAATTAAGTGAAAGTGAAATCATTATACATATATATGAAAAAATATTAATGGTGTTGACCAAAAACCATAAATATTTCTTCCTCACTTTTGAATAAATATGATATTCAGAGTGCATCGGTATGCCTTTGAATTAATGATTATATCTACTTTAAGGGTTAATTTGACGGTTAAATGTTTATGAGTTTTTCACTAACAGGTTGATATCCCTCTCACTATATTCAAGATTATATATTCATATATGAGAGAATACAAACATGAATCATCCTACTTCCTATTTAGCCTCTGTTACCTGATGATCAACATTAGATTCATCTTTCCTTCCATATCTTTTCAATTATAGTTTTCTTTTATACAAGGAAGTTTTCAATTTAACAGAGTATCAACAGTTACCCCAATTCAAAAAACATAATTTTATTCTCAATTTTTTCTTTTTTCTTTTCTCATTTATATGAAATTTATATTTCCATAATGATTTATAGAAACTACTATGATTCTAGGTAGCATTAATAATCCATAAAGAATAGATAATTTGACCACAAAAGATGATTTCAAATATAACATTTGAAATATCATGGAAATAACCCACAAACCTTCTCAATTAATATCATTTAAACTCCCCTAAATCATATCTTTAATATTATATTGATTAAAAACATTATATTTAATATATACTTGTTAATAAAATAATCATAACATTTAAATTATTCAAAATACATAAATTTTATAAAATAAAATTTCTACCAAACAGATCCATAAAAATTTGTCAAATAATTTTACCTATTTTGATGCATTCAAGCATCCATGAATATTGAAGGTGAGGAAAGTGAAAAAATAAAGAAACCACATGTAAAACCGTTTGACCAGGAGGATCAACCATGTGAAACTAAAAAGAAACTATATGTATTGAACATATGACCAAAGTATCTACCAAATGTATCATCTTAGATCAACCACATGTACAACTCCATGTTCAAGAGACTATTTATATTATTCACACATTAAAATTCCTCAATTGACCATGAATAGAAAAACAAATCTCTATAGAAATGGATTTATCACACATTCATACCAAACAAACCTTCCTGAAAAGAAATTTCAAAGATCAAAATCATGAAAAAACAAGAAACCATAAATAAATTTACCACATCTCTCAGTCTATAAATTTTAGACCTTCCTAAACTCAAACAAGGCCTCCTCAAACTAAATATATCCTTCCTAAATAATCATAGATCATATTCCAATATTTTGAAATCATGGTAACTATATCCACTAACACTTTATATTAGTTTTATTTAAGTTTGGAACCAAAAAATCACATTTTATTTTATTCTTTGTCTTCAGGATTCACAGTTTATTGAATCATTCCAAATAAGAATATTCAAGGTACTACCTTAAAAGCATTTTTATAAATATATAATCATGTTAACCAAAAATTTAAACCAATAACAAATTTATTAATAACTCCCAGGGTACATCAATGTCACCCTTTTTATTTGTTATAAATACCACTCAACTCTTCCAAATAAACTCAAATATGCTCATACTTTCACAAGCTATAGAAGAATCATTAAATCACAAACTACCTCTACTAAGATAAATATTGCATCACACTACTAGATAAGGTTTTGTTTTTTAGTAAATTTCATCCCTTTCTGACAAGAATAATTTTCTGAAAGTGATAATACAATTTCCCCCCAACCTAATAACTCTTCTCCTCAAATAACTCCCCATTTTCACAATAAATAGAACCACATAACAAGAAAATATAATTAAAGAAAGGTAATTTTCAAATAATGAGGTGTGAAAATTTTATCCCCCTTTGATATCATAATAAATTGATCATTAGGGTTTTCTTTCTAGATATTTTTAATGATTTTGGATGAGATAGACACCTATGTTTACCCTCATGAACTCAAATTTATCCTTATGGATATTTGTGGGGAAAATATCAACCAATGGGTCTTGCGTAGGGATATATTAAAACATGATGTCACTAGTTTCCACCTTATATTTAATGAGAATATATATTATATCAATGTTCATGGAGTTTTATTTTTTTAATAGGATTATCAGTATGTTCTATATCACTTTTATTATCACAGTGAATTTTGAGATGTTTTTTAGCTCTTACTCTCAAATCATCCATTTTTTCTTCATAAAAATCATCTGAGTGTAATAATTGGTAACAAAAATTTATTTACTCTCTTTAGTAATCAGTGTGATTGAGTTTGGTTTGTTGTAGTTCTAAATCATATAGTTATATCCCAAGAGAAAAATTACACATGAAGTGGACATTATGTCACTACAATCACCTTCTAAATCATCATTTTTAAACCTAAATATATTCAAATTATTTCAATTATTTTAAATAATCCAATAACTTAAAGTCCCTATAACATATCTTGAAAACCTTTTATTGGCTACAATATGTGACTCCAATTGGTGACTTTTATATCTTGCACAAAGACTCAAAGATACACAATATCAAGCCTAGGTGTTATAAGATAAAGTAGACTTCCAATCAATCTTCTAAAATATTTTTTGATTTATAATAACATATTCCATATCTTTGGAAAATTTCAGTCCCAATTTAATGGGTTTAAACACATGTTTTTTAATTCCTATATCTTAATCTTATTCAACAAATCTATAGAATATTCTCATAGGATCAAAAGAAAAAATCTCATTCCCGCATGAATTTAAATCCCAAGAAGTATCTCAGGTCACCTCGAATACAAATATCAAATTTTTGATTTGTTTCATTCATAAATTCTTAACAAGAATTCTCATGATCATATATAAAAATGATGTCATCCACATATATAATTAAAATTAGTGTACTTATATTCAATTCTTTGATATACTGGTTGTTTTCCTATTTTTCATTGATGAATTTTAATGCCATAGTGATGTTGTTCAACCTTGACTAATATGATCATAGGGAATCTTTTAATCCATAAAAATCATCCATCAATTTACATACTCTTTTCTAATAATTATAAAGAAAAAAACACATTTTGTTTCTCAATATAACCAACTTCTCCAGTATCACTAATCAAAAATGCAGACTTGATATTCGTTTGATAATTTTTTTACTATATATATGTTGCCACAGTAAAAAAAATCCAAATATATTCCAACCATGAAACATTATAATTGTATCATTAAAGTAAACACCTTATAATTGAGAGTATATCTTGTATATTAGTATTGATTTTTTTCTGATAACTTTTCTGTGATTATTCATCTTGTTCCAAAAAAATCCAATTCAATATAATGAAGTTTTTATCATCGAGTCTTGAAACAAGATCTCATGTGGAATTATTTTTAATTTTTGTTTAATCTTCATTGATAGACTCAATATACTCATAATGATTAAATTATTTACTCTCTAATTTAGTCTCAAATTAAGAGATAAGTGGGGCATGATCTTCAAACAGAAATCTCTTTTTGTTGGATTTATTATGTGTTCATCATATCAGATCATTATTTTGGTCTCTGGTATTGAATATTATTCTCTAATGATATTATTTTCCTCCATATGATTATTCAACCATTTATTCATATGTTTTTAATTTTCAAAAACCTCCTCCACATCATTGGTTTGATCTTTATCAATTTTATCTTTATGTGGATTGAATTTTTATCCAACACTACCTTCTTCTTCATAATTATTATTTTTTTCTTACCTTCACAGTCAAAATCTAATACATATTGTTCATTCAATATAGGAATTTTTTCAATAATTATTTTCTAACAACATTTAAAATAATTAAAAAATGTATTTTAACAACATCTATATCATTTCCTATTTGATATATATCCTAAAATGATACCCTCTTCATCTTTTTTATCAAAATTGATTAGCTTTGAATTTTTAATTTTTATAATATGTGTATTTCCAAAAAAAACATAAGTAGTGCATAGTAGGATTTCATTTTTACCATAAATCATATGAGATCATGTTATAATTAAGTAATAGTATAAATAATTTTCAAATATGAACAAATATGTTCCCATCCTCTCTCTATTAAAATTTTGTGATAGTATATTTTTCTAATATTGTTCTTCTCAACTCCACAAAGATCTTATTCTTTCTCCCAACAAATATATTTTATTGAGGAGTATATGGAGTTCTTTAATAATGATTTATACAATATTTTTCAATAAAAGATAGAAAATATATTCTAACATATTATTCACTAATATCTTAAACAAATTTATTAATGCACACACCCAGATCATTCTCATCTATTATTATGAATTTTTTAAAAAAGTTAACTACATTATACATGTGCATTATAAACATCAATCTAGTAATTATTATGAAATAATAAGTTTGATTAATGAAATAATGATCACCTTGAGTGGGATTTTTTCTTATCATTCCATATAAATATAAATGTATCACTTTAATAGGTTTAGTGTTCTAGATCTAAACTCTTTTATGTTCCTTAAGGATTTTCACTTTATATCATGTCTCATAAACTTATTCACATAATCTTTTGATATGAGGTAAATATATTATAACAAAAAAATTTAAAATAGTAATAAAAAATAATTTTAAATAGATTAATTAACCTTTTATATAATAGATTATTTTCATCTTTTTATCCCAAGTAACCGGAAACTTTTAAATATTTAATCTTCAAATGATTTACACTAGTTATTTAACCTAAAGTAACTATCCCCCAATTTTTTATTCTATTTATGAGATAAATATTTCAATTAAAACATACCTCAATACCATCATCACACAACTGAATCTCACATAAAAATGTATGTTTGAGCCCATCAATAAATAAAAGATTTTTTGGTTATTAATTTTTAGGCCTTAATCATAGATGTTTCAATACCATTGATATTTAGATAGATTTTATTACCAAAATTTAATTCACCACCATAATTTATTTAAATATTTTTTATGATATAGAAATATTTATTCGTCTGTGATGATCATACACTATCAAGATTCCTATATTGCTCCACAAATTAGCCTTTAAAGACACTTCAACAATGAGTGTCCTCTCTTCCTTAATTTTCAATTACTTCTTCATATACTTTGTAATGTGATTTTTTTATACTATATTCAGTTTCATTAATTATTTAATATTTTAAATATAATGTTCATATATTATCTATAATTCCTCAAAATAATCAAACCTTTCTTAGGTAGGTATCATATATGTGTTTAAATTTTCTATTTTTCTTCTCACAATATTTTTGTTTTAATCATCTGAGTGGATCTTCCCATATATTATTCTTCTATAAATCCAGAAAAGAGATATGTTATAAAAAAAAATTTTATATATGTCAATAAGTCTTACAACACCATCAGTATGCCCAAAAGAAATTCTATAATAAAACTATTGAGATTATTCTTGAAATTCTGCTTGATTTATAGATTAAAAAATTTTATTTTTCAAAAAATATTGAAGTAACATTATCCTTCAAATCATTATCTACTACCAATTTTGAAATATATTTCATATGGAAGTTTTTTTAACCTATTATTAAATAGAATGACATGTGGATATTGTACTATTAGGTTGTATAGATTTAATGTTTTCATTTTTAATAATTGAAAAAAATCTGTAACAACTCTCACAAAATTTCTATGTATTTTGAGATGACTCAACCTCTACTTCATCATCATTTTCAAAATAAATATTTATTTTTCTAATGGTATTCTTGGATTTAATAAACCTTGATTCAATTGTTTTATGTTCTTACTTTTTAATTTTTATCTTCTTTTATGATTATTTTTTGACTCTCTCTTACCCATCCACATCCACTGTGAGAAGCGTGGTCTCTTAATTATAATTATTTTATTTTCCATGAAACTGATATTAAATTTTTATTAGCCTATCAACTTATTTATTTAGATTCATAATATAATTTTGAAGATTAGTGTTCTATTCATGATATACTACAAGATCAATTCTCAATATGAGATTCATATAGACTTCATCTTCTTACTTTACTTAACTATCTAAATTATCTCTTTTATATTCAAAAAGTTTCTTAAAGTTAGTATCTATCCTTGAATATTATACCACTGATTCAATTCTTGAGTAGGATATATCTTCTACATTATTACTAAGAATAATTATTTTATTTTTTATAAATATTCATTCTCCCTTTATTTAATTTATTGTGACTCTATCATATTTTTTTAGACTCTCCATAGAATTTCTCTTCATCTTACAGATTCTGTGATTCCATGTTTTAATTAATTCTTGGAAATTTTAAAGAAAATTTTGAAATAATTACATAGACAAATAATTTAAGTGTAAACTTTCCATTAAATATTCCATTTAATTTCTTGAAACTTTTATATATATGTTTGGTCAGTTTTTTATGATTTTAATCACTCATCAACTCTATTCGAGTCATGTGGGAACTAGCCTTTATTTTATTTTATTTTAAATTAATTCAGGGATTTAAAATACATTTCCGACATAGAATTATTATTAAATATGATTGATTTTATCATTTCATAATTTAAGTGAGTATTATGAAACTCGTCAAGGGAAAAAAAATACTTTATCTTCAATGGATGAAGTCATTAGGTCAAATACATCAAAAAAAATTACTCATTATTTTATTACAATAATTGAATCATCCATTCTTATCTAAATACTATAATATGAATATAAATTTCAATTAACCTTGTGAAATAATCCTAAAACATTTCATCCTCATCCATTATAGCATCTTCAAACTTATCCCCCAAGAAATGAAAATTCTCTTCCTTGATATTGATGTTCCCTTGATACATATTCTTCCGTTTATTAAAAAATTATTTTGATGTCTTTACCCTCATCACTTCGGTCTAATTTTTTTTTAAGGATGAAAATATAGTATTCAAGGATTTTTCTTAAATATCAACGTTTTTATGTATGGAAGAGCATGGCTCTATCTTTTGAAATATGTGGAAATCACATAGTGACAACAACACTAACCTCCAAATCTTGTGATATAAGATAAAGTGGCATTTAATTTTTCTGATAATGAAAATTTATTCCATTGAAAAATAATGTTCCTATATTTTTTATAGAACTATTACCTTATATACCTAACCACATAAAGTGTAGAACCTCATTGGGGAACCAGGGCTCTGATATAACTATAATTTCCAGAGAGGATCACTCAACACACCACTAAGAGTGGGTGAATCAGTGGTACATTTTACAAATTATTTTCTTCTCTGAATTAAAATTTTATGAATTTTTACTTTCAAATAAAATCTTAAAATGTCTTCCTTACTCACATGAATTAATAATAATGATCAAGAGAAACAAATTAATTTTACAAGGTTTGGTCCCAATTAGAGAGAATAATCCTTTCCAGATCCATCTGGTTTTTGAGACCTAGAGAATAACTAATAAAAAATTGATTACAAGAGAGTGATAGTTTTAATCCTTGAATATTGATGAGATATCAAATAGAAATTATAAATTAAGGGAAGGTGATATCATTAAGAATTCACAATAATAATATTTGAAAGGAGTTTTTACCCTTGTACAACTAGGCTTCAATATTTCCTCATATCTATTGAAAAAATTAGATATTTAGAGTGTTTTATGATGCCTTTACATCAAGTATTAGAACTTATATAAATCTCCCTCTCACCTTATTCAAGATGATATATTCATATATGAGATCATGCACACATGAATCAGTCTCCTTCTTCTTCAGTCTAAAGCGCATAGATGATCAACACCAGATTTATCTTAACTTCTCAATCTTCTCAATCTTAATATCCTTAAATATAAGGATGTTTTCAATTTAGTAGAGTATAAAAAACAATATTAATTTATAATGGCTATGTTTTCTTCTAAATGATTCCCTTTTTATATTCTAATTGATATGAAAAATGATATTTCAATAAAAATTTATGGAAACTCCCATGATTCATGGATACATTAATAATATATAAAGAATAATTGTATTCACCGTGAAAGATGACTTCAAATATTTAATTAATAATCCAATTAAAATCAACCACGAATTATTTAATTTAATCTCATTTAAAATCTGATAAATCATTACTTGCATTGTGGATTTGATAAAACCATTATAATAAAGATACACAAGACCATAAATCAATCAACATAATTTGTTTCTTTATAATATATATACCCTGTAAACTTATATTTTTTACTGAATATATCTATAGGAAAATCTCTATGAGCATAAATGAATGTGAGATAGGCAAGATTCTGTAAAGATCAACCATGAAGTGAGAGATCATATAAATCAACCACATGTATAACCTGCTAACCATGAGGATTAGATATGTCAAATTGACTAGCGACTATGTAGATTGATCCTAGTATAGATTGACCACATGACCAAGTATTGACTATATGTCTCAGTCTAGATTGATTATATGAATAAATTAATGTAAAATTGACCATACAGACCAACTCCACGTTAAATTTATTCAATTGACATTGTAAAGAATATAGTACATTGTATTTATTGGTTAAGCACAGGTTCATTCCAGTTGAACCTTCTAAAAAAGTTATATCAAGGGTATAATACATAAAAAACAATAGATTGTGAAGGGGTCTACTACATATATCAGTATATATATTTCAAACTTGATTTAAATATTACTACAGCATCTTCAAACCATCTTCATATTTTCTCCATCAAATAAAAATATTTTCCAATTTTTTTTATAAAGTGTCAAAATATATACCATAAAATTATTTTAATTTAATTAAATATCATCAAATAAAATATGAAATTTTAATTTCAACATTGTATTATGACTTGTAAGTGTTTAAAATCAATCCACATAAGAACATTCAACTTGTAGCCTCAAAACCCACTTTCTATCTTTTCAATTAGGTTGAAAAAAATAAAACTAACCACTTCATTAATAATTCCAATGGTACTTTACATTTAGAAAATTATTATAAAGAATCATCTTAGTGATGTTCAAGTGAAAATAATACCCCTCCCACCACAAATATATGAACACATGACGAAATAAGAAATATATAATTAATTCATTGGTCGTCATGATGAATCATGATTTCTGGTAAATTGGAATTTTTAATATTTTTATTGGAATTACATGTATTAATTAATTTTATTAAGAATAATTAATTTTTAAAACAACAATTTAGTGCTGAGAATAAGGAGTGGGAATCAAAACCAACATAGCCCTAGTCTAAAGCAAGAATGTGGTATGATTTACTTGACAAAAAAATAGTATGTGTTTTAAATATATAGTAAAACATTTATATGTAATGAAACCATAATATAATTATGTTACTTTTTTTATATGTAGATTGATGAATCCAAATCCAAATCCACTTCCATAACATTTATTGTGCTACTGAATGAGGATATGTAAATAAATAGTGAAAACAAGTAGATGAAAACCCAAAAATTGTATGGGATTAATATGCTAGAATGACATAATAAAACATTATAATTATTTAAATAAATAGTACATGATAATGAATAACTATTTTTCATGTTTATACATGATAATAATCAAGAAATATACTCCTTGAATGACTAATTCTAGTGTCCTTGAAGTAGTTATAATAATTTGGTTGTGCCAAAGGTGCTAGTTTTAGAGTATCTCTTTGAGAATATTATAATAAATTAAATACATGGGGATACTGATAAGATAATAAATGACATGTAGACATAAATAGATTCTATAAAAGAAAAACATTATTGGAAATATAATTAAAGAGATTATGTTAGGTAAATATATCAAGGAGAAGAAGGAACATAGAATCAACTAGTACGTGACGAGTCATCCTCCCCCCCCACCACCACCATATTGAGTCTACCCGCTCATCTTAAGGGAATTCCTTAATGGAGGTAAATAATTTTTTTTTGATTTATTTTTTAAATTTGAATCAATCATATACTGATACATTTCGAATACTAAAATATTTACAAGAATAAATTAATTATGATCTATATTTATCAGCTCTCACAGATCACATTATTGTGAAGGTTAAAATGCACATTAACCAAGGAGATATTCTAGACACCAAAATATTTCCAAAATATCATATTATTATATTGATTCACATAACATATGATTTGAGAACAGAGATAAATGTCCCTTTTAATGATTTGAATGTTCAATGAATCAAAATTCATATTGGGACTTCCATGGCATGGTCATGTGATGTTGTAAAAATAAAAGATGATAATGATGTAGATCCTTTATTTTTATTAACCATTAACAGTTAATGAAAATTCCCAAATTGAGTAATGTTATAGTATTTGGATAAAAGGAAGGGGAAATGGAATGTTAAATTAAATAAATTTAAAGGATAAATTAATAAATCAAAAAAACCTTCAGATAGTACCTTTACCCAATAGATTAGAATTACAGAATTATTCATGATACATGTTCATACATATAAAATTTTCAAAGATAATAATTTTATATACATTGAATTCTAATAAAAATTTATGGAGATGTTATTCTGGACATGATTAAACTTAACATTATAAATGAAATTCTAAAGCATATATGGTTAGAAGACATAGATTTGAATGAATAAATGATGTATATTTTAATAATATATTTTTCCAATAATTGATCTAATATATTAATTAATTTTAATTCTATTAATTTATTTAAAATAGTATATATCAATACTATGTGAAGGGAAAACCTTAAGAACAAAAATTTTGACTCATTAGTCATTAAATAACAGAAATAGAAAAAGGTTTATTGGAAAAAAATTGACATAATATTATAGTGAATGGATGCATCATTTGAATATAAATTTACAAATGATATACTCTTCTAAATACTCACAATGCATGGGTAAAACTCAACAATATAATGATATCAAATATAATTTTAATTCATTGATTACTTATACAATTTTTAGGAAGCATTGGTTGCAAGCTAAAATCAATTTTGATAACCCAAAAATTTATTTTTAGGATTCAAAGCAAGGATACCCAACAAATCTACCACACGTAATTAACATTACTGATTTATAATACACTACAATAAAAATTTAAGTAATAAATAAAAAATTATATATTTTATGTTATGTTTTATTGAAAAAATTATTATTATGGGTGGTGTTTTAAGTATCATCAATATAATGGCATGAGGAGAGTATGTGATCATAATAAGAATATTTATTTCTCTAAATGGATAATTATTAGGGT
Source organism: Viscum album (assembly GCA_963277665.1). Taxonomy (NCBI): domain Eukaryota; kingdom Viridiplantae; phylum Streptophyta; class Magnoliopsida; order Santalales; family Viscaceae; genus Viscum; species Viscum album. Next base: position 335,191,846 of record OY728122.1, read on the forward strand.
ATGTATAAAGATATTTCACTATTAAAAAATATATCATGAAAAATTAAATATTTTTCTCAATGTTTCTATAGAGATAGAAATAAAATAATGCCACTAATTTTTGTTGTTTTGTTTGTAAATTTCTAAAATATATCACATTCTTAAAACAAACTATCATACATGAAGAGTTTTTTCTTATTATATTTACAATTTTGTTTTAATATTTAATTACTGTTTGTTTTTTTAGTACTATTAGCACTATTGACAGTCCACATATTCAAAATATGAATAATTTTATTTAGAAATGAGTGGGAATATTTGATTATGTCATAATGTTTTAAAATTACTTAATAAGTGATTTTATATCATGTTTGTAATTTTTTAATTTCAAATAGATCATATATGTTTGGTTTATCCCCTATTAATTTAGATAAATTTTTGAACATTTTTATCAACTAATTATTTATTTACTTTTTGTAGATATCATGAAGAAGTTATTTCTAACTAATATATCTCTCAAAATATTGTTCTTATGAAGAGAAAAAAATGTCTCCACATAGAGTTGATGATCCTTCATAAAGGATAAAATTATTTCCAGGGAGAAGAACACTACATTATGAATAGAAAATTATTATTTGAAATGAAGTGGGTTTATAAAGGGGAAATAATATTACACTTCAAGAATGGACCTTTAACACTATATAGAGACCTTAGTTTCAATTCATTAGTTTAAAATGTTTCTGTAAAATAAATTATATATAATTTTATTGGAAAGGATGATCTAATTTAGTTCTTTTTAATTTTATCTCTATTAAGTTAATTGTTCTTTAATTGATTTTTTTATAGTAAATAGTGATGAAATGCATTCCATTTTGGTTCCAAACCATTTTAAAAACATGTTAGTGATAAAAATTTTATTTTCATGTTAGAAAATCTAATATAACTTGTATATATTTTTACATGCTCCATTTTGGTTACTTGTATAAATTTATTCCTACTCAATTGATGATTAATATAGTAAAATATAATAAAATTTACTCTAATTATATTTATATTTTAAAAAAATTATCCAAAAGTCATTTATTATTATTAGGAATCAATCACATATCAATCAACACATTGTGTGTCTATTATAACTGATAGTGTCTATTTTTATTTAAAATTCACCTTTTAGTTAAAATAATGTGTCAAATCGTAAATCCAAGAAAATATTCTAATATTGTATTTATATTTTATAAAAACATTAGATAATTTATTTTTCATGTGAAGGAATAAACTACACATTACACTGACACACAGTGTGTTTGATATGATTTCATGTGAATGTTTTTATTTAAAATTGACATTTTGGTTCAAAATATAAACCAATTTCTCGAAACATATAAAACTAACTCATGTTATCTTTATACATTATAAAAATGATCCATAATTCATTTTTTGTATAGGAATTAACCAGAAATCAATCAGATATAGTGTGGGTATGATCTGATTGGAAATGAACATTTTTTTAAATAGAAATTTTAATTAAATACACATATCATATTATAAAAATAAATAAAACATTTTAGGATTTTCATGATAAACTATTGTAATGATATATAAATCCTTTGTGATATACAGAAATTAACTGCATGTCAATATGAAACACAGTATTTCTAAAATGATTGAATGTGTATGCATTTACTAAAAGTCAATATTCTAATTACAAACATGTTTCACATACGCAAAACAGATAAAACACATTTTTATTATCTTATTATTTAAATAAAATTATAGATTATATTAATGGTGTGTAAAAATCAACTGTATAATAGTATAACACATGGTGTGATCAGTATGATTGAAAGTGAATGTTATTTATTTATGCAGACATCTTAGTTGAAAATAAACATCACATTCTCAACACCAATTGAACATTAAAAAATTTCCTTAAAACATTATGAAAAATATTCATAAGTTATTCTTTGGTGTTTAAGAATCAACTACATGTCCCTCTAACACATGGTGTGGCCGATATGACTCATTGTGCATGTTTCCAATTTCAAATTGATATTTTAGTAGAAAATAAGTGTCACTCACAAAAATTGGGGAAATATTATTTAACTCTCTTACTAATTTATTAATGTTATCCATAAGTCATTTCTGACATGTAGGAATCAACCACATGTTAATGTAATTTATATTTATGCCCGATATGACTCAAATTGTGTGTTTTTATCTTTAAAGTGGCATTTTAGATAAATCAATCAATCACAAACAGAAAAATAATAATACTCACTCATATTGTGTTGATATTTCATCAAAATGACCCATAAATCATTTGGGATGTATAAGAGTTAACTTAAAATCAATCTAACACATAGTGTGTATTATATGACTCAAAGTGCATGATTTCAATTTGAAATCAGCGTTTTAATTCAAAATGAGAGTAAAATACTCAGAATGTCACGACCCGTCCTCGGGGCCCGTGTCGTGACTACCCCAAGCCCGCCTTCCATAGGCCAGGGGCTGGCGACTAGCACCAAGGCGTAAAATCCCAGTAAACAGGGAAGGCATTGCCTTTATAAGTAACAACCACACAGAGTCAGCAAGCGGAAAGTAAAGTACAGAAAAGTAAAGGGGGCCGGAATACAAGCCCAACTGTAAAGTACAACTGAAAGTAAAGCAACTGAAGAAAAGACGGCGGCCTCGTGTCGTCCACTGGCAATCCCACCTGAAGGGTGGGTACAGATAGCCTCCAGGCTCCTCGGGTCCCACGTCCGCTCCGAGCACGTCCCGCCCAGTGGTCCACCTCCAGGTACCGTCCTGCTCCACGCCCCAACCGTGATCAGCGCTGTCCGTCGTCTGCAACCAACACAACAAGGTGCGGGCATAGCCCGTGCAGGGGTGAGTACAACTACTCAGTAAGGACCCCGAGACCCCCGAAGGTCTCCCGAAATCCACAAAGGATATAGCACAAAAGAAAGATGCAATCACGAAGTAACATCTGACCCGACTTAGGTATATGCCCATACATATACCTAAGTCCCCAAATCTAGCTCTGCTCACGAGCTCAAGAACAACTCAATCCACAAAGGAAAGCAAGACTCAAATCCACAAGGAGAGTAAATAGTAAATCCACAAAGGATAGTTCAACACAATCCACAAAGGAGAGTAAATAGTAAATCCACATAGGATAGTTCAACACAATCCACAAAGGAGAGTAACATAAGATTCAGCTCAACCAGGTATACTTTTTCAGATGACGTCAAAGATGATCACTGATCCATCTAAGTCGTCGGACCCACGAAGGATCGATAGGTACTAACCCCCGCAGTAGACCCACACAGGATCGGGCTCACACAGAACCTGTAGGCAGTGGCTCACACAGAACCGGTAGGCAGTGGCTCACACAGAACCGGTAGTAGGACCCACATAGGATCGGGCACTGATCCGCGTAGGATCGCTGAGTGCAGTAGTCGACGCAGTCCACTGAGGATCTCTGCACAGTCGTCGCCGCAGTCCACGAAGGATCTCTGCTCTGCCGTCGTCGCAGTCCACGGAGGATCTCTGCTCTGCCGTCGTCGCAGTCCACGGAGGATCTCTGCTCTGCCGTCGTCGCAGTCCACGGAGGATCTCTGCTCTGCCGTCGTCGCAGTCCACGGAGGATCTCTGCTCTGTCGTCGAGGTCACAGCCAGCGCTAGGGTTCCCGCACGTAGCGAGCTCGTTTAGGAGGGTCCGCTCCACGAGCCGAGGGGCTGATACATCAACTGACACGTAGTCCGAAGTTGATGTATCCAAAAGTTCCGTATCGACAACAGGATCTCAACGCGACAGACGGCGCGTCAATCGGACGCCCGGTCTGAGAGTTATTGGCATTTTCGTCCCAGGGGCCCGGTTGGTTTTTAGGGCAAAACCAACCCGACCGTGCTCCGCCTGTATCCGATCCTCGGGCGGAGTATGCCAAAAGTTCCGTCTCACTTAGAGGAAACTACCACAGCTGACGGTACGTCGTTCGGACGTCCGTAGCCCAAGTTATGAGCGTTTCCGCTCCGAGGGCCCGGTTGGTTTCGTGTACGAACCAACCCGGCCGAACCCAAAGTCTTCCGAAACCTTGAGTATAATATACCGAAACGACCGTCTCGATCCAAGGATCGCGTAGCCGCTGACGGTTCGTCAATCGGAGGTCCCAGGCCCAAGATATGGGCGAAAGACCGAAGAGGGCCCGAAACGGGGGTACTGGGCCCGGGGCGACCCGGCCCGAACCCCCCCCTGGGGTCGGCCGAACCGGGTCGGCCCGAACCGGGTCGGCCCGACCCGGCCCGAACCGGCTCGGCCGGGTCCGGTCCGGCCTGGGCGCGGCCCGGCCGACCGGACCGGCCGGCTCGGCCTCGGCCGAGCGGCCGAACAGCCGCCGCCGCGGGGTTGAACCCGCGGCTTGAGAGAAACCGCGGCCCCGCGGGGGGCCGCCTGTCACGCGGACGCGGCCGGGCCGCCGCGTCCGTCCCGGTTCCGCGCGGCCGCGGAACCGGCTGCCGCCGCCGCCGCGGCTTCAGCCGCGGCGGAAGATTTCCACGGCGGCGCGCCTGGCGCCGCCGCCTCCGGTCGCCGGCGCCGCCGCGCCGGCGACCCGCGCCGCCGCCTCCTTCCGCGGGCCGCCGGAGATGCTCCGGTGGCCCGATTTCTTTCCCGTCTGCGCCGATGCTCCTCCCGGGGGACGATCTTCACTGCGGAGCCAACAAATTGCCCTTGCCGCACGGTTCGTCGTCGTCCGCCAAATCCGCGCAAAAAGAGGAGATCGGCGGAGGGTTGCCGGGTCTTGTTCGTTAGACCCGCACCCTCCGCGTTAGTCATAATCCACGGGAGGAACAATAAAACAATCAACAACAATTTTAAATGTTAAAATTGTTCGAAGATCATGCTTCTTTACTTTAAAAGAAATAAATCACGGAAGGAAAATATTCCAATCAACCCTTACCTTATCGTCGTCGTCGGATGAGGGGTCGTCGCAGAATTGCTCGTCGCGGAAGATGGAGATCGCCGCGTCGTCGCGGAATCGCTCGTCGCGTCGCCAATCTCCGGATCAAGATCAACGGATTTAATTAGTTTAAATCCGTTGATATTGAAATTAAAAAGGGAGAAGAAAAGATCTGATTCTCACCTTTGTTGCCGAACGAGGGTCGGCCGCCGAAGAAGAGGCGTCGCCGAAGAACGTCGCGGGTAGATCTCGTCGACGTCGCAGATCTTGGTGTGCGTCGTCGAATTCCGGTCGCCGGCGTTCTTCGCGTTCTTCGCGTTCTTCGCGTTCTTCGCGTTCTTCGCGTTCTTCGCGTTCTTCGCGGAGAGGGTGGAGGAACGAAGATTCTCTCAAATCCTTTCCAAGGATTTTTAGGTTGGTCTTATTTTATAAACATGCCAACACGTAACCGGTTAAGAAACGATCCATCAATTCGTTGAATTAATTCAACGAAAGAAACGACCCATTTAATTCACGAAAGAAACAGCCCATTTAATTCACGAAATAAACCGCCCAATTAAATGGTCTGTTAAGAATTAAAGAAAACGCGTCGGTTGACTTTTCAGTTACTTTGACGGGTTTTCGCGGGTGCGTTACTTAGCGAAAGAAACGGCGGGGCTCGTGCGGGCCCTGCCTCACAAATATCCTACCAAGGGGTAGGATATTTCTGGATAGCATCCTATCCAGTTCAACTCAGTTCAAGCCGTCTTTAAGTGACTTCAAGTGGCTTCCAAGCAGCTTAAGTGAAATAAAATAAAGTTGTCGCACAAACTTTATTTTATTTCTGACTTAAAGCCGTAAAATTTAAAAACCACGTCTGAGCAAACGCAACTCCGGAAGAGGCGTTTCTAAGAAAATACCGGCGCTGCGATTTCATCGGTGCCCTCAGAATTTGATTCCGGGCACCGGTTCAAAAGATAGAAAAACCCGCTCGTCCGTTCACTGAACGTACCCGAGCCAAACTTCGGAAATTGATTTCGGGCACACCGGGCCTCGGAATCAGGTGCCGTCTGAAGCTGCGCTCTTATAAAATTCCAAAGAAAATTAAGAAAAAAATTTCCTTGAAATTTGCGGGTCTTTACATCACTCCCACCTCAGGGCTTTACGTCCCCGTAAAGATACATCAAAAACTAGGGGAACAAATGGGGGTACTGAGCACGCATCTGAGCCTCCCGCTCCCAAGTGCTCTCCTGGAGGTTCTCGTGCTGCCATCTGACGCGCACAAGAGGAATCGACCGCCCACGTAGGACCCGCTCCTGTCGATCCTCGATCTCCACTGGGACCTCCGCAAAAGTCGCCCCATCGTCCACGTCCAGCTCCCCAAAGTCGATGATGTGCGTCGGGTCGTGCACGTATCTCCTCAGCTGAGACACGTGGAAGACGTCGTGCACCCAGTGCAACTGAGGTGGTAGAGCCAGGCGATAAGCCACCTCTCCTATCCTGCTGAGGACCTGGAAGGGCCCGATGAAGCGTGGAGACAACTTGCCGCCTTGGCCAAATCTCCGTAAACCACGTCGAGGTGAGACACGCAAAAAGACGTGGTCGCCATCCTCGAACTCCAGTGGCCTCCGCCTCCTGTCAGCATATGACTTCTGCCGGCTCTGAGCTGTCCTCATCCTCTCCTGGATGATCTGGACCTTCTCTGTCGTGGCTCGGACCATCTCTGGTCCCACGAGTGCTGACTCCCCAGGGTCTGTCCAGCACAACGGTGATCTGCAGGGTCTGCCGTACAACGCCTCGTATGGTGCCATCCCGATGGTGGAGTGGTAGCTGTTGTTGTACGCGAACTCCACCAAGGGTAGGTGGTCCTCCCAGCTGCGACCAAAGTCGAGAACACATGCACGGAGCATGTCCTCGAGTGTCTGTATGGTCCTCTCCGTCTGTCCATCCGTCTGAGGGTGGAAGGCTGTGCTCAGATGGAGCCGCGTCCCGAACGCCTCCTGCAACCCCTTCCAAAGCCTGGAAGTGAAACGAGCATCTCGATCGGAGACGATAGACGATGGCACACCGTGAAGCCGTACGATCTCCTGGACGTAAAGACGTCCCAAGCTCTCTACTGAGCCCTGCTCTCTGATGGGTAAGAAGTGTGCCGACTTGGTGAGTCGGTCGACAATCACCCAAATGGAGTCGTGACCTCTGGAAGTGCGTGGAAGTCGAGTCACGAAGTCCATAGATATGCCGTCCCACTTCCACTCCGGGACCTCCAAGGGCTGTACCAAACCTGCTGGTACCTGGTGCTCTGCCTTCACCTGCTGGCAGGTGAGGCATCGTGAAACGAACTCTGCCACAGCTTTCTTCATACCCGGCCACCAGTGCTGTCGCCTGAGATCCTGGTACATCTTCGCCACTCCGGGATGTACCGCCAAGGGAGAAGTGTGAAACTCTCTCAGCACCTCCTCTCGTAAAGCAACTGGTACGAAGGTACGCCCTCTGAAAAGGATGTCGTGCTCTGCTCCAAGGGAGAAACCATCAGGCGCCTGACCTGAGGATATCAGTGCACGCCGGGTCTCACAGTCAGCGTCCCCACGCTGAGCCTCTCTGACCCGCTGTAGAAGTGGAGGAGAGACTGTGAGAGACTGAAGAAAGGCTGTTCCGTCTCTATCCACGAAGGATATCTGCAAGGAGGCTAGCTGCTCCGTCGCCTCCTCAAGTAGCTGAATGCCCGTCCTCCTGCTGAGGGCATCGGCTACCACGTTCCCCTTCCCAGGAGTATAGACTATCTCAAAGTCATAGTCCTGGAGGAACTCAAGCCATCTCCGCTGTCTCAGGTTCAGGTCCTTCTGAGAGAAGATATACCTGAGACTCTGGTGGTCAGAAAAGACTGTGAAGCGCTCGCCCATCAGATAGTGCCGCCACGTCTTCAGAGCGAAGACCACTGCTGCTAACTCCAGGTCATGAGTGGCGTAGTTCTGCTCATGCGGCCTCAACTGACGTGATCCGTAGGCGATCACGGCCCGCTCCTGCATCAGGACGCACCCGAGTCCAGTCCCTGATGCATCGCAGTAAACTACGTACCCAACTCCCTCCTCAGGCAACCTCAAGATAGGTGTGCTGGTCAATCTCTGTCTCAGCTCCTGGAAGCTCTGCTGACATCTGTCTGACCACACGAAGGGTTTCCCCTTCTTCGTCAACGCTGAGAGTGGTGCCGTAACTCTGGAGAAGTCTGGCACGAATCTCCGATAGTATCCCGCTAGGCCCAAGAAGCTCCGCACCTCTGTCACGCTCCTGGGTGGCTCCCAAGCTAGCACTGCCTCGATCTTCGCGGGATCCACTGCAACTCCCGCCTCAGAAATGACGTGCCCCAAGAAATGGACCTCACGTAACCAGAACTGGCATTTTGAGAGCTTGCCATAAAGCTGGTGCTCTCGGAGTGTGTCTAGCACAACTCGCAGGTGGTAGGCATGCTCCTCCTCATTCGTCGAGTATACCAAAATGTCGTCAATGAAGACAACGACAAATCGGTCGAGGTATGGCTGGAAGATCCTGTTCATGAGGCTCATGAACACTGCTGGAGCATTGGTTACGCCGAACGGCATAACCAAGAACTCATAATGGCCATACCGACACCTGAAGGCCGTCTTCTGCACGTCCTCGTCTCGAACTCTGAGCTGATGATAGCCTGACCGGAGGTCTATCTTCGAGAACCACCGCGCTCCCTTGAGCTGATCGAAGAGGTCATCAATCCGTGGCAGCGGATACTTGTTCCTCACTGTCACCTGGTTCAGGCGACGATAGTCGACACATAGTCGCAAGCTCCCGTCCGCCTTCTTGGCGAACAAAATCGGGGAAGCCCAGGGTGAAACACTGGGTCGGATAAACCCCTTGCTCTGCAAGTCCTCCAACTGTACCCGCAGCTCCCGAAGCTCGGCGGGGGCCATCCGATATGCTGGAGTAGATATCGGGGCTGTCCCAGGGTACAAGTCGATGTAAAAGTCTACCTCTCTACGAGGAGGTAGCCCTGGAACGTCGTCGGGAAAGACGTCCACGTACTGGTCCACCACTGCAGGAAAAGCCGGACTCCGCACGTCCACTGCTCCTAGGATGAGGCTAGCCAACTGATGAGAGATGGGCTGCACTCTCCTCCGCGGAAGTCCATCCTGTGCTGCAAAGGTTCCCTTCTCGCCGGTGAAGGTAAACCTGCTCCCGTCGGTACGAACACATCGCACCTTGCGCCTAAAACAGTCGATCTGGGCATGAACCGTGGATAGCCAATCCATGCCCAAGATGACGTCGTAAGGCCTCGACGCCGCTACAAGGAGATCCCAGCCGAAGCTCTCGCCTCCTAGAGTAAGCTCACACTGCCGGCACCAGTGCGTAATCGTCGAGTCCGCTCCCGTAGGAGTCTCTAGCCGTAAGGATCGAGCCAACGGCTCAGTCGGAATCTCCGAGCTCCGAACAAGGGCAGAGGCTATGAAAGAGTGACTCGCTCCTGTGTCTATAAGAACTGCAGCAAGGGTGGAATAGACACAGATCGTACCTCGAATCATCTCTGGCATGTCGGGGTCGTAGGCCTCCACTGCCTGGAGCTGGGCCTGTCCCTGCCCGCCAGCTCCCTGTGGTCGAGGTGGCCCTCCTGGTGGTGGTGGGGGTAGAGCCTGGAAGCGTCGCCCACCACCCGCTGCTCGGCCAGACCCTCTGCCTCGTCCGCCTCCTCTCTGCGGACCGCCACGGTCGACCCTCTGCCTCTGCCTGGGTGGCCCCTCCACCGTCTGCTGCTCCTCTGGTCGGCGAGTCGGGCAGTCACGAGCCATGTGACCCTGCCCGCCGCAAGAGTAGCACAACCTGCCTCTCGAAAGGCTGGCACTCCGCTGTGTGCCCTGCACCGCTGAGCCGGTGTCCTGAGGCCGTCTGCGAGGGGGTCTGGTCTGCCTGGACCCGTGAGTCATCCGTCGGCTGCCTGCTGCCGATGACTCAGCTACCTGCCGCCCTGCGCTAGGTCTCGCTGCTGAAGAAGGCTCTGCCAGGAAGCTCTCGATCAGGAGGGCTCGCTCCAGCACTCCCGCCTGGGTCGGAATGCTGAGGGAGATCAGCGACGCCCGAATCTCCTGTCGCAAGCCCTGCTCGAAGGTCCGGGCCCGGAAGAAGGGATCCCGTACCATGTCGGTCGAGTAGCGAGATAGGTCCGTGAACCTCGCCGCGTACTGAGCGACCGTCATGCTGCCCTGGCGCAGCTGGAGAAGCTCCTGGATGCGCACCGCTCGGAGGGTGGCCGGGACGAACTCAGAGCGGAAGAGGCTCTCGAAGTCCGCCCAGAGCAAGGATGCCTCATCGTGAACCTGGAGCATCAGGCTCCACCATCGTCCTGCCGCCGCCTGCAGGAGGCTCGCTGCGAGGATCACCATGAGATCCGCTGGTGTCCTCACTAGCCTGAAGATCCGTACCACCGCCTCTAGCCAGTCCTCGGCGGCCTGGGGGTCCGCCTCACCGCGAAACCTGGGCGGTCGCTGGCTCTGAAACTCGTGCAGTGCCCTGAGGCGACGTGCATCGTCGGCGTCTGGTACTGGAAGCATCGGTGGCTCGGCGGGTAAGGCTACCGCCGGTGCCACTGCTGGCAAAGGGCCCTGCACCGAGGCCTCGTCGCTCGGTGGGCTGCCGTCGCGCCCTACACTCGGAACCCTAGCTGGCAGTCGTCGCGGGGCCATCCTGAAAAGGAGAACAAGAGCACCATAGTCAGAACAGTATACCTGGTGAGCTGGCACAAGTAATCACAAGGAAAACTTGAGACTTTCATAAAGCAGATCAGTATACCCGGTGAGCTGACATAAGTAATCACAAAGAAAACTTGAAACACACACGCAATCAATGTTTTCATGCATTAAGTCGGAAATCAGGAGTCAGGGTCCTGGTGTACGGATACGTCGGCCGCCGCACCAACACTGGGCTCCCTGAACTGATAACCACACTCAATACACTAAACACTATTGCTTCACATAGAAAGAAAAGACAATCAGAGTCTGTGGTAGAACCGACCACCTCTGATACCAATTTGTCACGACCCGTCCTCGGGGCCCGTGTCGTGACTACCCCAAGCCCGCCTTCCATAGGCCAGGGGCTGGCGACTAGCACCAAGGCGTAAAATCCCAGTAAACAGGGAAGGCATTGCCTTTATAAGTAACAACCACACAGAGTCAGCAAGCGGAAAGTAAAGTACAGAAAAGTAAAGGGGGCCGGAATACAAGCCCAACTGTAAAGTACAACTGAAAGTAAAGCAACTGAAGAAAAGACGGCGGCCTCGTGTCGTCCACTGGCAATCCCACCTGAAGGGTGGGTACAGATAGCCTCCAGGCTCCTCGGGTCCCACGTCCGCTCCGAGCACGTCCCGCCCAGTGGTCCACCTCCAGGTACCGTCCTGCTCCACGCCCCAACCGTGATCAGCGCTGTCCGTCGTCTGCAACCAACACAACAAGGTGCGGGCATAGCCCGTGCAGGGGTGAGTACAACTACTCAGTAAGGACCCCGAGACCCCCGAAGGTCTCCCGAAATCCACAAAGGATATAGCACAAAAGAAAGATGCAATCACGAAGTAACATCTGACCCGACTTAGGTATATGCCCATACATATACCTAAGTCCCCAAATCTAGCTCTGCTCACGAGCTCAAGAACAACTCAATCCACAAAGGAAAGCAAGACTCAAATCCACAAGGAGAGTAAATAGTAAATCCACAAAGGATAGTTCAACACAATCCACAAAGGAGAGTAAATAGTAAATCCACATAGGATAGTTCAACACAATCCACAAAGGAGAGTAACATAAGATTCAGCTCAACCAGGTATACTTTTTCAGATGACGTCAAAGATGATCACTGATCCATCTAAGTCGTCGGACCCACGAAGGATCGATAGGTACTAACCCCCGCAGTAGACCCACACAGGATCGGGCTCACACAGAACCTGTAGGCAGTGGCTCACACAGAACCGGTAGGCAGTGGCTCACACAGAACCGGTAGTAGGACCCACATAGGATCGGGCACTGATCCGCGTAGGATCGCTGAGTGCAGTAGTCGACGCAGTCCACTGAGGATCTCTGCACAGTCGTCGCCGCAGTCCACGAAGGATCTCTGCTCTGCCGTCGTCGCAGTCCACGGAGGATCTCTGCTCTGCCGTCGTCGCAGTCCACGGAGGATCTCTGCTCTGCCGTCGTCGCAGTCCACGGAGGATCTCTGCTCTGCCGTCGTCGCAGTCCACGGAGGATCTCTGCTCTGTCGTCGAGGTCACAGCCAGCGCTAGGGTTCCCGCACGTAGCGAGCTCGTTTAGGAGGGTCCGCTCCACGAGCCGAGGGGCTGATACATCAACTGACACGTAGTCCGAAGTTGATGTATCCAAAAGTTCCGTATCGACAACAGGATCTCAACGCGACAGACGGCGCGTCAATCGGACGCCCGGTCTGAGAGTTATTGGCATTTTCGTCCCAGGGGCCCGGTTGGTTTTTAGGGCAAAACCAACCCGACCGTGCTCCGCCTGTATCCGATCCTCGGGCGGAGTATGCCAAAAGTTCCGTCTCACTTAGAGGAAACTACCACAGCTGACGGTACGTCGTTCGGACGTCCGTAGCCCAAGTTATGAGCGTTTCCGCTCCGAGGGCCCGGTTGGTTTCGTGTACGAACCAACCCGGCCGAACCCAAAGTCTTCCGAAACCTTGAGTATAATATACCGAAACGACCGTCTCGATCCAAGGATCGCGTAGCCGCTGACGGTTCGTCAATCGGAGGTCCCAGGCCCAAGATATGGGCGAAAGACCGAAGAGGGCCCGAAACGGGGGTACTGGGCCCGGGGCGACCCGGCCCGAACCCCCCCCTGGGGTCGGCCGAACCGGGTCGGCCCGAACCGGGTCGGCCCGACCCGGCCCGAACCGGCTCGGCCGGGTCCGGTCCGGCCTGGGCGCGGCCCGGCCGACCGGACCGGCCGGCTCGGCCTCGGCCGAGCGGCCGAACAGCCGCCGCCGCGGGGTTGAACCCGCGGCTTGAGAGAAACCGCGGCCCCGCGGGGGGCCGCCTGTCACGCGGACGCGGCCGGGCCGCCGCGTCCGTCCCGGTTCCGCGCGGCCGCGGAACCGGCTGCCGCCGCCGCCGCGGCTTCAGCCGCGGCGGAAGATTTCCACGGCGGCGCGCCTGGCGCCGCCGCCTCCGGTCGCCGGCGCCGCCGCGCCGGCGACCCGCGCCGCCGCCTCCTTCCGCGGGCCGCCGGAGATGCTCCGGTGGCCCGATTTCTTTCCCGTCTGCGCCGATGCTCCTCCCGGGGGACGATCTTCACTGCGGAGCCAACAAATTGCCCTTGCCGCACGGTTCGTCGTCGTCCGCCAAATCCGCGCAAAAAGAGGAGATCGGCGGAGGGTTGCCGGGTCTTGTTCGTTAGACCCGCACCCTCCGCGTTAGTCATAATCCACGGGAGGAACAATAAAACAATCAACAACAATTTTAAATGTTAAAATTGTTCGAAGATCATGCTTCTTTACTTTAAAAGAAATAAATCACGGAAGGAAAATATTCCAATCAACCCTTACCTTATCGTCGTCGTCGGATGAGGGGTCGTCGCAGAATTGCTCGTCGCGGAAGATGGAGATCGCCGCGTCGTCGCGGAATCGCTCGTCGCGTCGCCAATCTCCGGATCAAGATCAACGGATTTAATTAGTTTAAATCCGTTGATATTGAAATTAAAAAGGGAGAAGAAAAGATCTGATTCTCACCTTTGTTGCCGAACGAGGGTCGGCCGCCGAAGAAGAGGCGTCGCCGAAGAACGTCGCGGGTAGATCTCGTCGACGTCGCAGATCTTGGTGTGCGTCGTCGAATTCCGGTCGCCGGCGTTCTTCGCGTTCTTCGCGTTCTTCGCGTTCTTCGCGTTCTTCGCGTTCTTCGCGTTCTTCGCGGAGAGGGTGGAGGAACGAAGATTCTCTCAAATCCTTTCCAAGGATTTTTAGGTTGGTCTTATTTTATAAACATGCCAACACGTAACCGGTTAAGAAACGATCCATCAATTCGTTGAATTAATTCAACGAAAGAAACGACCCATTTAATTCACGAAAGAAACAGCCCATTTAATTCACGAAATAAACCGCCCAATTAAATGGTCTGTTAAGAATTAAAGAAAACGCGTCGGTTGACTTTTCAGTTACTTTGACGGGTTTTCGCGGGTGCGTTACTTAGCGAAAGAAACGGCGGGGCTCGTGCGGGCCCTGCCTCACAAATATCCTACCAAGGGGTAGGATATTTCTGGATAGCATCCTATCCAGTTCAACTCAGTTCAAGCCGTCTTTAAGTGACTTCAAGTGGCTTCCAAGCAGCTTAAGTGAAATAAAATAAAGTTGTCGCACAAACTTTATTTTATTTCTGACTTAAAGCCGTAAAATTTAAAAACCACGTCTGAGCAAACGCAACTCCGGAAGAGGCGTTTCTAAGAAAATACCGGCGCTGCGATTTCATCGGTGCCCTCAGAATTTGATTCCGGGCACCGGTTCAAAAGATAGAAAAACCCGCTCGTCCGTTCACTGAACGTACCCGAGCCAAACTTCGGAAATTGATTTCGGGCACACCGGGCCTCGGAATCAGGTGCCGTCTGAAGCTGCGCTCTTATAAAATTCCAAAGAAAATTAAGAAAAAAATTTCCTTGAAATTTGCGGGTCTTTACACAGAATCTATAAAATATACATATATTTTCTTTATACATTAGTAAAATTATCGATTTTTTTTTAATTTATATAAATAAACCGTACATAAATCTAACAAATGTTTTTATGGTATAACTCAAAGTGCATATTTTCAGTTTAAAATATAAAATCCAGTTCAAAGGGTTTTCCACTAGCTGAAAAAAGATAAACACACTCATATTATCTTTATAAATTAGTAACATGATCCTATAGTAAATTATATTTTTAGGAATTAACCATACATTAATCAGAATCATGGTGTTCCAGATATTATTAAAAATGTTTATTTTAGTATAAAATGTATATTTTAATTTAAAAAAAGATTAAAATACTCAAAACTGATCAAAACACATTTATGGTAATGATACATTTTTAAAAAATCCATAAATGATTTTTTACGTGTTATAATCAAATGTATGTCAATCTAGCAGACAATTTGTTTTATATGACTAAAAGTTTATGTTTTCAGTTAGAACTCAAAATTCTAATTAAAAACAAGATTCAAATACATAAAACTTATAAAACACACATTAATGTTTTATACATAATGATAATGATCTATAAATCATTTGTAATGTGTAGGAATCAACTACATGTCAATCTAACACATAGTGTTACCGATAAGACCCAAAGTGCTCTTTTTATTTAAAATCAACCTTTTAGTTCAAAACTTGAATCACCCACTAAATGTAATAAAAAAATATTATATTATCTTTATACTTAATAATAATTATCCATAATTCAATTTTAATACATATTAATTTATCGTACATCAATTTTACACACGTTGTGCTCGATATGATTGAAAGTGTGTGTTTTAATTAAAAATGTATATTTAAAATCAAAAAATGAATCACATATTAAAAACTAACAAAAAACACTAAATTTTATTAATTAAAAAGGAAAAAAAATTAAATATTTTTTGATGTGTTGTAATTAACTACATATCAATCTAACACATTATTTCCCAATATGACTCAGGTTCATATTTTCAATTAAAAATCAATATTTTGGTTAAAAATAACTATCACTAATTAAAAACTAATAAAAAAACTTTAATTGTATTTATAATTTATAAAAATTATACATAAGTCATTTTTTATGTGTAGTACTCAACCACATATCAATCTGACACACATTGTGTCGAGTATAACTCAAAGTTAGTTTTTCTAGTTATAATTTAGTTTAAAAATTGTTTTACTAACTGATAACAAATAAAAAATTCATGATCTATCTTGATACATTATGAGAATGGTCCATATGTTATTTTTGACATGTATTGATTAAAAATGTGTTAATCTGACACACGGTGTTCAAAGTGTGATTGAAAGTGCGTGTTTTGATTTAAAATCATCATTTTAATTCAAAACACACATCATATACTCAAAACCAAGAAAACACACTTTTATTGTCTTCATATTTTATAAATATGATACATAAGTAAGTTTAATGTTTATGAATCGTTCTCACATCAATTAAATGCACAGTGTTTCTAGTATTACTCAATGTGTATGTTTTCTGTTTAAAAATGAAAGTTTTGTTCCAAACATGTGTAACTCACTGAAAATAGAGAAAATGCACTTGGATTATCTTTATAATATAAAAAAAATATCCATAATCCATATGTGACTTATATTAATAAAAATAATCTTAATACTATATAAGGTGTTTCAGTTTTTTCTCAAAGTGTGTGTTTTTAGTTTAAAAATGACACTTTAATTCAAAACATGAGTCACTCACTAAAAACTAGGAAAATACAGTTATAATTACTTAATTATAAGGACCCATCTTAAAAACATTATATATTCTTGAGTTCTGGAAAAGTACATAAATTTTTACACATTTAGGATCTTTTTATGTTATGAGTTTTAGAGAATTAGGACACAAACATACATAACATCCCATAATCATACATGTGGATACTCCGAAAACAATATCTATTTCTTTAAAAATATAAAACTTTTCAAATAAAACATGATTTCTTCTACCAATATTCATTACATTTAACTTTTCTTCCTTATATATATTATACATCCTTATAACCTGTGAAAATAATTTAAAAACATTGGATTAGCAAAGAAATCTTAGTAAGGGACATATAAAGAAGGAAAGAAAACACGATCCCATGCATACTTGTAAACATTTTCACAAATACATACTTCCCACCGATATATACATACTTTGTGAAACTCGAGATTAACATGATATTTCCAAAAATCATAAATAACATAAATGAGACCATAAATTTATCTTGGGGCATTACTTATTTATTTTTGTTTCTATCATTTCTACCTTATCATTTGTAACCGTCACAACTACCTTGCTATGTAACCTTCACGGCTACCTTATGGTGTAACCATCATAGTTGCACATGGAGTAACCATAAGACTGAACTCCATCATAAAAATACCCAATGCATTTGAGGGAGATATAGGTCCCGTACATAACCATAAATAATTCCCATAAACTAGAACATAATTATACAACATGAATAATTACATAAAAACTTTTCTTTTTGAATTTTGTAAAACTGGATTTTAAAAGAGGATTTTAAAAGAAAATCCCTTCACAAATATCATATAATTGAAAAGGGAATTAATAGATTAGATTTAAAATGTATATACACATTAAATACACCTAATTAAACATAATATAAACAAAATTCATCACACAAAAAATTTTAATACCACATAAATAAGGAAGTATAAGGTTAACCTAAAGAATGAAAATTGGGTGAAGAATTCCATTTCCTTAGGTTTTTCTTACATAAACCTTGTTTAAAATTCCTTTATAATGGTAAAAAGAGTGTTATTAATATCTTAAAGAAATATATTAATGTTTATAACACATTATATGATCATTTTATAAAATCATTCCATCTATTAATTATTAATATTTAGTTCTTTACATTGTTTCCGGTGAGTTCTTTATAAGATTTCCATGGCCGTTTTGTATTTGTTTTTCTTTTTGTATGGAAATGAAATTATAGAAGTTGAATAAAATGGTATTTATATGTTTCAAGAATATTTAATGATATCATAATTAATTTTTTTATTTGATATGATTACAATTCATTAGTAAACACATTAATTATATTTGTTTAGATCATTTTTTGTGGTTCCTCGATAAACATGAACTTGATTCAGTATATAAATTTATGTTATGAATACAAGTTCATTACAAAAAATTATTGAGATTAAATAATTAAATGTAAATTCTTTTTAAACCCTCATAATGGTTTTACAAATAGTTTTTATGGAAGTGATGTAAATTTCAAATACATCATCCATAATTTTGGTAGAGGAAACATCAAGAATGGTGTCTTTATAAGAGGGGGAAGAGATGAAGTATGTTGAGGAATTTTTTCCACAAAAATGGTAACATCAAGAATATATAAGATTATGGAGCTTTCATGGCTCTTGGAAAAGGGGAAGAAAAGATAGTATAAGTAAAGAAAGGGAATTGAAAAGAAAACACAAGAATAAGAAAGACGATTTTTACCTCTTGATCTCTTCTCATTGAGATCCTCTTTAAAGCCTTTGGTTTTGGCCATTTGGTGAGACTAGAAGGTCTGGGACATGGGGAAGTGCCTTCAGATGAATATTGGGTATAACATAGACAATGTTCAAAGATTTATAGGTATGAGAGGAAGAGGGGTGAGGGTGGTATTTGTAGGGGAGGAGAGGAGGGGTTTTATCTTATTTTAATCAATAGTTTAATATATTTTTTCATGACTATAAATATACTTGATTCATGTGATCCAAAATTGTAATATGTGGATGTGATATTGAACCATGTGTGCTTACATCAGCCTTGAATCACCTTTGATGTATTAAAATAAGTATTTAACATTTATCGTAATTTATCGTATTTTACTATTCATTAAAAAAACAATAATTTCCAAAAAAATCCCAAAAATTTACCCCAATCTTTTTTTGATATTTAGAATTAAAAAATGAACTCATTTTATCAAAATAGTTTTCTAAATATGAGAAATCTAATTCTTAATTTAAATCATAATTTCTTCGAATAATTATAATTTTAAAACTATAACTCATTCTATAACACCTTGAAAAATTAATCAAGGTCTCATAGAATTATCATATAACAATGAGAAAATAAAATTATAATATATGATTACATTTTATTAAAATACATTTTCATTTAAATTATTTAATTATTTATTAAAATTATAATTAAATATTTATGACTTACAAAAAAACAATACTTAAAATACGGTCATATTGTCACTTATAAGATGTCTTCTAATTATACATTCATTGGTGAGGATACTAATATTTTTTCTAATTTACTATTCATAAGGTTCATATTACTATTCATAAGGGTTTGTTACTATTCCTAAGGGTGGGTTATTATTCACCAAAAATTATGTTGGTCTTATGAGACTCGAAATAACTTACGTTTGACAACCGTCTATGTTCATTTTTTTTAAATTCAGAACACAGAAGCAGAAAAATTAAGTTTAATGCTAATTACATTATAGGTACCTGAGTTGTTATAATGCTAGTCGGGCTCTGTGCTAGCACTGAAAATAATTTTTATAATAATCCTGAATAGAATATAATTATCATGTTCTAAGTTATTTATGTACAACATTTCTCATATAATATCATTAAAAATTTTGTATCACAAATATTTCTTCATGATGTCACAAAAAAAATTTCATATTAAAAAACAGTATGTTTTACTATTCATAAATGATGATAAGTCATTAGACAATACATTAATGATATTTGTTTAGATCATTTTTGGCAATTCCTCAATAGACATTAACTTATTCATTATATAAATTAATGTTATGAATATATGTTCATTCAAGAATATAAAAGATTTAGATAATACACTTTAAATTCTATTTAAAACCTCAAAATGGTTTTAAAAATAGTTTTTAATGAAGTAATGTAAATTTCAAATACATTTTCCATGATTTTGCTAAACCACACATCACGAACGGTGTCTTTATAAGATGGGGAGGAGATAAAGTTAGTTGAGGAATTTTTTCCATGAACATGATAACATCTATAATATATAAGATTCTGGAGCTTTCACACCTCTTGTATATGGGGAAGAGAATAGAATATAAGAAAAGAAAAGGAATTGAAATGAAAACACAAGAATAAAAAAGTGGATTTTTACAACTTTATCTCTTCTCCTCGATATCCTCCGTAAGGGCTTTGGTTTTGGTCATTTGGTGTGACCATCAGGTCTTGTATGTGGGGAAGAGCCATGGAAATGATATTGGTTATAACTTTTACAATTCTCAAAGCTTGAGAGGTGTTAGAGGAAGAGGGGGTCAAGTTGGTATTTATAGTGGAGGAGAGGAGGGGTTTTACATTATTTTAATCATTAGTTTAATATTTTTTTCTCAAGACTATGAATATTCATTGATCATGTTACCCCAAATAGTTATAAGTTCAGGTGAGTTTGAACCAAGTGTGCTGACATCAGCCTTGCATCACATATGATGTAGTAAAAAAATTATTCATCATTTGTCGTAATTTATATTATTTTACTATTCATAAAAAATTCAAGAATTTCAGAGAAAATCCTAAAATCCAGCCCATCCATTTTTTAATATTTAGAATTAAAAAATGATCCCCATTTTAAAAAAATAATTTTCTAAATATAAGAAATTTTATTTTTAATTAAAATCATAACTTATTCGAAAAATAATAATTTAAAAACTATAACTCATTTTATAACTCATTAAAAAATTAATCAACATCTCATAAAATTGTCTTATAACCACAAAACAATAAATTAATAACTTTTGATTAAATTTTATGAAAATTTATGAAAATTTATTTCCATTTTAATTATTTAATTAAACATAAAATTGTAATTAAATATTTATGACTTACAAAAAAACCGACACTTAAAATATGGTCATATTGTCACTTAAAAATGCCTCATTATTATACATTTATTAGTGATGTTACTATTCATTTGGCTGATTTTCTATTCGTAAGGGTCATATTACTATTCATAAGTTAAAGTATCTATTCATAAGGGTAGGTTACTAGTCACCAAAAAAATATGTTGGTCCTATCAGACTCTAAATAACATATAGATCATAACAGTGTATGCCGATTTTTTTGAAATTCAAAACAAAAAAGTGGAAAAATTAAGTTTAATATTAATTACTTTATAAGTACTTGAGTTGTTAAAATGTTAGGCACACACTATACTGGCATTGAAAATAATTTTTAAAATAATCATGAATAGAATATAATTATCATGTTCTATGTTATTTCTATATAATATTTCTCATATAATATCATTACTAAATTTTATATCACAAATATTTCATCACGATTTCACAAAAAAACATCGTATTAAAAAACTATATTTTTTTACTATTCATCAAAATTTATCTTCTTTCAAAAAATATGAAAAAATAATAATAAGATAATTTCAATATCCTGAATTCAAAAATAAAAATATATTTTTCCCATAAAAAATATATAATTGAAAAATTAATGTTTTAAAATAAATTAAAATATAATAAATTATTTATTTTGAGAACTAATATTTAAATCAATAATACTAAAAATATAAAAAAAAATTATTCAACAAATACTTGGGTTGTTATATTAATAATTTTAGAAAATTATCCAAGAGTTATTTCTTACTTATAGGAATCATTTTCAAGTCAATCTGACACACAGTGAGATCGATATGACTGAAAGAGCATGTTTTTATTCAAAATGGACATTTTAGTTCAAAACACATGTCACATACTCAAAACAAAAACAATCTTATATTATTATGAAACTTTTGGGTGAATATCCATAAATCATTTTTGATGTTTAGGAATTAGTTAAATGTGAATCTGACACACATTGTGGCTGATATAACTCATAGTGTCTGTTTTCTATTTAAAAGTGATATTTTTTTTTAGTGAATTATTCTATCATATGTATGTTCTATTCATTTCAACGTAGTATTGTATTTGTGATATATTTTTTTTTAATTACAATTACACACTTATTTCGATTAATTTGGGTTGGTGTGTTTACAAATTGGTAGTGTGATTGAGCTCATTTAAAGGGGGTCCCAAGGGCAGTGGGATATTGGGATACCGTGTTATTTTTGAAATTCATTGAAATGTAATGTTTGTAAAAAATTGTAAATAACAATATAATTTCAATGTATTAAAATTTTTGTAATATATATTTATTTGATATTAAATTTTTCATAATGTACTAAAATCATTTAAATCATTTTTTTTATTTTTTTATTTTTTTTGTTATTGTTGATGATGATGATGATTTTATTGTTGTAATGTTGATATTTTCAGCTACAAAAGTGGAATCACATTACAGGAACTAGAACTTTTATAAGTGTTGAAAATAGTGATACTAAAATTCCACATTATCATCAATAAAAAACTTATTGATAAGGGTCCCCCTTTATCTAAGATTTTTTATCACTGATAAAAGTGTCTGACTTTTAAAGGCACTTCAAACATCAATGATTTTTTACTGTTTATAGTGACAATTTATAGCACCCATGAAAGACAATTCTTTAGTATTTATAAATATATATATATACACAAACATAAATATATAGATAAATGTATATATATATATATAGAATCAAACCTCACTTCTACTTATCATGAAATATTCAACGCTATACTTTATCAGTTCTAAAGAAAATGTGTTCATAAAGTGGGTACTTTAATCAGTGCTGACTAAAAGCACATATAAGGGAGACCTTTATCAGTATTAAAAAAGCACTAATAAATTGGTACTTTCTATTATCACTGGTAAAGGTGTCCATTTATTAGTGCTTTTCTTAGTGTTGATAAAATATGCACTATTAACAACATTAAACAAGCACTGATATAGTGCTTATCAAATTATTAAACTTATATATGAATATTTATATATTTTTATATAATATTATTATAACAATATTTCTATATATGTATCTGTAAATATAACATAAAAAATATGATTTATATAACATTATTATAATAAAAAAATTACTATCAATCTCGTTTTCAATTTTTTTAAAAAAATATCAAATTTATATTAATCAATAAATTTTTAATGGTATATTTATATAGATTATTTTAAAAATGTATATATAAATATAAATATATTATATTAATATTTTATTCAAACAATTATATAAATATATGAATGAATATATTTATTTTAATTTGTAATTTTTATTTAATCTATATATTTATATTAATATTAAATAATTGAAAATATACATATATGTATTTGTATATATTTAAATGAAAGTTTATGTATGTGGATGTATATATGTCTATATTTTTATGTTTGTATGTGGTTCATATATGTATTTATATGGGTTGGTGTATGTTTGTGTGTGTTTTGTGTGTGTTTTTTTTATGTGTATGTGAATGTATATGTGTATGTGTATGTGTATGTGTATGTATATGTGTATGTGTATGTGTATGTGTATGTGTATGTGTATGTGTATGTGTATGTGTATGTGTATGTGTATGTGTATGTGTATGTGTATGTGTATGTGTATGTGTATGTGTATGTGTATGTGTATGTGTATGTGTATGTGTATGTGTATGTGTATGTGTATGTGTATGTGTATGTGTATGTGTATGTGTATGTGTATGTGTATGTGTATGTGTATGTGTATGTGTATGTGTATGTGTATGTGTATGTGTATGTGTATGTGTTTGTGTATGTGTATGTGTATGTGTATGTGTATGTGTATGTGTATGTGTATGTGTATGTGTATGTGTATGTGTATGTGTATGTGTATGTGTATGTGTATGTGTATGTGTATGTGTATGTGTATGTGTATGTGTATGTGTATGTGTATGTGTATTTGTATGTGTATGTGTATGTGTATGTGTATGTGTATGTGTATGTGAATGTGTATGTGTATGTGTATGTGTATGTGTATGTGTATGTGTATGTGTATGTGTATGCATGTGGATATGTTTGTGAATTCACATATATGTATGTGTATGTGTATCTATATCTGAATGTGTAAGTGTATGTGTATGTGTATGTGTATGTGTATGTGTATGTGTATGTGTATGTGTATGTGTATGTGTATGTGTATGTATGTATATGACATGTGTATATGCGTATGTGTATGTGTACGTATGTATATGACATGTGTATATGTGTATGTATGTGTATATTTATGTGGTGTGTTTATTTATGTTGTTTGTGCATTTATATGTCTGTGTTTGTAGGTCCATGCACATGTATGTTATTATATGTATGTGTATGTGTATGTGTATGTGTATGTGTATACAGGTTTGTATGTGTTTGTGTATGTGTATGCAGATATGCATATGTATGTGTATGTGTATGTGTAAGTGTATTTTTATATGTGTTTGTATGTGTATGCGTATGTGTATGTGTATGTGTATGTATATATATTTATGTGTATGTATGTGTATGTGTATGTCTATGTGTATGTCTATGTGTATGAATGTGTGTATGTGCAAGTATATGAATGTGTTTATGTGTATGTGTATGTGTATGTGTATGTGTATGTGTATGTGTATGTGTATGTGTATGTGTATGTGTATGTGTATGTGTATGTGTATGTGTATGTGTATGTGTATGTGTATGTGTATGTGTATGTGTATGTGTATGTGTATGTGTATGTGTATGTGTATGTGTATGTGTATGTGTATGTGTATGTCTATGTGTATGTGTATGTGTATGTGTATGTGTATGTGAATGTGTATGTGTATGTGTATGTGTATGTGTATGTGTATGTGTATCTATATCTGTATGTGTAAGTGTATGTGTATGTGTATGTGTATGTGTATGTGTATGTGTATGTGTATGTGTATGTGTATGTATGTATATGACATGTGTATATGTGTATGTGTATGTGTACGTATGTATATGACATGTGTATATGTGTATGTATGTGTATATTTTTGTCATGTGTTTATTTATGTTGTTTGTGCATTTATATGTCTGTGTTTGTAGGTCCATGCACATGTATGTTATTATATGTATGTGTATGTGTATGTGTGTGTGTATACAGGTTTGTATGTGTTTGTGTATGTGTATGCAGATATGCATATGTATGTGTATGTGTATGTGTAAGTGTATTTTTATATGTGTTTGTATGTGTATGCGTATGTGTATGTGTATGTGTATGTATATATATTTATGTGTATGTATGTGTATGTGTATGTCTATGTGTATGTCTATGTGTATGAATGTGTGTATGTGCAAGTATATGAATGTGTTTATGTGTATGTGTATGTGTATGTGTATGTGTATGTGTATGTGTATGTGTATGTGTATGTGTATGTGTATGTGTCTGTGTACGTTTATGTGTATGTGTTGGTGTAGGTGTAGGTGTATGTGTATGTGTATGTGTATGTGTATGTGTATGTGAATGTGTGTGTGTATGTGTATTTTTCTGTGTACGTGTATGTGTAAGTGTATGTGTAGCTATATGTGTAAGTGTATGTGTATGTGTATGTGTACGTGTATGTGTATTTGTAGGTGTATGTGTACATGTATGTGTACGTGTATGTGTATGTGTATGTCTATGTCTATGTGTATGTGTATGTGTATGTGTATGTATATGTGTATGTGTATGTGTATGTGTATGTGTATGTGTATGTGTATGCGTGTTTGTATATGTATGTATATATGTGTATGTGTATGTGTATGTGTATGTGTATGTGTATGTGTATTTGTATGTGTATGTGTATGTGTATGTGTACGTATGTGTAAATGTATGCTTATGTGTATGTCTGTGTGCATTCATATGTTTATGTAGTATGTGAGTGTATGTGTATGTATGTATATGTGCGTGCATGCACATGTATATTATTGAACGTATGTGTATGTGTATGTGTATATATACATGTATGTGTATATATATGTATGTATGTGGATGTATGTGCATGTATGTGTCTGTGTATGTGTATGTGTATGCATATGTGTATGTGTATGTGTATTTGTATGTGTATGTATATAGGTGTAGATGTACGTGTATGTATGTGTACATGTATGTCTATGCGCATGTTTGTGTGTATGTGTATGTTTGTTTATTCATTTATTATTATTTACTCATTTTTAATATTTCTGCCTTTTAAATATTTTCTATAATTTATTCTTTTTAAAATATTTGTACATTTTTAATATATATTCATTTTATATTTTTTGTAAAATATTCAATTTTAATAGTTATTTATACATTTTTAAATATTTATACTTTTAATTAAATAATAATATTTTTAATTATTATTATAGATTCTAAAGTTAATTATATTGTTTATATGAAATTAATATAATATATACATCAATAATTAAAAATATTATTATTATTTATTTATTCATTATTTTTAATTTATTTTGTGTCTGCAATTCATGTAATTAATGTTATGAATTCACTTTTCTAAAATATTTTTGTAATTTATTCAACATTATTTATTCATTTTTAATATTCTTTCATTTAATATTATTTATTTTCATTTTTGATATTTATCATTCTTTAATTTCTCTGGAATATAATCATTTTGAAAATTTACACATATTTATTTTCTAGGTTTTAATATTTCCATTATGTTTTTAATTTATATGACTAATAGTTATTCATTTTTATTTATTAAGTTCTAATATTTTTTATATGTTTGTAATTTAAATAATTTTTTCTATAAATGCATTTAAGTTTTAATATTTTTGCATAGTTAGTATAATTCATTTTTAATAATTTTGTTATTTATATAATTAATATTATTTATTCATTGATTTTTTATGAGTTTGAAATTCATCTAATTAATGTTATAAATAAACAAAATACGTTTTAATATAATTCAATATCATATTTTCATTTTTAAAATTCTTTCAATTAATATTATTTATTCAATTTTCATATTTATTATTCTTTAATATGTTTAAAATTTATTAATTTTTTAATATTTATTTGTACGTATATATTTATTAAGTTTTAATATTTTCAATTTATAAGATTAATATTTATTCAATATTATTTATTAAGTTGTAATATTTTTATAATGTTTGAAATTCATATAATTAATTTATTTAAATGATTTTTTCATATTTTTATTATTTAAATTGTTAATGTAATTCATTTTTAATTATTTTATTTTCTTTAAAATTTATATTATTTATTTATTCATTATTCTCCATTTTTTGTATGTGTTTAAAATTTATGTAATTATTTTTAGGAAATCATTTTTTAAATAGTTTTTAAATTATTAAATTTTATTTACTCATTTTTAATATTCTTTCATTTCATATTGTTTATTCATTTATAATATTTACTAATATATATATATTTTTGAATTTAATCTTTTTTTAATATTTATTGATACATATTTATTTAATATATTTTAATATTTTCAATACGTTTGTAATTTAAAGGAATAATATTTCATCATTTTTTTATTAATCTTTAATATTTTTAAAAAAATTTATAACATGTAGGGAGCAACCATCCCTTTTTATTAAAAAAAGGAAAGCCCTCTTTTGTTTTTAGCACTGATGAAATACACTTTTATCATCGCTTTTAGTAAGTAGTGATAAAATGTAACACCCGGAGATTTCATGAAAGTATTTTTTCAAATAAATTTAATCTTTTAAATATTTTTCATTATAAATAAGACTGGGTTTAACTTGTGTTACATGAAACAATTATTTGCTTTGATAATGTGCATGAAACACAACACCTTTAGTAAACCATGAAATGATAATATTTTAAATATGACTGTTACAACATAGTCGTCAAATAGGCATGTATGAATTGTGTTAACTACTTTATGAAATATACATATAAATTTCCTACTTAATTTTGATTTACTTATAAATGGTTAGTAAATAAACAATCAATTTTTAGTTACGTAATTATATTCATCAAATATATTTTTTAATCAAAAATGTTTTTTATTACTTTTAATTATAAAATTATTAATAATTTATGGAGATATTTTAATTTTTTTAGTAAAATGAACTTCATTTTTGAAATCATCATATCAAAATAAACTTTAGGTGAAATTTTGGGATTTTTCAGAAAATATTGATTTTTCAGTGAATACTGATGAATAACGTTTTTTGTAAAACTATCAATTAATTTTCAATAAATTAATTAATTAAAATACGTAATTATTTTTTAAATTAACATAATTATAATTTAGTAATATATAATATAATTAATTATATTTTAGCCCACTTTATATTAGATTTTAGTATAAGTTTATTTTTGGGTTTTAAAACAGGGTGTCTTCTAAAAACAATTCTAAAGTCCATAATATTCTTAAGTTTTAATTAATTAAAATAATATCCAATGAGAATAATTTTAAATGAAATTTATATATTACATATCAATATATTTTAATTTAGATTCATAAAATGACTACTTTTATATATATAGTTTATATAAAATCATCTTGTGCTTAAAAAATACAGTCATTGAAAACAAACGTTTTCATCACATTTGTGGGTTTTTTTTTAAATTTAACATTTTCCACTTCTAGATAATTTAATTTTCAAAATAAAAATAATTTTACAAATTAATTAACTTAGGATATATCTTTTAAAGCTTTCAAAGAAGATAAATTTTAAAACGAATAGTGAAAAATAGTGGATTTTAATTGAAAAATGCCTTTTTGTTTAAATTATTTATAATGTTAAATTATATTTTAAATTTTTTTTGAAGAAAAAATAGTTCAATTAAATATATATTAATAAAATTTAATTCATTGGAACTTATTTAATATTTAAATTGGATATAAGAACTTTTTAAACATTTGAACATTTTCCCTATACAAAAGTTCTTTATCGTCGCATCTGCAGTATTAATTTCAAATTAAATTTTCCCACTTCTGTGAATTTAATTTGGAGAAATGGATTAAATATTTATAATAATAATAATTTATATGTTCCATTCAGTTCAAATTAATTTTTGACCAAAATTAACAGTGAAAACTGTAAAAATTAATTATGGCGGTTAATGTAAAAATTGGTTTACCGAGGGTTAAACTAAAAAGATAAGGGTTTAAAATACCTAAAAAATAATCTAATTTTTTCATATTTTTTAGACCCTATATTGTCTAATAATCAATAATACTCAATTTAGGATCCTATTTTATTGAGTCAAATGGGGGTACACATTTTTCTTTCAAAAACATAGAAGTGTGAGACTCACTTCACTTATAAAGACCACCCCCTCTTCTCTCTTCTTTACACCTTCAAACCATTTTAGTTCAGATAATACCAACCCAAATCACTTCTCGAATTCCATCCCCTCATCCAAAATTCTTTATTTTCTAAATAAATACAACCTATAAATGTATTTTGTTCAAATCTAAGGAGATTTCTCGAAGAATGGGTGACGTTGTCCAATGAGCATTTTTATTTTATTTTTTCCACCACATCCTTCAATTATTATTAAACCATGAAAATATAATAACCTTAGTATGTAACATACATGTATATATTTTTATTTTTATTTAATTACCTATATCTATCTCCACTTCCTTCAAATGGGTATGAAATCATCGTTCGTGGGTATGGCAGACTACAGCCTCACAAACCGATGTCATGTGTTTTTTCATTACCACCTCTCATTGTTGATTATAATGATGAATATAAAGTCTATATAATATTTATAACATAATTATAACATTATATTCCTCATATCATATATATATATATATATATATTACATTCTATCCCATGTGGGATACAATAACATCGTTCGTGTGTATGACGGACTATCACCACGTGAAGCGATGTGATTCTTTTTCACTGACTCTTTACAAGGAAGATAATAAGGATAAATATATGTGATATACATGAAATAATTTTTAAATTAATGAAATACTTATCATTATAAAAAGGAATTATATCATTTTAATTCTTACAGTTTCACTCACTGAAATATGATAACATCGTTCGTGTACGTGTGGACTACCGCCTTCAAGAAGCGATGTGACGCTCTTTTAATCACCTCACCAAATGGATGATATGTAAAATTATATTTAAAGAAATTATATGTAATTTATGATATTATTATAAATCTATAAAGATAATATATTACTTACCTCATTTCCATAATTCTCTTTGAAAAATAGAAGCGTTACCTGTACATACAAATGGTCTACAGTCTCAATGATCATAACGTATTTCAATTATCAAAACCATATTTCATGATCGGTTTTAAAAACATAATCAATGTATAAATATTATTATTATTTCATGGTTATTATTATTTATATAATTTAACCATGATCAAAGTTATATTATTGATAATAACAAATCAAAACATTTAAAAAAACAAAGTTGTTATTACCTGAAACATGAGTTTAACATTGAATTTTTTATAAATGTGTAATTAAATGTCATAATTAAATCATATATGGTATTATATATATACTTATTGTTATAAAATATATTTATAATAAACTTATATTTATTATAGAGGAGGTTCAAATGAGTACAAATGATTTCAAAACTTACGATAAAGGATTCTTAGTCACTCTTTTATTTTTGGGAGATATATGAAAATTCACTACTTGTTTATATTGTGGGGTGTTAATACTAACACTTTAACATTTTATATCATGAATAACCTAATTTTATTGATATTTAATGTTTTATTTTATGTTATTTATTTTTGTTTATGATTCAAAATATTATTAAAGAAATAATGGATTTCTTTCTCAGTTTTTACTCCCGTGAGACACGTGCCATATTCACTACCAATTTATTTTATATGGTGTATATACTCATCATGATTGTATTTAATGATTAATATAATAAAAATTATGGTTAATAAATAATCATTTTATAATATCTCTTTCATTTGTATTATGTTTCAAATGTTACCAAAGTGGTAATGGTTTTATGTTATAATCTCATTATTTATCGGGATTATTTTTCATTAAGTCTCTAATGTTGAAATCTTATGATCCACCTCTCATGAATTCTCATGAAGTTTACTCTCATATAATTATTAATGATATTTTAGAGTAATGGTACCATTTTCCAATATTTTTTGTTCAAAATAATTGATATTTTTTTGGAAAAATTGTCTTTATTTATCTATTCAGTCAAAGCCCATTTTTCTTCCAAAATCATATTTTATAAAAATGTTGTCAAAAATATTTTTAACATGAATAAAATTATGTATTAAAGAAATTGTTACCCATTTTTGTCCTCTTTAAAAAAAATTAAATAGAATCTTCGTGTCATTTTCTAAATATTTCCCCTTTGACTTTTTTGGAAAATGTGAAAAGAATCTCTGGTCTTAATATACATAGAAAGGAAAATATTTCCAACGGTCATGATTTATCAATTGTTTTAAGATTCCATTACAATTTTTTAAATTTATTTTTAAGAAAAAATATATCTATAATATTTGGGTAAATTTTTGGATTTTTAATAAAATATTTCAATATGAAAAGGATTTTCAAAATGATTTATGTTTAAAAACATGTTTCGTAATGTTCAAAGGAAATTTTCCTCAATAAATATTTCAAATGATTTTAAAGCTTCCATTATATTATTCAAAGTTTATTTTCATAAGAAAAAATATTTTCACACTATTTTATGAATTTTTAGTTTCAAAAAGTGATTTCTAAATAAAATTTATCATCCCCAAAAAACATTCCAAGTGATTTATCTTTCTAAATAATTTTATATCTAAGTAAACATATGTTGAGGTTACAAATTCATTACTAGAACTACTATAATTAGTGGTATTTGTGATGGGATATTTGCGACGGGATCCAGTTGTAAATAACCTTTAGCGACGGGGCTCCGTCACAAATAGCCCATTGCAAAAAACGGTGTCGGAAATATTATTTTTTGCAATGGTCCCGTCGCAAAAAATAATATTTGCAAAGGGACAGGGCCTCGCTACAAATAATCCTCTGATTATATATAGTATATATATAAATAAACCTTCCACGACGGACCGTCAAAAATACTATTCACACCGGACCGTCGAAAATACTATTTGTTACGGGGCAGCTCCCCATCGCAACTAGTTTTTTGATTATATCAATTATATATATAATAGCCTCTTAGGACAGGCCCGTCGCAAATACTTTTTGAGATGGAATGATTGGCCTGTCACAAATACTATTAATAAAAAATTATATTTAGATTAGTTATGACGGGAGCCCATTGCAAAAGGTCCCGTCACAAATACTAAACATAATAAAAAAAATATTTAATAAATTTTTTATTAATGAAAAAATTATATTAATATTATTAAAATAAAAAATTTATTAAAAAATTTATTATTATTAAAATAAATAGACATTAAAAATATAATACTAAAAAAATATATTTAATAAAATTATGATTAATAGAAAATTAATATTAATTTTATTAAAATAATAAAAAAATAAAAAATTATTACAGTTCTCAATATTTACAAAAAAAATCATAAAATTTTATTATTATTAGTAAAATTAAAAAAAATATTAAAAAATATAATACTAATAATAAATAATAAAATATTAAAAATAAAAAAATAAATTATGCAATGTTTGTACCAATATAAAAGAAAGAAACTATAAATAGTTCATATTACAATAAATCTTATATTTAAATTTTTTTAACATTAAAAAACAAATCACTAGGGGGGTCGTCTTCTGGAGGAGGTGGAGGAGCTGTAGGAGATGGTGGAGGAAAACTCCATCCCTAAACTACAAGTCAGAAGGCGCATGTAATCCATCAGCTCGTGATGCTGTTGTTGCTGCTATCGACGCATCTCCTCCTCATGCTGCTACTGCTACTGCTACTGTCACCGACACATCTCTTCATGCTGCTTCTGAGACTCTCTATAAGCTCATACTGAGTTCGCAACTACTCCTGATACTGTGAGGTAGAAGATGATGCCTCTCCACGAGCTCCTCTTGAGCTAGAAGTCAACATCATAGTAGTACTATAATATGTATCAGGAGTCAAATGAGAGTCGTTACGAACTGCTAGGCCATTCTCAAAACAATATTGTTTCACCTGCATCCATGTCTCCTCATTGAAATGGTGGACACTAGTCTGCTCAGTCGTCTTGCCCTGACTCTCAGCCTGTGTCTGAGAGGTCGCAGCCTTATATGACTCCTTCAATTCCAATTTAAAATAAAAATGGTGAAAATATTATATGCAGTTAATTTACAAACTGAAAAAAATAATACTAACCACAATCCAATGTTGGTGATCACCTCCAATCTATCCAGTGGCTAGATCATTGTACATCCTCTGATAAACGTCGATCTATGTAATATTGGGATGCTTAACTTCCTATAGAAATATAAAATAAACTATTTATATTTAATGTTATATAAAATATTTAAAAAATATACTTACCATATTCTCCCTATGTGTACTGAATGTACGACTACCAGCTCGATGTGTCACCTCCTGTCTCCCCCGGTTCTGTCATCCCACTGAATATCTACTCTGAAATCCACCACCCAACCAATGTAAACATAATACATCCCAAATGTGAGATGAAATGTACTCTGGTCGGTGGGATCTACACGACTCATCAAATTTTATCACTCATGCTTTCTTAATCGATGTTCTTCTCAAATTGTGCCAAAACGGACGGAAACAGTTACACATAGACACATTCCATTCCATGTGGATAGCAACACGCATGCTATCTTTAATGGGATACCATAAAACCTACAAAAAATTTATAATATCAAGTTATTAATAAAATAAATTTCAAAATAAATATTCTTTATTTATGTACCACCCAATGATCGAACATATCGCACCGCACATCAATAGGAATTTGTTCCCATGTGATCCTTGGCTGAGAAAAATAATTGTGCAAGATATCACTCCCCTGTCCAATAGCTACATGCACAAAACTGTGAAAAAAATAATAATCAAACAATTTGTATATATATAAATAAATTAATGAAAGTTAACTAAAATATACAGGTTACCATACCTCCGTGTGCTTGGATTGAAACCAACAAGTGGACGTTGCTCGAGGATAGGGTCATGAATCATCAATCGCACAATACCACGCCCCCTCCGCATACCCCCTGAACCGTCAGTAGGCTGAGGGTCAGATGTTCCACAATCCATCTCATCCAAAGGTAGATCAGCCTCCTGCAACTCGTGAAATAGAACAGGATCCATCTGAAACACAAAATGATTGTTTTTAGCAGATAGTTGAAAATTACTATTATATATAGATGTATATTAGTTATGATTATAACCAGAATTTAATAGTGTCAATGTCCATCTTCATCCCCAACTCCATAACTGTCCATGTCAATGTCTTCGACTTCCTCCCCAGCATCATACATATCTATATGAGTTTAGATTTCATCATCTATTGTCATTTAATATTCATCTGTAACATAACTAACAACTTCATTATCATCGATCCTTAATGTTGGAGTTCCATTATCGATATTCACGTATCTTTGTAAAAAAGATGGATTTTGAGCAGTCTCTTGAAAAATTTCAATTCCTTCCACTTCAGCAGAACCACATTAAGTTTGAGTAAACTGATTTTCCCGAGATATCATTTTTATTATGCTCCACCAATCACTCAAGTCTCATTAAGTAGAACATCACTTTGTATAATAAATTTGATGTGCCTATTGAGCTAGTGAAAATGGTTCATTTACTGCAAGAATATTTTTATATTTAACATCAACGATTCCATGAGTCAGATGAACACGTAATCCTCTCTCAGTATCCAACCATTGACATTTAAACATCATTATGTAAATATTTCCTAGATAACACAGCTCAATAATTTCATCCAGAATTCCATAAAAGTCAACTTCAGTTTCTCTGTGAAATGATCCTCTCAAGAAAACTCCATTATTAATTGTTTTTTTATTCCCCAAATGCACGTGTATGAAATCTAAAACCATTCACCACATATGCATTATAATATTTAACCATTTTTAATGGTGGGATACTCAATATACACATTTGATTATCAATTTTATCACCATGTTGAGACACCTGAAAATTTGTAAAACAATTAGTAATATAATAAATAATAATTGGAATTGATATTAAACCATCAATAATTTATGTTACCATTTTTTTAAGCCACTAAAAAAATTTGTCTTTGTTCTTCAAGAGAAGCTGCTGTAATTTGTGGATTTTTCTTCGTGATATGATTATCATATACCTACAAATAAAATAAGTTTACATACTGTAACATAAATTATATGATAATTAATAGAATCACTCATAGTGCAAATGATATCATTTCTTCACAGTTGAGTAGAACATATGTATGAGCTCTATGATGTTCATCATCTGAAAGCCATCGTTTAGGAGCTCCACCAAAACGAAGATTTGGCTGATTAAAAACTAATAATTGATTGTCCATTTCATCATTAACAATCCCTCATTTCATCCCATGCGATTGTGTTTTGAGGGATATGGAGATTCAAAATAATGAGAGCAGAAAAAGGAAATTTCCTCTTGCAAATAAGCTTTAGCAATTGAGCCTTCGACTGATACTTTGTTACATATTTTTTTCTCCAATTTCTACATTCATATCTCAAATGGGTGCATCCATTGAAACTATATTGGACCTCCACATTTAGCTTCATGAGTAAAATGTAGTATCAGATGTTCTATTGAGTCAAAGAAAGCTGGTGGAAAGATTTTTTCCAGTTTACATATAATTATAGAAAAATCTTCTTCCAGTTTTCTTAGCATATCGTAGTCTGTTGTCACTACACAAATGTCTCAACAAAATATGATATATCTGTTATCAAATCACAAATTATAGAATTCAATAAACCTCTAAATCCAATTGGAACAAGTCTTTCCATTATAACATGACATTCATGACTTTTTAATCTGGTAATATAACCATTCTTAACACATCTGCCCAAATTGAAAGCATAGACATCTGGAAGTCTCAAATCTACAATCCACTTACAAAATAGTAAGCGAATCTCTTTGGATAGTTTATAAGCTTTTTTTGGCTTCATTAACCTCTATGATCTGAGATTTTAAATAGTTCAAGTTCTGGTCGCCTACAAATTTGGGCAAGATATAATCATGCCTTTACAGTATCTTTGGTCTTACCTGATGTATCCAAAACTGTATAAAATAAATTATCAAAATAGTTCTTCTCAATATGCATGAAATCTAACATGTGGTGGACCAAAAAATTATACCAATATGAAAGATCCCAAAAATTGCTTCGTTTTATCCAATTATGTTCTTTCCCAAAGCCATGAATTTTCTATTGGTTTATATTTGGACCAAATGTGATAAGAGGTAATGAAAATACAACTGATTTTAACTCTGTACATGAGATCATTTGTGGAGGTTCAACCCTTTCAATTGTACCTTTTCTGAAATGAGATTTTTTCCTCTGAAAAGGATGATCGGTTGGAAGAAATCTACTATAACAGTCAAAATAGCAAGGTTTTTTTCCATTGACGAGCATAAAGGCTTTGTTTTCTTTCATACAGTAAGGACATGATTTTGGACCATGTGTACTCCAGCCAAATAACATAACATATGCCAGAAATTCACTAATCATCCACATCAATGCATCTTTTAGTAAGAAATTTAGTTTCGCAGTAACATCATATATACTAACACCATCACTCCACAATGCATTTAACTCGTCAATCAATGGTTTCAAATAAACATCAATATTATTTTTCAGATGTCCTTATATTAATATGGTCAAAAATATATTGGGCTCCTTCATCAAAATCCATGGAGGTAAATTTTAAGGAGTTATAAAGACAGGAAAACATGAATACTGACTACCATAAGAACCAAACAGACAGAAACCATCAATAGAAAGACTCAATCACATGTTTCGGGATTATAAAACAAAAGACAGATGTAGACGGCAAAAATTCTTCCACGAATCACCATCAGATAGACTATTCAAGCTTTTATTAGTTGAAATTGTGTTTTTGTGCCATGAAAACATTGATGATGTGTTGTGATACATAAATAAATGCTACAACTTTGGTGTAAGGGGGAAATATCTCAATTTTTTTACTAGAATCGATCTAGACTTCCCTGATTGAGCTTCTTTATACCTCGATTGTCCACATATGGGACAACAATCCAATGAATCATTTTCACCAGAATATAACATGCAATCATTTAGAAATGCATGAATCTTCCAATAACTAAGGCTCATATTATGAACCAGCCTCTTTCTCTCATAGTAATTTGCAGGCAACACATTTATTTCAGGTAACATTGTTTTAACCAAAGAAAATATCATATCAAAACAGTTGTTTGACATTGAATTATCTAATTTAATAGCCATAAATATTGAAACCACTTCTAATTTTCTTATCTTGCACCCATGATATAATACATCCCCAGCAGACCTCAACAACTCATAAAATTCAGATGGTGCCAACTCAGGAGTTAAATCAATATCATATTGAGTTTCAGTTTGCTAAACAGATGGACC
The DNA here is from genome assembly GCA_963277665.1 of Viscum album. Lineage (NCBI taxonomy): Eukaryota > Viridiplantae > Streptophyta > Magnoliopsida > Santalales > Viscaceae > Viscum > Viscum album. The sequence continues at coordinate 335,228,895 of OY728122.1, forward strand.
TGCAACATCATGTACTGAATTTTGAAACCATGATCGATCCAGAATTAAGTTATTAGTATCTTCTCTAGAACTGTGTTCTCCGTGTTGATACCAAAATACATAATATGGTTGAAAACCAAACCGTAAGAGATGTCCCCCAATCTTTTCAAATGTGTCAAACGTTCTCGGAAGACATTTTTTACATGGAAACATTATTTCTCCTTCTGAAACATATTCTCGTTTTGATGATGTAAATGATAAGAAAGCTTCAAAACCCTCAATATATATAGTATTTAAACTAGAACCATTTGTATTTCTATTCTGATTTATCAAAGCGCGATCATCTAATAATGATTGTTGTCAACTTCCTTGTTCTATATTTTTCTACAAAATATAAAATCATTACTGTTTTTGAATAATTTGAAATTATAATAACACTATATGAAAAAAAATATAAATAATTACAACTACTTAATAATTACCATTACTTAGGTGCGACATAATTTTCACTACATTGACAGCTACTCTTTTGTTCGACGGCTCATTTACATGAACCATTCTCACACAAAAATCACAATGAAGAATCTAATCAGAGGTAGGTATATTCATTCTCATATGCATGAGAATGAATATGTGTACCTCCGAGCAGATTCTTAATTGTGATTTCTAGGTGAAAAGATCCAAGTAAATAAGCCTTCAGACAAAAGAGTTCACATTTCATCGATGAATCATCTTCTTGTAACTTCACCGCCAGAACACATTATGAAAAATGTGGTCCTATGAATTCATATTCCAACTCGTGCATACGAGATTGGATATGCTTACATAGAAGCATACTTTTTATAATGTTTTGATTCAATGAAAGTTGAAAGGAGAAGAGTCATCGAGCAAAAGGAGTGTCTTCAATCTATTGGAAATTATGCCAAGTTATTACAAGTTATTACAATTTATTACAACTGATTTTCTTCCTAATTGTTACTATTTCTTACTAATTGTTACTATTTCTTACTAATTGTTACTATTTCTTACTATTTATTCCTAATTATTACTAATTATTTCTAATTATTACAATTTTTTACTATTTCTTACTATTTCTTACTATTGTTTTACTATTTGTACTATTTATTACTATTTATTACTATTTATTACTAAATATTACTAAATATTACTAATTATTACTAATTATTACTATTTATTACTATTTATTACTATTTATTACTATTTATTACTCTTTATTACTATTTATAACTAGTTGCTACTAATTAGTACTATTTATTACTATTTATTACTATTTATTACTATTTATTACTATTTATTACTATTTATTACTAATTATTACTAATAATTACTAATTATTACTATTTATTACTATTTATTACTATTTATTACTATTTATTGCTATTTATTTCTATTTATTACAATTTATTACTATTTATTACTATTTATTATGATTTATTACTATTTATTACTATTTATTACTATTTAATACTATTTATTTCTAATTATTAATATTTATTACTAATTCTTACTAATTATTAGTAATTATTACTAATTATTACTAATTATTACTAATTATTGCTAATTATAACTAATTATTACTAATTATTCTTAATTATTACTATTTGTTACTAATTATAATTAATTATTACTTATTATTACTAATTATTAATAATTATTACTAATTATTACTAATTGTTACTAATTATTACTATTTATTACTATTTATTTCTAATTATACCTAATTATTCTTAATTATTCCTAATAATTCTTATTTATTACTATTTATTCTTATTTATTCCTATTTATTCCAATTTATTCCTATTTATTCCTATTTATTCATATTTATTAGTATTTATTCCTATTTATTACAAATTATTCCTATTTATTACTAAATATTCTTAATTATTCCTAATTATTCCTAATTATTACTAATTATTAATAATTATTACCAATTATTCTTATTTATTCCTATTTATTTTAAATTATTGTTAATTATTACTAATTATTACAATTTATTTCTATTTATTTTTATTTATTACTATTTTTTACTATGTATTTCTAATTATTACTATTTTTAACTAATTATTACTATTTATTACTAATTATTAATAATTATTACTATTTAGTAGTACTTTTTACTATTTATTACTAATTATTACTAATTATTACTAATTATTACTAATTATTACTAATTATTACTATTTATTAATATTTATTCCTATTTATTACTATTTATTCTTATTTATTACTATTTCATTCTATTTGTTCCTATTTATTACTATTTGTTACAAATTATTACTATTTGTTACAAATTATTACTATTTGTTAGAAATTATTTCTAATTATTTCTAATTATTACTAATTATTACTAATTATTACTATTTATTACTATTTATTACTAATTATTACTAATTATTACAAATTATTACTATTTATTCCTATTTATTAATATTTACTACTATTTATAACTATTTATTCCTATTTATTCCAATTTGTTTCTATTTATTACTATTTATTCCTATTTATTGCTAATTATTACTATTTATTCATATTTTTTGCTAATTATTACTATTTATTCATATTTACTTCTAATTATTACTATTTATTCCTATTTATTCTTTTTTAATCCTAATTATTTCTATTTATTACTAATTATTACTAATTACTACTATTTATTACAATTTATTACTAATTACTTCTATTTATTACTAATTACTGCTATTTATTACTAATTACAAAAATTTACTACTAATTATTACTAATTATTCCTATTTATTACTAATTATTCCTATTTATTCCTATTTATTACTAATTATTACTATTTATTCCTAATTATTACTATTTATTCCTAATTATTACTATTTATTCCTAATTATTACTATTTATTCCTAATTATTACTATTTTTCCTAATTATTAATATTTATTCCTAATTATTACTATTTATTACTAATTACTACAAATTATTACTAATTATTACTATTTATTACTAAAATATAGATAACAAAACAATTTAAATCTAATTTAATTACAACTAATCAACAATAATTAAAATTAACATAAATTTTTTAAATAAACACTAAATTAAATAAAATATAAATACCTTTAAACTTGATCTCTAATTGATGTAAGCGCCTTCACAACTTCTCTGTAAAAAAAATAACTGAGAGATATTCTCACTCTAAAATTCGAGTTTAGATATAGAGAGAAAGTGTGAAATGAGAGGAAGAGAAAGAAAAACGAAGGGGGTATATATAGGTTAGATTAGTTGCGACGAGACTAGTTGCGACGGGCTTATCGTCGCAAAAGGTACTTTTTGTGATGGGCCCCGTCGTAAATAACTTTGCCCAAATTAATTGTTGTCGGTGGTTAAAAGGGTATTTGTGACGAGGCATGTCGCAAAGATGACCTACCAACACACCTTTTGCGACGGGACAACATCCTGTCGCAAAAATGCATTTACTGACATCAGTATTTGCGACGGGACCCATCGCAAATACCCTCCGACCGACAAACTATTTTCGACGAGGGGATCCCCCCATCGCAAATAACCTTCTCGCGCTTTGGCGCACATCTCGTGCCAAAGCGCGCATTACCTTTTGTGACGGGACAAACCCCCCGTCGCAAATAACCCCTGGGATGGACTATTTGCAACGGGATTAGTTCCCATCGCTAAAGACTGTTATTCCTGTAGTGTAGGTATATGATCCAAGGATACTATTTTTATTCTTTCTTTGAATATTTTATGTTTATAATGGAATGGTGTTTAAGAAACTTGTTTCTCTTACACATGTTGTACAATGATAAAATGATTATGAAACCCTCTTCTTTTCACAGGTTATGTTATAATGAAATGATAAAATTATTATGAACCCTGTTTATTTTCCATCCGTCATGACAAGAGGAAATGTGAATAAAAGCCATTTCTTTTCAGATATTTTGATATGATGAATTTTTTATAATTTTTTAGAACAAATAAATATGGTTTTCAATAAGTGATGGGTGGGGCCTATATCTCCCCCCAACACACTAGGTAAAGATTTATATATTATGAGATAAATAGGATAGGAATGGGGGTGAACCTATTTCAGTAAGTTAATTTTCCTACTATGATGGTCATATGAGTGATACTTGACTACTATGATAGTTTGTGGAGTGAACTCATTTCACTATGATAGCCTTAAAGGTGGACTTTGACTACTATGGAAATGATTTTATATTATTATGTTTATACCACAGATATATGTCTTATGCCAAAGTTAACCTATCGTGAATCATGTTCATTTATTTCCTTATGATTCATTCCCTATTAAATTTGAATATTTATTTCATGATTCAAGATTATGATCTTTGGTATGTAGGTTGTGGTTTCCAAATTTTATGCTCATGTCCTCATATCCTTATGATCATGGTGTGCTTACGTATCTCCCTTGTTTACCCATACTGAGCATTGATCTCACTTTTTCTTATGTTTCCTTTACTCAAGTTATAAAGAAATTTTTTGAGTAGGGATTTTTTTTGAAGATTAATGAATGGGAATATCTTTATGGGATACATTTAATATACTAAATGAATTAATAATATTCCATTCCAAGATTCTAATTGATCCAAAGTATGATGGTCCTCAATCATGTGTTTCTGTAATGTAATGAATATTCATCTAAAATGATTTCATATCTATGTATGAAAATATTGGGTCACTATAATTGGTATCAGAGGTAAGGATTTGTTAAATTTGGAAACTAGGATGAGAAAACATTAGTGAGAACCCTATGGATATTTCTAAGTATATTTCTAAGGATACATCTGTGGATAAATATTAGGATGAGTCAAAGTATGAGAAAATGTTCTAGAATTTAGGTAAATGATAGATAAGGTGGTTTATAATAAATTACATCCCTGTCTGGATACTAAATGTGGATCTGGATCAGGGAAACAGGTAACTACAGGTAATAAATTTTAAAAGGGTGCATTGATCAAGACTCAATCATCACCTGCTCCAAAAAATGGGCCTTACTGCACAACTTTTTTGATACTCTAAGGAGATTTTCTTTGGAAATTAAAAAACTCTTTACAAACCATCTTGAAATATTTAAATAGATTAGTATGAGAGATGATCTAGGTTAATCAAAAGGTGTAATAGATTTAAAAGAATGTGTCATGATTTAAACATCATATAAGTACATTTTTCATTATTTTGTGGTTTTCCACTATCACTACTGAAAAAATACACTATACCAACGGTTTGGAACCATTGGTATAGGCCTCCAAACCATTGGTATAGGCTATACCAATGGTTTGGAGAACCATTTCCAATTAAGCCATGAGGATAGGTCTATACCAACGGTTTCATAAACCAGTGGTATTTTTAATCAAAAAATAAATAGTCGGTTGGTTTTCATCCCAGCACCTCATGTTTTTGATTGAACGACCTAACCACTAACCTAACTTACTTTTGTGACCATAATTTCATAAATATATATGTGTATTATCATAAGTATTTTAAATTTTGATTTATTTAATGTCTTCTATAAGAGGATTCCATTAAAAATACATGTACTTATACCAAAGGATCTCAAAACTATTGGTATAGACCTGTACCAATGGTTTTGAGAATCGTTGGTATAGGTTCTTTGATTTTGGGACCTATACCAACGGTTTTGGACGAACCGTTGGTATAGGGGGGACCTATACCAATGTTTTGGCCAAACCGTTGGTATAGGACCAAATTAGTGAACCTATACCAATGGTTTGGCCAAACCGTTGGTATATGTCCATTTAAGTGACTTATACCAACGGTTTTGGCCAAACCGTTGGTATAGGTGAAAATTAGTGAACTATACCAACGGTTTGCCCAAAACTGTTGGTATAGATCGTATTTCCAGTAGTGTATGATTTTTGTTTCTAACAAAACTATTATTTGTTTTGGTCAATGGTGGGAACTTGAATTGACTAGGTTAACATTGAATGTGATGTAAAATTTGTTAATGTGTAGTAAAATGGGATAAAGATTGAAGTGAAGGAATTCGTGATTATGTCAAATCAGTTATCACTTAATAGGATTAAAAATGTTCACCTAAACCAAATCTCAGGCTCACCAAATAAGAAAAGGATAGAGTTAACTAAGTGTTCAGATAGTAGAGACCAAAGAGGAAATAATATTTAGTTTCTTATATGTCGAGATTGTGGTAATAATTTCTCAAGGGAATGCATTAGAGGAATTGAAAGATCTTTTGAGTGTGGAAAAGGACACAAGCCAAGTGATTTCAAAGTAAAAAAAGAAATTTTTTGTTAATGTAATGAAATGAATAATGGTATCCATAAAATATCATCGAAGGTTGAATGTTTCAAATGTGGAATGTATCGGCATTATGGAAATCAATTTCCAAAGGGGGAGAACATGAATAGAGTCAAAAAGGTTTTATGAATAATGGTTTTTCTATTAACAATGAAGATACTAAAAATGACATATGGAAGGAAAGAGGTATTAAGGAATAAGATGATGAGCCCTAGTTAATGGTTTGGGAATTAAGTGGGATGATTGAATTATTTATGTAGCAGAATTCAAGAATTCGGATATATATTCAACAATATATATAATTATTCAAGGAGTAGTACATCATATATGTTTTCAATAAGATATTATGCAAATTGTGGTTATTTCCATTTTAAAAGAATACATTATGATTTAATTCACATGTTTGGTCTGTGACAATTGAGAGATACTTCGTGTTGTCTTGGGGAATAAGGAAAAGTTTATTTTGAAAATTAAGTGACCTTTTTTTAAAATTTTGGATTTTAATCATGTGAAATGGCCATAAGGTAGCCATTTTTTGGAATTGTTTAATTAGAAAATTGGATGATGCTTTAGATGTTAATTTATTACTTCACCATATGATGATCTATGAATATTTGATAACCTATGAAAACTATATTATTTTGATAATAACTAAATATATAAGGAATGAATTATCATTTTATTTATGGATCTTCTGATCCGTTAGTGATTCAGACATAACAAATTCACCTTCATTTCATGGAGTAAGAGGTGACGTGGAAATTGATCAAGGGACAACCATTGAGAGAGATTGTGCTTATCAAATGGAATAAAATAAATTATATATTATCATCGAAAATTGTTCAAATTTATATAATGTATCTTGAAATAAAAGTTTGTCTTACTATCATCATTTTTTATGATATCAATGACCATTTTCATGCATCTTTGGTTTATGGATATCTAGTCGTTAACCTTCCCTGGATCACCCAATTTATTGTAATCAAGGATCTCTATCACTCGCTGTAATTATATATTATTTTATTCAATATCCAAATGTTTACTTCCCACCAATGTTATCTTATGTGGGAACCTAGTTATGAGTTAATTAATCTAATCTTTATGCTTTAAATTTTCCCTTTTTAAGGAATGTTTTATTATTCATTTGTACAATGTGGAAATTTTCAAATGTTAAACCTTTGGTGAACGAGATGAATTTCAAGTTCAATATTAATTTTATGGGGGGTATAATGTAACACACCAATATTTTGTGAAATAAATTTTTCAAATAAATTTAATCTTTTCAATATTTTGTGTTATTCTCAACATCGAGTCTAGCATGTGTTACACGCAACAACAAGTTTCTTCAATAGCATTCACAACATGCAACACCAAACTTTAGTAAACTAGGAAATAAAATTATTTTCAATATGACCATTATAACCTAGACTTAAATTGGTAGTTATGAATAGTATTAAATTCTTTATAAAATATACATATAAATTTTCTACTCAATATAAATTCATTTATAAATTCTTATTAAATAATCAATCTATTTTTAATAATGTAATTATGTTCATCAAAAATATATTTTCTTCAAAAATGGTTTTTTATCGTTATCATTGAGAAAATATTATAGTTAATATATATAGGTTGTATAAATATTATATGGTAATTTGACCTTAATTTTTTAAATCATCATATATATAAAAACAATTGGTGAATTTTTTAGAATTTTTCAGAAAATATTGATTTCACAGTGAATTGATAAAAATAGTTCTTTTTGTAAAACTATCCTTAATTTTAAATAATTTCAGAAATTTAAATGCTCAATTATGTTCTAAATTAACATAATTATTATTTAATAAAATTTAATTCACTTAACTAATTTTTATTCAAATATATATTAGAATTTAGTTTAAGTTTATTTATGGGTTTTAAATGGGGTTTTTTTAAAAACTCTTTTAAAGTGTATAATGTTTTCCCATTTTAATTCATTAAAATATTATCTAAGGAGGAATGTTTTAAATGAAATTTATTTTTTATTTATTAATAAATTTTAAATTAAATTCATAGATTGGTTATTATTAGACATTGAGCACTACACTAAATGTTTTTACTGTCTGTTTATAAAACCTCCGCTAAAAAATTAAGTGATTTAACTATGGTTTTATGAAACCCACTCCAAAATATTATCTATTATAAAAAATTTACCTTATCCCATTATTCCCTTAATTATCCCCTGATTATACACCCCCCGACCCTTATTCCTAGTTGTTTTCCCTTCGGTATCCCTTGAGCCCTCTGAGCTCGATCCCCCTAGCCCTGGTCAGCACTGTGGTCACCCCTGATCTCCTTGAGTCATCCCCTTATCTCCCTTGGTCAAGCCATTCTCATCACCCTCACCCTCACCATCACCCTGAGTTATCTACCTCTCTTGATCCCTTTTTGGAGCTGTAATCACCACTGAGCCGCCCGATCCACCACCATAGCTTTCTCCCACAAGCCATACCTACCAACCCCCTTCTCCCGTGACCCCACAGTGGTAAGTTTTGTGTGTTTTGTTCGGTTCAAGAAAATAGTTCCAATTAATTTCAATTTTTTCTACTAGGTTCATTTTTAAATGTGGTTCAATTTAATTTGAATCAAATAGTTTAGTTTTGTTCTGGTTTGTTAAATTATATTTTTTTATTTGGTTATTGATAGTAGGGTTTGGTGGTTTTCAATTAATTTTCATTCAACCGAGTGTGATTTAGTTTAGTATGATTTGATTTGATTTTATTTATATATTTTTTTATTTGTGAAATTAAATTTTTTTCTATTTGGTGTGAATCAAGTGGAGTAGTGGTGGCCTAGTTCATGTCAAATTTGGTTGAATTTTTTTGATTAAATTAAATTCAGTTAGCTTCTGATACTTATAGTACAAGGTAGTGTTGTTTAATATTTTTTCTATTATATATAGTATATATATGTTTAATTTAGCCTTTTATTGATTTTATTCATCTCTATTTATTATAATTCAATTAGGTTTTTTGTGGGATCAGATCGTATTATACTACTTCTGTGAGTATAATATTTTTTAAAATGGGGATTAGTGAATTTTATATTTTCATTAAAGCATTTAATTCGGTCAAATTCAACTCTATTTTTATATATTTTTTACTTCTAAAAACAACTAATAGGTGTTTAATCCATATATAGGTGTGTCTATAATAGTTTATAACATTAATTTGACATCTTAATGTGATTAAATAAATACCATAAAAAAGGTATGTGTCATAGAAGTTCAATTTACATTTTCAAAATATTTTTAGGGTTCCTCACTTAACTCGGAATCCAATTAGTCATTATGAGAAAAAAATTTGTCTAGGGTATTGAATAACATAAATAAATAAGATGCACTATTTGAAAAACATACACCCAACCCTGAAAAGTTACTACCTCATTCTCTAAAACAAATAGTTTGTGTACTTGGTTTCACTTTCCCATTCTATTTTCTTAAGTTCTTGGAATTTAAAAGAGGTTTATTAGATAAATAAAAATAATATAATGTATCTACAAATATTTTATCAATAGAATTAAAAAATTTCCATGATTTTCTTTTTTACTTAAAGGGGAATTTCATAATTTAATTACATTTTTACTTCAAAAATAAATTATCACACACAACATGTTTTAAAAAATGTCTTTTAGGGTTTTCTATAAATGAAATAACTCTTAAAAATATTTTTTGAATAAAAATTATTTATAAATATGGGTTTCCTATATTTTATCAATTTTCTTTCCTTATATAAAGTGTTTATAGGTGTATGTTTCCATAATAGAGATTATATTTCTTGAGTTTGATTACGATTATCAGTCCTTGATATGTTTATTAAATTCCCTTGACAACACTAACAGATGATAATCAATTGGTCTCCTTCCGTATAGCATCTGAGACACCCTTGGTCTACCCCCTACAACCTCTCTCACTCCCTCTATTCAGTCAGTGTGTGGTACACCCTTCATTAGCATCCCATCAACATCAGAGACATTATCTCCCCATTCAGCAGCTTCATTAGAAATGGATCATATTATCACTCCTATTTCATGGCGAGGATATTGGAGGGTGATAGTTATAGGTAAAAATTGTAATGTGAATAAATTTATTGAACTTTTTTAATGACTGAATATTTATCCATAAAATATTCAAATAGTGTTACTATGTAGTAAAATATGAATATCTCATATGTCTATAATCTGAATGGATTGAGGATAGTTTTCTTTTTTGACTATTATGTGGTCCCTATGGATGATGTTGTAGGATTATTCGCCTAAATTCTTGGCCAACTAATAGTGGATATGGTTAGCATTCCAATTACCTATGGTGATTGGAGGCATGAGCCTCAATATTGTAAAAATAAAGTCTTTTATTGACAGATAAATGTAATTTTAAAACATTATATTGTAACTGAATGTAATTATGTTATTAAATTCTAATATTTTAAAAATCGGTCTCTTTGCGTAGATTTTATTCTACTTTATCGTAACCGATCTTATAAAGTGAAAGTGGACATTGAGAATTTTGGTTAAGAAATAGAATTGTTTTAAATAGAGATTATGGAATTAATTCAACAATACTTCATTGAGCACTCAGCATTTATATGATAAGGTACCTATAGGGGTACCAAGATTGAAATGGATGTATTTGTGTAGATATTCGTCATCATGAGAAGCACTAGGTGTTGAAATATATATTATTATTTTAATCTCATTTTACATATATACATGCATATAACAAGGAGATGAAATTTTATACATTATTATTAAATTACATATAACTTATTTCTTGATGTTTCAAGGAAAAATTCATCAAGTAGAGACAAAAAAAATCATCCCTCGCACTGTGGGGTTTAGTATTTTTTCAAGAAATAGATCAAATCTAGTAACATTTTTATTAGATTAAATATTTATAAGATAAAATTATCTGTTACATATATTATATTTTTTATTTATCTTTGTTTAATAGAGACAAAAAAAATTTGGACACCAAGTCTCATAAAGAGAACAATGGTTGGATGTTCATAAAAAATCTAATTGGAATTATGGTAATATGTCTGTCAAATAATATGGGTATGAATTCCATTTTCATAGTAATAACTTATTGCTAGCAATAACTATGTTAATATGTATTATTTCATATATATATATATATATGATATTTTATTTGTAGGTAAAAATAAAATAATTATGGGATGAAAATCTCACGCAGTCTTTCTTGGTCTCTCAATATGACTCAGTTGGTCAAGTCCATAGGAAGGAGCATTATGGTCAAGTGTGTGGTATAGGTTTGGGACTATTACCATTTAAGTTCTATGGTAGGACACCAGGGATTGAAGAAGCATCTACTTCTAGTTGTAGTTCCTCTATATTTTGAGATTCTCAAGGGGAGATTATTGTAATATGATGTATAATTCAGGAACAAGGGCTCATATAAATATGAATGATGCAATGGTTTTCTCTCTGTATAAAGAATTGGTTGAATTATATAAGAATACAAATGGATATGTCCCTAGTGATATTACATCAATGGATGTTAATGAGCAGATAAATCACACAACTTCAAAATCATTTAGTACATGAACTTTTATTGGTTTTAACTTTAAATTAAAATATACAACACTATTTAATTTCAATATAATTGGCATGTAGGTTTTGGTAGAAGAAAGTGGAAAAGGGTATGGAAAGTGTTTTGGTAAAAGTTTATTAGGTAGTGATTTGGTTTCACTTTGGATTCATAAAATATTTTTAACTAAAATTATGACAAACTGACATTAATATAGTGATTTCACATGAATGTGGTGGAATTAAACTAGGATCAAGGGGATTCATATTCTTTTGTTCTTTAGAGGCCCATATGGAATGATTGATCATCATTGATTATGGTTTTGATTGAAATCTATAAAGGTAGGTTTACTTTATGTATTTTCATGGATTTGGAAGAAATATATTATTGAATTCTTAGAGAATATATATAATATAGGTCACTAATGTTTGTATGTTAATTTATAGAGTTTATAGTGTTGGTTTGTAATGGATTTTATTTTCTTCATGATTTATAGTGATTGTGTATTGGGTTCCTTTAGCCATGAAATTTGTTTCAGTTATTCCAAAGTACTTATTGGTGATCATTGGATTGATAAAGCTTTCCTAAATGTTTTATAGGTAGTTTCGACTCACCATGTAATTATTTAATTTTTCTTCTATAATTCCATCCTTCAATTTTATTAAAATAATAATAAAATATATTTATATATTAATTATTTAAATTAATGATTTTTAAAGATATTTTTATACAATGGGTAAAATGTTTTCTAAGTGGCATGTTTTAAACTATGCACAAAAAAACATCACCTTTTTATTATATAGTAAAATTTCATTAAAAACAATTATTATTAGTGAATCATTTACATGTTTGGATCCATTATGATGAGTTTCACTTGACATGTGATTTAAAATTTTTGATCTTAATCCCTAAAACTAAATCCTATCATTTTTGTGGATTTCAATTTTTCTCTGGTGTTATTATGAAATGAAATGTGAATCCTTTGTCACGACCCGTCCCTCTGGACCATTATCTTGACTACACCAAGCTCGCCTCCCATAGGCCAAGGGTTGGAAACTAGCACTGATTATTCATATCTGACCAGTGGAGGGAATTTTCCCTAGTACCTGTACACATGCACTCGTTTCCAAGACAAATGTTAAACATAAAACACTATGTAAATATGGATGCAAACCACTAAGGAAATCCACTCATAGTAACATACATATCAGAAAGAAAAGGGGCCAGAATACAAGCCCAACATAAAAGGAAAAGTACAAGCTCTTGGATCTCATCTATAGAAAACCTTACCTAAAGGGTAAGTATAGTTAGCTTTATGAATGTCATTGAAGCGTACCATGTCCTTCGGGTCACCCTGCAACACCTTCGTTCTCCAATCCAATAAGGACTCTGTCAAAGCTACCTATCATCTTCATAAGGAATGACATGTGCCGGAGAATCCCATTAATAGGTGAGTAAAATAATACTCAATAAGGACCCCAAACCACAAAGGTATCACTAAGAAATATACCACAAAGAAATCACAAGAAGTATACCATAAAGGAATCATTCTGAAAAACACTCAGCAGAATACTAAATAGGTATACAAATTGTATTCTCTAATAAGTATAATAAAGATATTCTCTAGAGTCATCTCACACCAAGTATAGGTCTATGGTACATAAATAGGATTATTGAAAGAATCTATAATACCCTAAAGTAGTAACACACGGAGTGTAGAAAACACACATAGTGTTTGTAACATAGGATGTGTTGTCAAAGGAAAGAGGACATGCACCCTAGTGGGACAGGGGTGTACCAACTCAGTCTAGGTAAGACACACAGTCTATGTAAGACACACAGTATAGGTAAAACACACATTCAATTATAAGACACATAGTCTAGGTAAGACACATAGTCTGGGTAGTCACATATCTTCTAGTTCATAACCAACTATAGGATTTCGTCCTTAGCATGATTATTCTGGGATCACCTACTCCTTGAGAAAATAGGACATACACCAACATCCATGGAAACTCACTTAGAGTATCTCAAAAGGATCATCTCATCACGAGATTCCCTACACCACAAATGTTTCATTAAATGGAGAAACAGTTTGAGAGTTCTAGGAGTTTATGTAAAAATAGGTCAGTTGGGTCTCGGTCTGGTGACTCAAACCATTACGTATGACCTAGAACATTGCATCGGCCTTCCTTCCTAGATCGGTTCGCTAGAACGGGCTGGTTCACTTCACTCAAGATGTGGTGGGTGTCATTTCCCCACCTCATCAACACGGTCAACCTTAGTGCCCAACATTATTGAACGTCATGTGAACTACCCCACAGTTGTTATCATGTGGTCCCGCCATGGTCCCACTGAACTGCGACCTTGTGTTGCGTGATGTGGCTTTGTTCTGCATCTGGTCGAGCCCGGTGCTAGCCATCGAGTCGATGACCAACTGTTGTCGGGTGGCTGGTGCCATTATATGCCGCTGCCACAGGCCCTCCTTTTTTAGGTTTTCTTTCACACCCTGATGCTATTTTTTAAAAATGGAATCATGAATGTGACCCTTGATCCATGTTCTTTATCTCTATGTAATTTAAATCATCTTTTTGTCACTCATGGGGTTTTTTCACATTCAAAAACTCCCAGAAAATCTTGATGCGACCACGGGGGTCGGTCCGTGAAGAACACCGGAATAGGGATAGGAAAGACACCAAGAACATCCTTTAGAATGGTCCATACATATTTTTTATTGACCTGAATTCATTCTTGTTATCAATATCATGACGAAAAAAATAGAATCACAAGGATCTAACTCCCACATTAATCTCACATTTTTGGAAATCCTGTATAAACGATCGAACTGCAAATCAACATGTTCATGGGTTGGTCTATGTTCTTCATTGGAAACAAGAATAGGGAAATAAAATCACACATAAATTAAACCCCTGCATAGATTGTGGATTGATTGGGTAAGAGTATTCATCATTGTCAGAGATCCACCCACAAATGATCTCGATCTATCATCTCTTCGTTGTTCTTAGCTCACCAATGAGAGGATTTTCAAATGAATTTTCTTTTTTTTAGAGCTGTGAGGGAGTTATCCTGGATCATCTCTGATCACATATCTCTTCTAAGCTATTAATTGAATAAATTCATTTCAATGTCGTAGTTTCACTGAGATTTAGCATCACCACGTTGTTTCCTTTATGAATGGAAACAACAACATCATCACTGTGTCACTGCATTTATGTGTCACCGTGAAACTTTAAAGGAAAGAATAAAATAAACATTTAAAGTTTATTTTTATTCTTCATCAAAATTTTGGGAAAATGTTTTCTATAGTCAACCCGAATCAGTCAAAGTTAGGTCCTAATTATGAAAAACCTGCTGCTCTGAACACAATAGTGCCCTCATATTTCAAATCTGATCACTCGTTTAAAGGATACAAAAACTGAGCACACATGATATTTTTAATAAAATTTAAAATAGTTCAAACATTTATTCCAAGAACCCCGAGCCTCGGAGTCACATGCCACCTTTATTCCTGGTCTCGAAATAATCTATAATATTTTAAAAAATCACAAGGAAATTTTGGGACATTACATTCTCCCCACATTTGGGATTTACATCATTCAAATCCTAAATAAGGGATAAACAAAAAAGTGTGTATGCTGAGCATGAATTTGAGCCTCCCTCTCCCATGTTCTCTCCTAAAGATTCACATTCTACCATGGAATTAGCAATAGAGTAATCGACTATCCCTGAAGGATCATATCCCATTGACCCTCAATCTTTATTAGGTACTCTATGAAATTCAACTCGTCATCAACATCTAGCTCTCCCTTGTCAATGATTTGAGATGGTTCATGCACATATCTATTTAGTTGGGATACGTGGAATACATCATGCACCCTCTCTAACTACGGAGGTAAAGCCAAGAAGTATTCCACCTCTCCTACTCCATGTATTATTAGAAAAGGTCTATTGAATTTTGGAGATAACTTATCTCCCCATCCAAATTTTTGTATCCCACATCGAGGGGAAGCCCAAAAGAACACATGGTATCCCTCCACAAACACCAAGGGTATTCACCGCCTATAATAATATGACTTCTTATAGCTGTGTGTAGTCTTCATCCGATCCTAGATGACATTAACATTCTCTATAGTATCATGCACCAACATTGGTCCCAAGAGCGTTGACTCTCTAGGACAGTCTAGAAAAGTGGTGACATACATGGTCGCTCATACAAGGCCTTGAATGGTGCCATACCGATGATGGAGTGTTTGCTATTTTTGTAGGAAAACTACACTAGCGGTAGTTGATCCTCCCAATTATAGACAAAATCAATGATTTAAGCATGTAGCATGTCCTCTAGGACCTCAATGTTCCGTTATATCGTACCATCTATCTACAAGTGGAAAGTTGTGCTCAAGCCCAACTGATTCCCAAACGCCTCATATGATCCCTTCCACAACCAGGATGTAAATATTATGTCACGATCTAAGACTATTGTATAAGGGACTCCATGGATTCGAACTATCTTTGGCATGTAGATGTCTGTTAAAATCTCTACTGAACCTCGTTCCTTAATCTCTAGTAAGTGGGATGACTTGGTGATTCGGTCAACAATCACCTAGATGGTATCGTGCCCCTTTTAAGTACATGGTAACCCTGTCATGAATTCCACTGATATTTCATCCCACTTCTACTCTGGAACCTCAAGGGGTTGATTCAAACCTGCTAGAACCTGGTGCTCGGCCTTCACTTTGTGACAAGTGAGGTATCTAGAGACAAACTAAATGACATTATTCTTCATCCATGTCCATCAAAACTGATGTCAAAGGTTCTGGTACATATTTTCCACACCCAGATGTACCTCTAAATGGGATGTACGGAACTCTCTCAACAACTCCTCCCATAAAGTCATCGGTACAACTGTGTGTCCTCTGAAAATGATGAATTTCTACCCACCTTTTGAATATCCATCTGGGCATGCCTAGTGGACATTTGAGTAAGTGTAGTTTGATAACTGATATCTCTGGGCTATGCCTCCCTAACTCATTGTAAGAGTGGAGGTGTAACCACCATCGACTAGAGATAAGATAATTCATCTCCATCCATAAAATATATCTAAACTGAGTCCATATTCTCTGAGGCCTCATTCAATAGTTCTGAACTCGATCTCCAACTGAGATCATCTTCCACCACATTCCCATTCCTATGAGTATAGACTATCTCTAAGTCATATACATGTAGGAACTCAAGATAAAACCATTTTCTTAGGTTCAGATCCTTCTGAGAAAATATATACCTGAGACTTTGGTGGTCTGAGTATATGATAAACTGATCTCCCAAAAGGTAGTGTCATCACATCTTCATGGTGTAGACTACCTCAACCAACACCAGAATGTGGGTTTTGTAGTTATTCTAATGTGGTCTCAATAGCCATAAACTATAATAAATCACTACTTTCCCTAACATTAGTACATAACTGATTCTTGTTCTTGATGCATCGTATAACACCATGTACTCAAAACCCTCCTCTAGAAATCTCAGTATGGGAGAACTCGTCAAACTCTGACTCAACTATTGAAAGCTCTCATAGAACTTATCCATACACATGAAAGGTTTCCCCTTTCATGTCATGGATGTTATGGATACTTCTACTCTAGAAAAGTTAGGTATGAACCTCTGATAGTACCCATCCAACCCAAGGAAACCCCACTCTACGATAATTTTCTTGGGTGGCTCCCAAGCAAGCACTACCTCTATCATTGATGGATCTACTACAACCCCGTACTCTGAAATGACATGTCCCATAAAGTGGTCCTCTCATATCTAGAACTAACACTTAGAGAGCTTCCCATAAAGTTAGTTCTCTTGAATTAAGTCTAAGACCATCCTCAAATGTATCGTATGCTCTTTAATAGTTACCGAGTACACCACGATGTCATCAATAAAGACTACTACAAACTGGTATAGGTAGTGATGGAAGATCATGTTCATGAGTCCAATGAACACTTCTGGGGAGTTCATAATGCAAAAAAAGAATCACTAAGTACTTTTAGTAGCTATAAAAACAAATGAAATCTATCTTCGGGATGTCCTCATCCCACATCTGAAGCTGATGGAAGCCTGATATGAGGTCTATATTTGAGAACCATCTTGATCCCTTCAGCTGATCGAAGAGTTCATCAATCCTTGACAGTGGATACTTATTCTTTATCATCACATAGTTTATGCACTTTAATTCCACACATAACCACAAGCTCCCATCTACCTTTTTGGAAAACAAAACTGGGGTTGCAAAAGGTTAAACATTGGGTCTCACGAATCCCTTCCTCTACCTGTCCTCCATCTATAACCTCAGTTCACGAAGCTCCATGAGAGCCATCTGGTATTCTGGTGTGGATATCAATGTCATATTGTGGTATAGGTAAATGTAGAATTCTAACTCTCTATGAGAATTTAGTCCTAGAACATCTTCTATAAATATATCCTCGTACTCATCCACCACTGCAGGACATAGAGGACTCGTCTCATCCACTACACCAAGGGACTTGCTAGCCAACTGATGTGTGATCAGATGCACCCTCCTATGTGTGAGTCCATCCTACACTACTCCAATTTCCTTATTTCTAATAAAAGAAAACACAGTCTCGTCTCCACGGACACATTTCACTATGCACCTAAAACGGTCGATGTGATCATGAACTGTGGATGACAAGTCCATACCAAGAATTATGTCATAAGGCCTCGACGCTACCACCATGAAATCTCAAATGACACTCTCACCCCCGAGAGTAAGGGAACACTATCGGAACCTATGTGTGATCATTTAATCTTTTCTCATGGGAGTCTCTTAGCATAGGGATCAAGTAAATGGTTCCACTGGAATCTCCATGTCTCGAACAAGGGTCACGGAGAGAAAATATTCACTAGAACTCATGTCTATAAAAACTGAATCTAGGGTGAAAAAGACATATATTGTAACTCTAATCATCCTAGGAGTCTCAGTATTATAAGCCTCCATCACCAGAATCTTTTCTCGCCCTTTTCCACTAGCTCCATAAGATCAGGGTGGACCACCTAGGGGTGGCGTTGGTAGTGCCTCGAACCTCCATCCATATCCTACTACTCATCCCTATACTCTACCATATCCACCAACTAGGGGAATTACCTTTTCCTAACTCTGATACTGCCTCGGCAGCCCCTCAACTATCTCATGGTCGGTCATTCCGTTGGTCAGACAATCTCTAGCCATATGTCCTCGACCAATGCATGAATAAAATAATTTGAACATCCTCTAACATTCTCTTCCCTAGGATCCATGAACCACTGACCTTGTGTCATGGGGTCATCCCCTTGATTGTCTAGTCCTTTTGGACCCCTATGTCAGCTGTCAGCTACCCGTGGTTGAAGAATCTGCTACCTGTTGCCATGTGGTAGCTCCCATCATCGGTGCCTACTCCCCAAGAAATCTCTCTAACCATAGAGATCTCTCCAACAACCCTATATGTGTTGGGATTATAAGGTATATCATCGAGTCCCTAATCTCTCTATGCAATCCATGATCAAAGGTACGGGCCCTGAATAATGGGTCTCACACCATATCTATAGAGTATCAAGAATGATTTATGAATTTCGCTGAGTACTCTACTACTAACTAGATTCCCTACTGTATGTGTATTATCACTTGCATATGCATAGATCATAATGTCACTAGAAATAACCCCTCTATGAAAATGATCTTGAAGTCTAACTGGGATAGTGTCACCTCCACATGTGTTTGAGTCATCATGCTCCACAATCTCCATGCCAATCTGTGAAGAACCCTCACTACTAGGACTTCCATCTTGTCAAGAGGCATCATCACTAAGATAAATACTCTCATCACCACCTCCAACTAGTCTCCAGATACATATGGATCTGTCTCATCTAGGAACTTGGTAGTTAACTGCCTTTAGAAGTCATGCA
The DNA here is from genome assembly GCA_963277665.1 of Viscum album. NCBI lineage: Eukaryota > Viridiplantae > Streptophyta > Magnoliopsida > Santalales > Viscaceae > Viscum > Viscum album. Next base: position 335,248,719 of record OY728122.1, read on the forward strand.
ATGCACTATTCCTGTGTGCAAATTCTACCAGTAATTCTGGTCGGAAATAATACTCTCCAAGTGGTGGTATTTTTGGTACACCCCTAGGAGGTTCTATCCCTAGAAACAGTCCCTTCACCAATGCCCCATCTCTTGGTGGACCATCCTCATTGTCATTCCCCAGAATCCTAGCTGGTCAGCTATCTCAGTGGAGGGATCCTGAAACAAATAAAGATTTACCATGGTTAAAATAGTATACATGGTGAGTTGAATCTGACTGAAGAAGGACATGAGAAAACACTCAATTCATATATGATTCATGAACCCTTTATTTCCCCCACAACTATATTTTTCATGTACCGAGTTAGAAATCAGAATTCAAGGTCCTGGTGTATGGATATGTCGGTTACAGCACCAACACTAGGTTCCCGAGCCTAAAATCCAAACTTGAAACACTTAACACTAGTTCCCCAAATCAATAGCAAAAAATGACCACCTTATGATACCACTCTGTCACATCCCATCCCTTGGGACCTGTTCTGTGACAGCCCCAAGCCTGCCTCCCATAGGTCAAGGGTTGTAGACTATCACTGAGTAGGCATACCCCACAAGTGGGGGGGGGGTATTTTCCCTAGTACTTGTATGCATGCACCTATCTCTAAACAAAAGCTAAAACTGAAAACACTAAGTAAACATGGATGAAAAATAGTAAGGAAAACCACTAAGAGTAAGGTATAAAACTAGAAGAAAAAGGGCTAGAATACTAACCCAATTAAAAAGGAAATGTATAATATCTTGGATCTCATATGTAGAAAACTCTACCTAAAGGGTACGTACAGTATGTTGTTTGAATTTCATTAAAGTGTACCACATCTGTCAGGTCACCTTGAAGTACCCCCTCTCTCTGGTCCACCAAGGACTACATCAAAGCTATATATCATCTTCACAAGACATGACATGTTCGGGGGAAGTCCATATAGGGGTGAGTAAAATAATTCTCAATAGGGACCCTAAACCACAAAGGTATCACTAAGAAATATACCAAAATAGAATCAAAAGAAGTATACCATAAAGGAATCACATGAAGTATACCAAAAAAGAATAACTAAAAAACACACCCAACAGAATACCAAAAAGGTACACGAAGATTAGTTACTAAGAAGTATAATCAAAAGAGTCGGTAGAGTCATCTCACACCATGTATAGGTTTATGGTACATAAACAAGATTTTCGCAAGAATCCATAGTACCCTCAAGTAGTAACAAACACAATGTAGATAACACACCGAGTGTAGGTAACACACGAAGTGCCTTAAAAGACAAGAGGACCCACACCCTAGAGGGACAAGGGAGTACCGACTCAGTCTAGGTAAGAAACATAGTCTAATTAAGACACATAGTCTAGTTAAGACACACATTCTAGGTAAGTCACATAGTCTAGGTAATAAATATAGTCTAGGTAAGAAACACTCTCTATATAAGACACACAGTTCAAGAAAATACACACAGTCTAGGTAATCCCATGGCTTCTAGGTTGCATCCAATCGTAGGATTCCATCCTTAGAACACTCGTTTTAGGAGAAACTACTCCTCAAGACAATAGTACATAAGTTAGCTTCTATAAAAACTCACCTAGAGTATCTCAAAACAAACGTATCATCGTGAGGGTCCTAATGCCGCAAACAGCATGTCAAACAAACACATCATTTGACAGTTGTAGGCGTTCAAGTAAAAAGGGGTTGGTTGGGTCCAGGTCAAGTCTGACATAGTTAGTTTAACCTGGCCTGGGGTCCGTAGACCTGAAAAACTAGGTCTGACCTGCCCTTCGGTTTGACTCAGGGGCTTAGCCAGTTGTGCTGGCATGGTGTCAGCCCGCCTAAATAGCATGGCCCGCTGGAGCGGACCGGTTCACACCCCCAAGACGCAGTGGGTGTCACAAACCCTCGAGGTCAACATGGTTGACCATGTAATTCAACACAGTTGGCCACCATGTGAACTGCATATCAGTGGTTTCTGCAGGGTCCCACCGTAGTCCGCTATAGTCCCGATGGACCACAGCCTTGCTCCACATCATGTGGCTTCATGCCACATCTAGTCGATCCCACCATCATCCATAAAACTGGCGGCCCTATCCACCACCCATAGCCATCGAGCCATGGGGTCCTCCATCGTCATCCATTGAGTCAGCAGTCATCTGCTTCTTGGCAGTCTCATCATTCTCGACGCTATCGGGCGCTGCCACCTCCAACCATCCATCTGTAGGTCGTCGGTCGCACTCTGGTGATCCTTTTTTCAAAACAGAAGAATTCATGTGACACTCGGTCCATGTTATTCATCTCCATTGACATCAAATCATCTTGTAGTTGTTCTACGGGTACGATCATGTTAAAAACCTCCTGGAAAATCCTAACATGGCCAAGGAGGTCTGTCGGGGAAGAACGCAAGAACTAGGATAAGAAAGACACTATCAACACCCTTTATAATAGTCCATGCATTTTTTTCATGTCAATTTAAATTCATTTTTGTTTGCAGGATCATGAAGAATGAATTAAAATCACAAGGATATAACCCCTATATTAATCATTCATTTTTAACCATCCTGCATAAAAGATCGAACTGCAGATCAACATTTCGTGGGTTGGTCCACATTCATTGTTGGAAACAAGAACAGATAAAGAAAATCGCACATAAATTAAAAACCCTACCTAGAGTGTGGATCGACCGGTGAAGATCATTCTTTTTTTTAAATATCTTCCCATGAATGATATCAATCTGTCATCTCTTTGTTGTTCGTCACTCGCCAACGAGAGGATTTTCCAACGCGTTTTCTTTCTTCAGAGCCTCTAGGGAATTCTCTAGGATACTCCTTGATCTCGTATCCCTATAATATGTTAACTGAAGAAACATATTTCAGCTTTACTATTTAGATAACTTGCAGCATTTCCACAATGTTCCCTTTATGAAAGGAAAAAATTACCCCGTAGCTGCGTCACAGCATTGCTGCTTTTCACGAAACGTTAAAGGAATGAATAAAATAATCTTTTTATGTTTATTTATATTCTTCTTTTAAAACATATGAAAAAGAATTTCCATAGTCAACCTACACCGATTTAAGTTAGGTCCTTCCTAAGAAAAACTCACTACTCTGAGCACAATGGTGCCCTCTTATTTCAAATCCAATCACTTATTCAAAAATTAATTATCATGTTAAGATAAAAATGGGTTTACTGAGGGTTAGACTAAATAGATAAAGGTTAAAATAACATAAATAATTTTTTAAAAAATATTTTATGGTCATATTTCATCATTAAAATGTCTAAGGTTAGATAACAATCCATTTTATATTCTTTTTTAAAGATAAAAACATGGGTACCCAATTTTCTTTTAAAAATTTACAAGTGTGCCACCCACCTCACATATAAAAGGCCACCCACAATCATCTCTTATTCACAACATAAAACCCATTTGGATTGTCCAATATCTACCTAATTAACTTTTTCACTTCCATAAAATCATACTAAAATCCTTAGTTTTTGAATAAATTCAACCTGTGAATTGTTTTGGTGCAATCCTAAGGAGGTTAACCAAAGAATATATAACGTTCTTCAATGAGTGTTTTTATTTAATTTCTTCCTCCACCTTCTTAAATTATTATTAAACTATGATTATATAATAACCTTAGTATATTTTGTATATTTATATTTCATTAGGTAAAGTAAATTACCTAAATTCATCTCCACTTCTATCAAATGTGTTACAAAATAATCATTTTTGTTTATGGCTGACTACCACCTCTCAATCTTATGCCATTCATTTTTTCATTAACACCAATAATGTTTGGTTATGATGATGCATATAAATTGAAAATATTATTTTTATAGAATAATTATACTTATATTGTAATTTTATCATATATTCATTCTTAATTTCTATTCCGTAGGGGATACAATAATATCGTTTGTGTGTACGAAGGACTATTGCCTCACAAAGTGATGTGAGTCGTTTTCACTAACGCTTTTCATGGATGATAATAAGTATAATTATATGTTATATAAATGAAATAATTATGATATTCATTAAATATTTAACATTATTAATAGTTATTATATCATTTAATTTCTTACTCTTTCACTCGCTGAAAGATGATAACGTCATTTGTGTTCGTATGGCCTACCACCTTCACAAAGCGAGGTGACTCTATTTTCATCACCAAACCACTTGGATAATATGTATAAGTATATTTAAATAAATAATAAGTTACTTATAATATTATTATTATTCTATAAATTTACGATATTACTTACCTCTTTTACTTAATGATCTTGGAAAAATGGAAACGTTAACCATGTGAACGTACGGCTTACTGTCTCAATGATCATAAGATTATTCATTTCTCAAAACCATATTTTATGGTTGGTATTAAAAGTATTATTGATTTTTAAATATTATAATTACTTCATTATTATTAATCTGTAGATAATGGAACTAGGATCAATTAGATAGGATCAAGAATATCAAATAAAAATATATACGAAAAACAAAGCAGTTATTATGAAAAATGTGATTGTGACATGGAATTGATAATAAACGGGTAATAAAAGGTCAAAAGTAAATAATTTTTAAGAACCAGGATCTTCGTTTTTGGTAATCCTTTAATTTTTCTATAGTTTTTCAGAAAAATAAACTTTCTGGAAATGTTTGATGTACACACCGTGTACTTTATAAGTACCCACCGTGTACTCTTCTCCGGCTTGAAGCCGTGTGCTGGCTATGCCCAGGCCACACACATGGTGTGTAGGGGTGACGTGGAGGCCGATTTTGGCGGAGTACGGAAAGGCCTAGTACACGCCATGTACTTTCTTTGTTTTAAACGGATCGGGGTCGCGCTTGACGCATAGAAGCGTATTCTTCTAGGTTTCGTTCATCCGAGAGCGCCAAGGATCCTTGAATATTCAATGATATCCCGACTCTCTGTGTGTTATCCGATTCAAGCACAGTTGATTGCATTGGAATCGCAGCGATGAGTTCTTCCTTTTTCTTGAGCCTTGTTTTCCAATTCCTCCTCCTTTTCAAGATATCGTGGTTTATGTGTTTCAGACGTTTTCTCATATCTATGATGTTCTAAGTAGAATCTGTCATCTTTGTTCACATATTTTGATCTCGTAGAATCTAGGTAGGTGTTTTGTGCCATTCTGTAGAAATTCTTTGAGTATTTTGTGTAATTGCACCAATTACCATGAACGGGAATTTTGTGTTTTCCTGTTTTGCCCTTGATTGATTTTCTTCTTGCTTGATTGCTATAATAGAGGTTTACCTTTGTGAGTAGAGTAGTTTTTTTTGTACTCTGTATGCTTGTTATTCTTGTTTTGCTTGTTTGGAATTTTCCAGTTTCTATGCCTAGTTGTAAGATAGTGGAACTATTGTGTTGTTTTTCTGTCGAGCCTTAGAGTGATAGCCAAGTAGTTCATGAGGTTTACTTGGGAGATACACATATGCTGAGCATGTTATTTTCACACAGGACTATGAGAACCTAGTGTAGTAGACCATAGGGAGAATGGACATAAGGGCTTCTCCATAGTGTCTTTTAATATGATGCGAGACCATAGGGGGAATTGATGATGAGTGATTCCTCAAAGAGTCTATAGTTCCTCGACATGGGCCACAAGGGGAATGAGACGTTGAGTGCTTCCCCAGAGAGCCTTTAGCACGATACGAGACTATAGGGGGAATTGACGGTGAGTGCTTCCTCAGAGAGTCTATTCTTAGCTGAACCATAGGGGTGAGACTGTGTGTGCCCCCTAGAGGGTTGCTGGTACTTGTAGGTTGAACCATAGGGGTTAGGATGTGAGAGCAACCCAGAGGGTTACCTATTTTCTTCTTGTTGCTGGTTTTTTACTTGTGTACTTTATATGTTAGAACTGTGGATGGTAGTCGTTGTGTGATTTTCTGTTTACTGTTTCCATGTAACGCCCCGACCCCAGCTACCCAGAGTCGGTGCATTAGTTCGTAACATTGTCATGATCACAAAAGATCAAGTCTCGAAAGACCGATTAGTTTAGTAGCCTTGGAAACACTAGATACATTCGTAAACGTTACATTACATCATAAAGTGAAAAACTACAATAACAAAGTCTCCATAGTCCACACTCATATCCTCTTCTGACTATCCCTGCAGGTCATTCATAAAATACTTCTTCACATCCTGGAAAATATTAAAACATTGAAAGGGGTGAGCTCAGATGCTCAGTAAGGTTAACAATATAGCGGAAGCTTTCATAAATAAACATTAACATTTAAAAAAATGTATAACTAAAACAAAAGCCTTTTAAACTTGAACTTCAACATAATATGGAAAAAGTAAAATGAGATAATGCCATTTACTTCTTCACATGGATATTCTACTGGTCGAATAATCACATGCAATATCAATAACCACTTTCATAATGATGGAATGCATAATGCCAGACTATCATAACCACGTAGTCAAGGCCTCGTGCCAAAACCACAAATAAGATTTTGTCAAGGCCTCGTCCCAAGACACTAGTTTGTCTCATGAGACCTGCCGATGCATCGAGGAGCTATAGCGGGCTCCACCCGTCACTTATTAAGTCCAATGCATTCCTCATATGAATAGGTTTAAACATATTATAAACCATAACATACTCATATCACATAAAACATGCATAAAGGAAACATAACATTTCCACATTTCAATCACAAGATATCAATACAACACATTGATATAATAAAAATTCTTTCAAAACCATTCTCAATACCAAAATAAAAGAAAGTTAAAACATTGTATTTATTTTTCATTAAAAATGATGGCTTGTAGAGGAAGCCGAAACTCAAATAATGGTCACGGTGGCGGAGAAGTCGTTGTCGCCGCATAAGTACAGAAAGTAAAACATTCCCTTTTTGTCATTTAGTAAAACGCTTCGTATGAAAAAGATTCCTTTTGAATAAACGTAAAAGTCAAAGGGGTTTATACACCATATAAAAGGAAAGTTGTGTATAAAACCAAATATGCCTCAATGAAAGGAGATTGAGACGAAGTCCTTACAAAAATCATTTTTAAAATAAAATATATATATTATGTGTATTAATTATAGGTACACATAAAGAAAGTAAAAATACAAAATAAGACATAATAATATCATGACATAATTTGAAAGTAGGAGATTAACCCAAAGAATGGAAGTTTGGTTAAGAAATTCCCTTACCTTGTGTCCGACTTGACTCCACCATTCCTTAACCTCCTGAATAATAAACTAGAGTTAATATCTACCTTATTAAGAACCATTTTCAATTTCATTATCCTTTTTATATCACTTATTACAATGTTATGAATATTATTTAATTATTCAAGTTAATAACGATCGTTTTGTCGATCTTTGGTAACTTGAGTCAACAATAAACTTATTATAATTACAAGTTGTTCATGTGGTAGAATATCCATTATATACAGAATTATATTCATGATTTAGATATCATATATATCTTATATATCCATTATATACATTCATTTATAATATTACGTAACATTTAGAGGTAAGAAATGAAATGCACCGTTCATGGAGACGGTAAGCCGTACGTACGCATGAACGCTACTTTCATTTCAATTTAATATTTAATGGAACTAAATCATAATGATATAAATGTATAATATAATTCCAGTATAATATAGTGTATAATACCATTTACTACATCCTTTATACATCCCACATATGGCATTAACGATTCACATCACTTTGAGGGGGCGGTAGTCCGCACTTCCTAAAATGAAATTATCGGGTTTTACCCATAATGGAAATCATAAAGTATGCCATAAATGAGAAATACAGAAGCATAAGTAAAACATAAACATATTATATATCATATATAAAAATAGTGACATCTTAATGGCCACCTTTGAAGGTGTTGTATGAGTGTTGAACAATCATCGTTTCGTGAGGCAGAAATTCGCCATCCACAGAAACCGTATGTTCATTAACCATTAGATGTAGGTGTGTGTAAGTGTAGCTCGAATCCTTATTATAAAAACATCCTAGTATATTGAGTATACTGGTGTTGTTACAAAAGAAATTAATAAAAAGAGTTTAGGGGGTTGGAGAAGAAAAATAAAACAAAACAACATTAGAGAAGACATTACCTCAAAATCGGGTAACTCTTTTTGATTTGAGCCAAAGGCTTCCTTGGGAAGAGTTCTGCCCAAAGTGAGGCTTCTAGGAGTAAGAGAGGGATGTTGGGAGAGTATTTGGGCAGAGGTTGGCCGAGCCAAATGGCTTGAAGGTGTGAATAAGGTGGGAGAGGTGGGGGCCTTTTATAAGTGGAGAGGAGGGGCTCTTTTGGAAAGATTGAAATGTTACATTATTACACAATTCTTTTCGGATTCTAAAGGTCCCACAATTATATAATTCCTGGATAAGGTGATAAGGGTTCGAACTATCTTCATCCAATAGGCTTTGGACAAGTGTAAGCCTTGTATTTTGCATTATCTTCTCATTTTATTTAAATCGTTAAATAATGAGGTCATCGCCGCATCATAATGATGTCATAAATAATTTATTTTATTTAATGTCTAAAAATTATAAAAAAAATACTATGATGTAGGAAATCTTTTTATCTTTCTAATGAATATTTATAATCAAAATTTGGACTTGTGTAACCCCACTTAAAAACTGTTTTAGTAAAACAACTCATGTTTGTGTCAATTTAATTTTAACATTAAATAAATATATATTAATGTCATTTTCCAACTAAAGTGGCTCCATGGGGTCCCCAAGTTGACCCATGGGTTGTCTTGGTCGGCCATGACTCATCCAATAGGAGTAGGACAAGTGTCAAGCTCATATCATATTATTAAAACATTGTTTTTACCTTAAACTACACTAATTACCTCTAATCGCGATTAAGAACTTAAAAGTTACTATTCACCAAAAAATTATTTTAATCTCATTGAACCACATTTTACTTCTTAATGACAACCATGTATGTTGGATTTTTGAAAATCAAATCACAGAAGTGGTAATATTTCATTTAAACGAAAAATCAGTTATTTAACTACCACTTAGTGGTTTCACAATTCATCAAAAATTGAAGTTTTTCAGAACAATGCCAAAATTTCACCCTAAGCTATAATTGATATTCTGAATTCAAAAATGATGTCTATTTTAAAAAATTCCAAAAATATAATTTGCATTAATTAATTTTATAATTAATTCCCGCTGTTACGACAAATAGCGTGTTTTTAAGAAACAATTTATATCAAAAGATTGGCAATTGTTTATGTCCAATTTCAATGTTAAATTAATTCTAATGACCACCATTGGATAAAATGGTAAAAATATATTCTTATTATACTTTAAAATCACTAAATAGTATAATTTATCAGTATAAATTATTTTGATTAAAAAAGTTGTTTTTAAGTAATTTTCACTATTCATAAAAAATTAGAAGTTCTCATAAAAATACCAAAAATTCAACATAGGCTAATTTCGATATTACGAATACAAAAATGAAGTCCATTTTGAAATATAAAATTTCTATAATTTCAAAAAGTGGTTATTACTATTCATAACGGCTACTTTGATTAGTCGCGGTGTTTTAGAACTCGAACTTGCGTACAATGCAAGCTATTGCATTATTGAAAGAGAGGCGTATCGTGGAAGCTCAGGGTGTTACATTCTCCCCTCCTTCAATAAATTGCGTCCTCGCAATTTGATATTTTTCTTTGAAAATAAAAGGTTGAAAAGAGAAAATACCTTTGAGGAAAACCCACATCGGAAATAAGGTTAATAAATATATAACATTAAAAGAAAGCAGGATAAGTACAAAGGTCACCCGATATAGCCCATTCTAGGATTCTATGAAAATATGGATATGGAAGAAAAACAAACCATCAAGGTCTGATGGAGAGTTATAGAAAACAGGATTAGGAGAAAGTTTAACCACAAGAAAATCACAAACTTGTGATTGGTTAAACGGTCATTGAATCCCCAGTTGGAAAAGTTAACCGACAACATTTTTGTTTTAAGTTACCTTTTATAATGTTGAGGAATTTATTTAGGAGATTTACTAAGAACGTAAGGGAATATACATACCTGTTATGTATACTTTCATTTGTTAATAAATTTTTACCACAAAACCAACTTTTACTCCAAATGGTAACGGAACTCAAAAATATTATATTTATCCTAATTGTATAAGGTTCTAAATGTTAACACATACCATTTAGATTAGTAAAACTATTTTGTAATAACCAAGGACTTCCTATAGGCTAGTGGTAGGAAATAAAGGCTTGTCGCACTATGGTTGTGGGTTCGATTCCTGCAGCTTTGTCCGACGCGACGGGTTATTCCCCACCCTGCAGGTTGTCCTTTTCCTAAAACTATAGTATTATAATATTCCAAAAATAATCTTCAGAAATTATTTAACCTTAAACAATACTATCCATGGTCCAACTTAATCCATTCCAACCTTAATAGTTATCCAAAATACCTTCGTCCAGACTTTCTCTAAAAGGTCTCTAAATTCCAAAATCAATTGTAACATCAGATTCCCCAAACAAAGAAAAGTTTCTCTTATTGTCACATACTAAAAATATGATTACCTTAATCATATTAAAACCTTACTGAAATCAACAAGTACAGCAGTACAATCCATATATATATATCACATTATTCTTATAACCAGAATATAATCCTTGAGTCCAAAAGCACCAATACATTAATTATTCCGCTTCAACTGTAGTCACAACATAAGATTGGCCTTGATCCCTTGGCCTTTTCTGAGGTAAGTTTCCCTGACGCTGAGGACATTCATTTGCATAATGCCATGTTTCCCTACAATTGTAGCATTCAAATTTGAAAGCCTCTTTCTTTCCCTTGCAATCATGAGCCTGGTGACCCTTTTCTCCACATTTATAACAAACTCTCATTCCTTTTAGGCAAGTACCAGGGTGATTCTTCCCACAATTATCACATAATGGAAAATCCTTCTTTCCCTTTTTCCCTTTATCTGCCTCTTGTTCCACCATTCTCTTCTTCTCTGGCTTTACTTTGTTGTCATAAGACTTAGAGAATTCCTTTTCTGTCTTGATAGCACACGAGACAATATCTTCGTATGATGAGAAGGATTGTGATACTAAAGCTCGACAGCGAAATGGTTTTAACCCATCAAAGAAACGATCAATCTTACTCCTTGGGTTACGTATATAATCGGCAGCATGCCTCGCTAACCTTGTAAAGTTAGCCTCATACTTTGCGACATTCTCATCCTCCTTCTGCCTCAAACTCAGAAATTTCCTTTCCATATCTGCTCGATGGTCACGAGGAAAATATTTTTCTAAAAACAGATCTTTGAACTCCCTCCATTCCATATTCGATACGTCATCATCTTCCTTTGTGTTTTGAATCAGCGACCACCACTGATCGGCATCTCCAATGAGGCGGTAAACTTCCATGACAACCTTCTCCCTTTCGCTACTCCCCAAGGCATGGAATATTTTCTCTAAGGAGTTTATCCATTGCTCAGCTACTAACGGATTTGTACCCCCATTGAAGGTTGGTGGTTGTTGCCTCATGAAACGGTCTAGCATTGATCCTCCACATTGCGGATCAGGGTGCTCCATACGAGTAAGGTTATTATTCATAACCTGAGTAAGTTGTCCCAGTATGGTGATTAGCTGATCGGCACCAGTTGCATCACCAACCCCACTATAATTATCTTGAGCAGGAGGGCAATCCCTACATGGAGTGCGTACATTGATACGGTTTCCATTCCTTCCACTAGGCGCCATTTCTAAACAATGGCATAAACTAGATTAGTTTATGAATCAAAATACATAATTCCATACTTGTTAAACACTTTACATAAATTGAACTATTTATGGATATAATCCATAATCATAAAAAGAAATGTTTTCTTTGAGGAAGTATGTACTCATAACCCTTCATAGTGGTTTGTAAATAAAATGAGAATTATCCTAAGCATATCCCCCGGGAGTGTCGTAACCAAGAGTGCAACAAGGCCCGTTGTCGTGCACCAGTTCCCATTCGAGTCTAGCTCAAAGTGGTGTTTTCGGGTTTTACCCCTAGGTACATCTGTGCCAGAGCCGCCTCTACCTGCTCGTATCCAGACATGGATGTATTGCTCGGAAAACTCATAACATCTCTATAATACCAAAATTCTAGGAAGTTATTATATACTAATCCTCAAAGTCTATCTTTGGGCTATGTGACCTAATCAGAGTTTATCTAAATCTAGATTCCAAGGTTAGTACTAAACTGCCTTTGATACCAACTGTAACGCCCCGACCCCAGCTACCCAGAGTCGGTGCATTAGTTCGTAACATTGGCATGATCACAAAAGATCAAGTCTCGAAAGACCGATTAGTTTAGTAGCCTTGGAAACACTAGATACATTCGTAAACGTTACATTACATCATAAAGTGAAAAACTACAATAACAAAGTCTCCATAGTCCACACTCATATCCTCTTCTGACTATCCCTGCAGGTCATTCATAAAATACTTCTTCACATCCTGGAAAATATTAAAACATTGAAAGGGGTGAGCTCAGATGCTCAGTAAGGTTAACAATATAGCGGAAGCTTTCATAAATAAACATTAACATTTAAGGCAATGTATAACTAAAACAAAAGCCTTTTAAACTTGAACTTCAACATAATATGGAAAAAGTAAAATGAGATAATTCCATTTACTTCTTCACATGGATATTCTACTGGTCGAATAATCACATGCAATATCAATAACCACTTTCATAATGATGGAATGCATAATGCCAGACTATCATAACCACGTAGTCAAGGCCTCGTGCCAAGACCACAAATAAGATTTTGTCAAGGCCTCGTGCCAAGACACTAGTTTGTCTCATGAGACCTGCCGATGCATCGAGGAGCTATAGCGGGCTCCACCCGTCACTTATTAAGTCCAATTCATTCCTCATATGAATAGGTTTAAACATATCATAAACCATAACATAGTCGTATCACATAAAACATGCATAAAGGAAACATAACATTTCCACATTTCAATCACAAGATATCAATACAACACATTGATATAATAAAAATGATTTCAAAACCATTCTCAATACCAAAATAAAAGAAAGTTAAAACTTTGTATTTATTTTTCATTAAAAAAATGATGGCTTGTATAGGAAGCCGAAACTCAAATAATGGTCACGGCGGCGGAGAAGTCGTTGTCGCCGCATAAGTACAGAAAGTAAAACATTCCCTTTTTGTCGTTTAGTAAAACGCTTCGTATGAAAAAGATTCCTTTTGAATAAACGTAAAAGTCAAAGGGGTTTATACACAGTATAAAAGGAAAGTTGTGTATAAAACCAAATATGCCTCAATGAAAGGAGATTGAGACGAAGTCCATACAAAAATCATTTTTAAAATAAAATATATATATTATGTGTATTAATTATAGGTACACATAAAGAAAGTAAAAATACAAAATAAGACATAATAATATCATGACATAATTTGAAAGTAGGAGATTAACCCAAAGAATGGAAGTTGGGTTAAGAAATTCCCTTACCTTGTGTCCGACTTGACTCAACCGTTCCTTAACCTCCTGAATAATAAACTAGATTTAATATCTACCTTATTAAGAACCATTTTCAATTTCATTATCCTTTTTATATCACTTATTACAATGTTATGAATATTATTTAATTATTCTAGTTAATAACGATCGTTTTGTCGATCTTTGGTAACTTGAGTCTACAATAAACTTCTTATAATTACAAGTTGTTCATGTGGTAGAATATCCATTATATCCAGAATTATATTCATGATTTAGATGTCATATATATCTTATATATCCAGTATATACATTCATTTATAATATTACGTAACATTTAGAGGTAAGAAATGAAATGCACCGTTCATGGAGACGGTAAGCCGTACGTACGCATGAACGATACTTTCATTTCAATTTCATATTTAATGGAACTAAATCATAATTATATAAATGTATAATATAATTCCAGTATAATATAGTGTATAATACCATTTACTACATCCTTTATACATCCCACATATGGCATTAACGATTCAAATCACTTTGAGGGGGCGGTAGTCCGCACTTCCTAAAATGAAATTATCGCGTTTTACCCATAATGGAAATCATAAAGTATGCCATAAATGAGAAATACAGAAGCATAATTAAAACATAAACATATTATATATCATATATAAAAATAGTGACATCTTAATGGCCACCTTTGAAGGTGTTGTATGAGTGTTGAACAATCATCGTTTCGTGAGGCAGAAATTCGCCATCCACAGAAACCGTATGTTCTTTAACCATTAGATGTAGGTGTGTGTAAGTGTAGCTCGAATCCTTCTTATAAAAACATCCTAGTATATTGAGGATACTGGTTTTGTTACAAAAGAAATGAATAAAAAGAGTTTAGGGGGTTGGAGAAGAAAAAATAAAACAAAACAACATTAGAGAAGACATTACCTCAAAATCGGGTAACTCTTTTTGATTTGAGCCAAAGGCTTCCTTGGGAAGAGTTCTGCCCAAAGTGAGGCTTCTAGGAGTAAGAGAGGGATGTTGGGAGAGTATTTGGGCAGAGGTTGGCTGAGCCAAATGGCTTGAAGGTGTGAATAAGGTGGGAGAGGTGGGGGCCTTTTATAAGTGGAGAGGAGGGGCTCTTTTGGAAAGATTGAAATGTTACATTATTACACAATTCTTTTCGGATTCTAAAGGTCCCACAATTATATAATTCGTGGATAAGGTGATAAGGGTTCGAAATAGCTTCATCCAATAGGCTTTGGACAAGTGTAAGCCTTGTATTTTGCATTATCTTCTCATTTTATTTAAATCGTTAAATAATGAGGTCATCGCCGCATCATAATGATGTCATAAATAATTTATTTTATTTAATGTCTAAAAATTATAAAGAAAATACTATGATGTAGGAAATCTTTTTATCTTTCTAATGAATATTTATAATCAAAATTTGGACTTGTGTAACCCCACTTAAAAACTGTTTTAGTAAAACAACTCATGTTTGTGTCAATTTAATTTTAACATTAAATAAATATATATTAATGTCATTTTCCAACTAAAGTGGCTCCATGGGGTCCCCAAGTTGACCCATGGGTTGTCTTGGTCGGCCATGACTCATCCAATAGGAGTAGGACAAGTGTCAAGCTCATATCATATTATTAAAACATTGTTTTTACCTTAAACTACACTAATTACCTCTAATCGCGATTAAGAACTTAAAAGTTACTATTCACCAAAAAATTATTTTAATCTCATTGAACCACATTTTACTTCTTAATGAAAACCATGTATGTTGGATTTTTGAAAATCAAATCACAGAAGTGGTAATATTTCATTTAAACGAAAAATCAGTTATTTAACTACCACTTAGTGGTTTCACAATTCATCAAAAATTGAAGTTTTTCAGAACAATGCCAAAATTTCACCCTAAGCTATAATTGATATTCTGAATTCAAAAATGATGTCTATTTTAAAAAATTCCAAAAATATAATTTGCATTAATTAATTTTATAATTAATTCCCGCTGTTACGACAAATAGCGTGTTTTTAAGAAACAATTTATATCAAAAGATTGGCAATTGTTTATGTCCAATTTCAATGTTAAATTAATTCTAATGACCACCATTGGATAAAATGGTAAAAATATATTCTTATTATACTTTAAAATCACTAAATAGTATAATTTATCAGTATAAATTATTTTGATTAAAAAAGTTGTTTTTAAGTAATTTTCACTATTCATAAAAAATTAGAAGTTCTCATAAAAATACCAAAAATTCAACATAGGCTAATTTCGATATTACGAATACAAAAATGAAGTCCATTTTGAAATATAAAATTTCTATAATTTTAAAAAGTGGTTATTACTATTCATAACGGCTACTTTGATTAGTCGCGGTGTTTTAGAACTCGAACTTGCGTACAATGCAAGCTATTGCATTATTGAAAGAGAGGCGTATCGTGGAAGCTCAGGGTGTTACATTCTCCCCTCCTTCAATAAATTGCGTCCTCGCAATTTGATATTTTTCTTTGAAAATAAAAGGTTGAAAAGAGAAAATACCTTTGAGGAAAACCCACATCGGAAATAAGGTTAATAAATATATAACATTAAAAGAAAGCAGGATAAGTACAAAGGTCACCCGATATAGCCCATTCTAGGATTCTATGAAAATATGGATATGGAAGAAAAACAAACCATCAAGGTCTGATGGAGAGTTATAGAAAACAGGATTAGGAGAAAGTTTAACCACAAGAAAATCACAAACTTGTGATTGGTTAAACGGTCATTGAATCCCCAGTTGGAAAAGTTAACCGACAACATTTTTGTTTTAAGTTACCTTTTATAATGTTGAGGAATTTATTTAGGAGATTTACTAAGAACGTAAGGGAATATACATACCTGTTATGTATACTTTCATTTGTTAATAAATTTTTACCACAAAACCAACTTTTACTCCAAATGGTAACGGAACTCAAAAATATTCTATTTATCCTAATTGTATAAGGTTCTAAATGTTAACACATACCATTTAGATTAGTAAAACTATTTTGTAATAACCAAGGACTTCCTGTAGGCTAGTGGTAGGAAATAAAGGCTTGTCGCACTATGGTTGTGGGTTCGATTCCTGCAGCTTTGTCCGACGCGACGGGTTATTCCCCACCCTGCAGGTTGTCCTTTTCCTAAAACTATAGTATTATAATATTCCAAAAATAATCTTCAGAAATTATTTAACCTTAAACAATACTATCCATGGTCCAACTTAATCCATTCCAACCTTAATAGTTATCCAAAATACCTTCGTCCAGAATTTCTCTAAAAGGTCTCTAAATTCCAAAATCAATTGTAACATCAGATTCCCCAAACAAAGAAAAGTTTCTCTTATTGTCACATACTAAAAATATGATTACCTTAATCATATTAAAACCTTACTGAAATCAACAAGTACAGCAGTACAATCCATATATATATATCACATTATTCTTATAACCAGAGTATAATCCTTGAGTCCAAAAGCACCAATACATTAATTATTCCGCTTCAACTGTAGTCACAGCATAAGATTGGCCTTGATCCCTTGTCCTTTTCTGAGGTAAGTTTCCCTGACGCTTAGGACATTCATTTGCATAATGCCATGTTTCCCTACAATTGTAGCATTCAACTTTGAAAGCCTCTTTCTTTCCCTTGCAATCATGAGCCTGGTGACCCTTTTCTCCACATTTATAACAAACTCTCATTCCTTTTAGGCAAGTACCAGGGTGATTCTTCCCACAATTATCACATAATGGAAAATCCTTCTTTCCCTTTTCCCTTTATCTGCCTCTTGTTCCACCATTCTCTTCTTCTCTTGCTTTACTTTGTTGTCATAAGACTTAGAGAATTCCTTTTCTGTCTTGATAGCACACGAGACAATATCTTCGTATGATGAGAAGGATTCTGATACTAAAGCTCGACAGCGAAATGGTTTTAACCCATCAAAGAAACGATCAATCTTACTCCTTGGGTTACGTATATAATCGGCAGCATGCCTCGCTAACCTTGTAAAGTTAGCATCATACTTTGCGACATTCTCATCCTCCTTCTGCCTCAAACTCAGAAATTGCCTTTCCATATCTGCTCGATGGTCACGAGGAAAATATTTTTCTAAAAACAGATCTTTGAACTCCCTCCATTCCATATTCGATACGTCATCATCTTCCTTTGTGTTTTGAATCAGTGACCACCACTGATCGACATCTCCAATGAGGCGGTAAACTTCCATGACAACCTTCTCCCTTTCGCTACTCCCCAAGGCATGGAATATTTTCTCTATGGAGTTTATCCATTGCTCAGCTACTAACGGATTTGTACCCCCATTGAAGGTTGGTGGTTGTTGCCTCATGAAACGGTCTAGCATTGATCCTCCACATTGCGGATCAGGGTGCTCCATACGAGTAAGGTTATTATTCATAACCTGAGTAAGTTGTCCCAGTATGGTGATTAGCTGATCGGCACCAGTTGCATCACCAACCCCACTATAATTATCTTGAGCAGGAGGGCAATCCCTACATGGAGTGCGTACATTGATACGGTTTCCATTCCTTCCACTAGGCGCCATTTCTAAACAATGGCATAAACTAGATTAGTTTATGAATCAAAATACATAATTCCATACTTGTTAAACACTTTACATAAATTGAACTATTTATGGATATAATCCATAATCATAAAAAGAAATGTTTTCTTTGAGGAAGTATGTACTCATAACCCTTCATAGTGGTTTGTAAATAAAATGAGAATTATCCTAAGCATATCCCCCGGGAGTGTCGTAACCAAGAGTGCAACAAGGCCCGTTGTCGTGCACCAGTTCCCATTCGAGTCTAGCTCAAAGTGGTGTTTTCGGGTTTTACCCCTAGGTACATCTGTGCCAGAGCCGCCTCTACCTGCTCGTATCCAGACAGGGATGTATTGCTCGGAAAACTCATAACATCTCTATAATACCAAAATTCTAGGAAGTTATTATATACTAATCCTCAAAGTCTATCTTTGGGCTATGTGCCCTAATCAGAGTTTATCTAAATCTAGATTCCAAGGTTAGTACTAAACTGCCTTTGATACCAACTGTAACGCCCCGACCCCAGCTACCCAGAGTCGGTGCATTAGTTCGTAACATTGGCATGATCACAAAAGATCAAGTCTCGAAAGACCGATTAGTTTAGTAGCCTTGGAAACACTAGATACATTCGTAAACGTTACATTACATCATAAAGTAAAAAACTACAATAACAAAGTCTCCATAGTCCACACTCATATCCTCTTCTGACTATCCCTACAGGTCATTCATAAAATACTTCTTCACATCCTGGAAAATATTGAAACATTGAAAGGGGTGAGCTCAGATGCTCAGTAAGGTTAACAATATAGCAGAAGCTTTCATAAATAAACATTAACATTTAAGGCAATGTATAACTAAAACAAAAGCCTTTTAAACTTGAACTTCAACATAATATGGAAAAAGTAAAATGAGATAATTCCATTTACTTCTTCACATGGATATTCTACTGGTCGAATAATCACATGCAATATCAATAACCACTTTCATAATGATGGAATGCATAATGCCAGACTATCATAACCACGTAGTCAAGGCCTCGTGCCAAGACCACAAATAAGATTTTGTCAAGGCCTCGTGCCAAGACACTAGTTTGTCTCATGAGACCTGCCGATGCATCGAGGAGCTATAGCGGGCTCCACCCGTCACTTATTAAGTCCAATTCATTCCTCATATGAATAGGTTTAAACATATCATAAACCATAACATAGTCGTATCACATAAAACATGCATAAAGGAAACATAACATTTCCACATTTCAATCACAAGATATCAATACAACACATTGATATAATAAAAATGATTTCAAAACCATTCTCAATACCAAAATAAAAGAATGTTAAAACTTTGTATTTATTTTTCATTAAAAAAATGATGGCTTGTATAGGAAGCCGAAACTCAAATAATGGTCACGGCGGCGGAGAAGTCGTTGTTGCCGCATAAGTACAGAAAGTAAAACATTCCATTTTTGTCGTTTAGTAAAACGCTTCGTATGAAAAAGATTCCTTTTGAATAAACGTAAAAGTCAAAGGGGTTTATACACAGTATAAAAGGAAAGTTGTGTATAAAACCAAATATGCCTCAATGAAAGGAGATTGAGACGAAGTCCATACAAAAATCATTTTTAAAATAAAATATATATATTATGTGTATTAATTATAGGTACACATAAAGAAAGTAAAAATACAAAATAAGACATAATAATATCATGACATAATTTGAAAGTAGGAGATTAACCCAAAGAATGGAAGTTGGGTTAAGAAATTCCCTTACCTTGTGTCCGACTTGACTCAACCGTTCCTTAACCTCCTGAATAATAAACTAGATTTAATATCTACCTTATTAAGAACCATTTTCAATTTCATTATCCTTTTTATATCACTTATTACAATGTTATGAATATTATTTAATTATTCTAGTTAATAACGATCGTTTTGTCGATCTTTGGTAACTTGAGTCTACAATAAACTTCTTATAATTACAAGTTGTTCATGTGGTAGAATATCCATTATATCCAGAATTATATTCATGATTTAGATGTCATATATATCTTATATATCCAGTATATACATTCATTTATAATATTACGTAACATTTAGAGGTAAGAAATGAAATGCACCGTTCATGGAGACGGTAAGCCGTACGTACGCATGAACGCTACTTTCATTTCAATTTCATATTTAATGGAACTAAATCATAATTATATAAATGTATAATATAATTCCAGTATAATATAGTGTATAATACCATTTACTCCATCCTTTATACATCCCACATATGGCATTAACGATTCAAATCACTTTGAGGGGGCGGTAGTCCGCACTTCCTAAAATGAAATTATCGCGTTTTACCCATAATGGAAATCATAAAGTATGCCATAAATGAGAAATACAGAAGCATAAGTAAAACATAAACATATTATATATCATATATAAAAATAGTGACATCTTAATGGCCACCTTTGAAGGTGTTGTATGAGTGTTGAACAATCATCGTTTCGTGAGGCAGAAATTCGCCATCCACAGAAACCGTATGTTCTTTAACCATTAGATGTAGGTGTGTGTAAGTGTAGCTCGAATCCTTCTTATAAAAACATCCTAGTATATTGAGGATACTGGTGTTGTTACAAAAGAAATGAATAAAAAGAGTTTAGGGGGTTGGAGAAGAAAAAATAAAACAAAACAACATTAGAGAAGACATTACCTCAAAATCGGGTAACTCTTTTTGATTTGAGCCAAAGGCTTCCTTGGGAAGAGTTCTGCCCAAAGTGAGGCTTCTAGTAGTAAGAGAGGGATGTTGGGAGAGTATTTGGGCAGAGGTTGGCCGAGCCAAATGGCTTGAAGGTGTGAATAAGGTGGGAGAGGTGGGGGCCTTTTATAAGTGGAGAGGAGGGGCTCTTTTGGAAAGATTGAAATGTTACATTATTACACAATTATTTTCGGATTCTAAAGGTCCCACAATTATATAATTCGTGGATAAGGTGATAAGGGTTCGAAATAGCTTCATCCAATAGGCTTTGGACAAGTGTAAGCCTTGGATTTTGCATTATCTTCTCATTTTATTTAAATCGTTAAATAATGAGGTCATCGCCGCATCATAATGATGTCATAAATAATTTATTTTATTTAATGTCTAAAAATTATAAAAAAAATACTATGATGTAGGAAATCTTTTTATCTTTCTAATGAATATTTATAATCAAAATTTGGACTTGTGTAACCCCACTTAAAAACTGTTTTAGTAAAACAACTCATGTTTGTGTCAATTTAATTTTAACATTAAATAAATATATATTAATGTCATTTTCCAACTAAAGTGGCTCCATGGGGTCCCCAAGTTGACCCATGGGTTGTCTTGGTCGGCCATGACTCATCCAATAGGAGTAGGACAAGTGTCAAGCTCATATCATATTATTAAAACATTTTTTTTACCTTAAACTACACTAATTACCTCTAATCGCGATTAAGAACTTAAAAGTTACTATTCACCAAAAATTATTTTAATCTCATTGAACCACATTTTACTTCTTAATGACAACCATGTATGTCGGATTTTTGAAAATAAAATCACAGAAGTGGTAATATTTCATTTAAATGAAAAATCAGTTATTTAACTACCACTTAGTGGTTTCACAATTCATCAAAAATTGAAGTTTTTCAGAACAATGCCAAAATTTCACCCTAAGCTATAATTGATATTCTGAATTCAAAAATGATGTCTATTTTAAAAAATTCCAAAAATATAAGTTGCATTAATTAATTTTATAATTAATTCCCGCTGTTACGATAAATAGCGTGTTTTTAAGAAACAATTTATATCAAAAGATTGGCAATTGTTTATGTCCAATTTCAATGTTAAATTAATTCTAATGACCACCATTGGATAAAATGGTAAAAATATATTCTTATTATACTTTAAAATCACTAAATAGTATAATTTATCAGTATAAATTATTTTGATTAAAAAAGTTGTTTTTAAGTAATTTTCACTATTCATAAAAAATTAGAAGTTCTCATAAAAATACCAAAAATTCAACATAGGCTAATTTCGATATTACGAATACAAAAATGAAGTCCATTTTGAAATATAAAATTTCTATAATTTTAAAAAGTGGTTATTACTATTCATAACGGCTACTTTGATTAGTCGCGGTGTTTTAGAACTCGAACTTGCGTACAATGCAAGCTATTGCATTATTGAAAGAGAGGCGTATCGTGGAAGCTCAGGGTGTTACATTCTCCCCTCCTTCAATAAATTGCGTCCTCGCAATTTGATATTTTTCTTTGAAAATAAAAGGTTGAAAAGAGAAAATACCTTTGAGGAAAACCCACATCGGAAATAAGGTTAATAAATATATAACATTAAAAGAAAGCAGGATAAGTACAAAGGTCACCCGATATAGCCCATTCTAGGATTCTATGAAAATATGGATATGGAAGAAAAACAAACCATCAAGGTCTGATGGAGAGTTATAGAAAACAGGATTAGGAGAAAGTTTAACCACAAGAAAATCACAAACTTGTGATTGGTTAAACGGTCATTGAATCCCCAGTTGGAAAAGTTAACCGACAACATTTTTGTTTTAAGTTACCTTTTATAATGTTGAGGAATTTATTTAGGAGATTTACTAAGAACGTAAGGGAATATACATACCTGTTATGTATACTTTCATTTGTTAATAAATTTTTACCACAAAACCAACTTTTACTCCAAATGGTAACGGAACTCAAAAATATTCTATTTATCCTAATTGTATAAGGTTCTAAATGTTAACACATACCATTTAGATTAGTAAAACTATTTTGTAATAACCAAGGACTTCCTGTAGGCTAGTGGTAGGAAATAAAGGCTTGTCGCACTATGGTTGTGGGTTCGATTCCTGCAGCTTTGTCCGACGCGACGGGTTATTCCCCACCCTGCAGGTTGTCCTTTTCCAAAAACTATAGTATTATAATATTCCAAAAATAATCTTCAGAAATTATTTAACCTTAAACAATACTATCCATGGTCCAACTTAATCCATTCCAACCTTAATAGTTATCCAAAATACCTTCGTCCAGACTTTCTCTAAAAGGTCTCTAAATTCCAAAATCAATTGTAACATCAGATTCCCCAAACAAAGAAAAGTTTCTCTTATTGTCACATACTAAAAATATGATTACCTTAATCATATTAAAACCTTACTGAAATCAACAAGTACAGCAGTACAATCCATATATATATATCACATTATTCTTATAACCAGAATATAATCCTTGAGTCCAAAAGCACCAATACATTAATTATTCCGCTTCAACTGTAGTCACAGCATAAGATTGGCCTTGATCCCTTGTCCTTTTCTGAGGTAAGTTTCCCTGACGCTTAGGACATTCATTTGCATAATGCCCTGTTTCCCTACAATTGTAGCATTCAACTTTGAAAGCCTCTTTCTTTCCCTTGCAATCATGAGCCTGGTGACCCTTTTCTCCACATTTATAACAAACTCTCATTCCTTTTAGGCAAGTACCAGGGTGATTCTTCCCACAATTATCACATAATGGAAAATCCTTCTTTCCCTTTTTCCCTTTATCTGCCTCTTGTTCCACCATTCTCTTCTTCTCTTGCTTTACTTTGTTGTCATAAGACTTAGAGAATTCCTTTTCTGTCTTGATAGCACACGAGACAATATCTTCGTATGATGAGAAGGATTGTGATACTAAAGCTCGACAGAGAAATGGTTTTAACCCATCAAAGAAACGATCAATCTTACTCCTTGGGTTACGTATATAATCGGCAGCATGCCTCGCTAACCTTGTAAAGTTAGCCTCATACTTTGCGACATTCTCATCCTCCTTCTGCCTCAAAATCAGAAATTGCCTTTCCATATCTGCTCGATGGTCACGAGGAAAATATTTTTCTAAAAACAGATCTTTGAACTCCCTCCATTCCATATTCGATACGTCATCATCTTCCTTTGTGTTTTGAATCAGCGACCACCACTGATCGGCATCTCCAATGAGGCGGTAAACTTCCATGACAACCTTCTCCCTTTCGCTACTCCCCAAGGCATGGAATATTTTCTCTAAGGAGTTTATCCATTGCTCAGCTACTAACGGATTTGTACCCCCATTGAAGGTTGGTGGTTGTTGCCTCATGAAACGGTCTAGCATTGATCCTCCACATTGCGGATCAGGGTGCTCCATACGAGTAAGGTTATTATTCATAACCTGAGTAAGTTGTCCCAGTATGGTGATTAGCTGATCGGCACCAGTTGCATCACCAACCCCACTATAATTATCTTGAGCAGGAGGGCAATCCCTACATGGAGTGCGTACATTGATACGGTTTCCATTCCTTCCACTAGGCGCTATTTCTAAACAATGGCATAAACTAGATTAGTTTATGAATCAAAATACATAATTCCATACTTGTTAAACACTTTACATAAATTGAACTATTTATGGATATAATCCATAATCATAAAAAGAAATGTTTTCTTTGAGGAAGTATGTACTCATAACCCTTCATAGTGGTTTGTAAATAAAATGAGAATTATCCTAAGCATATCCCCCGGGAGTGTCATAACCAAGAGTGCAACAAGGCCCGTTGTCGTGCACCAGTTCCCATTCGAGTCTAGCTCAAAGTGGTGTTTTCGGGTTTTACCCCTAGGTACATCTGTGCCAGAGCCGCCTCTACCTGCTCGTATCCAGACAGGGATGTATTGCTCGGAAAACTCATAACATCTCTATAATACCAAAATTCTAGGAAGTTCTTATATACTAATCCTCAAAGTCTATCTTTGGGCTATGTGCCCTAATCAGAGTTTATCTAAATCTAGATTCCAAGGTTAGTACTAAACTGCCTTTGATACCAACTGTAACGCCCCGACCCCAGCTACCCAGAGTCGGTGCATTAGTTCGTAACATTGGCATGATCACAAAAGATCAAGTCTCGAAAGACCGATTAGTTTAGTAGCCTTGGAAACACTAGATACATTCGTAAACGTTACATTACATCATAAAGTAAAAAACTACAATAACAAAGTCTCCATAGTCCACACTCATATCCTCTTCTGACTATCCCTACAGGTCATTCATAAAATACTTCTTCACATCCTGGAAAATATTAAAACATTGAAAGGGGTGAGCTCAGATGCTCAGTAAGGTTAACAATATAGCGGAAGCTTTCATAAATAAACATTAACATTTAAGGCAATGTATAACTAAAACAAAAGCCTTTTAAACTTGAACTTCAACATAATATGGAAAAAGTAAAATGAGATAATTCCATTTACTTCTTCACATGGATATTCTACTGGTCGAATAATCACATGCAATATCAATAACCACTTTCATAATGATGGAATGCATAATGCCAGACTATCATAACCACGTAGTCAAGGCCTCGTGCCAAGACCACAAATAAGATTTTGTCAAGGCCTCGTGCCAAGACACTAGTTTGTCTCATGAGACCTGCCGATGCATCGGGGAGCTATAGCGGGCTCCACCCGTCACTTATTAAGTCCAATTCATTCCTCATATGAATAGGTTTAAACATATCATAAACCATAACATAGTCGTATCACATAAAACATGCATAAAGGAAACATAACATTTCCACATTTCAATCATAAGATATCAATACAACACATTGATATAATAAAAATGATTTCAAAACCATTCTCAATACCAAAATAAAAGAAATTTAAAACATTGTATTTATTTTTCATTAAAAAAATGATGGCTTGTAGAGGAAGCCGAAACTCAAATAATGGTCACGGCGGCGGAGAAGTTGTTGTTGCCGCATAAGTACAGAAAGTAAAACATTCCATTTTTGTCGTTTAGTAAAACGCTTCGTATGAAAAAGATTCCTTTTGAATAAACGTAAAAGTCAAAGGGGTTTATACACAGTATAAAAGGAAAGTTGTGTATAAAACCAAATATGCCTCAATGAAAGGAGATTGAGACGAAGTCCATACAAAAATCATTTTTAAAATAAAATATATATATTATGTGTATTAATTATAGGTACACATAAAGAAAGTAAAAATACAAAATAAGACATAATAATATCATGACATAATTTGAAAGTAGGAGATTAACCCAAAGAATGGAAGTTGGGTTAAGAAATTCCCTTACCTTGTGTCCGACTTGACTCAACCGTTCCTTAACCTCCTGAATAATAAACTAGATTTAATATCTACCTTATTAAGAACCATTTTCAATTTCATTATCCTTTTTATATCACTTATTACAATGTTATGAATATTATTTAATTATTCTAGTTAATAACGATCGTTTTGTCGATCTTTGGTAACTTGAGTCAACAATAAACTTCTTATAATTACAAGTTGTTCATGTGGTAGAATATCCATTATATCCAGAATTATATTCATGATTTAGATGTCATATATATCTTATATATCCAGTATATACATTCATTTATAATATTACGTAACATTTAGAGGTAAGAAATGAAATGCACCGTTCATGGAGACGGTAAGCCGTACGTACGCATGAACGCTACTTTCATTTCAATTTCATATTTAATGGAACTAAATCATAATGATATAAATGTATAATATAATTCCAGTATAATATAGTGTATAATACCATTTACTCCATCCTTTATACATCCCACATATGGCATTAACGATTCAAATCACTTTGAGGGGGCGGTAGTCCGCACTTCCTAAAATGAAATTATCACGTTTTACCCATAATGGAAATCATAAAGTATGCCATAAATGAGAAATACAGAAGCATAAGTAAAACATAAACATATTATATATCATATATAAAAATAGTGACATCTTAATGGCCACCTTTGAAGGTGTTGTATGAGTGTTGAACAATCATCGTTTCGTGAGGCAGAAATTCGCCATCCACAGAAACTGTATGTTCTTTAACCATTAGATGTAGGTGTGTGTAAGTGTAGCTAGAATCCTTCTTATAAAAACATCCTAGTATATTGAGGATACTGGTTTTGTTACAGAAGAAATGAATAAAAAGAGTTTAGGGGGTTGGAGAAGAAAAAATAAAACAAAACAACATTAGAGAAGACATTACCTCAAAATCGGGTAACTCTTTTTGATTTGAGCCAAAGGCTTCCTTGGGAAGAGTTCTGCCCAAAGTGAGGCTTCTAAGAGTAAGAGAGGGATGTTGGGAGAGTATTTGGGCAGAGGATGGCCGAGCCAAATGGCTTGAAAGTGTGAATAAGGTGGGAGAGGTGGGGGCCTTTTATAAGTGGAGAGGAGGGGCTCTTTTGGAAAGATTGAAATGTTACATTATTACACAATTATTTTCGGATTATAAAGGTCCCACAATTATATAATTAGTGGCTATGGTGATAAGGGTTCGAAATATCTTCATCCAATAGGCTTTGGACAAGTGTAAGCCATGGATTTTGCATTATCTTCTCATTTTATTTAAATCGTTAAATAATGAGGTCATCGCCGCATCATAATGATGTCATAAATAATTTATTTTATTTAATGTCTAAAAATTATAAAAAAAATACTATGATGTAGGAAATCTTTTTATATTTCTAATTAATATTTATAATCAAAATTTGGACTTGTTTAACCCCACTTAAAAACTGTTTTAGTAAAACAAATCATGTTTGTGTCAATTTAATTTTAACATTAAATAAATATATATTAATGTCATTTTCCAACTAAAGTGGCTCAATGGGGTCCCCAAGTTGACCCATGGGTTGTCTTGGTTGGCCATGACTCATCCAATAGGAGTATGACAAGTGTCAAGCTCATATCATATTATTAAAACATTGTTTTTACCTTAAACTACACTAATTACCTCTTAATCGCGATTAAGAACTTAAAAGTTACAATTCACCAAAAAATTATTTTAATCTCATTGAACCACATTTTACTTCTTAATGACAACCATGTATGTCGGATTTTTGAAAATCAAATCACAGAAGTGGTAATATTTCATTTAAACGAAAAATCAGTTATTTAACTACCACTTAGTGGTTTCACTATTCATCAAAAATTGAAGTTTTTCAGAACAATGCCAAAATTTCACCCTAAGCTATAATTGATATTCCGAATTCAAAAATGATGTCTATTTTACAAAATTCAAAACATATAAGTTGCATTAATTAATTTTATAATTAATTCCCGCTGTTACGACAAATAGCGTGTTTTTAAGAAACAATTTATATCAAAAGATTGGCAATTGTTTATGTCCAATTTCAATGTCAAATTAATTATAATGACCACCATTGGATAAAATGGTAAAAATATATTCTTATTATACTTTAAAACCACTAAATAGTATAATTTATCAGTATAAATTATTTTGATTAAAAAAGTTGTTTTTAAGTAATTTTCACTATTCATAAAAAATTAGAAGTTCTCAGAAAAATACCAAAAATTCAACATAGGCTAATTTAGATATTAAGAATACAAAAATGAAGTCCATTTTGAAATATAAAATTTCTATAATTTTAAAAAGTGGTTATTACTATTCATAATGGCAACTTTGATTAGTCGCGGTGTTTTAGAACTCGAACTTGCGTACAATGCAAGCTATTGCATTATTGAAAGAGAGGCGTATCGTGGAAGCTCGGGGTGTTACATTCCAACACTCTTACTTGCCTTGTATTCATTGACTATTAGGAACAAATCTTTGGGTGATTACCTACTGAGATTGTTTCTCACACCCTATTTGGGCCATGATTTGGGCCCACGCAGACTATGTTATTGTAGGTATAGATAAGGGCAAGCGCCCTTCTACTTCAGGTTCTTGATTGCACTGGAGTTGGAGAGAATGGGACCGAGCCGTGGCTTGCGATGATGAGAAGTTTACTTTGTTTTCTTTTGCACTTTGTTTTTCAGTTGTACTTCAGCACGTTGGTTTGTTTACTACTCTTCATAGACATATGTGCCATGTTGCATCATTATTATTTTATACATTGCTTCTGCTATTCAGTTCAGTTGTTGTATGTTGTTTATTGTTTCCGTTATTGTGTCTGGTTGTTCTTCTGCTGTATACTTTACTGAATGACGGCATTGTTTCCCCACCGACTCATCAAGGCCCTCACTACTATTCGGCAGCCTCTAGCATTTGGGGAAAGGCTCTTGAGGTCATTTGGCGAACCGGGTATGGGGCACCAGTGGAGGGGCTCCGAATTCGGGTTGTTACAAAGTGGTATCAATGGAGTTTCTTTTCACTTGATTTACTATTTAGAGCCTTTAGCCAGGGATATGATGGATTCGGTACTTGTTATTAAGATGTTCTCAGGAGTAGCTAACCCGTGTACAGGAAAAAGCCATACTACCTCGTTAATTACAGTTTTCTAGTTTTGAGATTTTATGGTTGATATGATTTCACCTAGAGTGATTCACATGATTTGTGTTGTTAATTCCTTGATGATTTCAGTTCTATTTCTGTCGCAACCCGATGAGATGAGGGTATTCCATATCATGCATCACATAGGAACTTGTAGAAATCACATGCCATGCATTCTTTCCATGACATCTAGGGTTCATTAGCGATTGCCTGCTGTTTTGATAGACTTTGTGTATATTATGCATGTTGTTGTGATAGATTCTGGATAGAATCTATGCTGCCTTGTTAGAGGATTGATTGTTTCCTACTTTTCCGGAATGACTTCCATATTTTGATTCTTGAGGTGTTATGGGCCCTCTCGAATTGGAAATTGGTGGATCATGATCCTGTTTTCTCTTGTCTATGACTGTAGGGGATGCAAAGCTTTGATTCGTGGGGAGTATGGGCCCCAACGGATTAGAATTTAGAACCTCTTTTCCTTGTTTTCAGAGTTTTTGGGCTTCTGTGCAGTTTCTGAGCTACTTCCTAGAAAAACCCAGAATACACGGCGTGTACTTTTCGGATACACTTCGTGTAGTTTTCAGGCCTTATCACTGACCGTGTGAGCAGAAACATGGTGTTGTGATAATAACTTCATGGGAACACGCCATGTACGGTAGGTATACACCGTGTAGTTCGGAGCCGTGTACCCAGTCATGTCACTAAGAACACGGGTCAGGGAAGCTCAAGTATAACACACCGTGTTGTAAAGGAACACGTCGTGTAGTCTTGTTTAGGTACTCGGCCATGTCACGAACAACACGGGTCGGCGTTACCTTCTCTTCGACAGGCCGTGTTGTTTTCAAAAAATGCTGTGTAGTCTTGTTCAGGTACCCTGCGGTGTCACGAACAACACGGGTCGGTGTTACCTTCTCTTCGACACACAGTGTTGTTTTCAGAACAAGTCGTGTAGTCTTGTTCAGGTACTCGGCCGTGTCACGAATAATATGGGACGGTGTCACCTTCACCTATACACATAATGTTTTTTTGGAACACTTCGTGTAAGATTCAGCCGTGTAGACAGCCGTGTGTTTTAAAAACACGGGCCGCTGAAGCCTTTTCTAGTACATGCCATGTTTGTGCAGAACACGCCATGTAGCCTTGGGTTAAGTCAGACCGTGTGGGTTAGCCGTGTAAAGAGACTCGGGATGGGGAATAGTTTTCATGTACACTTTGTGTGTTGGGTCAACACGTCATGTAGTTTGAGGTGTTACACGACTTGTAGGGCAGGCGTACATGCCCATGTCAGTGGCTTAAGAAGACACTCTGTGTAGTTTTTATACACATCGTGTAGTCGTGTTTTGTAAACTTGTGTGTTTTCCTTCCCCTGTTCCCGTTTTGTACACTTGTGTTCTCTGTCCTTGTTTTTCTGATCTAAGGTGTACTTTTGATCTTTCAGAGCTATGACTCCGAGACGTCCTCTGGTTGTACGTCTATCTTCAAATAGTTATCGGACGCCAGATATGGTTGATCAGAGACTTCTTATCGATCCTCCAATCGGGCCAGCTTTGGCACCGGATGTCCTACCAGTTGCAGGCACTGATGCGCAGTTTAGGGAAGGTTTTATGAGTATGATGTAGACCTTTCATGGAGCACCGCCTCCTGCCTCGACTATGGCAGACTTGACGCGGGTTTTTCAGTAGTAGCATCCTCCCACATTCTCGGGGGAAGGAGGACCTCAGGCTGTAGAGTCATGGCTGGAAGCCATGCTGACTATCTTCGAGCATCTGGAGACACCTCCAGAGAGGCGGGTCAAGCTCGCTACTTACATGCTCCGAGACTCCTCCAAGAGGTGGTGGGATGCGATCTAACAGGCGGGTCATCAGCGGGTTATGGCTTGGGAGGAGTTCCAGCACGTGTTCTACGACTACTTCTACCCGGAGACCCTGAGGGCCGATCGAGCCTGGGAGTTCAGGAGTCTAGAGTAGGGTACTCTTTCTGTCATGGAGTATTCCTCTCATTTCACCGAGCTACAACATTTCACACCCCTCAAGGATGGGAGTGGGGTGTTCTTAGCAAGGAATTTAGAGGATGGTCTTAAGGGGGAGATCCGCTCGCAGGTGAATATCTTCCAGTTTAATTCCATCACTTCCATCGTCAACAAGGCACTGATTGCGAAGCACAATCTGAGGGACTATAGAGCTGTGAGCCAGGGCGGTTCTACTTCAAGAGCTAGTTTCCCTCCAAATGATAGCAAGAAGCGTCATAGGGAGTCTATGCACAGTGATCCAAGGAAGCGAGATGCATCGGCAGTCAGCCAGGTGGTATGCTACTAGTGTGGCCAGCCAGGGCACATGAGGCCGGAATTCCAGAGAGACCCCATGGAGTGCCGATCTTTCGGCAATATGGGTCACCTTCAGCGTTTCTTCCAGGTTTTCTCACCAGTTGCTGGTGACTGGGTGTAACACCCCAGGTAA
This sequence comes from Viscum album, assembly GCA_963277665.1. Lineage (NCBI taxonomy): Eukaryota > Viridiplantae > Streptophyta > Magnoliopsida > Santalales > Viscaceae > Viscum > Viscum album. The sequence continues at coordinate 335,280,585 of OY728122.1, forward strand.
ATAATGAATATGAAATTTTTATATTTATCCATATTTTTGAATAAAATATTAATATGACTTTAAAGGGGACTCTATGCTCGATGGTGTACCCAACACGCAACAACGAGTTTCATGGAAATCTTACGTTGCACTCTAATAATAAAATAATATTATTTTAAATGGTAGAAAACATGTAGCTATTGTATTGGCGGGAATGGATAGAATAACTAAATTATGATTATATATGTTTTTAAATGTTTTTAAATTTATCCAATAAAAGATAAATGATTAAAATATGGAAAGAATTCAATTTTAGGCGTATATGCCCGGGTTTTCACTAAAGGGTCACTTATCGCCTTTTGATGGTGAACCGTCATTAAATATAGTTTTTTTCACACTTATACATTATATTGGACCAAATAAAACTCTTCTTAAGAATTGGGACATCAAAATTTACTTTGTGTAATTTTTTGGTATCTTTCGGATAAAGTTCATTTTTTAAATGAATAGTGTAAAATGTAGTATTTTAATTCAAAACCTCTTTTGAATCTAATTTATTTATATGATTAGATTATCTTTTGAATTGATTTTAAAGTGAAATTAGAAAATATTTTTACCATTAAATCAAATAGTGGTCGTTGGAATTAATTTCACTTTGAAATCGGACTTAAACTAGTGTCAATCTTTTGATACTTATTGTTTCATAAAAACACGCTATTTGATCTGACAGCAGGAATTAATTATTAAATTAATTAATGTGACTTATATTTTTTGAATTTTGTAAAATAGACTTCATTTTTGAATTCATAATATCAAATATTTCTTAGGGTGAATTTTTGGAATTTTTCTGAAAAACTTCAATTTTTGATGAATAGTGAAACCACTAAGTGGTACTTATAAAAACTGATTTTTCCATTTAAATGAAATTTTGCCATCTTTGTGTTTTGAATTTCAAAAATCTGACATAAATTTTTGTCATTAAGAAGTAAAATGTGGTTCAATGGGATTAAAATAATATTTTGGTGAATAGTAACATATTAAGTTTTTAATCGCGATTAGAGGTAATTAGTGATGTTTAAGTTAAAAATAATGTTTTAATAATATGAAATAAACTTGACACATGTCCTAACCTCATTGGATGTGCCATGGCCGACAAAGACAACTCATGGGTCAACATGGGGACCCCATGTAGCCACTTTGGTTGGAAAATGACATTAATATCTTTTTATTTAATGTTAAAGTAAAAATGAGACAAACATGAAATGTTTTACTAAAACAATTTTTACATGGGGTTATACAAATCAGATGTTTGACTATAAATATTAATTGGAAAGATAAAAAGATTTACTACATCATAGTATTTTTTTTATAATTTTTAGACATTAAATAAATTAAATTATTTATGACATCATGATGATGCAGTGATGACCTCATTATTTAATGATTTAAATAAAATGGAAAGACAATGTAATATCTAAGACCTACACATGTCCAATACCTATTGGATGAGTGTATTTAGAACCCTTATCACCTTATCCTCGAAACATATCAATGTGGGACCTCTTAAATCTGAATACCATTTTCAAATAAAGTAACATTTTCTTACTTTCCAAGAGTGCCCATCCTCTCCTCTTATAAAAGGCCCCCACCTCTACCTCCTTACACACACTCCCAAAGCCTTTGGCTCGGCCAACTTCTGCCCATTTTTTCTCTCCACTTCCCTCTATTACTCCTTGAAGCCTCACTTTGGGCATAAGTCTTCCCAAGGAATCCTTTGAGCTCAAACCAAAGGGAGTTACCAGATTTTAAGGTAATGTCTTCACTTGAGGCATTTTGTTTTATTTTGCTTCTCCAACCCCCTAAACTCTTTTTATTCATTTCTTTTGTAACAAATCCAGTATCATCAATATACTAGGATGTTTTTATAAGATTTATTCGAGCTACACTTTCACACAACTACATCTAATGGTTAAATAACATACTGTTTCCGTGGATGGCGAATTTCGGCCTCCCGAAACGATGATTGTTCGACATTATTTTAACACCTTCAAAGGTGGACATTAAGATGAAACTATATTTATATATGATATATAATATGATTATGTTTTCCTTAAGCTTCTGTATTTTTCATTTTGGGCATACCTTTATGGTTTCCATTATGGGTAAACGTGATATCTTCATTTAAGGAAGTGCGGACTACCGCCCCCTCAAAGTGATTTGATTCGTTAATACCATATATGGTACGTATAAAGGAAATATTTAATGATATTATATATGATACCATACTGTAATTAAAATACTATTATGTATCATTATGTTTTAATTCCATTAAATATGAAATAGAAATGGAAGTAGCGTTCATGCGTACGTACGACTTACCGTCTCCATGAACGGTACATTTCATTTCTTATCTCAAAATGTTATGTAATATTATAAGTACATATATATAATGGATATATATTTAATATATTACATAAAAATTATGTATATCATTCTAGAATTATAACATATATATATATATCTCATTTTGTTTTAATTCCATTAATAGGACAAAAATGAAAGTAGCGTTCATGCGTACGTACGGCCTACCGTCTCCATGAACGGTGATTTTCATTTTTTATCTCCAAATGATATGGAATAGTATGAAATTAATATTTACAGGATGTATATGATATTTTATCATTAATACTATTCTGGAAATTATTTACCTATAACTACATGGGCAATCTTTTTTCAAACAAGTTCATTTTTGACTCATGTACCAAACATCGGCAAAAACGTCTGATATGAACTAACATTATTAAACAATTATTATAAAATTATAATATGTGATATGAACTGAATAATAATATATAAAGTAGGTACTTAGGAAATTATTAATTGACCAAAGTTTATTATTCTGGAATATAGAGAAACGAACAAGACAAGTCGGACCCGAGGTAAGGGATCCTACTCCTCTCTTTCTTTTTAAGTATACTCTTTTATGTCATTCCTTCTAAAATCATCTTTCTTGTTATTGGGATGTTCTTTTATATTACTCTTAATTTAATTTTTATGTTCATCTGATGAGAGACCCTATTCTCTCTCATCAATCCATTTTGGAAGTTTTGAGTGGCGTCGTTAGGCTGCCGAATTTTCATAAGAGATCTAACCTCTCTCTTTCTCTTTAAGTACTCTCCTTTATGTCACTTATTTTAAGATCCTATTTTTTCATGATGGGGGATGTTATTTTATATTCCTCTTTCTGTACATTTTATTTTAATGTGATGAGATACCCTATTTGATCTCATCAATCCATTTTTGGATGTTTTAAGTGGCGCCATTAGGCTGCCGAGTTTTCGTAAGGGATTTTTCATCTCACTTTTATTCCTGTGAGATTTATGCTACATTTGCCACAAGTTCCTTTGAGTGGTGTATGTACTACCAATTATTTTACTCATTGTGTAATATACATTCTTTTATGAGTATTTAAATCAATGTTGTATTTTCCTTCTTTCACGAGGTGTATGTTTCAAAAGATACCCATGTCGGTAAGGGAACCTTTCACCCTCCTCTTTTTAAAAGACTTCTTTTGTTCGGCCTTTTAATTAACATATTTTTATGTTGGGATATGTTCTCAAATATCCTTATTGATGTAAATTTTATGTCCAAGTGATGAGATACACTTTTTTTATCTCTCATCAACTAATTTTGATGTGACACTGTTAGGCTGTCAAGGGAACTTCTTAACGCAATTTCGATTTCATTGGGTTCAATATGTAGTTATTGAATATGTCATCCTTTGAATATGTGTGAATGACCTTTGATTATTTTACACTTAATATCCACTTATATTTGGTGTATTCGTTTGTCACACATAATTATGTAATTGATTTATCCTTAAACCAAGGATACCGTCTTTGTAAGGGACTTCGTCTCAATCTCCTTTCATTGAGGCATATTTTGTTTTATACACAACCTTCTTTTATATGGTGTATAAACCCCTTTGACTTTTACGTTTATCCAAAAGGACTCTTTTTATACGAAGTGTTTTACTAAATGACAAAAAGGGAATGTTTTTGTCGTACGTATGCGGCAACAACGACTTCTCCGCCGCCATAACCATTATTTGAGTTTTAGCTTCCTCTACAAGCCAAACCTTCTTTTTAAAAGAAAAATAAATACCATGTTTTACTTTTCTTTTATTTTGGTATTGAAAATGGTTTTCATAATGTATTTATATCAATGTGTTGTATTGATATCTTGTTATTGAAAGGTGGAAATTTTATGTTTCCTTTATGCATGTTTTATGTGATAAGATTATGTTATGGTTCTTGGGCATTGTTATGAAGACGGGTGGTTCCATGATAAACTAAGGGCGTGTGAGCCCGATATAGCTCTCCAATGCATTGGGTAACATGAAGGAGTGAAACTTTAAGGTTTCTCCGAAGATATTTAGGGAATATACTGTGATGGGTATTCCAAATGTAACCAAGAGGGTTACTCCCTACGTAAGAATGTTATGAATGCCTCAAGTTACCTTTATGTCTTCTGATTTCTATGATTTATTCATGGTTTGATGAGGTATGTTAAAGTGCCTAAGTTTTATGGGTAAAGTATGATTTAATTCTTATGTATATATGAACTCATGTTTCCTTTCCATATTTTTATAACCCTTACTGAGCTTTTTTTGCTCATCCCATGTTTTTGAAATGTTTTTCACAGGTCAAGGGAAAGGTACATGATGTGATGATAGTGACAAGGATGTGTCAATAAATAATCCATGTTTTATTTTAAATTTGTTTCCGTTGATGGGAATAATGAATACTATCTTTTATGTAACCACTTTGTTTAAATATGGAATGTAATGCAAGTTTCATGATCTAATTCTCTAAAAATCTAAACCTGAAAATATCCTCAACGTGTAATCTTGTAATAACTCAAGATTAAGTAAGGTTTAAGGTTGGGGCCTTATAGTTGGTATCAAATGTCGGTATAGATAACTTTAGAGGTTAGGGTATTCTTTAAGCATAAGTGACATTACCATAATGGATAGGATTTCAGAAAGAGTCCTAGTTTCAGATAAATTGAATGAGTAAGTATATCTTATTGTTTACCTTCCTCATTAGTACATGATGGTTTTATTGATATACTCACACTGACATTTCTGTTTTTAGTGAATGGATGGATCTAGCAGGCACCAAAGAGACAACAGGTTTGAAGGAAACTCTGGTGGTTCTATGATTAAGATACTAGATAAAATGGGGGATTCAATGAGGAAACTCATGGTTGTTCTAAACCAACTATCAAGGAATCATGATCAACCACTTGTACCATGGTATGTTCTGTAATGCATCATGTTTGAGATGACCAATCGATGTGGAAGTTCAGGTAATAATTATAAAGGTAACAATTAGTGTTTATATGATCCTTACTTTTGAGGTAATTATGGGTTATTATATGACATGCTGGAAAATGAAAGGCATGAGATAAACTTGAGGATAAAATATGTTATGATAATTTTTGACGATTTTATCCCTTTTTGGGGAATTATTTGAGAATTATATAGTTTTGGAAAAAGGACAACACGCAGACCGTGTGACTACCCGTCACGTCGGACACAACTGCGGGAATCGAACCCACAACCAAAGTGCGACTGGTATTTATCGCCTACCGCTGGACTACATGAAGTCCCTGGTTAGTTTGACTGATTCTTTTTAGTTATATGATTTTATGAATTAAGAGTAAGTTTATTTTGGGTTATTTATGAAAATGATTAACCTATCATGGAGGATATGTGATTAGGTTAAGTACTTTTCAATACGAGACTTTAGGAGAAACTGATGTTGTTTGGAGATAAATGTTACGATTTAACTTGGAAGACTATGTGACTAAATCCTTCAAAGATTTGGTTTTCAATCTTATATTGGTTTACTTTGAAGAATTTTATGGACAAATTGTTTATCGGATGGTCGTCGTTGAACTTTGGGTTATGTTGGAAAAATTTTGGAGATTAAGCATAGATTTTCATTTTAAAGGGTTATCCTTTTCTGGATTATCTGACCTTGTACTAACAATTTTGGTTTTGGTTTTGGGTAAAGCCTAAAGACATGGGAAGTATATATTTCTCTTTGGTGGATTAGGTGATTCTCTAGAAGTTTATTATAGTACTCTTAATGCGAACAAGTCTCCCTAAATACTCGTCTTTTGGAAAAAAAATATGAGTTTGATTAAGGAATATAGTAAAAGTTGAAAATAAACATGATAAGTGATTATGTTTCCTTATGAATAAATTCCTCAATAAAAATTAACTTAAAGAAAAAATGTTGTCTATTAAATTTTCCTACAGGGGAACCCAACACCGTTTAACCCATCACAAGTTTATGATTCTCTTATGGTTAACTTTCTCATAGACATGTTTACTATCACTCTCCCCCAGGAACATGAACCTTTTTTTTTTCTTCCATGTCCATGTTTTTCTACATATGGGTTAACTCGGGTGACCTCTATACTTATCTTCTTTTATTTTAATGTGATTGTTTTACCGACTCTTGTTCTGATGTGGGACTTTCAAGGATGTTTCCAAGCTCAATTTTAAAAATTGCGAGGACGCAATTCCCAAAAGTGAGAAGGATGTAACACCCCAGGTAAATAATGAATATGACATTTTCATATTTATCCATATTTTTCAATAAAATATTAATATGACTTTAAATAGGACGCTATGCTCGATGGCGTACCCAACACGCAACAATGAGTTTCTTGGGAATCTTACGTTGCACTCTAATAATAAAATAATATTATTTTAAATGGTAGTTAACATGTAGCCGTTGTATTGGTAGGAATGGATAGAAATAACTAAAATATGATTATATATGTTTTTAAATGTTTTTACATTTATCCAATAAAAGATAAAGGCTTAAAATATGGAAAGAATTCAATTTTAGGCGTATATGCCCTGGTTTTCACTAAAGGGTCACTTATCGCCTTTTGATGGAGAACCGTCATTAAATATAGTTTTTCTCACTCTTATACATTCTATTGGACCAAATAAAACTCTTCTTAAGAATTGGGACATCAAAATTTACTTTGTGTAAATTTTTGGTATCTTTCCGATAAAGTTCATTTTTTTAAATGAATAGTGTAAAATGTTGTATTTTAATTCAAAACCTCTTTTTAATCTAATTTATTTATATGATTAAATTATCTTTTGAATTGGTTTTAAAGTGAAATTAGAATATATTTTGACCATTAAATCAAATAGTGGTCGTTGGAATTAATTTCACCATGAAATCAGACTTAAACTAGTGTCAATCTTTTGATACTTATTGTTTTATAAAAACGCTATTTGATCTGACAGTGGAAATTAATTATTAAATTAATTAATGTGACTTATATTTTTTGAATTTTGTAAAATATACTTCATTTTGGAATTTGGAATATCAAATATAGCTTAGGGTGAATTTTTTGGATTTTTCTTAAAAACTTCAATTTTTGATGAATAGTGAAACCACTAAGTGGTACTTATAAAAACTGATTTTTCTGTTTAAATGAAATTTTTCCATCTTTGTGTTTTTAATTACAAAAATCCGACATACATGGTTGTTATTAAGCAGTAAAATGTGGTTCAATGGGATTAAAATAATTTTTTGGTGAATAGTATCTTATTAAGTTTTTAATCGCGATTAGAGGTAATTAGTGTAGTTTAAGTTAAAAATAATGTTTTAATAATATGAAATGAACTTGACACATGTCTTAACCTCATTGTATGTGTCATGGTCGACCAAGAAAACCCATGGGTCAACATGTGGATCACATGAAGCCACTTTGGTTGGAAAATGACATTAATATCTTTTTATTTAATGTTAAAGTAAAAAATGAGACAAACATGAAATGTTTTACTAAAACAATTTCTAAATGGGGTTATACAAATCAGATTTTTGACTATAAATATTCCTTGGAAAGCTAAAACTATTTCCTACATCATAGTATTTTTTTTATAATTTTTAGACATTAAATAAATTAAATTATTTATGACATCATGATGATGCAGCGATAACCTCATTAATTAACGATTTAAATAAAATGGAAAGATAATGTAATATCTAAGACCTACACATGTCCAAAACCTATTGGATGAGTGGCGTTTTAACCCTTATCACCTTATCCTAGAAACACATCAATGTGGGACCTCTTAAATCCGAATACCATTTTCAAATAAAGTAACATTTTCTTACATTCCAAGAGTGCCCCTCCTCTCCTCTTATAAAAGGCCCCCACCTCTACCTCCTTACCCACACTCCAAAGCCTTTGGATCGGCCAACCTCTGACCATTTGGTCTATACACTTCCATCTCTTACTCCTTGAAACCTCACTTTGGGCAGAAGTCTTCCCAAGGAAGCCTTTGAGCTCAAACCAAAGGGAGTTACACGATTTTAAGGTAATGTCTTCACTTGAGTCCTTTTGTTTTATTTTGCTCCTCCAACCCCCTAAACTCTTTTTATTCATTTATTTTGTAACAACTCCAGTATCATCAATATACTTTTATGTTTTTATAAGAATGATTCGAGCTACACTTTCACACACCTACATCTAATGGTTAAAGAACATACTTTTTCCGTGGATGTCGAATTTCGGCCTCCCGAAACGATGATTGTTCGACATTATTTTAACACCTTCAAAGGTGGACATTAAGATGACACTATATTTATATATGATATATAATATGATTATGTTTTCCTTAAGCTTCTGTATTTTTCATTTTGGGCATACCTTTCTGGTTTCCATTATGGGTAAACGTGATATCTTCATTTAAGGAAATGCGGACTACCGCCCCCTCAAAGTGATTTGATTCGTTAATACCATATGTGGTACGTATAAAGGATATATTTAATGATATTATATATGATACCATACTGGAATTAAAATACTATTATGTATCATTATGTTTTAATTTCATTAAATATGAAATAGAAATGGAAGTAGCGTTCATGCGTACGTACGGCTTACCATCTCCATGAACGGTACATTTCCTTTCTTATCTCAAAATGTTATGTAATATTATAAGTACATATATATAATGGATATAAATTTAGTATATTACATCAAAATTATGGATATAATTCTGGAATAATAACATATATATATATATCTCATTTTGTTTTAATTCCATTAATAGGACAAAAAATGAAAGTAGCGTTCATGCGTACGTACGGCCTACCGTCTCCATGAATGGTGCTTTTCATTTTTTATCTCCAAATGATATGGAATAGTATGAAATGAATATTTACTGGATATATATGATATTTTAATCATTAATACTATTCTGGAAATTATTTACTTATAACTACATGGGCAATCTTTTTTCAAACAAGTTCATTTTTGACTCATGTACCAAACATCGGCAAAAACGTCTGATATGAACTAACATTATTAAACAATTATTATAACATTATAATATGTGATATGAAATGAATAATAATCTATAAAGGAGGTACTTAGGCAATTATTAATTGACCAAAGTTTATTATTCAGGAATATAAAGAAACGAACAAGACAAGTCGGACCCGAGGTAAGGGATCCTCCTCCTCTCTTTCTTTTTAAGTATACTCTTTTATGTAATTCCTTCTAATCTCATATTTATTGTTATTGGGAAGTTATTTTATATTACTCATACTGTAATTTTTATGTTCATATGATGAGAGACCCTATTCTCTCTCATCAATCCATTTTGGAAGTTTTGAGTGGCGCCATTAGGCTGCCGAATTTTCATAAGAGATCTAACCTCTCTCTTTCTCTTTAAGTACACTCCTTTATGTCACTTCTTTTAAGATACTCTTTTTTATGATGGGGGATGTTATTTTATATTCCTCTTTCTTTAATTTTTATTTTAATGTGATGAGATACCCTATTTGATCTCATCAATCCATTTTTGGAAGTTTTAATTGGCGCCATTAGGCTGCTGAGTTTTCGTAAGGGATTTTTCATCTCACTTTTATTCCTGTGAGATTTATGCTACATTTGACAAAATTTACTTTTAGTGGTGTATTTACTACCAATTATTTTACTCATTGTGTAACATACTTTCTTTTATGAGTATTTACATCAATTTTGTATTGTCCTTCTTTCACGAGGTGTATGTTTCGAAAGATACCCATGTGGGTAAGGGAACCTTTCACCCTCCTCTTTTTAAAATACTTCTTTTGTTGGGTCTTTTAATTTACATATTTTGATGTTGGGATATGTTCTCATATATCCTTATTGATGTAAATTTTATGTCCAAGTGATGAGATACCCTTTTTTTATCTCTCATCAACTCATTTTGATGTGACGTCGTTAGGCTGCCAAGGGAAATTCTTAACCCAATTTCGATTTCTTTGGGTTCAACATGTAGTTATTGAATATGTCATCCTTTGAATATGTGTGAATGAAATTTGATTATTTTACCCTTAATATCCACTTATATTTGGTGTATTTGTTTGTCACACATAATTATGTAATTGATTTATCCTTAAACCAAGGATACCGTCTTTGTAAGGGACTTCTTCTCAATCTCCTTTCATTGAGGCATATTTTGTTTTATACACAACCTTCTTTTATATGGTGTATAAACCCCTTTGAATTTTACGTTTATCCAAAAGGAATCTTTTTATATGAAGTGTTTTACTAAATGACAAAAAGGGAATGTTTTTGTCGTACGTATGCGGCGACAACGACTTCTCCGCCACCATGACCATTATTTGAGTTCCAGCTTCCTATACAAGCCATACCCTCTTTTTAAAAGAAAAATTAATACCATGTTTTACTTTTCTTTTATTTTGGTATTGAAAATGGTTTTCATAATATATTTATATCAATGTGTTGTATTGATATCTTGTTATTGAAAGGTGGAAATTTTATGTTTCCTTTATGAATGTTTTATGTGATAAGATTATGTTATGGTTCTTGGGCATTGTTATGAAGATGGGTGGTTCCGTGATAAACTAAGGGCGGGTGAGCCCGATATAGCTCTCCAATGCATTGGGTAACGCGAAGGAGTGAAACGTTAAGGTTTCTCTGAAGAGATTTAGGGAATATACTAGGATGGGTATTCCAAACGTAACCAAGACGGTTACTCCCTACGTAAGAATGTTATGAATGCCTAATGTTACCTTTATGTCATATGATTTCTATGATTTATTCATGGTTTGATGAGGTATGTTAAAGTGCCTATGTTTTATGGGTAAAGTATGATTTCATTCTTATGTATATATGTACTCATGTTTCCTTTCCATATTTTTATAACCCTTACTGAGATTTTTATGCTCATCCCAAGTTTTTGAAATGTTTTTCATAGGTCAAGGGAAAGGTACATGATGTGATGATAGTGTCAAGGATGTGTCAAGAAAGAATCCATGTTTTATTTTAAATATGTTTATGTTTATGGGAAGAATGAATACTATCTTTTATGTAATCACTTTGTTTAAATGTGGAATGTAATGCAAGTTTCATGATCTAATTCTCTAAAACTCTAAACCTGAAAAGATCCTCAACGTGTTATCTTGTAATAACTCAAGATTAAGTAAGGTTTAAGGCTGGGGCCTTATACCGGGGTTCTTCCATGACTCCTCGTTCAGGAGAAACACCACCAGTTTCTCCCTAGTCAGGGAACTGGAGTTCTTCCGACCATTCGGGCTGAGGTGGAGGTTGAGGCCGTGGCAGTCAGCCACTAGTACCTCAGCACCAGCAAGGTGGATCAGCTCAGAGTGGTCAGCCAAGGGCGCAGGGCCACAGTGCAGGCCAGTCTTTCACCATAGATCAGACCTATCAGGAGCAGGATCTCAACCCTTCTACAGTTCGAGGTACAATTTTATTAGCCTCAGTTTTATCTTCATCTCTTTTCGATACTGGTGCTAAGCATATTTTTATTTCTGTTGCTATCATGGAGATCCTTGGGCTCTGCATCTTATCTTCTGTCTACTTTTTGACACTAGACACACCTTTGGGGATGATGACATCTAGTGTACGCCAATGTAGAGAGTTCCCTCTCGAGGTTTCAGGGTATCGTTTCTTATGGGATTTCATTGTCCTAGAGATGAAAGGCTATGATGTCATCCTCGGGATGGACTGTTTGGTTCCCTTCCAGGAATTCATCGACTGTTATAGTTGCAGAGTGAGTTTTGTTTCACCATAGGGTGAATATTTTATTCATATAGGAGAATGGGATGTTCAGGCGAGTCGAGCAGGACTCAAGCATCATAGGCTAGGAAGGGTGACAGCCCAGATTGTTAGTCCTTATCCGGATGATCATGGGACTTTGCAGTTATACTTTCCTCAAGTGGTGGATCATTTCAGGGACGTCTTTCCAGAGGAATTTTTGGGTTTTCCTCTGGAGCGTGAGGTATACTTTTCTATTAAGCTCTTGCCAGGAGCATCACTGGTGTCCATTCCTTCTTATAGGATGGCTACACCAGAGTTGTAGGAGCTCAAGAAACAGTTTGATGAGTTTCAGGCAAAGGGTTTCATCCAACCCAGTACTTCTCCTTGGAGTTCGCCTGTCCTATTTGCGAAAATGGTAGATGGTACCCTTAGTCTTTACGTGGATTATCGGAAGGTGAACCAGTTGATGGTCAAGAACAGATATCCCTTATCGAGTATCGATGACCTATTTGATCATCTTAGAGGATCCCGGGTGTTCTTGAAGATTGACTTGAGGCCCAGTTATCATCAATTGTATGTTAGACCGTCAGATATACCTCTGACATCCGTCAGAAGCAGGTATGGTCTATACGAATATACTGTCAAGTCGTTGGGTATCACGAACGACCCTGCAGTTTTCATGGAACTGATGAACCGAGAGTTCCATCCATACATGGACTCCTTCGTCATGGTCTTCGTGGACGATATCTTGGGGTACTCTCACATGCGACACGACCATGCCACACACCTTGGGATCTTTCTGAGTACAGTAATAGAGCATAGTCTTTATGTTAAACTCTCTAAGTGACACTTCTGGATGGATCAGATTCACTTTTTGGATCACGTAATCTCAGAGGCAGGTGTATCTGTGGATCGAGAGAAAGTGAGAGATTTATTTTCCTGGGAGTAGCCGAAGAACGTTTCTGAGGTACGGAGTTTCCTAGGGCTAGATGGATACTACAGACACTTCATTTAGGACTTCTCACGCCAAGAAGCACCTTCGACAGGTCTGACCAAGAAGGGGGCGAATTTATTATAGTCAGATTCTTATGAGTCAGCCTTTCAAGAGCTGAAGGGAAGATTAACGTCAGCACCGATACTAGTCTTTCCAGATCCAGGAAAGAGCTACACTGCTTATGTGATGCTTCAGGTATCAGGCAAGGAGCAGTGCTTATGCAGGGAGATGGAGTCGTTGCGTACGGGTCTCTGTAGTTGAGGCCACGTGAGAGGAACTACCCTACACACGATCTGGAGTTCTCAGATGTTGTTCATGACTTATGCTGTTGGAGACATTATCTTCTGGGAGAGCACATTTTTTTCTTTACCGACCATAAGATTCTCAAGTATATCTTCACTCAGCATGATCTGAATCTAAGACAGCGCAAGTGGGTCGAGTATCTTCAGTCTTTTGATTTCGAGTTTGCCTATACGCCCTGAAAGGGCAACACGGTGGAAGATGCGTTGAGTAGGAGAACTCAAATTCAGGTAGTTCAAGAGGCCACCAGTGAGTGGTAGCTGATGGCTCTGTTCTCTGAGATGCATCTGGAGGTGCATGACAGACAAGGACAGACTTACCTATCTTCTGTAGCTGTTGCCTCTAATCTACTTGATCAGGTACGGATGAGGCAGCTATCAGACTCAGAAGGCTTAGTCCTGCAGGAGAGCGTGTTAAGAGAGGATCCTCTTCCTGGATGGATAGTGGGAGAAGATGAGATCTTGTGTTTCCAAGGACGCTTATGGGTGTCGTCAGACATTGACGAGGAGCTGATGCGGTATTTTCATTCCTCATTTTGGGTAGTTCATCCTGGAGTCACAAAGATGTATCAGGATCTTCATCGCCAGTACTGGTGGCCCGGTATTAAGAAAGAGGTTTCTAGTTTCATCTTGAGGTTTTCTACTTGTCAATAGCTGAAGGTGAAGCATGAGCAACAAGCAGGACTTTTACAGCATTTACCCATTTCGGAGTGGAAGTGGAACGATGTTGCCATGGACTTCGTGACCGGGTTGTCGAGGTCACCTCGAGGGAACGATTCTGTTTGGGATGTCATCGACGGGCTCACGAAGTTTTCTCACTTCTTGCCGATCAAGGAGTCCTTCAGTGTCAATGATCTGGGATGACTTTAAATCAGAGAGATCGTTTGTCCGCATGGAGTTCCACGCTCTATTGTTTCAGACATGGATGCACACTTTACTTCCCGGTTTTGGCAGGGACTTCAGATGGCTTTGGGTACATAGGTACTTTTGAGTACGCCATACCATCCCTAGACTGATGGCCAGTCCAAGTGCACGATCTAGGTGTTAAGGGATATGCCCAGATCTTGCATCCTAGATTTTGGTGGTTCTTTGGAGAAGCATATCCCTCTGGTGGAGTTCGCCTAAAAAATAGTTTTCAGGCAACTATTCAGATGGCACCATATGAGGCTTTGTACAGTAGGCCATGCCGATCACCCTTATGCTGGCTAGAGGCAGAAGAGGCATCCTTGCTGGGACCTCATCTTGTTCAGGAGACTTCAGAGAAGATAGAGCTGATTCAGAAGAGGATGACTACGGCACAGTCTCTGCATAAGTCTTATGCTGATCAGTGGAGATGACCTCTAGAGTTCGAGTTCGGGGATCAGGTTCTCCTGCGTGTCGCACTGAGGTTGGGACAGAAGAGGATTCAGAGACAGGGTAAGCTTTCACTGCGGTACGTCGAATCGTTTGAGGTATTGGAGAGAGGTTGTCCAGTTCCATATCAGTTGCAGCTACCCCAGAGGTACCAGGCCATGCACGAGGTCTTCCACATCTCTCAGTTCCGACGTTACTTTTCAGACCTGTCTCATGTCTTTTAGCCCGAGGAAGTTGAGCTTGAGTTGGATGCATTGTCTGAAGAGCATCCTATCTGGATTATCAATCACAGTACGAAGGTTCTCCGTGACTGGTATGTCCCTATTGTACGGGTGCTACGGCATCATGGGCGATTATAGGATGAGACCTAGGAGAGGGAGGCTGATGTACGATCGCAGTGGCTGGAGCTGTTCGGGGTTTCTTCTTCTACGCCTCACTAGGGAAATTCAGGGATGAATTTCTTTGAAGTGGGAAGTTCGTAAGAACCCGGATCTTCGATTCAGGTATGCCTTTCCTTTTTTTGGAGTTTTTGAGAAAAATAAACTTTCTGGAAATTTTTGAAGTACACTCCGTGTACATTCTGAGTACATGTCGTGTACTCTTCTCCATCTCGAAGTCGTGTGTTGGTCGTGCCCGGGCCACACACATGGTGTGTAGGGGTGACGTGGAGGCCGATTTTGGAAGAGTACGGAAAGACCTAGTACATGCCGTGTACTCTAAAATTACACGCTTTGTAATTTCTTTTTTTTCAAACGGATTGGGGTCACACCTGACGCACAGAAGCATCTTCTTCTAGGTCCCATTCGTCCGAGAGCACCGAGGATCCATGAATCTTCAACGAGCTCCCACCTCTCTGTATGTTCTTCGATTCGAGCACGTTTGATTGCGTTGGAATTGTAGTGGTGAGTTCTTCCTTCTTCTTGAGCCTTGTTTTCCAATTCCTCCTCCTTTTCAAGATATCGTGGTTTATGTTTTTTCAGATGTTTTCTCAGATCTAAGACGTTATAAGGAGAATCTGTCGTCTTTGTTCATGTATTTTGATCTCCTAGCATCCAGGTAGGTGGTGTGTGCCTTTCTGTAGAATTTATTTGAGTATTTTGTGCAATTGTGCCAATTCCCTTGAACGAGAATTGTGCTTTTTCCTATTTTTACCTTGATTGATTTCCTGCTTGCTTGATTGCTATAGTAGAGGTTTACATTTGTGAATAGAGTTGTTTTTTTTGTACTATGGATGTTTGTCGTGCTTGTTTTTCTTGTTTGGCGTTTTCCAGTTGCCATGCCTAGTTGTAGGATAGTGGAACTGTTGTTTTGTTTTGTTGATGAGCCTTAGAATGATATCCAAGTAGTTCTTGAGGTTTACTTGGTTGATACACGCACGCTGAGCATATTATTTTCACACAGGACAGTGAGAACCTAGTGTATTAGACCATAGGGAGAATGGACGTAAGGGATTCTCTAGAGTGTCTTTTAATATGATACGAGACCACAGGGGGAATTGGCGATGAGTGCTTCCTCAGAGAGTCTGTAGTTCCTCGACGTGGGCTACAGGGGGAATTAAACGTTGAGTGCTTCCCCAGAGATCCTTTAGCATGATACGAGACTATATGGGGGAATTGACAGTGAGTGCTTCCTCAGAGAGTCTATTATTAGCTAAATCAGAGGGGTGAGACTATGTGTGCCTCCTATAGGGTAGCTGGTACTTATAGGTTGAACTATAGGGGTTAGGCTGTGAGAGATACCCAAAGGGTTACCTATTTTCTTCTTGTTGCTGGTTGTTTACTTGTGTACTTTATATGTTAGAATTGTGGATGGTAGTTCTTGTGTGCTTTTTTGTTTACTGTTTCCTGCACTCTTAATTGCCTTGTATTCATTGACTATTAGGCACAAAAATTTGGGTGATTGACTATTGGGATTGTATCTCACACCATGTTTGGGCCATACTTTGGGCCCAAGTAGACTATGTTGTTTCCGGTATAGATAAGGGCAAGCGCCCTTTTACTTTAGGTTCTTGATTGCACTAGAGTTGGAAAGCATGGGACCGAGCCATGTCTTGCGATGCTGAGGAGTTTACTTTGTTTTCTTTTGCACTTTTTTCAGTTTTACTTCATCACATTGGTTTGTTTACTGCTATTTATAGATATATGTACCATGTTGCATCATTATTATTTTATACATTGCTTCCGTTGTTCAGTTCAGTTGTTGTATGCTGTTTATTATTTTCATTATTGTGTCTGGTTGTTCTTCTTCTGTATACTTTTCCGAATAAGGGCATAGTTTCCCCACCGACTCATCAAGGCCCTCGCTGCTAGTCAGTAGCCTCTGGTGTGTGGGGAAACGCGTTTGAGTTCATGTGGCGAACCGGGTATGGGGCACCAATGGAGGGGCTCTGGATTCAGGTCATTACATAATATATGGCATGATATATATAATTGTGGTTCTATAAAATATTTATAATAAACTTATAATTATTATAAAACATTTTCAATTGAGTACAAAGGAAGTCAAGGATTACGGTAAGGGATTCCTAGTATCTCTTTTATTTTTGGAAGTGATACAAAAAATAACCACTAATTTATTTTTACATAGTGTAAATGGATCACCTTTGACATTTTATATCTTGAATAACCTTCTAATAATTATATTTAAATTTTCCTATGATTTTATTCTTTATTATGTTTAACAATTCAAAAGATTACTAAAGTGGTAAGGGATTTTTCTCTCACTGTTTATTTATATGAGACACATGTCATATTCACCACCTTTTTATTTTATGTGGTGTATATTCTTCCCATGAATGTATTTTATAATTATTCTAAATGAATTTATGGAAATTAAATAGAAATTTTAGGATCTCTCTTTCATGTTTATTATGATTCAAATGTTACTAAAGTGGTAATGGTCTTATGATACAATCTCATCATCTATTAAGATTGTTAATGATTAAGTCTCTATTTCTAAAATATTATGATCTAAATCTCAAGAATAATCATGAATATGTTATAATGTATTTATTAATAACCTTTTATAGTAATATTATTATTATTAAACTCTTTAGTACTCAAAATAATTTGGAAAATATATTTATGAAAAACTTGAATTTTTTCTTCCTTTGGTCAAAAACCCTTTTTCTTACAAAACCATGCTTTCTAAAAAAATTAATTTTTTTTA
This sequence comes from Viscum album, assembly GCA_963277665.1. Classification (NCBI taxonomy): domain Eukaryota; kingdom Viridiplantae; phylum Streptophyta; class Magnoliopsida; order Santalales; family Viscaceae; genus Viscum; species Viscum album. The sequence continues at coordinate 335,298,495 of OY728122.1, forward strand.
ATCATTCATAAAAGGATTTATTGAATTCGTTTTTATCTGGGATTTAAATTTTTTAAATAATTAAATATTCATTTCATTTTCCAAATAATTCCCAAGTCATTTTTATCCATGTTTTACTTTTTGAAAAAAAATTAAAGGAGCCTTCATATAATTTTCCAAACAATTCCTCTTTGGATTTTACCAAAAATGTTGAAATAATAATTATTTTTAACATACAAAATATGAAAAGTATTTCCCATTGTCATGTCTGATCAATGATTTTAATATAATCTTATATATTTTCAGGGTTATTACCAAATAAAATTTTTTCCTTAATATTTGGTAAAATTTAAGATTTTAAATATATTATTTCAAAATGAAAATAATTTTGAAATTTTTTTCTGATTTAAAAAGAGTTTTTCAAATTAAAAATGGTATTTATATCACTAAATGTTTTAAATGGTTTTAAAACTTCATTAATAAGTTTCAAAGTTTATTTTCAAATAAAATTATTTACAAATTTTTTATGAATTTTTAGTTTTATAAACTAATTTTCAAAAAAAAATTATCTTCCTCATGAAAAATTCGAAGTAATTTGTCATTAAAAATATTTTTCTATCTAAGATGCAATTAGTTGATATTACTTATTCCTTAATAGGGTAATTATCTAGGTATTACATTATAATTATTTATCTAAATAATTTATATTTATGATGGGATGATGTTTTTGAAACACATTTATCTTCCACAAGTTATACAATGATAAAATGATAATAGAACCCACTTCTTTTCATGGGTTATGATTTTATAAAAGGGTATAATTATTATGAAACCTTTCTCATTTCCACTTGTTATGATATGAGGATATATTTATAAAACCCATTTTATTTTACAGTTTATGACATGATGAATTTTTTATGACGTTAGAGCACACAAAAATATGGTTTTCATAATGATATTGGTGGGAATTAAATCAACTTCTAATACATTGGATAATGATTTAACTATATTAATATATATAAGACTATAATTTGGGGAGAACATGGTTCATTAGGGTATTTGTTCTACTATTATTTTCCTATTAGTTGACCTTGACTACTATGACGGTTTGGGGAGTGAACTCATTCCATTATTATATCCTTGGTAGTGATCCTTAACTACTATGGAAATGATTTTATATGCTTATGTGTAATCCACAAATATATTTCATTTTTTAATGTTATGATCTCATACTCATGTTATTTGATTTCTATATGATACATATCTTATGAAATTCAAATAATTATTTCATGATTTAATATTATGATCATCGATATGTAGTGTATGGTTTCCAAATGTAATGATCATGTCCTCATACCCTTATGATCATGATATTCTTTTTATCCACCTTAATTACCCTTAATGAGAACCTGATATCACTCTTATTATGTTTAATTTACTTAGGTTATAAAGAAAGGTTTTATATAGGGTATGTTGTAAATTGTATTAAAAAGGATGATCATTATGGAATACATTGAAGATCATTTATGAATTAAGAATATTGTGTTACATTTTTCAAAAGGCAATAAACTTTTATGATCATTAGGAATGTGTTTCTATAATGTAATGAATATTCATCTAAAAATTTGTGATATCTATGTATGAAAATCCTAGGTTTCTATTAAAACCTTTTTCCCAATTTATAAAATAACATTAGCTAATCATGTATTCCTCACTCTGCATTAAATCACTCACAGAATCGAAGGTCTTTTTTATCAAAAGGCAATATTTTTGGATAGATAAAACATCAAAACTGAAGTTATGAAATTTTGAACTTGTTTTTAAACAATATATGTCAATCCTTCATGTTTTTTGTATGATTTTTTGATTTAATCTTTCCTTTAATCCCATATGATTCTTGGAAATGTGATTAAATATCATATAACTTTTGGGAGTGTTTATAATATGATGTGAGTTATCCAAGATTCACTTTAATCATACACAAGTGTCGATTTACAATTTTATTCATCCATAACACCATGAATTATTAGTAAATAATTAGTTTTACTTTAAACCTAAAAATTAGTGAAAAATTTATTTTAAAGTATGGTATTATACTAAAATTAATTCTCAAATTAATTAAATGGAATAAATCAAGAAATTAATCCATTGAAAATTTTAATTCTAAAATTTTTTAAAATACAAAAAAATGAGGTAAACTAATGATAATATGGGGGAATATATGGAATTAAAATTAACTAATTTTTTTTAAATTTATCATTTTATAACTATACCACACAAAATCCATTACAGTCCTGTGAAATATCTACAAAAAATATAAATTTAAACCAATTAAGTCCAAAATGGAAATAGACACTCATTTTCTATCATATTCTTATATTACTTATTTTATGATTTAAATTCCATTTTTATTAGGCACAAGAAATTTCATTAATGTTAATTGATAAATCTACTCACATGTTTACCTACCTCACATATAAATATATTTCCCTTACTTAAGAATATATTTTTTCAATATTTCTTCATCTTGAGATTGTAAACACTTTCCATAATATTTCAATGTACCTATATATCCACTCAAAGACTAGAGTTTTAATCAATCATATATATTTTTTCATGGGATATGCAAGGGATTTATGTTTATAGTCTCATGTTTAAAAGTAAAGGGTTTAAAGTGGTGTATTTTTATCATCATATTCAATAAATGAAATTACAATAAAATACAATAAAAATTCACTCCCCACCCACCTTAAATGTATCAAAAAAAGGAAATTTTCCACCCCCTCTCCCACAATGATAACACGCATAAAAAAATTTAAATTCCCAAATGAAATTATAAACATTATTTTTCCCATTATAATTAATATAATTCACCCAATGTGGTTAAATTTTATTTAAAAGTTTTTATTATTTTCAATTTAAAATGAATTAATATATGGAAATTAATAATTTTTTTAGAATTTAATATTTTTAAAACATTAATTATCTAATTTAAACAAAAAGGTTATTATTTTGTTAATTCCATTACTTACTAAACTTATTATTTTTTGATTAAATACATCCTCTTCATGGTTTTTATATTTGACATTTTTTTTATTTTGGTTAAAGCGTTTCTTCTTTCTATTCTACCAATAACCTTATCTATTATTGAAATTTCAAGGAATTTTAAAAATAATTATTATTACTAAATATAGATTTCAAATATTATATCTTTCATAAATTTTCAAATGTAATAATCGTAACTTATTTGATGACTTTTTTCCAAACATAGTAGAAACAATGTGAAAAATAAGTATTTTGTTTGGATATACGTTTTCAAATTGAAATCTTATTATATATACCCTAATAATTATCCATTTATAGGAATCCATTGGTTTCTTGTAAACATTTATAGTAAAAGTGAGTGAATTATCTCCCTTGATGAATCCATTTCAAAGAAAAATGATTTTCAATATGTGATTTATTATAATAAATAAATAATTTTTATAATAATTTAAATTCATATAATTATTAGTGATTATATGTTATAAAAAAAATTACACAATTTTAATTTATATATAATATAATTAATATCTTTGTGTATATAAAAAAATATCATTTTCAGTTCTATGATCATTCCTTCTCTGAATTTATTTATTCTATTAAATATGAATATTACTGAATCAAATATTATGTATATGAATAAAAAATTTATTGATTCCAATCTTATAATAAAATAGTATTATGATAAGTTGACAGAGTTTATCAAATTTTCAAAAGATCAGGCATATAACCCTTCTCAAATCCTTTTTCCATGTTTATTTTTTTCATATTCAATACTAATTGGTCCAAAAGAGTTGTAAGAACGGTTGATCAGTCATAGAATATATCCAAGTTATAAATGTTGGACTAAACATGGAGAAGAACTGATTGTCACCAGTGAATAGGATAACATTTCATTTTATAGATCATCTGATAAGATTATAAGTGTGAAGGATACTAAAGACCATATTAAAAATATTATAACATGTGAAAATGATGATGAATACCATATTGAGTAAACGATAATGATAGTTGTAGATAAACTTTTTTATTTTCCTACACTATTACAGAAGTTATATAGTAGTGAAATGTATCCATTATATATTGGTTTTACTAAATATAAAATATTGTCAGTAGTAATTGAGCTCTATAATGTAAAATAAAGCAATGTATGGAGTGAAAAAAAATTACTGAACTACATTCTATATTGAATGATATTATAACAAAAGATAATGATCTTCCATTCCAAAAATATGATGCTATATGAATAATATGTTATATGGATATGATCTTTGAAAGAATGAAAGCATGTCAAATGATTGTATACTATATCTCAATGACAATGAATCAATTAAAAAATTCTCAATGTATGGTGTGTCTTAATATAAGAAAGATGAATCAATTATATAAAAAATGTATAGTACATTCCAATCATTCTAATGTTTAGGAACCTATACGGAATTTAGGAGACTTTAAAGAAATTGATTTGTAATGATGATACAAGAAATCAATATGGGAAACATCACAACTCAACAGAGTCTCCTCGATGGAATAAAATTGATCAGGAGTTTCCTAAATTTGGAAATGAATCATAAAACCATTAGCATATTCTTTCAACAAATGGAGTGATTCCTTTTGGTTTAAAAATTAACACTCACAGAACATTACCTTTTATATTGGTAAATTATAACCTTCCAACATGGTTATTCATGAGGTTAAAATACTTTATGTTTTCTCTAATTATATCAGGACCGAAATAATAAGGTAATGATATTGATGTTTATTCATCTCTATTGATTGACGACTTGAAATTAATACCGGATTTATGTGTTATGTTATATAATGATTATAGAATAAAATATATTATGTTGAGATCCATTTGGAATGTGATGTTAAAGGAATATCCTAATTAAGTAACCTTTTTAGAATATATCATTGAAGGAACTCATGGGTGTCCCATTTTTGAACAAGGTACACACTCATTTTGGTTGAAACTTTCGATGAAAAATGTGTGTTTAGGGCATCATATATTTCTACCTTGATAACATAAATATTATTTTTGGATGTTTCCATTCAATTAGGATTCAGAAGAAGGTAATGTGTTGTCGCCACTAACATGTGATCAACTTCTTGAATAAGTAAAAAATATATCCACCACTTTTATTATACCCTCATTGAATAAAACTGTTGTAAAAAGTTATCAGTTTTTTTTTGAATTTTTGTATTAGAATTGTTTTTACATCATAAAATTTATTTATGACATGCAAGTGGAAAAAAAATATTTATGATAGTGTCATTGTAACATTACTAAATGCACCCATAAAAACAAAGGATATATTTAAGGACATGTTGTATATGATTAACATGGGGATACAGGAACAGTTAGTTCTTGTAAAGAGTAAATAATAAACTTTTCTTCTTCGTGCTAGATACACTATTTCTAGTGAAGAGATATATTATTTTTTTTATCTTTCTGAATAATCTAAAGGTTCTATAGGGGTATTCATAAAATTTCAGTAATATCAATTCAATGTATGATTTAATGTTAATGTTCCTAAAATCAAATGAATATCATGTTTTTAGGAATGATCTAATTCTTGTAGATTTACATTTAATATTTCTTAAAAATTATCATCATACATTAAGTATTCTTTTTTCCTTTTTCTAATTGATATGTAGTAAAGTTATAGCACTATAAGAATTCCCAACTATGGAAAAGGAAACTGTTTCCATATTATTTCCTTGGATATGTCCTTCCCATTATCATTCTTTAATATGATGGTCCACTTGATGGTTCAATTGGTTAGAGAGATATTAAAATGTGTTCTGGTACATTATAGGTGGTCGTACACCCATTGAATGGTATAAGAATTCATTTAAAGGGTATATGAAATATTATAGTTAGTGAGAATAATACATTGTGGAGTAATATATTTTTTATGAAGCCTTTGAATTCAGTATCAAGTACTAGTATGAGGTGTAAATAATTGGTTTACCAAAATCTCATCATAGAATAAGAATTGTGGGTAATGGAATTTCCAAAATAGATATTGTCATAATTACTATTATAAAGTGGAAGAATTATCACATTTACATTTTATATAAGATTTTAGAGGTTTTTCCATATATTAAAACCCAAAAAATAATTATTATTCATTTTAATCCATCAATGTATGAAAGATACATGTCAAATACACATAATAGAGAGTTCTTAGGATGGTTTTGAGTCCATATTTTTAAGAATTCATATGGAAGTCTGAGTACAATTTCAAACCTACTTTGATGACTAACTAGAGGACCAAATGTGAATATATTATCTTATAATGGTAATTTAATTAATGGTTATATATTCCCTAAAAAAGAACATAATAAATTCATTACCATATAAAATAGACGAGTTAATCTCTTAGATAAAGTGATGCATATATCTGGTACCGTGGAATGAAATCCAATTTATGTCAATAGGTCATACTTTGGAATCGTTGAACAAATATGGGAGTTGGATTATAAAAAATTCCAAGTTCATATTTTTTAATGAAAGTTGGTGATAATATATGTGTAGATAAAATGGAGGAATTAGGATTCAAGAAAGTGGATATTAGAAAATAAGGGTATAATAATAAACATTTCATAATTGAATCATAGGAAGTACACGTATTTTATATCTCATCTTCTGTAAATATAAAGAGGTAAAATGTTCAGTTATTAATAAAAAATGCTATAGGGACAAATTTAAATTAAACTAAGGATGACCCTTTCATTGAGTCTTTTCAATTATTTCATGGTGATCCAAATGTTGACAGGGTCTTTTATGTCATATGAGACCATAAAAATGGGATTTGGATACTCTATAGAGGGGTCAAGTTGCTTCAGCCTTCAAATTAAAAAAATTGTTAAACATTTAGGTTATAATTTTTTTAATATATATTGTGTTGCCTCATTTTATTTTATGTTCATTAATGAATTTACCAAATATAAATTAAATTTTCAACCTCTTATGTATATAATATCTTCTTTCACATGTTGGTTCTCCCAATACTATAGAACAATAAATTTATCATCATCTCAATGCTCCCAATGTAGTTGAACAACATATTTCATCAAATATCTATGCTACCAATCTCACTAAACAACATATTGACAATGTTAAAACTGAGTTAATAGAAGAATGTGAATAACCTATATCCTAGAAAAAATTATAGATTTGTTGTGTGATGGTTTTAACAGAAATTATTTATTAAAGAAGCATATGAGTCAAATTCAAGGTTGGATGGAATTCACAAGGCTAGCATGTTTACCCCAAAAATTCCATTTTAATTAGTTATATTGGGGTCACCACTATAAAGAATCTTCCAATTGATATAGATAAGTGATGCAATGTTATTCCCATGATTAAGGTAAAAATTGGGAAGATATTAGGTTGAAATTATGATAAAATTTAACTATTTTACTAACAAATTAAATTAGGAAACATTTATTTACTCTTAATTATCCCTTTAATATTTTATTAATACTATATTATTGTTGAATGAAATTTTTATTAATGGTTTTTCAAAAAGATCATATAGGTTTTTCCATAATTCATATGAAGCATTATCTCATGGATGATGAAGGGAAAGTAAAATCATACCCACCATAGATGTATGTGCACATGATAAACTAAGAATCATGGAATGAATTTGTTATCCATTTAGAGGAGAAATATTTTCATATATATTGTGATTGGTAAAAAATCACTTGGAAATAAATGAGTTTGTCACATAGATTAAGAATTAATAATTTTTTAAAATGTAATTGAGTGTTGGAAATAAGTAGAATTTACCAAAACCAATGTACCCCTATTGTAATGTAATGATAGGGTATTCATCACTTGAAAAAATGTTATATATTTTAAATATATAGTAATAATTTTATGTGTAATGAAAAAACCACATAATTATGATCCTTTGTTTATAAATAGATTGCTGAATCCAAATCCGGAGCCACTTTCATCCCATAACTTGTGTTATGGATAAAGTCCTGTGTAAATGAATATTGAATAATAATAGATAAAAATAGATAAAAATTATGATAATCACATGTATGTATGATATAAAAAATATTTGGTCTACTTTAAATAACTATTTCATAATAATGACTACTTATTTTTCTACAGTTGTAACCCGATTTAGACCCAAATTGTCGTCAAGTTTATTGAATGAATGATGAATTTTTATTGGAATTGAAGATACCTTAAAAATATGACTGCATCAAATTAGTGGGTTTTGGAGTGTCACCCCAAACATATTTTTAGAAAATAAATGTTAAAGGGGGTAAAGATAAAATATAAAGGAGATACATACATGATTAACATCTTAAGAATAAAAATAATAATTAGTAGTTTGAGTTTCTAGAGAATTTTAGGGAAATTAATCGAAGATAATAAACAAACCAATAAAAAAATACATTAAGATCCCCCCCCCCATGTTTGAGGAAATCCATTCCCCTCAAATGTATGCCTCTTCGGATGTAAATGATTTTGTAAAAGCATATTCTATGAAATTTCAATTAGGAAGATATTGATACCTTTCCTATACTAATATTTTATTTGGTGAAATTGGTTGTGGTTTATATCTAAAATCACCCAACAATAACCTTGTTCTGAGTGGTATAGTTTATAATATCCAAGGATATATTGAACACAAAAAACAATTTCCAAAAGGTTATGTGAGAGTGGGGATTCACATAGCTCATGATCTAGAGATGATCTACCAGTTCCCCTTGTTTATTTGGATGTTTACATGGTCAAACATTCTATTGGAAATTTCATATCATGATTGATTGATCATTTAAAACATGGACAAAGAGGTATTGTTATAGATGAAGAAAAGGAAGGAGAAACAGAAGGTCAAATAAAAATAATCTAAAGGATCAACCAATCGATCAAAAAGACCTTCAGATAGTACCATTACCCATCTAGTTCAACTTTATCATTTACAAATATTATAAGTTCATGGGGATAGAAAAATTTCAAATATAGTGATAAAACCGTCATTGATTTTAATGAACAAAGGTATATATAGTCTATTGTAGGCTTTATTTTCCATGAGAATATAGCACATGAGCCTCAGCCTAATTGGTGAGGTCTCTCTAAGTGCATCCATGAGACCCAGGTTCAAAACCAGGCGGAGGCATAATTTTGGGTACTGTAGTAGTACTATAGTAGTACTGTAGCATGCACTATAGTAGTTATATAGTAGGCACCGTAGTAGGCACTATAGCAGTTACTGTAGCAGTACTATAGCAGGTACTGTAGTAGCCGGAACTATTCACCATGGGCCACCAGTTTGGGCTTGGAGTCTTTAAGGCCTTCGGGCCACCCAAGGCCTTTGGGTAAGTAAGGATTTCGGGCCACCTCATGGCCTTCATGCCACCTCAAGGCCCTCAGGGCCACCTGATTTGCAGTTGCACAAACAGATTCTACAGGGAACCACTCCAGATGAGGAAAGAGCAGGGAACATTCACCAGAGAAGGGCTAAATGGACTTTTTAAGAGTGAGAGGGTATGTAATTTTCCATCAGTACCGCGCCTGTGCACCCCTGCACATGGAAATTCTAGCCAAATAGTCATGAAAAAGGTAGAGATCTGATCACGATGCAGATGCTGAGGAGGAGAAGTTTTAAGTAGTCATAGTGTATATGATTTCCTTAAGACCTAAGGGTCATGTAATATCTCCAAGCCTACAGGAAATGTAATTACTAAGCCTACAAGCCTTGTAATGGTTCCCCCTCATCCCTTTAAATGGTGGTTATCAGAAAATAAACAAAAAAGAAGGCCTTCGGTCCATTCAGTCATGAGAATATAGATGAAATAATCAAGAATGGATTTTTGGGAGTTTTAGTTGTAAATGAATACACGAGGTGTGTTTTCATAATCTATGTGTCAAATAGCTGATATATTATGTAAATTATAGTAAATTATTATTCATATTTCTATTTTAGGTTTACATAGAAGTACTATTTAAAGGGAAATCCCTTTGAACCAAAACATGGACTCATTATTCCTCACATCACTGCTATACAAGAAAGAACATTGGAAGAAAGGGAATATTTAAAATTTTGGAATGACAGTCCAAAATGATTTAAAAGAAACCTACAGATGAAATACTCTTCTTAATAAATAATATGTAACTGTAAAACTCTATAATTTAATCATATCAATTATATTTTGATTTCTTTCCTTATAAATTCATTTTCTAGAAAGCATTGGTTAATCATTATCATCAGTTTGGACCCTCCAAATATATATTTTTTTGGATTTAATGAATATATTCCCAATAAATATACCACACATAGTGACATTTATTGATTTTTATTATACTACATTCAATATTTTAAAAAAATCAAGTTATATATTTTACATTATGATTTAATGAAAATAATATTATGATAGAGTGATGTTCAAATGTCATCAAAATCAGGTTATGAGGATGGTTCCTGAGCACATGAACCCTATAAAATTATACAACTAAAAATGTTTTAGAGTATATATAATAATAGTTCAAAATTCAAAAAAATAAATAAAATTACATAATTTTATCAAGGTTTCTACATTTTCTAAAACAAGTAAATTAAAAATATTGTGGTTATTATATTTTCAAATTTATGAAAGATGTCATATTCTATCAACAAACTTGCATCCCCTAAGAGGTATTACCTATGATAATTACAATTTATTTGAAATATTTATTAATCATTATTTATTTAAATTTTACTAGTATTATTAGGACATTCGATATTCCACATATTCAAAATAAGAAATATTTTTTTTATAAATTAATGGGAAGAATACATGGTGTCATAATGTCTGTAGAAATCATTAATAAGTGTGTTACTACTACATATTTAGTTAATTTTCTCATTATTTTATCTACATTTTTACTTAATTTTCTTATTATTTTTGTTTAACACATATTTAGTTAATTATCACAAAGATCATGAAGAAATCACTTCATTAGAAATTAAATTTTCTCTAGACCTTTTGTCATCTAAAAATAGAAGAATTTGATTAGATTAAAATCATTTCTTGAAAAAAATCAACAAAGATGATGCACTCATATACTATTTTTTATATTCATAGATCTATTTTTTCTTTAATGGTCTATTTATGTTTATTAGTGTGTGCATTTATTTTATAAATGAATAAAAGTACATGTTTTCAATTTAAATTGGTTTTTTAGTTAATAACATATGTCCCTCACTAAAAACTAATCATACACACTTGGAGTTTATTAACTTATTAGTATAATGATCCTTAAGTGGTTTTTTATGTACAGAAATATTCCAAAAATAAATTTGACACACCGTGTGACTGTTATAACCCAAAGATTGTTTTTTATTTAAAATTGCAATTTTAGCTCAAAACACATGTCACATACTCAAAACTAAGTAAACACTTTCACATTTTTTTTATAATTTAGGGAAATGATCCATAGGCCATTATTAATGTTTAATAATCATCTATACCGAAATATAATATCTATTGTCACCAGTATGACTCAAAATGCATATTTATAGTTACAAATTTATATTTTAATATAATTTTTTACTCAATGAAAACATGTAAAACATTTTTTAATTTTATTTTTACAATAGTAAAATAATCCATAATCCATTTTTTTACATATAGGAATCATATATACCTCAATCTAATACACGGTGTGACCGATATGACTCGATGTATGTGTTTTTAGTTTAAAAATATCTTTTTAGTTAAATACACATGTCACTCAGTAGAAATAAATAAAATGAAATCATTTTTTATTAAAACATTAGGAAAATGATTCATAAGTAATTTCTGATGTGTAGGAATCAGTCTAACATCAATCTAACACATAAAGTGACCAGTATGACTCACATGTTCGTGTTTTTAATTTAAAAATTAAATTTTAGATAAAAACATGTTCCACTCGCTGAAAAATAATATAACACGCTTGGATTTTATTTAAATAGATATATGTATTTTACACATATTATAACATGGTTCTTATCAGAAATATCCAATAAATACAACCTAGATATCATGAGTCCAATTGTCTTTGGAAACTAGGTTCATAATACATAAAAAAATTAAAATGTTTTTAATTTATTCACCATAATGAGATGTTAAATATAATTAATCTATTGAGACTAAATAGGATTACTAGGATAATACATAAAATAAATTGGTGACCAATAAATCTCAGTAAGGGAATAAACATGCTAATAAATTATATTATATGATTCATAAGGCATAACATTATATCATAAAAGTAAAATCTCATGTAAATTCATATGAAGTAAAAATACAAAGAACATGGAATCAAAATATCATAAAAAAAGATTAATTTGGAAGAAAATATGGAACATGATATAAGTATAATTCAATGATTACTTCCAAGACAACATTTAATAGTGGATAGAGTCCCATCATGGATTCGGTTCACTCCATATTCCCATACATATTGTCTTCTGAGATATAAACATTACCAAATTCATTGGAGTGATCTATAGTTTCACCCATGAAAATATCTATATGTTTATGTGTTCCAAAAATGGAAATAAAACCTAAGGTATAAACATAATAATTACCCAAGTGAATTTATGTGTTTTATAATATTACCTTATATAAAAATCAAAGGATATTTCTTAGCGATTCAAAAGAGAATAAAGAAGTCAATATTTTGGATGTTCATATCAGAGTACCTAAACACTAGCCTCGAAATATATTGTTCATTTGGAAGAAAATGTCATGATAAAGGGTGTATAATTGGATATAGAAATTAACTTTCAAAATGGTGGCTTATGAAATAGGTTAATTACTTTGATGAAAGAATAAATATGGAAATTTATTTGAACACTAGAGAAAAAAATTGGTTATAATAAGAATATTACTTTTTTTAATGAAATTATTAATGTGAATAAATAATTCAAATGGGAATTACATAAAGTAAATAAGGTATATAAATTTTCCCACTAATTGGGTTTTATATTACATAATTAATTTAATAAATGAACTTAAGGAATATGTAAACCCATAAAAGGAAGGGGGAATAATATCTATATATATTTAAGTAACATATATACATAATTTATAATTATTCCATAACATCAAATAGATTTAAAGTTATTTATATAGAGAAAGGACGTAACCCAGAGAGAAAGGGTGGCTTGGAGAGATCTCTTACCATAGGATCTAGAGTCATTATGCACTTTCACTTAACATCCTAGATAATCTCATTATATTCACTAATTACATAATTCAAAAACATTTCCATATATATGATATTTATAAAACTTTTCTTATTTGAATTTATAATCATTTTAATAATTTTTAATATTGTGTTTCCGATGGAGTTTGATCAATGGTTCTAAGGTTAGATCACTTGTGGATAATTATTGATGTTCTTTTAAAATGGGAATAAAAATACCAAAGTAAAATAAAATGTTATTAATTTTTTTATATAAATTAATATTTTTCCAAATATCATTCTATATTCCAATATATGGTTGATTCATTTAGTAAAAATGAAAATGTTATACGGTAAGTTCATTAAGGTGGTTTTAAATACCATCAAAAACTAGTTTAATTTTATTAATTTTATTCCTATATATTTATTATAGAATTTGAAATAAGTTTAATATAATTATAATCACTTTATTGAACTATTATAATTTATATAAAACCATCCTTGAAGACGGTGTAAAAAGAAGAAGAATGTTGTTCGTGGAAGACGTGAACCAACTTTATTATAAATGACATTTTTGTTTTACAGTAGTAATATGGGATGGTAAAATATTTATATTAAACCATAATAATAACATATTATTATACTTAGGATACCAATGTTACTATGTAGAAGTTGATGTAAAATATATGTTTTTGGTATAAGAATAAAAATATTAAAAGAGGTTAGTTAAGAATTTTACCTCTTTCTTTGGTTGTCACTTCTTAGGCTACCTGATATGGTTCCTTTAAATGGTATTTGGTGATACCAAAAGAACTAAAATGTGGATTAGAATATTTTTAATGAAATATTGTGGTAATTTGGAAATCTTCAATGCTTGGAAAATGTGAGGAGAAGGGGTTGTGATATTTGGTATTTATAAGGGGATGAGTGGGGTGTTTGTGATTATTATAATCATTAGATTATTATTTTGGTTTAATACTATCAATATTATTGATTCTTGTGACTATATATAGTAAATGGTTTATCTAGGATCAAACTAATTTGTTCTTATATCATCCATGACACAAAAATTCTTGCATTTAGCATATTAGGTAAAATACTGTATTTTATTGTATTTCAATATTTACCTAAAATTTAACAACTTTAAAAAAATACCAAAAATTCACCCAAACCATTTTTGGATGTGTAGAATATAAAATGAAATCCATTTTATTAAAATAGTTTTCTAAATATAAGAAATTTATTTTTTAAATAAAATCCATATTTATTTGAAAAATTCTAATTTTAATAGTATGATCAACTTTATGATCCTTTAATAAATTACTTACAGTCTCATAAAATTATTTAATCATAATAATGAAAAATAATATCAATTTTTAACCCAATTTTATAAAAATAATCTTTATTTTGAATCATTATATTTATTATAAAAGTGAATTTAAAAATGTTTATGGTTTTGAAAAATATAAACACTTATTTTATCATTTAAAACATTTATTTTCTTTTTTCATTATATAAATATGTCATATTCTCATTTTATATGATACCTAAATATTATTTTACATTTTAATATATGAGGTTATTATTCTAACAGTTGGGTTACTATAAATAATATTCATATTACTATTCTAACAATTAGATTTGTAATAGTTATATGGGTTCCCTACATTCTATAAATACCACATATTTTATTCATCATTAATTCACTTATATTTTCTCTCCAGCTTATATATATATATATATTATTTTTTATTATTTCTATAGTGTTTTTCTTGATTTCAGTTATTCTATTATATCAATAATATCCATAAATTCATATTATTATTAATACTTTCAATTATTTTGTATATATTTATTATATAAATGTAAAGTTTGAATTAATATAATAAAATATATTTGGTTTTATCTTTTGGTTTGTGTGAATTTTATATTATAATATTAATATATTTTATGAAATTATATATTTAGAATAGAAATTCCATTAATAAAATTATATTTCATTACATTTTACCCCCCTTAATAAATTTTACCCTTGAAATTTCATTCAACACGCTATGGTGAAAAAAAGTTAGGTTAATTTTTCTTCATTCATTCCTTTAATACCCATTTCACCTCCTTGTAGTTATTATTTTTTCATACTACTTTGACTAGGTTATTGTTCTTATTGTGTAGAACATTATCTCTACATTCTATGATCTTCAGAGGCTGATTCTCATAAGAGATGTCATTTTCCATTTATACCACCTCTAAATTTAGTACTTGTGATAAATATGGTATGTAATTTCTCAATAGATATATGTGGAATACATCATATATTTTATAAAGGGTTAGTGGGAGTAGTAGTCAATAATCCACATCTCTAATGTGAAAGAGAATCTCAAAGGGGTTTATTTACCTAGGAAACAACTTACCCTTCTTCAAAAATATCATGACTCTGTTCCATGGGGATTTGTGGAGGAACAATTTATCTCAAACCTCAATAATTAAGTCTCAATGAATATTTTAATCATATCTATTATAAAAACTTTAAGCATCCATGTTGTTTTTTTGAATTTCCTTGATCTTTTTTATGATTTCCTCTACCATTTTAGGACACAACATCTTAAAATTTTTAAATTAATCCCAACACACATGTGTTCTACATATCTTTCCATAAATGGATTCATATAGAGAAATTTGTTTGCTTGAAATAATGATAGT
Organism: Viscum album; assembly: GCA_963277665.1. Lineage (NCBI taxonomy): Eukaryota > Viridiplantae > Streptophyta > Magnoliopsida > Santalales > Viscaceae > Viscum > Viscum album. Next base: position 335,314,402 of record OY728122.1, read on the forward strand.
ATTGTATGAGAACTCAATCAGATGATCATATCAATCTCATCCTTATTTGATGTCTATTGAGAATTCTCTTAACAAGTCTTCAAGTCTCTAGAGAGTCTACTCAGATTGGCCATCAGTTTAGGGGTGATTAGACGAATTGAAGTTTTAATTAATGTTTAGATATTGTTGAATAATTTTTCAAATCATAGAGGTATATCTTAGATCTCAACTAGATACAATTTATAAGGGTGTTACATGCATCCTCACAACTTATTTGATGTATATCCCCACATGTTGATCAATTAAAAAGTCCTCTTGAATTGAAATAAAGTTAGTATTCTTTGTAGGAAGATCTGACCCAACCCATATATAATTAATTCCTCTATATGTCTTCAAAATAAGACTGAAAAATTCTATGGTAATGTTTTCCCATTTCCATATAGGTAAGGGTAATTTTAGAATCATCCCCTTGAAATTTTTTCTTTCATCTTTAACCTACTAGCATACCTTGTATTTTTATTTATATTATGTGATATCCTTTTTCATATTATCCCACTAATTATTCTTTTATAGATATTGATACATATTCTTTCTCCCTAAATGGATAGAGAAGTTCAATTTATTTCTATCATTCGGGAAATAATTATTTATCTTATGATTTTACCGTAAATATATTTGTGACCCAAATCATATAGCTCCATCAATTTTTAACTCTAAGGATTCCCCTTTTCTTATAGCTTACACTATCTTATAAATTTTATCATCATATCTTTGATCATCTTATATCATATCCAAAATGGATGGTTGGGAAATCATTTCAAAAAGGAATTATGCTGTTCTTTTATTATTACTATATCCAAAACATTACAAGTATAAGAATATTGGATCCTTTTAAATTATCATCATTGATATGTTCATATGATAATTTTTTACTTTGAGCATTAGCCAGTTTATTTTCATTCCCAAAATGGTAGTGGATTGAGAAGTTGTAATATGCGATCATATATTTCCATATTCACTAAATAAAATTAATATTCATCAATTTGAATATGTCGTTGAGCATCTTATGATATATATATATATATCAACCTTATACCCATAGAGATAATACCATTATATTTTCAATGCGAAGATTACTCTAGCTAACTCTAGATCATGTGTCAAAAAGTTCTACTCATGAACATCTATCTACCTTATGGTGTAGAGTTTAACTTATTCATTTCTCGTCAATACTCTTCCTAATCTTTCATTATAAGCATCATTGTATACCATGAAAAGTTCCCCACTTGAGGTAAGAAAGATGATGAGTGCAATGATAAGCATATTTTTCAATTCCATGGTGGTTTTTTCACATTCATCAATCTAGAAAAACATTACTCCCTTTTAATCATCTTTTTCAGTGGTTTGAAAATAATTATAATTTTTTAACAAATCATTGGTAATTCCTAGATAGTCCAAGGAAACAATAGATCTCCATTATAGATTTTGGTCTAGGTAACTCAACAATTTCTTTTATCTTTGAAGGGTCTATATATATCCTATTACATTTGATAACATGACCCAGGAATAACACTTTGATTATCCAATAAAAACACATATTTTGATTAAATTTTAAGGGTATTAAATGTTCATTTTTGATCTTATGGGCCTGAGTTAGTGGATTTTAATTTTGAACATCCATTTTCATCATTTGGGCACTTCATGCATAATATGCACCAATTTAGGCCCAATGTTTCATCTTATTTTAAGGAATGTAATTATCTATATTTTAATTTGATATTTTGTGAAATGGATCTTCACTTCAATTTAAACATTTTTCGTTCAAGGATCAATGGATGATTCATAAATTATTATGGAGATATTTAGCGATGAAAGGAAATAATTCTGGAGAAGGAAGATTGGATATCATCCCACTGATGGGAATGTTGGTCCCAAAATGCAGGCCCAATGAAGCCCAAAATTGATGGTAGGATATACGTCATATAGAGGAACAAATAATTCTGCTGGAGGCAGTGCTAATTCGTCCTCAATGGTGGTGATTAAGGCGGTCCAATTTGAAGATTCAATTCTGGGCCAGATTCTACGGCCCAGAAAAACATCCCACTATTTCAATCATATCTCCAGAACCACAAAGTATTTTGGGCTGAAATTTTACAGGATATTAGGGAACATCCGGGGGTTCATTTAACAATTATATGGCCCACTCCAATTAGGCCTTCTAGATGGTTCTTTCGGTGCTTCTGTTCGGTGTAGAAAGATGGCTCCCACTTCGAGGCAAGAGTTGAAAAGTCTCTTATGCATTAAATGTCCACCCACCTTTATCCAACAAAATTAATTAAATGCACATGGTATGATGGGAGCTCGGCCAAAGGATTCCAAAATTCATATTTAAGGTAGTAGGGATGGAGTATTTGAGCAACTTGGTGATTTCTTTTCATTGTAATGTTATTATACAAATTTGCCTTTGTAATGTTCTTCCTTCTCATGTAATTTGTTCGAATCACCTTAGTCTTCAGTAAAAGTTCTTCTTATTATCTTATTAGGTTCTTATTCATATCACCTTGATACCTTTTCCTCATGGTGTGAAATTTTTCACACCAAACCTTGTGATTTTGTTCACACAACGGTGGAGTGATTGTTATTTTTGTTGTTGTTACTTCTTCAATTCCACCCTCATAAGTCTACTTTCTGCTTCCGTTGAGAACTTGTCATCAATGGAGGGATAGATCTTTTATGGGTTGATCCAAGGGAGTATCAAGGGGATGGATTGAATGTTATTTCTCACTCCCTAAATGTTATTAATTTCTTTCAATTGAGTTTCTTTCATTCAATGATTTTTATTCTTCCTCTTTCTTATTGAATTTATTCACCCCACTTTCATGTGATAATTACATCCTTTACCTCAGAGTGCTCATTAAAATGATCATACAAATGTATAGGTGATTATCATGTGTTTTGAAGGTGTTTAATCAGTAAGTGATGAGGTTAGTTTTAATTCATTTCATGAATCCTTCTCGAGTTAATGAAATTAAAATCGTAAAAAAGGAATTCATTCAATCCACCCCGAGCAATAACCTTGGATCAACTCATTTTCTAATAATTTGAATTCACATAGATCATTTAGTGCTCTTTAAAAACCATCTCAAATCAACCCATGTTTGCCACTTCATAGCCAAAAATCCATCTCTTTTTATTGAGTGTCTAAAGGTTCTTCTTAGGTCCCTGTGGATTCGACCCCTACCTGTACTACAACGACCGCATACCTGTTGGGTAAATTTGGGCGCAACCAAATTTTAGCACCGTTGCCAGGGACCAAGTAAGTTCCTTAGACAAAAACCTTCTTTCCACACCCACATTCTGCTATTCTCACCCAATATATCTTATCTCTTCCCTTTCTCTCTTTTTTTTCTTTTGGCGCATGTCTGCCTTCACCCGCGACCACTTACACAGACTAGTTAAGGTGGAAAGTCATAGGATAGGGGAGTCAAGTACACCATTGGATCCTAATCTTCCTAATACCCCATAGTTAAATATTGAGTCAATTTTAATGGAGGGTATTCAAAGAAACAAACTCATAAACCCGGGTGGGAACCAAAATGGAAATCCAAATGAGGCAACCCCAAATTTGGGGAATGCAGTCGATCAAAACATGAATGAATACCTTACACATACCTGGACCAATGCACCCTCTTGCATTAGGCATGTTGCCCTAGGAGATTCCCAGAATGTCCTTAAACCTCTTTTCCTAAACCACCTTCCAACTTTCTAAGGGATGGAGTCAGAAATGCCTTACCTTCATGTCAAGAAGTTCAATGACATTGTTGAAACCATGTGCTCACCACATCAACTTGAGTCAGCTAAGATGAGGCTCTTTCCTTTCTCACTTAAGGATCGAGCAATGAACTGGTTAAATAATCTGAGACCTTCATCAATCAACACTTGTAACCAACTACAAAGTGAATTCTACAAGAAATACTTTCCCCACCACAAAACAATTGCACTTAAAAAGAGTATCCAAAACATTTTTGAAAAAGAGGGAGAGTCATTCTATGAAATATGGGAGAGGTTCAAAGACACCCTAAACATGGTTCCACACCATGGTTTTTCTATTCCTGAACAAGTAAGAATTTTCTATGAAGGTTTGGGCCCAGGGAACAAACAATTAATTTACATCATGCGTAATGAGACCTTTAAAAACAAATCCCCAAATGATGCTTACGAGTATCTAGAAATCCTTACTAAAAAAAACCAAACATGGGGAACATCACCTTAATATGAAAAGCCTCAAAAAACTGCTGGAATGCATACACTTAGAGAAGAGGAAAGCCTTAGGTTGAAACTTGCAGCACTCTCTAGGAAGGTTGAAGAGATAGACCATAGGAAAATCAATGAAATCCAAACTGTAGATCCTGTTTTCACAATCAGTGATAAATATGACAACAAAACAAAAAACTGCCCAACCATTCCATCCATCAATGATTTTTTTAAGAGGACCACCTACTTAAGTCAATTTCCTAAACTTTAAAAAGCCTCAATACCCAAACACATTCAACCAAAGGTATAATGACCACCCAAGCTTCCGATGGGCAGATAACCAACAACCTAGCCAACCACAAGGACCAAAACCCTACCCTACACAAAATTTTTAAAACCATAACAAATTCCAACCACAACCTATCCAATACCAACATCCTCCAGTCCAATACCAACAACCCATCCAACAACAAAATTATCCCCCTAGGATAACCCAACAAACACAAACCCCTTCCCAATCTGTCCCTCTCCCAATCCATGAACAACTATGCAAACAAATGGAAAGGATGAACTCAGAAGTCTCTTCCCTTAAACAAGAACTTCAAACCATCAAAACTGGAAAGGAACCCATGCCTACATATCCCATTAAACAACAAATATCAAGGGGGGAGACAAGTTGAACTCAAAAATCTCATGAACAACTAAAGGCTGTGACAGTTTTGAGAAGTGGGAAATCAATTGAGAAACCTGAACAAATAGTTCAAAACCCACCTGAAGATTCAAACTCTAATGAAAATTCAAATGAAACACATGAACAAACTGAATATTCTAATAAAAATGTGATAGAAACAACTCTTTAAAAAACAACCCCACAACCTACCCCATTTCCTCAACGCATGAGGGGGAAAACCAAGCCTGAATTGAGTGAAACATTGAGGGAAATATTCTCACAAGTCAAGTTGAACATTTCACTCCTCGATGCCATTCAAACCATTCCTGCATACTCAAAATACCTTAAGGACCTCTGCACATTTAAACAGAAATTCTTACATAATAACCAAGTCCTTATAGCAGCAAATGTTAGCACAATAATCCAAGGAACCCTTCCTCTAAAGATGAAAGACCCAGGATGCCCTTACATAAATGTTTAACTAAGAGAGGACAAAGTTGTCAAATCCTTTTGTGATCTAGGAGCCAGTGTGAACCTCATTCCTTATGCTATGTATTGTCAGTTAGGGCTTGAAGAACTCCAACCCACATCTGTCACTCTTCAACTTACTAATCGTAGTATTCGAGTTCGAAAGGGGATATTAAAGTATGTTTTGGTGAAAGTTGAAAATTTCATTTACCCAGCTGACTTAATTGTTCTAGACAATCACCCAAGCATAGGTCCTAGGGAGAAACCCCCAATAATCATTGGTCGTCCCTTCCTTGCAACAATCAACTCTGTTATCCGAGTCAGAAATGGGAACATGACCATCACCTTTGGAAAAATGAGTCTAGACTTGAAAATCTACAATGAAAACTCTCAAATTGAGGACGATGAAGAGATCCATGAGGTTAATTGGATAGCTAGTGTTGATAGTGAACTCAAGGAACATCATGGAATTACTGAAGGATGTTTAAGTCAATAAGAGATTGATTTTATTTCTTCACGTGAGGGAAATTTGTCTCCTTGGCTTGAATCTCTTTCAGATAGCTCTATTGATGAGTTTCTAGAATCACCAGTCAATGATACCATGGGTGAAATCAATAACATCGAGTCCATACCCATTCATGAAACTACTCTAGCTAATTTAGTGGATGAAATTTTTTTACAAGGAACCAATTTTTTCAGGAAATCTGAACAAAGAAACTGAGATCAATACAAAGTATCATCCTTTCTTGGAAAGTGATAACCACTCTGACCTTGAATTTACGGTTTTACCTTCATCACTCAAGTATGCATTCTTAGGGGAAAATCAATCCTTTCTTATTGTTATTTCTTCCTCTCTTGAAGCCAATCATGAGAGGATTCTTCTAGATGTCCTTAGGAGACACAAGAAATCCATTGGATGGACCCTATCGGATATTCCTGGGATTATCCCACTTATTGGGACTCATAGAACTGTTCTAGAATTCGATTCAAAGCCATGTCGTCAACCTCAGCAGTGACTCAATCCTAATCTCATGGAAGTAGTGAGAAAAGAAATTTTGAAATTGTTAAAAGCCGGTATCATCTATCCTATAGCTGAGAGTGAGTGGGTTAGCCCAATCCATGTGGTTCAAAAGAAGGATGGAATCACAGTAATAACCAATAATGATGGAGAGATGCTTCCAACAAGGGTTAGTAGTGGATGGAGAGTCTGTATTGACTATAGGAAGCTCAAATCTTATACCAAGAAAGACCATTTCCCCTTTCCCTTTATTGATCATGTCCTCGAGCGAGTGGCGGGTCATCAATTCTATTGCTTCCTAGATGGATTCTCAGGGTATAATCAAATTGAAGTATCCTTAGAGGATCAAGTAAAAACAACCTTCACCTATCCATTCGGCACTTTTTCCTTCAATCGCATGCCCTTTGGGTTATGTAATGCCCCTGGTACCTTCCAGCGGTGCATGATGGGAATCTTCTCAGACATGGAGGGGGATTGTTTAGAGGTCTTCATGGATGATTTCTCCATCTTTGGGGATACTTTTGAGGGATTCATTCTAAATGTTGAAAAGGTTTTGAAAAGGTGTGAGGATACGAATCTCATACTAAATTGGGAAAAATGCCATTTCATGGTAAGGGAAGGACATGTTCTAGGTCATCTGGTATCTGGTAGAGGTATTGAAGTTAATAAAGCTAAGGTTGAAATAATTTGTCACCTTCCCTCTCCTAAAACTATTAGGTAAGTGAGGTCCTTCTTAGGACACTATGGATTTTATAGAAGGTTCATTTGGAATTTCAGCTCTATTTCTCGACCACTTTGTGCTCTATTGGTAAAAGATGCTCCATTTTTATGAACAGAAAGTTGTGAGGAATCATTCTCTACACTCAAGTCAACTCTTATATCTCCACCTATCATGCAATCTCCAAATTGGAAACATACTTTCGAGCTCATGTGTGATGCAAGTGACTTTGCTGTAGGGGCAGTCTTAGGATAACGGTGTGAGAAAACTCTATGTGTCATTGCTTATGCAATCAAATCTCTAAATGATGCACAAATAAACTACACCACCACTGAGAAAGAGATGCTTGTTGTTGTCTTTTCCTTAGATAAATTCAGGTCTTATCTCTTAGGATCACCCATCATTGTCTTCACTGACCATTCATCCCTAAAATACCTTTTCCAAAAACAAGATGCCAAGGCTAGATTGATTAGGTGGGTCCTTCTTCTTCAAGAGTTCGATTTAACCATTAAGGGTAAAAAGGGTGTTGAAAATGTTGTAGCTGATCACCTCTCTAGGATGGAATTCAAAGACAACTCACACTACCTCTCTATGTCTGATTCATTTCCCGTTGAGCACCTCTATTTAGTGAGTGATTTCCCTTGGTATGCTGACATAGAAAACCATTTGGTGACGGGTGACATTCCAAAATTCCTGGGGACCCAAGCTAAGAGGAAATTCCTTTCTAATGTCAAACACTATGTGTTTGATGATCCTTACCTCTTCAAGTTCTGTCCTGATCAAATCATCAGAATATGTGTTCCCGAGTCTGAAAAAGAGTCCATTCTAAAATTTTGTCATGGAGAGGCATGTGGAGGCCACTTTTCTACAAACAAAACCACTGCAAAGGTCCTCCAAAGTGGTTTCTACTGGCCGAACCTCATTAAGGATTCATTCGAATTCTGTAAAATTTGTCCTTAGTGTCAGCAATTAGGATCCATTTCCAAAAGGAATCAAATGCCCCTCACTCCCATTCTGGTCGTTGAAATGTTTGATTGTTGGGGAATTGATTTCATGGGACCCTTTACAAACTCTACGGGATACCTCTACATCCACTTAGCTGTTGATTATGTCTCAAAATGGGTTGAAGCCATTCCCACCAAGACTAATGATCATCAAGTTGTGATTTAATTCCTAAAAGAGCATATCTTTTCTAGATTTGGAGTTTTGAGGGCTATAATTAGTTATCGTGGAACCCATTTCTGTAATCTCCCATTCTCTTCACTCATGTCTAAGTATGGAATTTCTCATAAAGTATCCAATGCGTACCATCCTCAAACCAATGGTCAAGATGAGTTAGCAAATAGGGAGATTAAGCAAATTCTTGAGAAAACTATCAACCACTCTAGGAAAGATTGGTCTAAGAAACTCTTGTATTCTCCTTGGGCATATCGTACAACATTAAAAACCATCCTAGGAATGTCACCATATAGGTTGGTTTATGGAAAAGCATGCTATTTACCTGTTGAAATTGATCATAAGGCATTTTGGGCAATAAAAAAATGAATTTCGACATTTCTTTAGCTGAAGAAAAGAAGAAATTAGATCGTAATGAACTTGAGGAACTTAGTATGGAGGCGTATGAAAATTCAAGGATAAATAAAGCTAGAGTTCAAGCCTTCCAATCTAGGAATTTTAAAGTCAAACAATTTGAACTGGGAAAATCTGTGCTCTTCTATAGTTTAAAACATCATTTACACCTAGGAAAGTTAAGGGCTAGATGGTCAGGTCCTTTCATAGTGCATCATGTGTACCCCCATGGGGCAGTAGAGATTCAGGATCCCACAAGTGGTAACATTTTTAAGTTCAATGGTCATAGGTTAAAACGAATCATTGAATCATTCAAAAAACAGGAAATAATGGTAGAGTTAACAGATCCAACCTATGAACCAGAAAAAAATTGATAGATTTAGGATCCATGTCGGGCTAACGACGTTAAACAAAAGCGCTGCACGGAAGGCAACCCGTGGTTTTAATGTTTCTAATCATTTTGAATCATATTTTGTTTCCTTCTTATTCATTTTGTTATTTTAAAAAAATATATACTGTTGACATGTTCTTCTTTTATGAGTAAGGATGGGTTTGATAGGGGAGCACCGTATTCATCCGTGTCACGCAGTGTGATCCCTGAGTAATACCTTACCCAGAAAATATAAAGAAGACAATGTATTATCAGTTTAATTTATTTTATTTTATGTTTTTTTAGGTATTTAAAAAAATATATTGTTGACTTGTTCTTCTTTTATGAGTGAGGATTGGTATGAAAGGGGATCACCGTATTCATCTGTGTCATGCGGTGTGATCCCTGAGTAATACCTTACCCATAAATTTAAGATAAGACAATATATCATCAGTTTATGTTATTTGTACTTTTTTTTAGGTTAAAAAACACAAAAAAATATATATATTAAAAAAAATTAAAGGCATGTCATAGGTCATTGGGAAAAGCTGGTCGCAATCATCCAAGCCATTGGGAGATAAACCAGAACTGAAGGGAGACATGGGAATTCATTTTCAACATCAACCACCAGGTGACTTCATTCCATAATTTTCATTTTCAATGTCTTCGTTGAAATTCTATCCTGCCCCTTCTATGTTTCAATTCTTTAAACACTGGGGACAGTGTTATTCTAAGTTGGGGGGGGGAGATGAAAATCTGTGGAAGGAAAAATGTCATTAACCTTGAACATGATAACACACATTCCAAACTCTGAAATTGGATATCAAAAAATTTTGCATGCCTTGATTCTGATTTTAATGCAAGTTTATGAACATGTGCATAGATATTGGAAAGTGTGGTTGTTCGATGTGATTTTTCACTGTTATATTTTCATCCATTTAATAAAAAAACACAATGCACATCCTCTAGATTGTGGGGTTTAGTTTGAGTTCTTGGGGACCCATAATAAATATCATAGGATTGGTGATCATTTTAATTTTAACATGAGTATTAAAAAAATCAATTGCACGTAGAGTAATGAATTGACCTAATGTGTGGCTGTCGGTACTTGGGGATCATGACTCCATAGTTGTCTGGCCCAGATTTGGGCATTTTATCTCTATTTGTGGTAATTTGAATTTGTTTTTGATTGAGTTAACTCGAGATGATGCCCGAGTATGTGATCTTCACTTGGTGCCCTAAGGTCTTTGAGCTTGGGAGTCATCAGCAATGTCTTTCTACATGGGTTGACTCGATTGAGTTCAATTTCAATTAACATGGAAAAATTGCAAAAAACAAAAACAAAAAACCAAAAAAAAATGAGTACACATCTTATTATTAAAATATGATTGCTCCTAGCGCTTTCATCTTTTCTCCCTCGAATGAAAATGAACCCCCAGGTCTTTTGTGACGCAGAACACTTCATCCTGCTTAATTGAATTTGGATGAAGTATGGCGATGAATTTGAACAAAGGAATGGGATTGGGCTTGAGATATTATTATCTACATAGCTTGTTTTAAATAATTTTTATGGGTTTTATAATTGTTTGGTGTGTGATCTTTGGGTAAGAAATGTGTATTAAAATGTTTTTGGAAAAGGTCATTTGAATTTCATTTTCATGATATATATTTTTCTCAGGACTAGAAAAACTCAAGTTGGGGGGTGTGATTAGCCAATAAAAACACATATTTTGATTACATTTTAAGGGTATTAAATGTTCATTTTTGATCTTATGGGCCTGAGTTAGTGGATTTTAATTTTGAACATCCATTCTCATCATTTGTGCAGTTCATGACTAATATGCACCAATATAGGCCTAAGGTTTCATCTTATTTTAAGGAATGTAATTATCTATATTTTAATTTTATATTTTGTAAAATGGATATTCACTTCAATTAAAACAATTTTCATTCAGTGATCAATGGATGATTCATAAATTATGATGGAGATATTTGGCGATGAAAGGAAACAATTCTGGAGAAGGAAGATTGGATATCATCCCACTGATGGAAATGTGGGTCCCACAATGCAGGCCCAATGAAGCCCAAAATTAATGTTTGTCTATAAGACATATATAGGAACAAATAATTCTTCTAGATCCAGTGCTAATTCGACCTCAATGGTGGTTATTAAGGCATCCGAATTTGAAGATTCAATTCTGGGCCAGATTTTGCGGCCCAGAAAAACATCCCACTATTTCAATCATATCTCCCGAACCAAAACGTATTTTGGGATGAAATTTTACAGCCTATTAGGGGACATACGGGGGTTCATTTTATTCTTCTATGGACCACTCCAATTATGCCTTATATATGGTTCTTTCGGCGCTTCTGTTCGGTGTAGAAAGTTGGCTCCCACTTCGAGGCAAGAGTTGAAAAGTCTCTTATGCATTAAATGTCCACCCACCTTTCTCCAAAAAAATTAATTAAATGCACATGGGATGAAGAGAGATCTTCCAAAGGCTTCCAAAATTCCTATTTAAGGAAGTAGGGATGGATTATTTGATCATATTGGTGAATTCTTTTCATTGTAATGTTATTATGCCAATTTACCTTTGTAATGTTCTTCCTTCTCATTTAAGTTGTTCGAATCACCTTAGTCTTCAATAAAAGTTCTTCTTCTTCTATTATTCTGTTCATATTCATATCAACTTGATACCGTTTCCACAAGGTGTGAAATTTTTCATACCAAACCTTGTGATTTTTTTCACACAATAGTGGAGTGATCGTTATTTTTGTTGTTTTTACTTCTTCAATTCCACCCTCATAAGTCTACTTTCCACTTCCGTTGAGAACTTGTCATCAATGGAGGGCTATCTATTTTATGGGTTTATCCAAGGGAGTAGCAAGAGGGCTGGATTGAATGTTATTTCTCACTACCTAAACGTTTTTAATTTCTTTTAATTGAGTTTCTTTCATTCAATGATTTTTATTCTTCCTCTTCCTTATTGAATTTATTCACCCCAGTTTCATGTGCTAATTACATCCATTACCTTGGAGTGCTCATGAAAATAATCCTACAAGTGTATAGGTGATTATCATGTGTTTGGAAGGTGTTTAATAAGTAAGTGATGAGGTTAGTTTGAATTCATTTCATGAATCCTTCTCGAGTTAATGAAATTAAAATCGTAAAAAAAGGAATTCATTCAATCCACCCAGAGTAATAAACTAGGATCAACTCATTTTCTAATAATTTGAATTCAAATAGATCTTTAAGTACTCTTTAAAAACCATCTAAAATCAACCCATGTTGGCCACTTCATAGACAAAAATCCATCTCTTTTTATTGAGTTTCTAATGGTTCTTCTTAGGTCCCTGTGGATTCGACCCCTACCTGTACTGCAACGACCGCATACCTGTAGGGTAAATTTGGGCGCAACCACAATTCATCTATCTATAACACACATTTATAGTACCTTTCATATAACTTCTCAATTCATTGTGTTTTTTTCAAATTATTTAAATTGTCCCCATGATCCTCTATTAACTAGGAGTATATCAAAATATCATCGATAAAAACAATTAAAATAAATTGTGGAAATATTTTATGAAACTATTAATTAATTACACAAAAATTTCTATAGTATTAGTGGTTCAAAAGGTAATCATAATGAACTCATAGTTTGCATACCCTGATTAAAAGGAAATGCTTGGAAAATCATCCTTCTTCCCCTTTAATTGGTGAGATCCCCACTAAAGGTTCACCTTATAGAAATATTGTTCCATAAAAAACAGATCAAACAATTCACCTATTTTTTCTAGGGATACTTATTATTTATCATAATTTTGTTGATCTCGTTATAATCAACACAAAGGTTTGTTAATGCATACTTCTTCTTGAAAAAGAGGAAAGATTCAACACATGGTGAAGCAATTTATATATAAAACCATTTTCTGGATTCTCTTGTAACTTATTCTTTAGTTATTCCAACTCAATGGTTTCCATTTTTTAGGGATTCTTGGATCTGGTTAGAGATCTAAGTACTTGTTTTATTGAAAACTCCACATATCGGTCAGGAGGAATTCCATGTAACTCTTCAAGGAATACGTTAATATAATCAATCATAATGATATTATCCTATAGAATGATTCTCTCATTTGTTTCAATCATGGGTGATAGATATGTTTGTTCATAATTCAATAATAACCACACCATAGATGAAGATTCAAATAGAGATTCATACCCATCCTTACACCTGTGCGGGATTGGGGGATGACTCTGGATGTGGAGAGTGGTCACCCTCTCCTGATAGTTTATGTTGTATCTATATAATTACAACCAATCTATTCCCAATATAAAACCAAAATACACTAAATTACGTGAGACAATATTTTCTGGATGTTTTAGTCTACAAACATTAACTGTGGAGGAGTTATATGCTTGATAGGTAATAATTTCTCCATTATTTGTTCTTATAGATAACTCAACCTCTATGTTTTGAGGTGGTGTTTTAATAGTTCTACTAAACATTCAAGATATAAAAGAATTTTTATAACCATAATCATATAATACATTTTATGTACATGAATAGATAATTATCACACCTTTCACTATTTGATTCTGGTTCTAATTATTTATGATATCCAAAAAAACTTAGGGGTAAGAATACTGAGACTAAAAAATATATATAAAGTAAAACTATGAACATAATAAGAGTAAATTATATATGAAATGTAAATCCTAACTTATGAGTCTTAATGTTTCAATCATGGTTATCCATTTTAATGTTTTTTATTATTTTTTCTAGACTAAAAATTTATTCATGTCATACAAAATGGTTCTTAAATAGTTTGTGAATTTACCAAATCATATCTTGCAGGACAGTCAACCTAGGGGTATGGTAAGGCCTCATTATTGTACACCAATTGAGGATTGAATTATTACATAGTGCACCCTTTTCAGTTTATTACCCCTAGGTATAAATATTCAAGATCTAAATCCACTTTTAATATCCATAAAATGATGTAATTTCTTGAAACCAATCACTCTATACTTTACCAAAATTTTAGGATGTTTTCCAATATAGAGACTTATCCCTAGGGTTATTACTGAAGTATTCTATTCATAATCCCAAAAAATAACTAAACCTTTCTATGATACCAACTTTAGTGACCCAGGTATTTTACACATAATATAACATGATTTCTATCATAAATATCCAAAAAATGAAACTCAAAGAATGTGAGGCCTTGTCTATTTGGAATAATAAACTAATAATACCTCAAAAAGAAACTGAAACACAACATCTTTATTTAATTATACATAATGAGATCCTAAATACCCTTGATATCCTAAAATTATGTTGGATAACCTGGGGAATACATAAAGGAATGGGGTGAGTTATAAATACCAATAAGGGAATAAGCATTGTAATGAAGTATATTTTATGAGTCTAAAGGCCTAACAAGATATCAAAAAAATACAAGGCTCATTAAAAATAATATAGAGGCATAACATAATGAAAATATAATAATAAAATCATGTCGACATAATAAAATGGAAGAAACAAAAAACATTACACAATAATAGGTCATGGATAATTTCCAAAACAATATCACATGGTGGATAGATTCTCATAATGGATTAGGTTTTTACTCCCTAATATCATACATACTGTATGACTAGACATAAAAATTACACAATTAATTGGAATGTAATATGGTTTAACTGATGATAACTTGTACATACTTATGTGTGATGTAAATGAGAATCAAATGTAAGACATAAATATAAAAACTACCCATGGAAAGAAATGGGTTGCATAATATTTCTTCATATCATAATCAGAGGAGATTTATTAATAATTAAAAAAGAGAATAAGGAATTAGATATTTTGAATTTTTATATTTGAGTATATAAGAATATCTCTCAAAATATGGTTTTCATTTGGATAAAAACATCATGAGAATGGGTTGAGAATTGGGTACATAAATGAACATTCAAAATAGTGGTCTAAGGAATTGGTTAAAGACAATGAAGAAAGAAAAAACATGTAATTTTCCTTGAAAAATGGAGGTAAAACAGAATTTTTATACCAAAATTATTCCTTTATTTAATTAAATTGTTAATGCTAATAAACAATTAAAATTGAAATTATATAAAATTATTAAGGGATAGAAAATCTCCCCTTAATCAACAACTATTTTAAAGAAGGCACTTGAGAAATGAACTTAAGGCCTGTAATAATCCTTCAATGGAAGGGATAATAAGTTATGAATATATGTAAAAAATATATATACATAATTTATATTCATTCCATAACAAAAAATATGGAGATATAGAGAGATAAAGTGAGTTATAGAGAGAAAGGTTATAACCAAAATCAAAAGGGTGGTTTGAAGAGATCCCTCACCTCTAGAATCATTTTATATTTTCACTTAACTTCCTGAATAATCAAATTATATTAATCAATTACTTAATTATAAACCATTTACATATATATTTTATTTAATATAATTTTATTATGTTCATTTTAAATTTTATTTTTTTCACGGCATTCATTTTATGGTTCCAAGATCGGATCACTTGTAGATAATTGTTGATGTTATTGTAAAAAAGGGACTACAAATTAAAATTTTTAATAAAATTTCATTCATTTACATTAAGATATTTAAATTTTCCCAAATATTTTTTTTGGTATAGGGAGGATATATTTATTAAAAAAATCAACGTTTTACAGTTAGTTCATTTAGGCAGTTTTACTGACCATCATGAACTAGTATTGTTTTATATAATATTATGTCTATATATTCATTTAGAAACACAAAGTATTTTTTTAATATACTTATTTCATCATTATAATAATAATATGATTTTTATGGTCATCCTTGAAGGAGTTGTTTAAAAATGAAGTATATTGTTCACAGAACCAGTGCACCAACCAAAATCATATTTTGAGACATATGCTTATATACTCTCTGATACCAAGACCAAACATCGACAACGGCGGTTGAAACCATGATAAAACTTGCACCATAAACTAGAAATAGGAAATAACTATAGTTATGAGTATTAAAACTCGGTTGGAAGGCTGGAAAATTTATTCTGAATGAACATCCTTTAAAATAGAATAAACATAAACTTCAAGTCTGAAATACAATATATAAAAGTTAGATTTTCCAATCTTTTCACTTTAAGAAAATGTGATTCATTTCCCTTTCCATTCCAAATCTAGGTTCTTTTTCATTTAAACAACATTAAAATTTTCAAGAGGAATGTGATACTTACATTTCAAAATGGCACAAAGAGTATAAAAAATTTCTACAATAAAAAAATCATAAACCTTTGAAAGAAAAAATATCACTTCCCAAAGAAACTTACCACATGTGAGAACACCACAATAATCATATAATAAGGGAAATGGAAATAATAACACAAGAGTAACTAACAAAAAGACATCTCAATCATTACTATATGCAAAAAAGTGTGAATAGACATGGGAGAACCTATGATCTTGTGAATAATCTAGAACATACCATTACATGTTGAATCATCATATAAATCATTCCTCACTTGATGAAATCAATAATTCCCACACACTCATCCATCTGCTACATGGTACAAATCAAGGGGCCCAATCCCAATGTAATAAAACTCAATATATCACCATGCTATTGGCCACTAGCGAGTGCATAACCTTACTAGTGTATAAATAATTCTACGAAAATTTAATAGTTATGCTAGGTTCTCCATGTCAAGAGTAAATAATAGGTTGATCCAACTGATTCTTACCAAGCATCTAAATACATATACACATATAATAATTTACACAATAGGCATCACCTGAGTCACCCCAAGGATCAATTTCTTTTTCATAAAAAAAATATGTATCAAAGGATTCCACACCGAGGATATCCAATTATTCCCAAGGTAAATGGGTTGAGATGATTCTAAAATGAGTATATCTCACCCATTTGCATAAATGGATCATGAGGATTCCATAGTGAGTACATCCCATCCATTTAATATTAAATAAGTAAAGATAATTATCCAAAGAGAGTTTTCAAGATAAATATTTTCACAAACATTAAAAATTTCCAAACAGGCCTCGATCATCCTTTTTCAAAGAACCAAAACTACTTTTCCAAAATGTTACAAAACACCATTTTCTATTCCCAAAAATTTAGAAGGAATTTAATTTTGATAATTTGTGTCACATTTTCAATACCAAATCCAATTTCATAAAAATTTCCCAATAGGCCACACATCACCAACACCTCTCAAACCATTTTAAAAAACCAATTACATACTTATTTACAACTCAAAATCAATTGGAAACCCCATTTTAGAAACCAAAACCATCTTTTCATATTCCACTACACATTTAGAAATTCAAACCATGCCTTACATATCAAAAATTACTAACAAAATATAACTGGGCATTTCATCAAACACATAGTGTGTACATTTAATAAAAATAATTCATTTATCACAAAAAGTGAATAAAAACTACATTTCACACCAAAAAATAATCTAAATATCACACATAATTATTTCATATTCAAGGAAGTTGTGAAAATAAAGAAATCAATGATTCTTGAATTAATAAGGCAAGTGAAAAGGTAAACCTGCCTCAATATCAAGGTGCTTCAATAATGCACACCCAAAATCATACCATGAAGGTTACAAGAGACAATATCTACCAATAGAAACCTTAAACAAGAAAAACCCCCAACATAAATCAAGGGAAACACAAACCCTATAACCACATGACCAAGGGTGTAATGACCCGGAAATTTCAAGGAAATTTTTTTCTTAATTTCTTTAGAATTTTACGAGTACACAGTTTCTGATGGCACCTGATTCCGAGGCCCGGTGTGCCCGGAATAATTTTCTGAAGTTTTGTTAAGCGTAAATTAACGAGGGTAAGAAGTTTTACTGAAAAAGTGTAATAACTCAAAAACGGTTACTCAGATAAGAAATCTAAGGGAACTGCTACACTCCGGATGGTGGTTTTACCCTAAGCGTGACTTAATTTTAGTTGGCGCGGGCCTCCCGTGAGAAATTCCAAAAATGGCATAACCATAAATAAAATAATTAAATAAATTATTTTATTTTTCAAATGCTTATAACTCACAAACGGTAACTCGGATTAAAAATATGAGACAATCGCTGAACTCGTGAGGGTATGTTTTATTTAAGTAGATACTAACTTTGGTCGGCACGGGCCACTAGAAAAAGTTAGTTTTTGGCCGCAAATAAAATAAATAAATGAAAATTATTTTATTATAAAATTCGTATCTTTTAAATGGTATATCAGATTAAAAATCTGAGAGTACCATTGGATTCTTTGTGGTGTGTTTCACTTAGGCAGAGCCTGACCTTGAACGGCGTGGGTCGAGGGTGACTGATAATAATTTTCCGAACTTTTTTTCGTGTACGTTCAGTAAACATACGTGTGGGTTTTTCTATCTTTTGAACCGGTACTCGGAATTGAAATCTGAGGGAAAGAATCAACTCGCAGCACCGGTAATTGCTTAAGGGGACCTTTACCGCAGTTGCGTTTTAAGCGGGTTGAGAATTAATTTTTGGGGAATCAGTTTAAAATAAATAAAATTGGGGTGTACAAATTTATTTATATCTGAGGTGGTTAAAATCTACAAAGGGGAGTTAAGGGTGGGACCAAAACCACATAACTACCCTTGTGTGGATATTTAGAAGTTGGGGCCCACACGAGCCCCAACCTTTCGTCTCCCCATAACCACTCTTAACCCCCCCCCCCCTAAACCCCCTTTTTAATTAATTTGTTAAATCCTCAACTCCCCTATTAATGAGATCTCTTCATATTCCTCTAATTATGTTTGTCAACATAATTAAATTAATGGTTTCATTAATTAAACTGGTACATCACAATTTGAATTATTTTGTGTTGCATGACACTTCTTTAAATGGGAGAAGTCTTTTTTAATATTTGCGATAGAAAATATTTCGATGGGAAACCTCTGGAGGATTAGAAAGAGAGGTGTTATTCCTCCGATGAAAAACGTGAAGTCCTGACGATGACTCTTCCTCCGATGTCAACGGAGTCGACACCATTCTTCTGTGACGTCTGACCACAGTGATGTTCGTCTTCCACGGTTTGACGACGTGCGACATCTTTGCGAGGTAGGGGAATATTGTATATTGCTCATTTATATGGTTTATACCCTCGAGCTTGAGCGTTTATTTGTAGGATTTATATTTGTGGTTTCCTTTCCCTAGTTTAATTTATCATGATGAACGTGAATTAAATTAACTAATTCACGTATCGATAAACAATTGATTTAATTAATTTTCTTCATGTTTATCCTGAGTTTGAGATTTTTTAATCATGATAAATATTTAATCGCCAATCCCCCATGTTCTTGATTCTCAAAAACAATGGCCAAACTAATTCGGCTATCGATCCGCACTTAAACTGAGTTCCTTTTTTATTCATGGTATGCACATTCTTCGCGTGATCTTCTTCGTCAAATAATTAAGAACGCTGGAAACTCGATGTTTCATTGAGCGCGACATAGGGACACGGAGATCTCGATCCGAGGATCAAGAATCTGCAATCGTCTTAATTGTTGGGTTTAGAACGAAGGTGCAGCGGACTGGAGGCGTAGCAGCATAGCAGGCCAGAAGCAGGCCATGTGCGAGGTAGAGGAGCAGCGTTCCCAATACGTGAGGGAAGCGTGAAAATTAGAGGAGAAGGGAACGTGAATAATTTGGTAGATTGGAGAGAGAATGAGATATTAAGTTGATAAATAATAAAAGAAATAAATAAAAGGGGTAATCAAAGAGGGGGGCGTGATTGGATTGGAAACAAGGGGGCGGTTTTATTTTTTTTGGTGGCGCGTGGAATTGGGTGTGAGAGTTTACAGTATTAAATTAAATTCAAAATAATAATAAAATAATAATGTTATTATTATTTTCATTGGGAAAACAGTATTTTGACGGTATCTTCTTTGTGCGGCCTCGGTTTCACGAACCATCACTGGCAGTGCGACCTTGACTTCGAGAAGGAATTTATGAGTCCAATATTGGATATCTTTTTCGAGTTTTGGGATCGGGTACCCGAAGCGCTCAGAAAATAATAGATTTAATATTATTATTAAATCATCGACCTGCTATAACTTGAGCTACGGACGTCTGATTGGTTTGCCGTCTACATTGTTGGATTCCTCTTGATGAGACTGTTGTTTTGACATACTTCACCTGAGGTTTGGACGCAGTTGGAGTAAGTTCGGGTTGGATTGCACCCGAAATCCAACCGGGCCCCTGGAACGAAAATGCTGATAACTTTCAGACTGAAGGTTCGTTTAAAGAAACGTCAGCGGTGTTGGTAATCATGCTCACAAGCAGTCCCTATGAGTATACCCTATGATAGTTTGGGGTATAGTTGTGATACGGTCGGGTTGGTTCATACATGAAACGAATCGGGCCCCCGGGACGAAAAGGCTATTAACTCACAGACTGGGCGTCCGATTGACGCATCGTCTGTTGCGTTGAGACCCTTATGACGTGGCGGTCCTTTGTGATACTTCTTCATGGGATTTTGTTATACTTGGAGTATCGACCTGTAGCTCATGGAGCGGACCCTCCCGGAGACGAGCTTATGGAGTACGAAGACCGTGTAGCTGGCTGAGACCTGATGACTGCTTGTCTGATTTGAGTCGGAGTGACTTGTATAGCCCAGTGGGGAGCACTACTGTGTTTGTGTGGTGGTCCCACGGCGGGGAGCACTACTGTGTTTGGGTGGCAGACCCGCAGTACTCGACAGGAGGAGTACCTCTGCAGGCTATTAGGGGGGTGCACTACTGTGTTTGGGTGGTAGACCCCGGCGGGGAGCACTACTGTGTTTGGGTGGCTGGCCCGCGGTACTCGACAGGGGGAGTACCTCAGTAGTCTTAGGTTAGAGAGAAGTACCTCAGAGTTGTGACAGGATCACTGTACTCATCAGAGACGGATCTCTTCATCAGTTGTGGTTTCGTTAATGAAAATCCTAGTTTGAGCTGAGTCAATGACCATTGTGTTTTCCTCATGATTGATATGGGTTAATAGATAACTTACGTATATATATAGGTGTATACCTAAGAAGTGGTTATCCATTGACTTCATATTTGTGTGATACCTCGTGGATGATATGGGTTACATGGTAACTTAGGTATAAGTATAGGATTATACCTAAGTAAGGGTTATCAATTAAGAACTTTCTTTGTGTTTATCCTTGTAAGATTTAGTGAGACCTTGAGGGTCTCGGGGTCCCTACAGAGTATCGTATACTCACCCCTGCACGGGCTTTGCCCGCACCTCATTGTGTTGGTTGCAAATGATGGACATCACTGATCGTGGTTGAGGCTTGTAGAGATGGACAGTACCCAGAGGTGGATCTCACGACAAGCCGGTACCCGGAGGTGGATATCATGACGAGTCGGTACCCGAAGGTGGATCTCACGACGAGTAGGTACCCAGAGGATACAGACAGACGTGGAGTGCTGAGGAGGACATCTGTACCTACCCTTCAGGTAGGAACCCGGAGGACGATCCAGGAGCTGCTTGTCACCTTTCAGCTGTTGTCTTTTGAGTTGTACTTTACTTTCAGTTGTAGTTGTACCTTTCTTTTGGGCTTGTATTTCCAGCCCCTTATAATTTCAGCATGCTTGTTTACTGCTTTACTTAGTGTTAGCTTCCTCTTTTACTCTGTTTGTGTGTGTATTTTAGTTTCATAAAGGTAATGACTTCTCTTTTTATTGGGATTTACGCCTTTGGTGCTAGTCGCCAGCCCCTGGCCTATTGAAGGTGGGCTTGGGGTAGTCACAGCATGGGCCGCGAGGACGGGTCGTGCCAAATTGGTATCAGAGGAGTCGGTTCTACCACAGAACTCAAGACTTTGATCTTTCCTTCCTGTGAAGCAATAGTGTTAAGGGTACCGAGTGTGGTCTTCAGTTCAAGGAGTCCAGTGTTGGTGTGGTGGCTGACGTATCCATACACTAGGGCCCTGACTACTGATTTCTGACTTTGTGCATGAAAACACTGATTTCGGGTATGTTTCCAAGAGTTTTAAAGTCATCTAAAACTAGGTCATCTCACTAGGTATAAATCGTTGACCGTGTAGCATCCTTTCAGGATGTCTCCACGCAGACAGTCAGATGGAGTTCTGATATAGTGCACGATGACGGACCACCAAGCGATGAGGCTCCGGTGCGTGGCCCTTTTTACTTTATTGGAACCCTCAGGTGGTGTACCAGCAGCACCATGACCCATTGGGTTGTGGATTCCACTTTCCATTCTAGCAGACGGTGTACGCCGGCAGAGCGCGTTTCACGAGTTCCAGAAGTAGAGGCCTCCGAGGTTACGAGGCAAGGTAGATTCCCAGAGAGTAGAGGACTGGCTGGAGATGATTTCTAGAGTTTTACGCCTAGCTGATACATCCGTAGAGTGGATGGTGGACTTGGCTACTAGTGTTTTCCAGTGAGTGACCATGAGGATGGTCCGCATAGTGATGAGGCTTCGGTATGGGGATCGATGCATGAGACAGTGCCTTCGGGTAGTGTGCCAACTATACATCACTACCTGTTGGTCAGCAGTTAAAACTGGTGGTACTGGTAGGTGACACGTGTAGACATATTGGCTTACATGTGTTCCAACATCAGATACCCTCAAGTTCTGAGGCGAGCCCGACTAACAGGCGGCTGAGGACTGGCTTGAGGAGGTGGTAGAGAGTTTTCTTGAGCTTATAAAGCTTCAGCGGGATGGCATGTCGGTAGCTGGGAATTCATCAGGGTGTACCAAACTATTCCTGGTACTCGATGAATACGATGCGATCGGTGCTTCATGGCTCGGACATCCGACCGAGGTATATTTAAGGACATCCGAGCCAACACCTTTTCTCTATGAATTCCTACTTATTCTAGGGTGATAGAAAGAACCTTTGTGGTCAATAATTCTTTTGTTGAATGGATGCAGTCAGTGAAGGTTAGCAGTGGGAAGGCAGGAAACTGGCACTAGTCTCGGAGACTTGGGCGTGAAAAATGTTTCAATTAGAGGTAGTAAAAAGGATAGATGAATCTGAAAGGTGGAAGACATGGAAGCAGAGCTAGGAGAGCAGCATGGGGTGGTGAACATTTTGACATGTTGCAACCACCAGCCTTGGTAATCCCCGCTAGGCTCAGGGAGCTGGAGGGCGGGGGAAATTGTAGCTTCATACGGTCAAGGAGTGCGAGTGAAAGGCTCTAAGGATGATTCAATGTACGGACTATGTCTTCTACTAGATGTCGTAACAACAAGACATTGATACTAAACATCCCTTCCACGAATCTTGTTCCAGACCTAGAGTTTTCGGTTAAGCTGTTGACTTGACCCTCACATCTGGAGATACCTTGGGGAGGAGACTCGATAATCACACTTATGCCGACGGTGTGATCTGGACCTTGAGGCGAGAGTTTCGGTCGGAACCTCTTGGTGGTGGCGTCGAGGCCTTAAGATGTTAGTTTGAGTATGGACTGGGCAATCACAGTTCATACAAAAATTGACGGTATTAGGAAAAAATGTTGTGTTCTATCTAAAACATCGGGATGGGTTTTCCTTGGTCGGTGAAAAGAAAACCTCGGGCATCACAGGATAAACTCATTCATATGAGGGAGTGGCTGATCACTCTTGAGTCGGCCAACCTTACCCTCGTGGCAGTAGAAGTTTTGAATTTTCAGTTCCAAATAGGGAATGGAGGCCTCTTGAGTTCGAGGATAGCAACCACGTTTTTATATGGGTCTCACCTCGACGAGGTCTACAGAGATTTGGCTGAGGCGGAAAGTTAACTCCGCGTTTCATCGAACCATTCCAGGTCCCCAGCAGAGTAGGCAAGGTGGTTTACCACTTGACATTTCCACCACAGTTGCACTAGGTGCACGACGTCTTCCACATATCTCATCTGAGTAGATACGTGCACCACCCTACACACATCATCGACCACAGGGAGCAGGACATTGATAACGGGGAGACATTCACAGAGGATCTAGTGGAGATCGAGGATCGACAGGAGCGGGTCCTACATGGATGATTTCTTCCTCTTGTGTGCTTCTGATGGTAGCACAGTAACATCCAGGAGAGTACATGGGAATGGAAGGCTCAGATGCGTGCTCAGTACCACTTTTGTTTCCCTTGGTGTGTGTTGAAGCTTTACGGGGACGTAAATACCTAAGGTGGGAGTAATGTAAAGACCCGTAAATTTCACGGGAATTTTTTTCTAAATTTCTTTTGAACTTTACGAGTACGTAGTTTCTAACGGCACCTGATTCCAAGGCCCAGTGTGCCCGGAATAATTTTCTGAAGTTTTGTTAAACTTAAAGTAACGCGCCTAAGTAGTTTTACTGAAAAAAAAAGTGTAATAACTCTTAAACGGTTACTCGGATTAGAAATCTGAGTACACCATTGTGCTCAAGATGGCGGGTTTACCCTAGGTGCGACTTAAGTTTAGTCGGCGCGGGCCTCTTGTGAGAAATTCCAAAAATGGCATAACCATAAATAAAATAATTATATAAATTATTTTATTTTTCAAATTCTTATAACTCACAAATGGTAGCTCAGATTAAAAATCTGAGACAACCACTGAACTCATGAGGGCATGGTTTATTTAAGTAGATACTAACTTTGGCCGGCACGGGCCACCAGAAAAAGTTAGTTTTTGGCCGCAAATAAAATAATTAAATGACAATTATTTTATTGTAAAATTCGTATCTTTTAAATGGAAACTCGGATTGAAAATCTGAGAGTACCGTTGGATTCATTGGGGCGTGTTTCACTGAGGCAGAGCCTGACCTTGACCGGCGCAGCTCGAGGGTGACTGATAATAATTTTCTGATCTTTTTTTGGGTACGTTTAGTAAACATATGTGTGGGTTTTCCTATCTTTTGAACCGGTACTCGGAATTTAAATATGAGGGCACCGATGAACTCGCAGCACCAGTAATTGCTTAAGGTTACCTTTACCGCAGTTGCGTATTAAGTGTGTTGTGAATTAATTTTTGGGGAATTAGTTTAAAATAAATAAAATTGGTGTGTACAATTTTATTTATATCTGAGGTGGTTAAATTCTACAAAGGGGAGTTAAGGGTGGAAACACAACCACCTAACTACCCTTGTGTGGATATTTAGAAGGTGGGGCCCATACGAGCCCCAACCTTTCATCTCCCCATAACCACTCTTAACCCCCCCCCTTAAACCCCCTTTTTACTTAATTTGTTAACTCCTAAACTCCCCTATTAATGATATCTCTCCATATTCCTCTAATTAAGTTTGTCAACATAATTAAATTAATAGTTTCATTAATTAAACTGGTACATCACAATTTGAATTATTTTGTGTTGCATGACACTTCTTTAAATGGGAGAAGTTTTTTGTAATATTTGCGATATCAAATATTTTGATGGGAAACCTATGGAGGATTAGAAAGAGAGGTGTTCTTCCTCCGACGAAGAACATGAAGTCCCAACGATGACTCTTCCTTCGACGTCAACGGAATTGACACCATTCTTCCGTGACGTCCGACCACAGTGACGTTCGTCTTCTGTGGTTTGACGACGTGCGACGTCTTTTTGAGGTAGGGGAATATTGTATATTTCTCATTTATATGGTGTATACCCTCAAGCTTGAGCATTTATTTGTAGGATTTATCTTTGTGGATTCCTTACCCCGGTTTAATTTCTCATGATGAATGCGAATTAAATTAATTAATTCACAGATCGATAGAAAATTGGTTTAATTAATTTTCTTCATGTTTATCCTGAGTTTGAGATTTTTGAAGAATGATAAATATTTAATTACCAATCCCCCATGTTCTTGATTCTCAAAAAAAATGGCCAAACTAACACGGCTATCAATCCGCACTTAAACCGAGTTCCTTTCTTATTCATGGTTCACACATTCTTCGTGTGTTCTTCTTCGTCAAATAATTAAGCACGCTAGAAACTTGATGTTTCATTGAGCACGACATAGGGATGCGGAGATCTCGATCCGATGATCAAGAATCAGCAATCATCATAATTGTTGGGGTTAGAATGAAGGTGCAGCGGACTGGAGGCGTAGCAGCGCGGAAGGCCGGAAGAAAGCCGTGTGCGAGAAAGAGGTGCAGCGTTCCCAATACGTGGGGGCAGCGTGAAAATTAGAGGAGAAGGGAATGTGAATGATTTGGTAGATTGGAGAGAGAATGAGATATTAAGTTGATAAATAATAAAAGAAATAAATAAAAGGGGTAATCAAATAGGGGAGTGTGATTGGCTTGGAAACAAGGGGGGCGGTTTTATTTTTATTGGTGGTGCGTGGAATTGGGGGTGAGAGTTTAAAGTATTAAATTAAATTCAAAATAATAATACAATAATAATGTTATTATTATTTTCATTAGGAAAACCATATTTTGATGTTATCTTCTTCGTGCGACCTCGGTTTCACGAACCGTCAGTGGCAGTGTGACCCAGACATTGAGACGGAATTTATGAGTCCAATATTGGATACCTTCTTCGGGTTTTTGGATCGGGTACCCGAAGCGCTCAGAAAATAATAGATTTAATATTATTATTAAATCTTCGACCTGCTATAACTTGAGTTCTGGACGTCCGATTGACGTGTCGTCGACTTTGTTGGATTCCTCTTGATGATACGGTTCTTTTGGAATAATTCTCCTGAGTTTTGGATAAATATGGAGTAAGGCCGGGTTGGATTTTACCCGAAATCCAACCGGGCCCCTAGAACGAAAATGCTGATAACATTCAGACCGAATTTCCGTTTAACAAACCGTCAAAGGTGTTGGTAATCATGTTGACAAGCGGTCACTATGAGTATACCCTATGAGAGTTTGGGGTAGAGTTGTTATACTGTCGAGTAGGTTCGTACATGAAACCAACCGGGCCCCCGGGACGAAAAGGCTAATAACTCACAGACTGGGCGTCCAATTGACGCACTGTCTGTTGCGTTGAGACCCCTATGACGTGGCGGTCCTTTGTGATACTTCTTCGTGGGACTTTTTGATACTTGGAGTATCGACCTGTAGCTCATGGAGCGGACCCTCCCAGATACCTTGAGGGTCTCGGGGTCCCTACTGAGTATCATATACTCACCCCTGCACGGGCTTTGCCCGCACCTCGTTGTGTTGCTTGCCGACGACGGACATCACTGATCGTGGTTGAGGCTTGTAGAGCTGGACGGTACCCGGAGGTGGATCTCACGACGAGCCGATACCTAGAGGTGGATATCATGACGAGTCGGTACCCAGAGGTGTATCTCACGACGAGTAGGTACCCGGAGGAGATGGACAAACGTGAAGTGCTGAGGAGGACATCTATACCTACCCTTCAGGTAGGAACCCGGAGGATGATCCAGGAGCTTCTTGTCACCTTTCAGTTGTTGTCATTTTAGTTGTACTTTACATTCAGTTGTAGTTGTACCTTTCTTTTGGGCTTGTATTTTCGGCCCCTTATACATTCAACACGCTTGTTTACTGCTTTACTTAGTGTTAGCTTCCGCTTGTACTCTGTCTGTGTGTGTGTTTTCATTTCATAAAGGCAATGCCTTCTCTTTTTATTGGGATTTACACCTCTAGTGTTAGTCACCAGCCCCTGGCCTATGGAAGGCGGGCTTGGGGTAGTCACGGCATGGACCCCGAGGATGGGTCGTGACAAAGGGAAAATGAAATATCAAAATAAAATGGAGGAAAAGGAATAATAAGTGGATAGTATAAGAATACCTTGAATATCTAGCCCCAAATCTTGAAACAATCCTTAGACATATGCAAATAAAGGAAGGAGGAGGCTTGGAGAACAAGGGAGAAGCACCCCTAGGGTTTTATGAACTGGAGGGAGAATAGGGGAGGCATTTTGAGTGAGAAATTATGAGATTGAATAATTGGATTTTAAATTTTTTTAAGATATAGGCGCCATGCATGGTTTGGCCACATGATTTACAAAACCATGGGCCAAGTATGATCCCCTCACTAGACAAACTTAAGAACTTTCATGGGTTGGTCGTATGGTTTTCAAACCATGTGCCACCATTCTAAATTACATTGTTCTAAGATAGAACCTCTCTGCATGCTTTCTGCTTTGTTTGATAAGCCCTAAACAAGTCGTGCACCGTGCCTCTACCACCAACACTTAAGACACTTGGTTACCTATATAAGGGTAAATGGTTTTCCCTAACCATGAACCAACCATGTCCAAGCTGCTACTAACCTCAAAAACATAACTTTTCCTTGAAAAACTCCCATATTAGATTATTGAATAACATCCTGACCAAAGTTAAACACAAGGTCACCTTAAAAATTAAAACCCATCACACCCAGAACTCAAGATAAAAACAGAGATCCAAAAATGAACTGGAGAAAAGGATCAAATATGAAAACCAATTTGTTATCATTCTCCCCACCATAACGATTTTTGTCCCCAAAAATCCAAAACCTTTTAATGTTAATCAATCCAGTACAAAGGATTACCTTGACTACATGATCCAACCTCTTAAACCAAGAACACCTCAACCACCACCAAGAAAAAAGAATCCCTCATTCTTGAAATGAACCAAAGAACCCAAAACACTTATCAATAAACCACATGATACTCAAACTATAACATGTACAACCCAATCACAGACAAAACTGATGGTTGTGCTCTAAAATACTGACATTACCCCGACAGAGAGGAACTTGAAATTATATAACTTCAAACAAAACCACACATTGCTATGAAAATATAGGAACCACACAGGATTATCAAAATGGGAGGTCTAAATGGAATCACCACAATAAGAAATCAATTAACATAAATCAACACTAGAAGAAACCTCAATGAGACACTTAGTGGGTCTCGCTGCCATTAGTTAACTTACCAACATAAGAAAACTGTCATGATCCAACTTGGAAACTTTTCCCCACAACGATCAATAATCCTCAACCAAAAGGGGAAAAACAAGAGCTGCAACTGGGATCCTTAAACTGCCTCTATTCTCTCACTGAATAAAAATTCTATAAAAATGTCCCTCACTTCCCTATGATTCTTGACTATGATTTAGCTTCACTCCAGGGTCTATGTATGGAGCCCTAATGTTTTAAGAATCTCCTGCATCACAGTCAAGAGATGAAGATCCATGGTCATAACTCCTTCTTTCTACCGAGACCGGGATTTAGAAGATAAACCATCAACCTCTTTTATCCAAGACTAGAAACAAAGGGGTGAAATACCCACGCAACACACCTCCCCTTAAGATAACAAAAATATTGAACTTTTAAAATAAAAACACACTTTCGTTGAAAAAATAATCTCAAGAAAGTCCACAACATCCACTTTTTCAATTTAAAGAGAACACCATACTACAAAATAACACCAAACACAACCACTACAACTGAATGAAATGCTAAAACAGAAAGGGACTTAAAACCGAGCCCTAAAATCACTCTACTCTTACAAAATGGATCCACATAGCTTCCTAGAAACACCCCAAAAATATAATTTCAAGTGACTTAGGCAACCACAAGAATGAATGGTCTTTGGATAATTCTAAAATGAAGAATTTTTATGATTTTTCATGCCACACTAATGAAGCACCATGATCCTCTACTTTGGAGAAGCTGATGTGATATCCAGAATCCATTTCATCCCATGAATCATACCAACAGCTTTAGGATCCTTTCTAATCTTCCAACTGGAATTCCATATACCACTTCTAGAGATTGGTGCAATAATATCTTCTCCAAGCACTCCTGTTAGCATAGCCTCAATGTGAACAACTTGCCTCACTATGATGGAAAATGATGTTAAACTAAACTCTGACACCATAGATCGTAGATCATGATGAAACCCAAACTCAAAACATTGAGCCTTTAAGGAATCATTCATGGCCAACTCTAGAATATAATGAACAAGATCCACAAATTAATGGAATTAATCCAACACCAATACATCACCTTGATGTAAACAATACATCTTCATCACCTTTCTGAGCATTACTACCTCAAAGAAATACATGTGGATGAATGAAGCATTTAATAACTCCTAGGTGATTTCTTACCAATGATTACTCCAATAGACCAAATTCCACCACTTCCAGGTAAGTCATTCAAGTATAAAGATAGAAATTTTTACCCTTAACACCTCAGGAAACTCATGGAGACTAGAGATCCTTTTGATTTTCCACATCCACTCTTCCCCTTTAGGAGGATCTACTTGACCATAAAATAGAGTTTGAATTAACTGATGAAACTAAATAAGGAAATACTTAGGTTGATGAACAGTTAAACCTACTAAAAGAGAATCACCTATATTTGCAGCACAAATATCCATCAAATCAATGTGGAGGAATACACTAGGCAAGATGAAAACAAATAGATCAATCAAAACAAACTCATAAAAAAGAGTTATCAAACTCAAAACACCACTTAAAAACAAATATTCCCAAATCACCAGAACACAAACCACATAACTACCGATAATTCAAAGCATCACAATTTTCCTCTTCAATTCACATTCAATAGGAAATTAAACTTGGTGTATTTACACACTTACCAATGGTATCCAGTAGATCCTCACACATGCACACTCATGTAACTCCCAAGGAACTTATCGACCATGTCATACCGGGCACTCATCTTCCCACATCATCATCCTTCCACTTCTAAAACATATCCATGAATGTGAGCACCCAAGTCACTTCTACTTTAAAAACAAAACTCTCAAACAAAACTTTCACTATAGATACCCAAGCTTGACTTACATGGACATTACATTAATTTTTTTGAATACTTAATATATGAAAAAAAAGGTTTCATAAAGACTGTATTAGTTTAGTGTCTTTGGAAACACGTAACATAATCTTCTAACTTGGTGAAAGATCTTAAACATCTCCCATAAAGATCTTACCCTTTTGTTTTCCAACCTAAAACCATTCTTTATATCCTAGGGAAATACAAACATAAAAAAGGGTGATATCAAATGCTCATTAAGTTTAAACATGTAGAACATAAAACAAACAATAAATATTTCAACATAGAAACATGAACCTAAATATTAAACATCAAAATATTAAGAAATGATAGAAATCTTAGCAATACATAAGGAATAGATCATAAAGGAACATTAACCATGATATAATATCATTGGCATAAAACATGTAATTGTGGATAACTAATAAGAACATACTATGATTTATACAGTTGCCAAGGAATTGCTTCCAAGACCATCATGGTGGATGATGTCTATTACTGAACTGAGTTTACATTCCTTTATAGCCTTGTATTACTGAACTAGATTTACCTTTTGTTCCATCCATGTTTATCCCATGAGATATAAATCTTTACCCAATTCATTATATGGAGATATAGGTCCCACCCATCTAATAATGAAATCATTCTTACATGTTCAACAAAAACATAAATCATTCATCATAGCATAACCCATGAAATAAAATGGGATTATTTAACATAATTCCATCATAACATAATCCATATATGATAAATAGACTTCATAAAAATAATTCCATCATAAACGTAATCAAATAAAATTAATAATAGGGGTAGAAACCTAAACCTATGTCATCTTAGATGGAAAATAATTTTGATAAAACACTTGAACTTAATCGCTGAAAAAAATATCATTTCTTCTTTAAAAATGTTCTCTTTTCTCAAAATGTCATGAAATTTTAAAAGTAAAGAATTTAGTTGAAAAAAAACATTAAATATTACATAGTATGATTCATGGAAATAAGAGGTTAAGAATATGTAAAAATCTATTCATTCTGTATAAGTTAAAAAAAACATTCTCCTCTTACTTTTAACGGAAAAGTCAAAAAGTACCTCGTATGGTAAAAAAATAAGGATTCCTTCCATAACAGGTAGTAGAAGTCAAAAAATGGGTAAAAATGACTATAAAAATACATATAATAATATTAAAAAATTTATGAAAACATTTTTATAAAACATGTACATGGATGATAAATATATCCCCAGAAAATACTTTCGTACAAACAATCTCACATAAAAATGAGATTTCAAAATTATCCCTTACCTTAGGTATGATTTCTTCAGTATGTGTTTAAAACTACTTTATAGTGGGTTTAAACATATTATTAAATTGTAACAAAACCTTAATAATATTTATTATATCATATATGATTCACTTATAACATTATATTACCCGTTCATTTGTCAATTCCATGTAAAAGCAACGTTTTGGGTAGTAATCGTACATATTTGGACTTGTTATTCTTCATATGATTACATAGATCATGATTTAATTACTTATATAATGAAAAATATTATTTATATTTATCTTATATATTCATTATATATATATATATAATATATAAATAAATGAAATGGAATGCATCGTTCATGGAGGCGGTTGGTCGTACGTACGCATGAATGCTGTTTTCATTTCCTTATGAAATTGAATGAATGTAAATAAATGAAATATATATATACATAAATCCAGTAGTATTATTATGTAATATATTTCATGGTTATTTATTATATATACTTTATAATCATTCTTTAATGGTTAACATGGAGAATGAATCCCATCGCATTGTGGAGACGGTAAGTCGTGCGTACGCACGAGCGACGATATCGTTCTCATTGTTGTTGAACTATATTGAAGTGGATAGTGTATAATATCTCATAATTAGTACCATCTTATAATAATCATATATAGTTATTATTTCCCCCATTATACCCATCCATTTAAGGTGTTAGTGAAAAACGAATTACACCACTGTGTGGAGACGGTAATGTGTATGTATGCACGCGCGGTGATTTTGTTTTTAGTAGGATGGATAGAAGGTGAAATAGGGTTGTTTCATATTTATAATAACATATAAATATATTATTTATACAAATGTTATTACTTTATAATGAAATTACTAAATAAGAAGAAGTAGAAGAGAAATAAATTTGAAAGAATCGGTAGAAGAGATTACCTCTTTCTCGATGTGCCTCTTTTAAATTTTCTCTTAGGGAACTAGAGTTGGTCTTTTGAGAAGAAAAAAACCTCTAGAATGTAAATAGGGAAGTTGAGAAGATAAATGGGTAGGGGTTGGCTAAGCTGGGAGGCTCAAAATGGAGTGAAGAGGAGAGGGAGGAGGTGCCCTTTTATGAGAGAGGAGAGGGATACTTTAGGAAAGTTCTAAAATATTAACATTTTATAAATTAAATTTAGATTTCAAATGGTCATAAACATATTTAATTATAATATAAGATGATTTTGTTTAGAATACCTATTAAAAAGTAATTTTTTTGACAAGTTTTGAATATTTTTTTTATCCTTATCTTTTTGGTTTTACCCTTATTCAACTCTTTTTAATCTTACTGTGATGTCATGTTATTTACACATTGTGGGTTAATGTAATTACCATATCACATCAAAAGACCCACAAAAAGTTATTTATGATATATTTGGAATTATATTAACCATTTTTCCTAATTTTATATTTTTAAAAATTTAGTAAACTTTTGTTTGTTTTAAGTTATGAATTGTGTCAATTTCGGACACTATTCATACATGACTTTTTAAAAAATTCATGGAAACCTGATTTATTCAAAAATAAGGCATTAACTCAAATATAATATGTCAATATCATCCAGAAAATTCTTTTATTACATAAAAATAACCAAACTAAATTTGTTTTAAAATTTATAAATTCATTATTTGAATCCTTTTTTACTGAAGCCATCATTGCACCATCTTTCTTTCGTAATTAAATTTATTTATTCAATGTAAAAAATTACAAATAAAATATTATGATGAAGAAAATATTTTTATATTTCTAATTAATATTTATAGTTTAATATATTACTTATATATCCCTAAATAAATTTTTTTTTAATAAAAGATGTATGTTTAGGTTATATTTTCTTTAACATTAAATTAAAAGTAATTAAATTTCATTTTCACTTACAAGTGGCTCCATGAAGTCCTCAAAGAGACCCAGGAATTCCCATGGTCATACATGTATCATCCAATAGTGTTAGGACACGTTTTAGAGTAATTTAATATTATTATAATATTATTGTTTACCCTTATTTACCAGATTTTCCCTTTAACCATGATAAATAAATTATTTACTAAAGTTACTTTTCATAATGTCTAAAAATAAAAGTTACATATTTACAAAATTTTAACCTCCTGATTCAAAATATGGAATCCATTTTTAAAAATTAAAAACACAAATTTGGTAGAAAATAATTTAAAATTAATTCCCATCTTTAAAACCAAAAAGTGTTTTTTAAGAAGTAAAAACTACCAAAAGATTGACATGTGTTTATGGCCAATTTAATACTATAATTACATAAAATTGACAAAATTGGATTAGAAGGTAAAAAAATAATCCAATTACACTTTAAAACCTATTAAAAGTATAATCTAATTATATAAATAAATTATATGAAAATATAGTTTTGACTTAAAATGCATTATTTTTCACTACTCATTGAAAATATAAATTTCATCAAAAAACTACCAAAATTTCATTAAAATTATATTTTTATGTTCTTATTATAAATAAGAAATTTATTTTTTTCAAATGGAATATATAAAAGAGAAAAAAACTATAGTTAATATGGGTTCTCCATTAAAAGGCGGTAAAACTTCATTTTCTTGAAAAATACTTCTTTTATCCAAAAAAAATTATTTTTGTTCTCATACCATGTTCTATAAAAAGTTTAAGATGAATTATAATGTTATATAAAATTCAAAATGTGGTTAATAGTATTAATAAAGACTAATTTATATAATATTTTAGTAATATATCATTTTTTAATGAAACTCAATATTGCGTACAAAGCAAGCTATCGAGGATGGTCACTCATGCATTTAACGCAAGCCAAGTCAGTGTTCTGTGTAGTGAAAGCTTCCTTTTGTGTTCTGTATAACATAATAAAAACATATTTTTTTTATAAATTGAAATAAATTTATACTCAGTGTTGGATAAAATGAATTTTATCAAAAGACCTTGAAATTGTGTGGAACATAAGCCAAGAAGAGTGTTGTGTATACTGCAAGCTAATACGGTGTTGCATATAGCACAAGCTAATCTTGGTATAGCATAAAACACAAGAAATCAATGAAGTTAAAAAGAATATATCTCATAAAATTTCAGGGCGTTGCATTCACACTTTCAATCCAATTCCCATTTTAAAAATACATAAAACTTTTTCAAAATATCATTATCCTCCGAGTGAATAAATCATTTTCAAACTTTACACATCAATTCATTTCACATTTCTCAAAATTTATTCACATGTATTTCAATGAAAATTTAATTCATCCTCTTCAAAACATTTTTTAACTGCTCAATAATTTTTCTCCCTCAAAATAATTTGATTAAAAACCCACTTTCTAATGATTTCTTCATAATAAAATTGAAAAATCATTTTATATCATTCCAAAACCATACCATTTAAATTTTTAAATCCAATTTTCACAATACCAAACCAATATTTCCAAAAAAATAATAATCATGAGTAAATGATACCATCTCACAAGGGAAAACTAGTTTCTATTGGTTACTTGACCTTATGGTTAGCAATCATATTCCAAACACAAAACCATCATAGAGAGTCTTCTAGAACTGTATTCCCAACTCCACATGGATTACCAGGCCCTGTGACCTCACTGGGACCTTTATCCCAACTCCCATTTCATATCCCAAGCACAAACAAACCAAAAGATACAAAGTAATCAAATAAATCATGTCTTTCCATGGAAACTTAAGTCTCTATACATAAAGTGTTGCCTAGAAACTCCTCCAAACATTCACCGTGATCTCCGAAAATCCTACTCCATCTACCATGACATATCAAATAACAAATAATGCAATGAAATCAGGGTCCTATAAATAACCAACCTCTTTTGATACCATGTTTTCATGAACCAACTTGATTCGACCCTAAACTGGTCACCCAAGCTGATATGTAGCAAGGCCCGAAGGTCGTTCCCGATCCCCTTGTGTTGGCAACTAGTGTCGAGCATTGATAGAGAAACTAGGGGGAATGATTTTTACTAACATAAACAATTAAAAAAATAGAAACTAAATAGATCATGCTAATCAAAATATAAATATCCAAAATGAAAATTCATTATACATTAACTAGAAATACAACAACTGGAAAACAAAACCAAACTGAACCTGATGACCACAATATCCTCTTATGACCCAGAGGGCCACTCTCTGATACCAAGACCAAACATCACCCACATAAATGGATACCAAGATAAAACCTACAGCATAAGCTAAAAATAATAATTATACGTGTCAATATTGAAACTCAGTAGACATGCTTGAACAGATTTATTCCCAATAAACTTCCTTTAAAATAAAAAAAAATCAACTTCAAGTTTGAAATACAATATATAAAAGTAATATTTTCCAAAAAAAAATTACTTTAAAATAAAATATGATTCATTATCCTTTACATTCCAAATCCAGGTTCATTGTTATTTAATCAACATTAACATTATCAAGAGTAAGTGATGATTAATTTTCAAAATGGCACAAAGAGTATAATAAATTTCTACTTTAAATTTTTTTTCATTAACCTTTGAAATATAAATTTTCACTTCCCAAAGAAACATACCACCCATTAGAACACAAAAACAATCATATAATAAGATAAATTGAAAAAAGCATAATAGAGTAACTAACCAACAATAATCTCAATCATTACTATAAGAAACTAAGTTCTAATAGACATGAGTAAACTTAAGAGCTCATGAATAATCTAGAACATACTGATACATGTTGGGTATTCTTGGAAAAAATTTATCACTTAATGACATCAGTAATTCCCACACTCTCATCCATCCCTTAAAAGGTATAGTGTAAGCATCCCAATCCCATAGCAATAAAAATCAATATATCCCCATGTTATGGGCCACTACCTAGTGTGTAACCTAACTAGTGTAGAAATCGTTCTCAGTAAATTAAATAGTTATGCTAGGTTCTCTATGTTAAGAGTATATAAGAGGGTTATCCAACCAATTATTACTGAGCATCCAATCACATTAAAATATATAACAATTAACATAACAATCATCACCACAATCACCCCAAGGATCAATCTCTTTCCATACAAATATTTACATATATATATATATATCAAGGCATTCCACCCTGAGGATCTACCATAATGCTCAAGGTAAATGGGTTGCGAGGATTCCACAATAAGGACGTCCCACCCATTCACATAAATGGATCACGAGGGTTCAACAATGAGGACAACCTATCTATTTAATATAAAAAAGGCAAGAGAATTATCCAAATACATTTTTCATGAGAAATTCATTCACTAACTTTACAAAGTTCCAAACAGGCCTGAACAATCCTTTTTGAAAGAACCAAAACTACTATTACAAAAAGATAAAAACACCATTTTCCATTCCCAACAATTTAAAAGAAATTTCTTTTAAAAAAATTGTGTCACATTTTCAAAACTAGATCAACTTTCGTAGAACTTTCCAAATGGCCCATGCATCACAAACACATGACTACCCATTTTCAAAAGTCAATTTCACACTTCTTTCCAACTAAAAACCACTTTGAAAACCCATTCAAGAATCCTGAATCATAATTTAATATTCCACAACACATTTACAATGCCAAACATTATTTACATATCACAAATTACTCACAAAATCCTACATGGAATTTCATCAAACATTTAGTGTGAAACATTTAATAAAACAATTGCGTTTATCACAAAACAAAGAATAAATTACCACATTTAGAACCAAAAAAAATAATCCAAAGATAACACATCACTATTACATATTCAAGGGTGTTTTGAAAAAAAAAATAAACCAATGATTCTAAAATTAAAAAGGCAAGCTTAATGGGAAACCTGCCTCAATCTCACGGCTCTTTGAAAATGCATACCCAAAATCACACCATGAAGATTCCAAGAGCCAAGATCTACCAAGAGGAACCTTAAACAAGAAAAACACCCAACACAAATCTAGGAAAACAGAAAACCTAGATCCACGTGACCATGGGATAAATAGTTATCAAGAGAAAATAGAGGAATAATGAAGAAGAAGAGGAAATTAAGAGAATACCATGAAGATATAGCCCCAAATATTGAATAAATATTTAAATATACATCAAGGGAGAAAGGATGAGTCATGGAAAATATGGGGGAAGAACCCCTAGGGTCATACCAACTAGATAGAGAATAGTGGAGGTGTTTTGGGTTAAAAATCCTTAGAGGGAATAATTGGAATTTTATAATTTTTAGGATCTAGGTACATTGCATGGTTTGGCTATACAGTTTACCAAATTGTGTGCCAACCATGTGGCCCTCATTGAACACACCTGGTCACTTGCATGGGCTTGTCACATGGTTTCCAAAACATGTTCTAACCATTACAAACACAATTTTACCGAGACAGAACCCCCACTTCACACTTGCTGCAGTTTGATAAATAAGGCACAAGTCATCTTCCATGCCTCTGCCACTAACACCTAACCCACATGGTTACCTGGATATGGTCGCATGGTTTTCCCAAACCAAGCGCCAACTATGCACAAGCTGATTCCAAGCTCCAAAACTCAAATTTTCTCCAAAAACATCTAAAGGAATGTTAGGAATAACATTGATACCAAATATAAACAAGAGATCACTTCAAAAATTAAAACTCGTCACACTTGGAACTCGAGAGAAAAACTGAGATCCAAAAATGAACCAGAGCAAAGGATTGAATATAAAAACTCATGTGTGATAATGAAAATAATTTTTTTAATTCATTATATTTATTTTAAAAGTATAATTAAAAAAATTATATTTTATAAAAATAAATACACTTACTTCATCATTTAATACATTTATTTACATGTATCGTGATATAAATATATCATATTCTTATTTTATAAGATATTTAAATATTATATTACATTTCTATAGGTGAGGTTATTATTATAACGGTTAGGTTACTATTTTTAACAGTTACATTACTATTCAAATGGTTAGATTAATATTGCAACAGTTAAATTTTTAACGATTATATGGGTTTCATACTTTCTATAAATACCTTATATTTTATTCATTCATTATTTACTTATATTTTATCTCAATAGTATATATATAAATATATTCATTTTTAATATGAATACTATATTGCTAATATTTTGTCTCATTCCTAAAATGTTGTTCATTAGTGAAATAATCTTAGTGGATCGAGTAGATCCAAATTTTTTCTATTATTATTATCTTATTTTCCATTTTATATACAAATTTAATAATTTCAATTCCAATGTACAAATTTTTCTCTGAATTTAATGTTTAAATTAATATCATAAAGTTTAGTGGGTTTTATCTTGTGGTTTTTTTGAATTATATAATATTATATTAATAAATATTCAAAAATTATATATTTCTATGGAAAATTACATTGATAAAATTTTGGGTCACTACAGTCTTGATACTTTATGATAATTATCCTTAAGTCATTTTTGATGTGTAAAAATCATCCGCACATCAATTTGACACATAGTGTGAATGGTATGACTAAAAGTGTGTGTTTTTATATATAATTTACATTTTAGTTCCAAAAACACATCACATACACAAAACTAAGAAAACACAATGATATTTTTTTAAAACTTTAATAAAATGTTCCATAATTCATTTATGACATGCAAGAATTAGTCATACCTCAATTTAACGCACGGTGATCCTGTTATGACATGAAATTTGTGTTTTTAGTTTAAAATTAAAATTTTAGTTAAAAGTACATTTAAAATAATAAAAACCAAAAAAACACATTCATATTATTTAGTTACTTTTGTAAAATAATCTATAAGTAATTTATGATGTGTAGGAATTTTTTGTACCTCAAAATAATACATGGTGTGACCAGTATGACTCAAAATGTTTGTTTTCAATTTAAAAATAGAATTTGAGTTAAAAACTAATGTCACTCACTAAAAACTGAGAAAATGTGATCATGTTTTCTTGATACATTAGGATAATGATCTATAAATTATTTGTGATCTGTATGAATGAGTCACATGTCAATCCAACAAAAGTTTGTTGGACCGGAATAAATGACAATAATAAACAAGAGGGGTTGAATAGTCATTTAAAACTTTAAAAAAAATAAAAAATAGAATTTATTATTATACAAAAAAATTTAATTTAGTGATTATAATATAATAAATATGAAATGAAATATAAACATAGTATTTGTACAGTAGTTTGGATCACTAAGATCCTACTCTACTTTTCAATATTCTTTTCATGGAAAGAAGATCGATACCCAACATGAAATATCACTTTTATAGGTGTGATAAGCTATTTAAAGATACTGAATTATATAATACCCATAGGAACAACCAATACCTAACTTTTTCATGAGTTGCAACCTAATCTGAAAGGATTATTTAAGAGTAACAACCTAAGAACATTCCTTTTGGTTGGTATAATAATGAGTAACAGACTTTATTTTTATTGGGAAAATCCTGAACTGACTATTTAGAACAAACACAAGAATAAAATATTTATGAAATAAAAACCAAAAAACAATTAATATTTATAGAGAGAAAAGGATGTGAAATTAGATTTAGCTTGAAAAACATTGATCACATCAGCAAAAATGAATAGAATATCTGAATCTACTTTTTTGTCAAACCAATTAAAAAATATTCTTACAAGATATTAGTACTACTGTATGATATACCAGTTCATATGTAACATTTTATCCCTTGATCTTTATTTATTACTAGATCACTAACAGTAATTTATCTCGATCCTTCGATTCTGATTAAGTGTGATTTTCCTAAACTTATCACCCACATTCAATGGTTATAAATAGTTAATATAATATTATATAATTCAAAAAAACCCACAAGGGTAACTTGTTTTACCCTTATATGGTTCTATTAAATGGATAATTTAATAGTGGATTGAGCTTAACCTTATGCGCGCTTTGAAAATTCTACCTTAACCTTTCGCAAACAAAGGTGTTCTATATAAGGGTAACTTTTCTTACCCTTATGCAATGTTATTATAAAGCTCGTTTAAGGGTATATTATGGATACCCCTATGTTACCTTTATAAATATTTGATGAAACTTATGAATGTTGGAAAGGGCCTTAGAGGAGTTCTTAAGAATTCCCTCTTACCATTATGCATGGTGGGGAAAACCCTTAAATGAGTATTGTAAAGTTGATAGTACACTTACACAAGGAAATGGTGGAGAGTTTGTGGAACCCCTAGTTTCACTTCTCTATGGTTTTTGATTTATGGATGGTTTATCCCCTTGAGTTAAAAGATTTTGGGGTGAAAGGGATGGTGTTTGGGGGCCTTTCTAAAGGTCACACGGTAAAGGTGCATGGTTAGTTAACCATGTAGTCTTAGTGTACACAGGTCTCATGGTTAAGAACAATGTTTAACTAACCATGTAGCCTAAGTGTGTAGCATGTGCAACACTATATAGTGGTGAGTTTCACGGTTTGTGTAGGTTTGTTAAACCATGTGAGTTAACTGTGCAACCCACTCAGGAAAGGGTATTTTGGGATTTTCTCCTTTTTAAGTGGGTTTTCTTCCCTTAGCCTCCCCCGTTTGGACATTATGACCAGGATTACTCCCATTGTGGTTTTTGGATCCACTAAGCCCCTCCAAGTAAGATTCAAGGAGGTTTCTCGGTGATTCTTCCCTGGTATTGAAAGGTTAAGGCTCCTCTCTCATTATCCTTTAGTTTTATTTCATTTTCCCTTTCTTTTCTAACCCTAGTGGTTGTGTTTGGCTAATTTTTTGTAACTAGGGTGGTGAAAATTGGGTTTTTTTCTTTATTAGGGTTACTTATGGATGTTCTTACTTCTTGGAACCTTTGTGGAGTCATTTTGGGTAGGTTTTGTTCAAGTTAATGTGATTTTAGGTAGGTTTCCCTTAAAATTATATTTTAAATTTAAGAATCATTGGTTTCATGCTTTTTCACCTTCCTTAAATTTTAAATAGTGATTCCTGGTTTTTAGAATAATTTTATGATATTAAACTAAGTGGTTTTATTAATTATTTTGAATAATATAGTGTTTTTTTTTATTGATTTGTTCACACCACTTGTTTGGTAAATTTTCCGGTTGGATTTTGTAGGTGGATTATGATTTTTAAAACATGGTTTGGCTTTGTAAATGTACTTGTGAAATATAAAATGGTGGTTTGGTTTTCTCAAATGGATTTAAAAATGGGTTTGGACTTGAAAACGGTTTGTGTTTGGATCTTTGAAATGGTTTGACATGTGATTGAAATGTGTTGGATTCCTAGAGTAAAAGGGTGATTTCTGAAAGGTTGTTTGAGGCATGTTTGGAACTTTTTTCAAAATTAAGAACTATCCATGGGTAATTATCTTCCCATGGTTATATTAAATGTTGTGGGTGTTCCATGTTGAGAGACTCCCCTGTGTTCTAATGGTTTAAAATCAAGAGATTTTTCCTTAAGATGACTCAGGGGGTGACTTATTGTGTGGGTTGCTTGTGTGTGATATATGTGTATGTTATTGGATTAGCAGTTGTCATTGTAACTCACCCTTATTTAGTCTTGACATGATAACCTCTCATAATTAGATTATTTTCAGGGAACAATCACTATCCTATCTTAAGATTATGATCTGGATGGTTGCCCTTAGTATGAATTGTCTGTTTTGGGATAGTGACCCTTGGTTTGACCAGGTAGGGTTTGATAGAGCGTGTGGGAGGAATGATGTCATCAGGCGAGGAATGCCTTCAGGATGAGTCAGATATATGGTATTTTCTAGATTATTCACTAAGCTCCAAGGTTCTATTATTTCCTTGATCACTTATTTGTATGTGGTGGATGATTGAGATGCATTGTTGGTTGGTTACTCATGCATACTTTTTGCCATTTCCCTTATTATGTGATCATTTTTGTTTCCCTTTTATATGGTTTACTTCTTTTAAAAAGTGATGAGTTTGTTTCTGAAGGTTTATGAAAAATGTTTTGAGAAATTTTTACACTCCCATTCTCCCTTTTCATGTGAAAACATTATTCTTCTTCTCTAAAGTGATAATACTTACTTCTTGGAAGAGATTTGGTTTTAAATGAAACATGGAAATTGACCATGTATGGTTTTGAAGAGAAAGTTTGTGTGAAAAATCTAGTTTTGTATATTGTATTTAAAACCTAAAATTTTTAAATCTTTTATTTAAAGGAAATAATTTGGGAATAGATTTTTTGGGCATGACTATTGATTTTTAATACTCATGCCACCAGTTCTTTCTTGTTTTTAACTTTTGGTGCAGGTTCCATATTGGTTACGATCACCATGGTCGATGGTTGGTTTTCCTATCAGAGAGTGACCCTTGGGGTCACATGGAGACTTAGTGGTTTTGGGGTTTAGT
Source organism: Viscum album (assembly GCA_963277665.1). Taxonomy (NCBI): domain Eukaryota; kingdom Viridiplantae; phylum Streptophyta; class Magnoliopsida; order Santalales; family Viscaceae; genus Viscum; species Viscum album. The sequence continues at coordinate 335,357,831 of OY728122.1, forward strand.
TGGGGTTTTGTCATTTAGATTTGGTTTTATTTTTTATTTTATGTTTAGATGATGCTCAATTTAGATATTTATTTATGTTGGGATACTGTATTTACTTTTCATTTTTCATTTTATTTTATTGATTGAAATCATTCCTTTGTTTCTCTATTGATGCCCTGGAATTAGTTGTTAGCCCTGGAGGATCGGGAATGCCTCTCAGGGATTATCATGGGCCGACTTGGCTGACCAGTTTAGGGAAGTCTTAGTGTGCTTCATGATATCAATAAATATTTATGTATTAATATCATTCATTGGTTTAAAACGTTATTTATTTTTTATCATTTAAACATTAATCACAATCAAAATACTTACATGTATTTGAATTTAAAAATTATATAATATATTCTTACTTCGGAAACGTATGAAAAAATATAACATTTTCATGTCTAAGTCTCTTATTCCATAAAATATCATCTTCTTCTATAGCATTTAAAAATTAAACTTTTTTTGTTTAGAACATAAAAATAAATAGTGTAAACTTTATCTTTTTAATTTTTGGAAAATAAAATAGCTTTATTTTTCAAAACTGTAAATTTATTATTTTAAAATTTTACATTTAATACATCTTCACATGACTATGATATAATTTTTATATTGTGTTTTAAACCATATATAAATAATAATTCGGAAATAATAGTAGTTTTAGAAAAATACCCACCCCTAATACATTTAATATGTCCTTTAGAATTGTCTCCAAATGTTACCAGGCCTCCATCATATGAATTAAAATATTGAAAATTAGACATATAACATGTCTTGTTTTTGGAACACCCACTGTCTAAATACCCTGATTCATTGAGACTTCTATTGTATATTTCCTAAATTGAATCTTTCAAGTAAAATGTTTTTTCCCATTCTATCATAGATTCAATTATATTAGTTGCCAAAACATTTGGAATTAAAATAGATTTAAAAACTCTATTTCTTAGATATTTAGAAAAAAACATTCTAAATAAATATTTTAGTATATCCAAATGATTTATTAAATCTTAAAGTGAATTCATTATCATAATAACCTTGAATTATAAATTTAAATGATGTTACACTTGAAATACTCTATTTTTTGATTTAAATAAAAGTATTTTTATTTAACCTTTATTGAAAATCTATTAGAACGAACCCCATTTTTTTATAGTTTGGTTTCATTATTGAAATCATTTTATCTCATTTATATTTTCCATTAAAAAATCATACATATTTTCCTTAAGACTATAAATATCATTTTTTAAATCCATATTATCTTTTTTTAAAGATTCTAAATTAGTATAAACTTTTTCATTAGAAACAAAAATTTATATTTCTCAATTTTTTATTTCTTGAGATTATTACACTCATTATCAATATTAGTTAAGTCCTCCAAGTTTTAATTAAATATTATTTCATGATCTTTATTATTTACATCCTTAAAAAATTTAATTCTTCTATTTTCTTCTTTTAGTATCAATATCTCAGTATAAGAATTATTTTTATATTCCTCATTCTAGGTAACGCTAATATTCCTATTTTCACATTAATTATATGTTTCTCATTTTCTTTAACTATATAATTATTCTTAACATTTATATAATTATATTTTTAAATAATCCTGGAACTATCAATCCTTAATTCCTCATTCACTTTATATAGTAGCTTGACTTTGGAATTCACAAAATCACAATCAAACCTAAAATAAAATTCAGTTTCTTTTTCATCTTTAATTACTGAATTATGATAAACATTGGAATGAGTTATTAATTTTTTGAATAATTATTTAGGTAGCTCACAATGTGTAGCCATCAAATCAAGTATCCCTATCTCCTATTCACTTTTTATGTCACTGTTTGAATATGAACTATCTGAACAATCCCACCCTTCAATAAATACTTGTTTCATTTTCTACTTTTTACATTATCTTTCTCTAAATGATTGAGCCTGGGAAAATTAGTCTCTTTTTTTCAATTTATTACTGCACTCATTATAATTTAATTCTGAAACCTTATTATTATTTCTAATATTACCTTTATTGAACTCCTTTTTTAACTTCCTTTTTAGCTGCCTCTTTCCACCTTTATTTATCATAAATTTGTAAATATTCCTACTAAAATTATTTATATCATTATAAATTTCCTAGAAATTAGATTTATAAGAGTTGTAGGATTCATTAATATAATACTTAAAAGAATAACTTTCTTCTTTTCAGACTCATCATCAACAACATATTTCAATTCAAGTTCATACTACAGTAGAAAAACAATTAGTTCATCTAAAGTATAATTTTTTAAATTATTAATTTCATTGATCACCACTTTATATACATGTCATAATATTGGTAATTCTCTCATAAACCTTTCAATATGATATTTATTATCCAGTACTTTACCAAGTTCAATCATACCATTTGTAATACTTGTAAACCAATGAAACATCTATTTCTCTGATTCAAATTCTCCAATCATGAAATACTATTATTTTTCACATATAATTGCAATAAATTATAAAATATTCCAAATTTTGTTAGAATTACTAAAAGATGAAACATTGAAATACATTCTTCTACTTATAATAAAGTAAAAAATATTATTTACATTATAATTTAGAACATAATTTACCATATAATTACATATAAGTGTCTATGAATTATCTTCATGTAGTATATATGGTTTCTCCATGATTTTTCAATGATACACACTTAGTTACTTCTTGTATGATTCCATTAGATCATTATAATACCCATAATCAGTTCCATAGTGAAATGGGGGCCTTTGAGGTATCCATTCACCATTTTCATTAATACATATCATCTTTAAGGACTAATCTTTTTTTATTGGACTGATAATTCTAGGATATTCAGGTTATTATAATAGAAAAATAATAAAAAACCTATATATAAAGAAATTAAGCTTTGATGATAATTTTTAGAGAAAAATATAAGGAAATAATATACTTGAATGGGGATGAATATTCCTTCAAATCATTTAAAATAAATAATCAATTAAATTTCATTATTATATGAAGCAATAGTATAATAGTGTTAGTAATATAATTCAGTGGGAAAAAATATGAACATAGTATTTTTATATTATTTCAGATCACCAAGATCCTACTCTACTCTTCAATAGTATCTACCCGGTGAGAAGATTAGTACCCACTATGAAACAACACTTTTAGAAGTGTCAAAAACCTATCAACGAACACTATCATTTATAATACTTGGAGGAACAAACAATACCTGATTTTTTATAGGAGTTACAACCAAATATGACCTGAAGATTTTTCAGTATTCATAACCTAAGAATATTCTTTTTGGCTGGTAGAATAACCAATACCATAATTCCTTTTGATTAGTAAAATCATATACCAACGTTTTAAAATAAATAGAATTGGAAATTATTTAATAAATAAAAACTATAAAATAATTAAGTTGATCAGATAGAAGATGATGTGAAATTTGATATAGCTCATAGAACATTAATCACTTCAGCAATATTGAATGAGACTTTTTAAGTTCCTTCAATTTCATATCAATGAAACAGTAGTCACGAATAATCTCATTACTTTTGAATCGTGTATCAGTTTATATTTTTTATAATATCCCTTGGAAAGTATTTTTTACTAGATCAAAAATGTTTATATGGCCCCATCTTTAAGTTTTTTTTGAGTAGGAGTTTCTTAAACTCGTCATTACAATTCAATGGTTAGAAATATATAAAATTATGGAAACATGTCATTAGCTGTTTATTTCAGTATCCTCTAATTCCTATATTTAACTTATTAAAATACTTTCAAATATGTTTATTAGTGCATATATTATTTTTTTTGAATAAATAAAATAATAAAAAATATTCTCAAAAACTTGTAGAAAATATTCATTGTTATATGATATTTTTATGTCTTCATGCAATTGATACATGATTTACTTTAGCTACATATATATTTTTCTAAATTTCACAATTAGTTACATGGATCACATTATACTTTGACTATATCACTGAAACAACAATGTGGTTCTTCCCTAAATTCATATCTACCATATCCACCTACGTGATTTGGTTATGTGGGAATCTTGGTTACATAGATTTGTCTATGTAGGTTTGTCCACATGAAGAAAATTTATGTTACCATTTAAGTCCTATTACTGATACTATTGAGGTCCTTCTTCTACTACTATTGGAAATACTTTCTCTACCATTGGAAAATAGGGCTACCATTTCCAATGTTCTATCATTACTGTTTTAGTTCTACTATCTCCAATGTTCACTAAAAGAAGAAAAGTGATACCACTAGAAAAATATACCACCACTATAGTAAGTTGATACCATTAATGTTAAAAATAGAATGACCATCTTTGTGATAACATCTGGTATAACCAAGCTTGAGTAGATTATACTAGTAAGAGGAAAATAGGGGAATTCTACATCTTGAATCAACGTAAACTGAATTTTTTATAGGTTTCATAATGGTAAGATGTCTGATACAAAAATTAAACCATGAACTTATATATCCCAGATATGGGTAACGTTAAAATTTATTAGGTTAAATAAGGGTTACAAGAAAATTTAATATCCTGCATAAAGGTAAAAACATGTGCTATGTAACGGTATACAAAACTCTACATAAGGGTAAACTGCATTTTTTAAAAGTTGTGAAAGGGTGATTTTAGTATTATATAAAGGTAAACATAATTTTAGAAGACATGGATAAGGTTAATATAGAACAAAAAGCAAATTTCATATTCCTTATGTAAAGTTAACAAAAAAATACATATATTTTGTAAGGGTATCATTAGAAGTAGTGTAAAGTTAAAGGAAAATTTTTAAAACTCATATAAGGGTTGAAAAAAGATTCATGTAAAGGTAGAAACATGATTATAAATCTCACATAAGGTTACTTAAAATATAAGATAATGGTAACAAGAAACATATAATACTTACATACAGGTAAAAAAATATTTTTAAAACATGCGTAAAGGTAACATGAAATTAAAACTTGTTACAAAAGGGTAAATAAAATACTTATAAAATTAATTTTTCCCAAGTTTTATCCAAAATAATAATAGTAATAATAAATGATAAATAAAATTAAAATAATATAATATAATTAAATAAAAATATTGAGTGGCATAAAATATAATTAAAAAATATTATTTTGAAATAAATAAATAAAATATTAAGATGTGTTTTTAAGATTCAAAAAAAAAGAAAATAAATAACACATAATCAAGTAAAGAATCTCCCGATCTCTAATAATGGTCTGACTTGTATTTTTTAATGTGCATGTTTTATGTTTAAAAATTAAATTTTAGTTGAAAACATGTGTCACTCTTTGAAAACCTAGAAAACACACTCAGAATTTCAAGGTAACTTAAGATAATGATCTATAATTCATTTTTTGATATATAGGAATCAACCTCATGTCAACCTAACTCATGGTGTGATAGGTATGACTTAAAGTGTGTCTTTTTATTTAAAATTGACATTTTAGTTCGAAAAAAATGTCACATTCTCAAAAGTGAGTAAACACATTAAAAGGTTTTTATACGTTGAGAAAATGACCCATATGTCATTTTTTATATGTTGGAATCATTTTAACCTCAATCTGATGCACATTGGGATTGGTATTACTCAAAATATGTGTTTATAGTTAAAAAATAATATCTTAGTTAAAAATAGGTTTCAATCATTGAAAAATGAGAAAAGTTTCTCAAATTATGTTGAAACGTTAGGAAAATAATCCGTAATTCATTTGTGACATGTAGTAATTAGTCGTTCATTAATCTGAGACAATGTGAAATACGTATGTCTCAATGTGCATGTTTTCAGTTTAAAATATACATTTTTGTTAAAAATGTGTTTCATTCACTAAAAACTAGAAAAAAATTCAAACTATCTTGATACATTAGTAAAATGATCCTTAAATAATTTTTAACATGTAGGAATAAACCACACACTAATATGACACATTGTGTGACCAATTTGACTCAAATTGTGTGATTTTATTTAAAATTGGCATTTTATGTCAAAATAAATACCATATACTCTAAAATAAGAAAAAACATTCAATTTTTTTTATAATTTTGAATAACGATTCAGAGTTTATTTTTTATGTGTAAGAAATGATCATACCATAATTGGACACCCGGTGTGACTGGTATAACTTGAAATGTGCGTTTTTTGTTTAAAATTGTCCTTTTTATTAAAAAGATATGTAACCTAAAGAAAAATAATATAACTCATTCAGATTATTTTGATACTTTAAGACAGTGATCCATAAAACATTTTAAATTAATAGGAACTAGTTTTACCTCAATTTGATACATGGTGTGACTAGTATGACAAGAAATGTGTGTTTTAAGATTAAAATACAATTTTAGTTAAAAAATTTCCCCATTCACTAAAAACCTATAAAATGTTATTGGATTGTATTAATACTTTGTTAAAACAATCTATAAGTCATTTTTGATGTGTAAGAACCATATTCACATCAATCAAACAAACAGTGTGACCGGTATGACTCAATGTGTGTGTGTTTTGTTTAGAATGAATATTTTGTTTAAAATATTTATAACTCACTAAAATACCAGAAAACACACTCATATTTTCTTTATACTTGGTTAAAATTATCATTAATCCATTTATGATGTGTAGGAATCAATGTTACCTAAGTATTACACACGGTGTGACCGGTGTGACTTAATGTGTGTGTGTCTGCTTAAAATTTACATTTTAGCCCAAACCACTTTTCATGTACTTAAAAACTATAAAATGAGTTCATATATTCTTTCTACTATATTAAAATTATTTATAATTCATTTGTGATGTTTATGAATCAATCACACTTTTATCTAACACACAGTGTGCCTGATATGACTCAAAGTGAATTTTTTTAGTTTAAAGTTACCGTTTTAGTTCAAAACACACATCAAATACTTAATACTAAGAAACATTATTCAGATTATCTTGATAATTTATGAAAATTATCCATAAATAATTTTTTATGTGTAGAAATTAACCGTACATTAAGCTAACATGTGGTGTTCCTAGATTGACTCGAAGTGTATTTTTTCAATTTAAAAGTGAAATTTTAAAAATGCATTGTTTCATACTTATATTTAATTTATTTAATTATAGTATTACAAACGTTATAATTGTTTTTATATATTTTCACTATTTTTCTCAGGCCATGGTGGTTTTTTCGGTAACCAGTAGTATGATAAAGATCTTTGAAGGAGTGGTCATGTTTCAAGGATAATGCAACATCAATGTTTTTTAATTTTTTGATGGTTTTGTTAAATTTTATGTACCAATTTAATTATAAAAACTAATGTTTAAAATGTTTTTAATATGGAATTTTTTTCGTTGTTGTGTAAATTGAATTGAAATTGAAATTTTATATTTTCTATTATAGTGTGTAGTAATTTCAACAGCACATTATTAAAACATAATTTTTATCAGCATTAGGAATAATGCTAATTAATGGTCAATTTATTAGTGATAAAAATGCACTGATAAAGTGTGCCATTTATTATAACTACAAAAATCACTAAAAAATATCCCCCTTTATCATTGTTACACTATCAATGATAAATGGCCCCCTTTATCAATGATTTTTTATCAGTGATGAAGGGATCCTTTATCAGCACTTCTTTAGAACTGAGGAAGGCTATTTCTATCACTGTTAAATCTCATATCTTTATTATAATTCATAAATATATAGATAAACACATAATAAGGAAGACACACTAGTACTATTAGTAAGGTTATTTGTTTATAGAGTTATTATCATGGGTTTAAAACTTAATTCCTTAAAATTAATTTTGAATTATAAGTGTTATATAGTGGTGTGGTGCAAGCAGTATGCAGTGGCCTTAGTTAGGACAAGGAGGTATCTCTTCTGGTCCAAGAAAAACTATTTTTTGGTAACACTATTAAATGAGTTTTTTTAGTAGTGCCACAAAATAGTGATAATGAAACCATGTTTCCTCATAAATATTTCTTAATATTAATAAAAGAGACTATTTTTTATCAATGTTTGCACATTTTTAGTGATGATAAAACTCTTTTTGAGAATTGATATAATGATAAGAATAACTTGTATAGTCAGTAAGGATTTATTGGGATTTAAGAGGAGAAAAGGATATAATGACCCCTGAGTCCCACCTTTAGTAGACCCCTAGTTGGAAAGAAACACTGATGGTATAAAAATATCACATAAGGAATGCCTTAACCTCTATAATATTATAGGATATAGAGATATGATATACCAACACAAATAAAATTCACGAAATAATATCAAATAAAAGGAAATGAAAACCATCCCACAATTCATGTGTAAATTAAAAAAGTACATATAGTCTAAATAAATACCCAAAATAAAGTCCTAAGGTGGTGACAAAACAAAAACTCCAAAGTCTGAGATAGTAATGTCTATCACAGTCCATGAAGTCCTCCTGGAAAACTAGAAAATAGTTTGTATATATGTGGGGTGAGAATAATAGGTATACTTTGTAGGATCATACCCAATGTCTCTCATGCACATGTGAAAATATTATACTAATGCAGCAGTTAGAAAATAATGAAACTGATAACACCTTAGTGGGTTAACTAACCAATCCCAACCTCACTTGTTCATTCTCTCTAAATAAAAAATCAAAGTATAATAATATAATATGAAACATATTGATAAATAGGGTACCCTACATAATTTTCTTGTTATTTTCCACTCTCACACCCCAAAAATCATATATCTTTCCACTCCCATATCTTATGTATAATATTTCATTAAAAACATTATTCATCACATCACATCTCACATAAAGACTCATGGTCCATCACATCATATATCTCTGAAATACACATGGGCGGCTTCTTCAAATCACAACCACTTCTAAAACCAAAATATTATGGTATCGTGAAAATAAAGTACATAAACCTCATTACCTCCTCGAATCATACATAACCCCCACTATGAACAACCTCATCAAACATTACATACCATTATAAATGGTTGGGACTACCCTCGTGTAAGGGTAGCTTAATCCAAACCATATAAAATCATTATAAATATCAGTTTATCCTTATGAAAGATGGTATGGACCTTTACAAATAACTTGGAAACACCTACATACCATTATAAATGGTTGGGACTACCCTTACCCAAGTATTGAATACTCATTGGTACCCTTACATAACTCCATAATTTTGGAGAAACCCTTACACAAGACTGTTTAAAACCGAACTATTATTACATGGGATTTAAAAATTCATTCTTACCCTTATACAAGATTAATTTCATCAATAAAGGTAAATATTTCATTGAAAATATTAAATTTTTATTTATTCTAAATTATCAGTAATTATGAAAACTATTTATTAAAATTTCCAAAAAAATATTCCAAAACACCACAAAAATTAATTAAATCATATTCATAACATCATAAAAATAAAAACATGGAAATTTGATTTATAATTTTTAAAACCATTTAAAAATAAAAAACATTATAAATATATTTTCCAAACTACTTTTAAATTTAAAGAATCATTTTAAAAATAACTTCTAAGCTTCAAAACTCCTCCAAAATCATCGGACACCCATGAATGTAAAAGTAATGGCTTGGGAAATTCTGTGAACTTACATCAGATACCGCTTAAAATATTAATATTTTAGAGTATCAAATTGATCCTTGGCCGCAGAAAGGAATGGAATAGTTTTAATAACCATCCCATGAGATACCTCTTAGGGATCTTATTACAATTGAAACCCATCCATGATCTTACACCAACCTCAATCCACCTCCCTCACACATCCATCTATACGACAAGGCCCCAAATCTCATAAATCAAGAAAATCCACCTTTTGTATCAATATATTATTCACTTTGGGTTTCACTGACTAACCCATGTGGTTTTGAAACATGTCATATAGTATGTATTTATTAATAAAAGTTTTTCCCATATTTATATGGTTGACTCATTAACACACATCATTATCAAAGGAAAAAAGTAAAATTTTATATACTAACATGATTCATGCATCACATCAATAAAAAATAAAAATAAAGATAAAATCATAACATCTCAGGGTATTGGGAACACATATGCATCACATTCTCCTAATTAATCACTTCTAAACCACTATGCATCCACAACACGTGAACCAATGGAATGGTTCATCCATATAATACCTTCTCCTGATGATCCTAGATCTCTATCATCCACTATTTAAATTTTGTATCATCCACAATATTAAACTCTCCCTAGTCAAATACATGGGGATCATCATGAACATATTTTTAGAGTTATGACACATAGAATATGCCATGGATCATATCCAGCTACAGTGGAAGAACAAACGGATATTCAGTCACGCTAACATGTTATAACACCTTGAAAGGTCCCATAAACTAGAGAGAAATCTTACTCCCCTAGACGAACCTCGGATTTATATAGTGAGGTGAAAACCTTTAGAATACATGGTCCCTAATCTAGAAATCCAAGAGACTCATATGATCGACATATGACTTATATCGGTCCAGTGTTACCTTAATCCCATCATTAACAACTTAAACCTTTTCTATTGTGCTCTAAACCGCATTAAACAAATAATTTATTCCTCCCCAACCCCAACCCAACACAACATGGAATATAATGGTCAGGAATATAAAGACTCAAATAGGTCCATGACGATGGATGAGTGTTAACTAATGTTGTGAGGAAACTCAACCAAGGGAATTTTATTTCTCGATGATCTTTTGAAGTCTAAGATACATGCACGAAACATATATTCAGGATTCTATATGTTTCACTTCATATATTCATCCATATGAGGGTGGAAATTAGTGTTGAGGAATAATCGAGTGCCAAATGTGTGTTGCAATCCCACCCAGACTCGTGAGGTAAAAAGAGAATGTTGATATAAGGAAATGGACTTGGGAAATATATGTTTCCATACAAACTCATCCACATACCTACTTACCAAAATATCTATAGTACTTTAATCCTTGATTTTCTGGATGTTAATTAACATCATCAGCTAACCCCTAATTACATAGATAGCATCATATCCTCTCTGGGCTCGAGATAACCCTGTGAAATTTACCATCAAGATTTTTCCCCACTACTACTCATGAACATCCAAGGGTTTTAATAAACCTCCAAGAAAATTGTACCTTTCCTTTACTTATTGGAAATCAAGGCATCAAGACACAAATTTTTTCACTACCTATTTCATCCCAGCCTAACAAAACTGCATCCTCAAACAACGGTAGATCTAAGATACTCCAGTTTGTGCCACTAAAGATGTGATATGAAATTAAATAATTACCCCCCCCCCCATTAGGAAACATATATGGCGTGAAACATAAAAGATCCTTGAACTCGATCACAATATCTCATGTATACATGTTCCCCTCCTGAAGATAGTGTAACTCTAGCCTTTTTACTACCTTAAAATTCAATGATAAGAACTCTTCTTATAATGCTTTTTGAATTTCTACCAATGAAACATGTGTCACCATCCACTCACCCATATATAACATACACCACTGACATGATACACCCCTCATATGACTGATGTCCAGTGGAACCCATTACCCTGCTAGGGACTAGATCAAACTGAATGCAATCTCAAGATCCTATAAACCTTCCTCCATATCCAGATCAGAAACACTACCCTCATACTTTAATAAGGCTTTACACTAAAATTCACACAACTTTCTCTACCACTAATCATCCTCATCATTCGGATCAACCCTCTGGTAGTTAACTAGGTCAACTTGATGTACCTCACTATCCTGATCTATATAGAAACAACATACAAGATCCATAATTGAAAGAAAAAAATATTCCCTTATATTGATAGTATGAAATTTTATTAATACATAATAAATTAATTCATTTTAACTCCCAATATCACCCTATTCACTTAAGAACATAAAAAGTCATGATGTATGTACCTCACCTAGATCTCTACCCTACTAGTGGAAACACCACACTTGGTCATTCGATAGGCTCAGATTCATTACATATGATCATGGTGGAGGGGATAAAATATTATTTCCTAGTCAGTACCCAAATCCTTAGTCACATACCATGATCTACTGGAATTGTTTCCCTTCCAAACCATGAAATCCTCACAACGCCTTGCTCAAAACTCTATCCTATATCATACCCAAAAACCTTTGATACCAATATATCTTGATACCATTCGTCCATGGTTAACACTCATATGATGGAAAATGAAAAAAGGGAGATAATGACCCCTAAGTCCTATCTTCAGTATGCCCTGAGTTAGAAAAAAACATCGATGGAATAAAAATATCACACATAAAAGACATTACCCTATATAATTTTATTAGTCCAGGTTATAGGATAAATAAAAATTATGAAACTCAATGAAATAATATGAAATTAAAGGAAACCAAATCCATTCCAAAATGCTTGTATTAAGTAAATAAATGTTAAGAGTCTCTAAATAAATACCAACAAATAATGTCCAAAGGCATTGATTTTGTAACAACTCCAAATTCCAAGATAGTAATGTCCAACACAGTCCACAACGTCATGCTAGTAACCTGGAAAATATTTCTTTATATGTCTGGTGAGCATATCACATATAATCAGTAGAATCATACCCAAATTCTCTCATTCACATTTGAAAAGAGAAAACTAATTCACGCATGATCATACAATGAAACCAACAACACCTAATCAAGTCAATTAACCAATCACATCCTCACTATGGCATGCTCACCAAAAAACGAATCAAAGTATAATAACATAATATGAAGTGTTTCAATAAATAGGGTACCTCACACCACTTTCCCACTGATTTGTTACTTTAACACCCCAACATCATATGTCCTGGAGCTTTGATATCTTCTATATAATCCTATTCCAAACACCTAGGACATCACATCGCATCTCACATAAAGACACATTTTTTATCACATCACATCTTTCCCAAAGAAACTTGTTTGACTGCATAATATCTTAATCCCTTCCATGACTAGAATATTAGGGTATCATGAGCATGAAATACATCAACATCATGCTATATTCCAACCATTCACAACCCCACTATGAAAAAATTCATCAAACATAAACATTAGTTCACTTTTTACATATTGAAATCACATATTATGCATATCAATCTCAGTTGGACGAGTGAGTGGGGAAGAGGGGGTATTCATACATACGTCCTCACCATCTCAATGTCAGAAAAAACACCCCCGAAAACATTTACATAACAATACTAGAAATCCTACCTATACCAACGCATATATACCAACGGTTTGCAAAAACCATTAGTATAGGTCCTATTTCCCAACATTTTTTCCAAACTGTTGGGAAAACTATTCTTTGAGACAACTTTTCCCAACGTTCTTGCAAAACCGTTGAGAAAATCCATCTTTGAGACTAATTTTCCCAATGGTTTGGCAAAACTGTTTGGAAAGGGTTTTGTTTTCCCAATGGTTTTTCAAAACCATTGGGACAAGCCCTCTTTGAGTGCACATTTCCCAATGGTTTGGAAAAACCATTTGGAAAGGGTATGGATTTACCACTGTTTTTTCCAAACCGTTGGGAAAACCCCCTTTCAAACCACATTTCCCAATGATTTGGAAAATCACTGGGAAAGGGTATGGCTTTCCCAATGGTTTTTCAAAACCGTTGGGAAAATCCTTCTTTGAGACCACTTTTCCCAAGAGATTAGAAAAACTATTGGGAAATGGTATGGCTTTCCCAATGGTTTTTCCAAACCATTGGAAAAAGCCCTCTTTGATGCCACTTTTCCCAATGGTTTTCAAAAACCGTTGGGAAAGGGTGGGTTTCTATCCCAACGGTTCTCAAAACCAATGGTATAGACCTATCCCAATGGTTTTTGAGAACCATTGGGATAAGTATCCTTATTTTTTACAAATTCTTTTTCTGAATATCGTTAAATAAATCAATATATAAATTACATATAAATATAAATATATAAATTTATCCAAATATATTCACAAAGGTAATTATAGGATAATGGTAAAGTCTTTGATATTTAACCGAGAGGTTGTGGGTTCAAACCTCTATTGTGACTTTTTTTTAAAAATTAACTTATCTCAACGGTATGGGGAAAAAGTTGGGATAGGTCATTCCCAACGGTTTTCCCCAAACCAGTGGGATAGGTTTATCCCCATGCCAAATCACCCAACAGCTTCCTAAACTATTGGTATAGTCTATACCAACAGTTTGGAGACCTATACCAACAGTTCCAAACTATCGGTATAAGTAATTTTTCCATTAGTGTATAAGTATGTAATTCTTGATGTGGGTGGGGTGCGTATAGAAATGACAATGAAAATATTATATATATATATATATATCAAATACGAAATATTATCATATTGGTTCACAATAATAGTACTATACCAACTCACAACACATCACAAATCCTTACACCCTCTACCACTTTCACATCCACCTCTAAATGCATTACACCACATAAGCAAGGCACAAACAACAAGACACTTTCCATATTTATTTTCAATTTAATCCAATCCTCATATTTACTAATTACAAACCGTCTTCATTTATCTATCCCATTAATTTCATATTTAACAAAAATAACGGAATCTGTACTTCCCATTTTAATTTAAGAATTCATTAATTATTCCAACATATTACCTAGTTCAGGCCATTGAGAATTCAAATTTCATCATTAATATTTAATTACATTACTATGTAAAAACTTTCACAATGCCACACAACACAATAATAACTCGTCCTACTTATTCCATCAAGCCCCATATTTCTACAAGTTCACATTACTACCACTTCCTCATCACTACCACAATATATGACAACCACACATCCCAACCACTTTCCACCACAAAATAAAACGCACATAATATTCACCACACCCAAGTTTTCACATATCTTAACTCATATTAAACTTTGTATTTCAATTTTATTCAATATTTTAAAGGGCATTCTTAAACAAGTTAGGGTTTCATGTGAAACCAATTTATTAGCTGGATTAACTTTCTTATGTTTTTTCATGTGTAGTTTGTTTAATCATCAATGAAAATAATGTTTTCTAATTTAACATTCTCAATTACATAAAAAACTAAACATGATCCAGGAATGGAATAATAGAAAGCATGTTTAACTTATTGGAAATGCACAAAAACAAGTAACATTGTCTGATTTCATCCCTTCCCCTTCAATTTCAATTAACTAAATTAATTATCTTGATTATATTGGTTCATAACATCTCCCCAAAGGATAAAAAAATCATGATACCTCATGAATTTACAACTATAAGAAATATGAAGGATCTACCACTACTAGAATTCTAGGTATTTGTGACGGGTTATTTGTGACGGGATCCCGTCGCAAATATGCTTTAGCAACGGGGTCCCGTCGCAAATAGCCCATTGCAAAAAATGGCCTCGCAAAAAATATTATTTCTGATGGGCCCATCGCAAATAATATTTTTTGCGATGGGAAACTTTACCGTCGTAAATAAGTCCCTAATTATATACTTTATATATATAATCTTTTTTGTGTCGGGCCCGTCATAAATACCTTTTTGCGACAGGCCCATAATCTCGTCGCAAATATTTTTTTGAAAATATTTATTTAGACTATTTGCGACGGGCCTGTCGCAAATACGTTTTGCGATGGGACCATAATCCCATCGCAAATACTTTTTTAAATAAAATTATTTAGAATATTTGCGACAGGAACCCGTCGCAACAGATCCCATTGCAAATAATAAATAAATTTTAAAAAAAAATAAATTTAATAAAATTATGATTATTGAAAAATTAATTTTAATATTATTAAAAAAATAAATAATAAAAAATATTAAAATTCTTAATATTCAAAAAAACATACAAAAAAATAAATTATTATTAGTAAAACAAACTAACATTAAAAAATATAATACTGAAAAAAGAGCCCCCTTTTCGTCGATGGATATGCATATCTCTGACCAGATTCTTCATTGTGATTTCAGTGTGAGAAAGATGCAAGTAAATGAGCCGTCAGACAAAAGAACCCCCTTTTCGTAGATGAATCGTCTTCTTCCAACTGTCACTACATGAAAAAATTATAAAAAATATGATCCTACGAATACATATCCTATCTCGTGCATACGAGATTGAATATGCCTATGTAGCAATACATTTTTCATAATTTTTTGAGTCGATGAGAGTTGAAAGGAGAAAAGTCATCGAGTAAAAGGAGTGTCGTCAATCCACTAATTTTTTTTGCAAGTTCTTAAAATTTATTAAAATTTATTAAAATTTCTTTCTAACTATTCCTAATTGTTCCTAATTAATTATTACTAATTATTACTAATTATTACTATTTATTACTAACTATTCCTATTTATTACTAACTATTCCTATTTATAACTAATTATTCCTATTTATTATTATTTATTACTAACTATTCCTATTTATTACTAACTATTCTTATTTATTATTAATTATTAATATTTATTAATAATTACTACTATTTATTATGAATTATTACTATTTATTACTAATTATTCCTATTTATTACAAACTATTCCTATTTATTAATAACTATTCATATTTATTACTAAATATTCTTATTTATTAATAAATATTCCTATTTATTGCTAACTATTGCTATTTATTACTGATTATTACTATTTATTACTAATTATTACTAATTATTACTAATTATTCCTTTTTATTACTAATTATTCCTATTTATTACTAAGTATTCAAGTTTATTACAAACTATTCATATTTATTCCTAACTATTACTATTTATTCCTAACTATTACTATTTATTCCTAACTATTACTATTTATTCCTAACTATTACTATTTATTCCTAACTATTCTTTTTTATTACTATTTATTACTATTTATTTCTATTTATTACTATTTATTACTATTTATTCCTATTTAATCCTATTTATTACTATTTTTACTAATTATTACTAATTATTACTAATTATTACTAATTATTACAGATTATTACTAATTATTACTACTTATTACTAATTATTACTAATTATTACTAATTATTACTAATTATTTCTAATTATTACCAATTATTCTTAATTATTACTAATTATTCCTAATAATTCCTAATTATTCCAAATTATTCCTAATTATTCTTAATTATTCTTAATTATTCCTAATTATTCCTTATTATTTCTAATTATTCCTAATTATTACTAATTATTCCTAATTATTACTATTTATTGCTATTTATTACTAATTATTGTTATTTATTACTAATTATTTCTATTTATTACTAATAATTGCTAATTATTGTTAATTATTTCTAATTATTGCAAATTATTTTTAATTATTGCTATTTATTGCTATTTATTCCTAATTATTGTTAATTGTTCCTAATTATTGTTAAATATTTCTAATAATTGCTAATTAATAATATATAAGTAATTATTAGTATTTATTAGTATTTATTCATAATTATTAGTATTTATTACTAATTATTAGTATTTGTTACTAATTATTACAATTTATCTCTAATTATTACAATTTATTACTAATTATTACAATTTATTAGTAATTATTACAATTTAATACTAATTACTACTAATTATTACAATTTATTACTAATTATTACAATTTATTACCAATTATTACAATTTATTACTAATTATTACAATTTATTACTAATTATTACAATTTATTACTAATTATTACAATTTATTACTAATTATTAAAATTTATTACTAATTATTACAATTTATTACTAATTATTACTAATTATTACTAATTATTGCTAATTATTAATAATTATTAATAATTATTACTAATTATTACTAATTGTTACTAATTATCTGTATTTATTACTAATTATCTGTATTTATTACTAATTATAAGTATTTATTCCTAATTATTTTTAATTATTCCTAATTATTCCTAATTATTCCTAATTATGACTAATTATTCTTAATTATTACTAATTATTCCAAATTATTACTAATTATTCCTAATTATTTCTATTTATTGCTATTTATTACTAATTATTTCTATTTATTACTAATTATTGCTATTTATTACTAATTATTGCTAATTATTGCTAATTATTACCTATTATTACTAATTATTGCTAATTATTCCTAATTTTTCCTAATTATTCCTAATTATTTCTAATTATTGCTAATTATTGCTAATTATTGCTAATTATTCCTAATTATTGCTAATTATTGCTTATTATTAGTATTTATTATTATTTATTAGCTTTTAGTAGTAATTATTACTAATTATTAGTATTTATTACTAATTATTACAATTTATTACTAATTATTACAATTTATTATGATTTATTACTAATTATTCCTAATTATTCTTAATTATTACTAATTATTACTAGTTATTCATATTTATTACCAATTATTCTTATTTGTTACTATTTATTCATATTTATTACTAATTATTTCTATTTATTGCTATTTATTACTAATTATTGCTAATTATTGCAATTTATTTCTATTTATTGCTAATTATTACTAATTATGTCTAATTGTTCCTAATTATTCTTAATTATTAGTATTTATTACTAATTATTTGTATTTATTACTAATTATTACAATTAATGACTAATTATTACCATTTACTAGTAATTATTAGAATTTGTTGCTAATTGTTACTAATTATTACTAATTATTACAATTTATTACCAATTATAACAATTTATTACTAATTATTACAATTTATTACTAATTATTACAATTTATTACTAATTATTACAATTTATTGCTAATTATTACAATTTATTACTAATTATTAAAATTTATTACTAATTATTACAATTTATTATTAATTTTTACTAATTATTACTAATTAGTACTAATTATTACTAATTATTACTAATTATTACTAATTGTCTATATTTATTACTAATTATCTATATTTATTACTAATTAATACAAATTATTACTAATTATTAGTATTTATTAATAAATATTACTAATTATTACTAATTATTACAATTTATTAGTAATTATTACAGTTTATTACTCATTATTACAATTTATTACTAATTATTAAAATTTATTACTAATTATTACAATTTATTACTAATTATTATAATTTATTACTAATTATTACAATTTATTACTAGTTATTACAATTTATTACTAATTATTTGTAATTATTACAATTTATTAGTAATTATTACAATTTATTACTAAATATCACAATTTATTACAATTAATTACAATTTATTAGTAATTATTACAATTTATTACTAATTATTAATATTTATTACTAATTATTACAATTTATTTCTTATTATTACAATTTATTACTAATTAATACTGTTTATTACTATTTGCTACTCATTATTACTATTTGATACTCATTATTACTATTTACTACTCATTATTACAATTTATTGCTAATTATTAAGATTTATTACTAATTATTACAATTTATTACTAGTTATTACAATTTGTTACTAATTATTACAATTTATTACTAATTATTACAATTTCTTACTAATTATTACTATTTATTACTATTTATGACAATTTATTACTATTTATTACTCATTATTACTATTTGTTACTCAGTATTACTATTTATTACAATTTGTTAATAATTATTAATATTTATTACTAATGATTATTATTTATTATTATTTATTTCCAATTATTATTAATTACAACAAATTAATTATATACATTACTATTTGTCGTTAATAATTATTAATTACTACTAATTGTTAAAAGTTATTACAAAAAAATTCAATTTACTAGTTCAAATAAATACTCAGCACAAAAAAAATTAATTTAATTTAATTACAACTAATCAACAATAATAAAAATTAACATAAAAAATGAAATAAATAATAAATTAAATAAAACATAAATAACCAAACGGTGCAGATCATGAGTTTTTGGCCATGATCTCCAAAATTTATTAAAAAAAATAAATTACAACAAAACGAGATTAGGGTACGTCGGATACTCTCAAACACAGAAATGGCCAAGGAAAACACAACAACACCAAGACTCTATAACCGCCCAAAGTCCGTCCCCCATCCTGAAGCCACCCCACGGCTAACTAGTGCACACACTAACCCTTCATGAAACTCCTTTACATGCCATCATTCACTGCCCGGGAGCTGAGCCAATTTGGAACAAATGGGGCTTGACTTCTGCCGCTTCAATGGCGTCGGCCTCTGCCCTTCCCGATCTACTGACGCGGTGGTGCTCTTCTCTCTCCTCGGCCTCTTCGGGTTCACTTTGCACCCTGGCCTGGATTATTTGGGTCCGGCGCAATGACGCAGTTTTTCATCAAGCTCACAAACCCCCCAATTTTTGGATTGATCGGGCCATCTCCTGTATTGAGGGCTGGAAAGACCACAATGGACATTTTATGCCAGGTGCTACCCTCTCCTTTCCTCCTCATTGGACTCCCCCAACGGAAGGGACCCTCAAGGTCAACGTGGACGCGTCACTCCCAAAGGATGGGCTTGTCACCCTAGGCCTCCTGGCCCGAAATCATCTAGGGAAAATCCGGGCGGCAAAACACGAACCACATCAGGCTCGCTGGGAGCCTGCTGTTGCTGAGGCCATGGCCATCCTTTCCGGTATGATGCTCGCCCTGGACTGTGGATGGGTTGATATCATCATTGAATCTGACTGCCTCACCGTAATCGATGCTCTTAACAATAATGATAGCGGACTCCAGTCTTTTGGCTTCATCACCAGGAGAATTCACTCGCTTCGCCAAGGCTTCTCTCGTTGTACCTTCTTCTTTACCAAAAGGGAAGGCAACAATGCGGCCCATCAGCTGGCAGCCTCAGGCCCCTCCGATGTCAACCAGCTCTGGCTGGACAATTTCCCTTCATGGCTCTCTGTTTTTACGTCTATAGACCTTTGTCATTTATGTTATCTGTCCTTCTTTTCAAAAACAAATTCCAACAATCACGACCCCTCGACCGCTTGCCCCATAATTCCCACCAGCCTGGTATCCACAGCCCCCCAAATATCGCAACCCCATCCCGAGGTCTCACGCGGACAACTTCTCCCTGCAAAGGCCATCACCCATGCCCCACTCATAAGCGTGTTAGATGAGTGAACCTCGAAGTCAATCCAACCCCAGGTCACGCCATCAACATGTTGCCATCTCGCATCTTCGAATTCTTTGCCCAAATCTGTTTTGTATCCACGGGCAGATGCCATACATCTATATTTCACCGAAGTCATCACGACTTCCCCCTCTTGAGGCCATCGCCATCCGTGGAAATACCGTAATTTCTACCACCCAAATGTGCTCCACGCGCCACCATCATCGTCATCAACAGGGTAGCCACCCTGTTTCAACCGGCTAGAGGATCCACCACACAGCCTCTGACCATCCTTGTCATCAAAGTCCGAGTGGTCGACGCAGAAGAGCATGCCCCTCTCACCATCAAGGTCTCTACCAGGGTCCCACACCATCCATGCAACCACTGGTGTCATAAGCACCATCCGCCACGCCCCGCCAGAGATGCCAACGCCGTCACAATCCACTACTGAGGGTCAATTGCAAGCATCCATCATCAATCCTAAAACGCCGGCTAACATCACCAGCATACCTCCAGCCCGCCAATACCACATATATGAAGTTCAAACACCAACCCCACCATCTAAAAGGGGCTTCTTCATCATCCACAAAGTGCGCGGATCATCATCCAAGACCAGTGCTATGAAACAGATCTGATCACCTTCATCACCAAAAACAGTACATTCCTCCTTAACCAGATGGCCAAGGATTCGATCGCCATGAGAGGGTTCCTCCGGTTCTTCATGAGCAGCCGCACCCCATGTTTTCATCTGAGTATGACTCCTACCACATGAAAAAAACATCTCATAATTCCCAATAATCTCTATGCTTAGACGTAGGGCCAGATTTGGATGACCACAGGAGTGGACAGAAGAGAGAATCTCACCATTATAAATAAAACATAAATACCTTTAAGCTTTATTTTCTATTGATATAGATGGATTCACAACTCGTTCATGAACAAAAAAAATGAACTTATAAAAATCTTCCCGCTAAAATAAGTGTTCAGAGAGAAAAAGGATCTAAGAATTGAGTGGAATGAGAGGAAAAACGGATGTGGATATATATAGTTTAGATTATTTGCGACGGGACTATTTGTGACGGGATTCGTCAAAAATACCTAGGCCCGCATTAATTTCTGTCGGCGGTTAAAAAGTTATTTTCGATGGGTCCCATTGAAAATAGTTCCTCCCGACACACCTTTTGTGACATGACGACATCCTGTGGCAAAAATCTATTAACCGCTGCTTGGTATTTGCGACGGGGCCCATCGCAAATACTTCACTATTTGTGATGGTGGAATCCCAATGTCGCAAATAACCTTCGAGTGGTTTGGTGTGCTAGCCGCGCCAAAAAATTTGCAACGGGATACGAAATCCCGTCGCAAATAATTGGTTATTTGCGATGGGTCATTACCCCCATCGCAAATAACCTCTTGGATTAACTTTTTGCGACGAGATTTATTCCCGTCGCAAAAATTATGTCGCAAAAAATTGTTTTTCTTGTAGTGAACTACCTTGTATTTTCCCTTGTAAAGTGGCATGGCCAAGGAATATAGAAGAGAGAAGGTTATACCTCATCTGGAAACTGTAAAGGAAGAGTTCCCGCAAACTGATGAAGCTCATCAAATTGAATAGAGGGTTTTTTTGGTAAACCAAATGAGTGGAAAATATAATAAAATAAAGGAAGAATGGTTTGTGTATTTAAAAAAAGCATCAATACATATTCAAAAAATACAGTACTGAAAACCTAATTTAATTTTCCCAATGGTTTGTAGATTGACACCTAGTTGTAGATCAAAATAAATTTTTAAAAATGAGTTATAAACTATTAAATGTGTCAAAGGAAATTAAATCCTTGATTTTATGATTTTAATAGTATTGAAAAGGTTCCAGGTGGGTTATATGATGAATAGGAATAAGAAAACTAGAAATATAGGTAAAACACTACTAATAGAGAGGTTAGGGGTTCTGTGTAAGGGTAACTTGTTTTACCCTTACATGGTTCTATTAAAGGGGGCATTTAAGGGTGGATTGAGCTTAACCTTTTGCACGCTTTGAAAATTCTACCTTAACCTGACACAAAAAAAACGTGTTTTATATAAGGGTAACTTTTCTTACCCTTATGCAATTTATTCTAAGGCTCATGTAAGTGTATCTTATGCCTACCCCTATTCTACCTTTAGAAAGATTCGATGAGACTTATGCATGTTTGAAAGGGCCTTACAGGACTTCTTAAGTATTACCTCTTACCATTATTCATGGTGGGGACTACCCTTAACTGAGTATTGTAAACTTGTTAGTACCCTTACACAACTCCATAGTTTTAGATGTACCCTTATGTAGCACTATTTAAAACTAGGCTACCCTTATGTGGGATTTATTAAGTCACCCTTACCCATACACTACTTTAATTTCACGTATAAGGTAAAATATTTGATTAAAAATATTAACTTTTCAATTAAAATAATTAATAAACAATCCTAAAATGGTTTTTTAAAAATACCCAAAAAATTACATAATCCTTCAAAAATTTATTACATCATTTTAAAAACTCCAAAAACAATTTAAAAACATTTAAATTGAATTTATAATTCATAAAACTATTTAACTTTTAAAAAATAACTTATAAAAAAGTTTTCAAAACTACTTTAAATTTTATAAAAATAATTTTCAAAATAACCACTAAAATTTGAAACTACTCTAAAGCCACCGGATTCTATGAAATGAAAAATTAAGGGCTTAGTAAATTCGTGTCCCTTAGAAAATACATCAAAAATTTATTTGACCAATAACCAAACAATTTCATTTTGGGTTTTTTTGGAACTTCCACTTAAATCTAACTCACTTTTTCTTATATATGTTTTCAAATAATGGATTTCAAATACTATTTGAAGAGATTTTGGAGATGAGGTATATTGAATAGTCCTCATGGAGTAAAGAGGTTAAGGTGGAGTTTTAATTTTCTTTTTTGTGACTTTTCCAAGATAATATTAACATTTAAAAAAAGTGTTTCAAACCTTTTAAAACACCATTCATTCCCATGGTGTGGTGGTTACATAACTCTCACATTAGGAGATTACTATGGAAAGTTTACTGAGATGATTATTCATGATTTAGACATTTTATTTCATGTTGTATATGTAACATCCCAGGTAAATAAAGAATATAACATTGTTATATATATTAATATTTTTGAATTAAATATTAATTCTATTTTAAAAAGGATGCTATATTCAATGCCGTACCCGACACACAACAATGGGTTTCTCCAAAGTCTTATGTGGCACACAATACTGAGTCATACTGGAAAATAATATATTATTATTATTTTAAATGGTAGTTAATGCCTATACGTTGTAATGGAGGGAATGAACATAACTAAATAAAATATGATTATAAATGTTTGTTAAATGTTTTTAAATTTATCTAGTAAAAGTTAGAGGCCTAAAATGTGAATGAATCTAATTTTAAGCATAAATACTCTAATATTCATTAGAAGGTCAATTTTCCACCCTTTTATGGAGAACCCTATTTAAATATATTTTTGTTCACTTTTGTATATTCTATTTGACAAAATAAAATTATTTTTTAGAATCGGGACCTCACAATTTACTTTGGGTAAATTTTTAGTATTTTTATCATAATTTGTTTTAATAAATAAGTGAAAAATACTGTATTTTAATTCAAAACTGCATTTTAACCAATTTTATTTATATGGTTATATTATCTTTTTAATTTTTTATAAAGTGTAATTAGATTATATTTTTACCATTTAATCCAATTTTGGTAATAGTAAGTAATTTCACTTTGAAATTGGACATAAAAAAGTGTCAATCTTTTGATAGTTATTATTTATTAAAAATACACTTTTTGTTTTGACAACTAGAATTAATTTTAAATTAAATAATGAAACTTATATGTTTTTAATTTGGTAAAATAGACATAATTTATGAATTTGGAATATCAAATATATCTTAGGCTGAATTTTTGGTATTTTTCAGAAAAAATTCAATTTTTGATTAATAGTGAAAATACTAAGTAGTAGTTAAAAAAAAGAATTTTTCATTTAAATGAAATTTTACCGCTTCTGTGAATTGAATTTCAAAAATATGACATACATGTTTGTTATCAATAAGTAAATTGTGGTTCAATAAGATAAAAATAATTTTTTGTGAATAGTCACATTTTACATTTATTTACCACGGTTAAAGGTAAATAGGGTAATTCAAGTTAAAAATAAAATTATAATAATATTAAATTTTCCTAACCTGTGTCCTAATCCTATTTATTGATACATATCCAATCATGGGTATCCTTGGATAAATTTTGGGACTCTATGGAGCCACTTAAGAGTGATTATGACACTTTATATTATTTAATTTAAAGTAAAGACAAAAATGGCATAAACATATATCTTTTAGTAAATCAATTTTTATATAAGGTTATATAAGTTATCTCATTGACTATAAATATTCATTTGAAATCTAAAAATATTTCCTACATCATGGTATTTTTTTTATAATTTTTAGAAATCAAATAAATAAAATTATTTATGACACAAATAATGATGCAGTGTTTACCTCATTAACGAATGATTTAAATAAATAAAATTATAAAAATGAAACCAATATCCAAAACCTATCCAATTATTATAGTATGATTTTATTTATAACAATATTCATCTTATCTTTGACTTTAATGAGTTTTGGACCTTTAGAAACCTAATATCCTTATATAATAAAATAATATTTTCAAACATTTCTAAAGACCCCCCCCCCATAAAAATCCCTCACCTCTAACAAATTACTTGCACCTCTAAAGACCCTTGTCTCATCCAACTTCTTTTCAATTAAACACCCTAAATACCTCTCTTCCACCTATAAGTGTTACCTTAGGTAGAAGGTGTTGGAGTTGGTGGTCTAGAACAAACTACTTTGTACTTTATTCATTAAATAAAAACCTTATCACATCTTGATTGTTGTTCTGCATGACATGTCATGTGATAATGTCCTAAGGACAACTGTTGCATTAAAGGGTCGTAGCAGATCCCTGCTATGATGAGAACCCGGAAGTTTCATAACACTGTTCTTGAATGTATGTTCTATGGCCGGATGATATTATTTGAGGGACACAAATAATACAGGTCATTAGGGGTGAGGACTCATAAAACTTTGAGGCACCTTCTCATGGTGTGCGCCCTTGGTAATATCCAGGAGGATATTATGAGAACGAGACCCGCCAGTAGTAAATCCACATTTCATAGTGTCATTGGATGTTCTTATCTGTGGATGTGTGTATTGGTCCTTAGAATTTTAGATTATTATTAATGGGTATTACAACTCGTGCACTTAGATGTATTGACGAAAACTGTGACGACACACTGTTCGCAGCGAGGTATGATACGTTGGGTGCGTCACGAGTAATACCACATTAATAGATAATGCGAGAAAGGATTTTTCCCTTCCATTCCATAACGGAAGTAGATATCTAAGGCCCTTTGATGGAATTGATATAGCCTAAATAAATTCATGTCCATGGTAAGGTATGGGAAAGTTCAATTCTGGTAACTCAAAGAAAGAATAATCAATCACATGGGTTGAGGGCACTAGCATGCAACCCGCTTGATTTGAGATATCAAGACAAAGGGATTATATTACATGGTAAGCGTTCGTAGGAAGTGACACGTCATTGCGGCATTAACTTCTTTCTCTATGGGTCCCATGGCGTGTTTCTAGATTCTAACCTTGGACTTTAGGTAGGCTCAGCCTAATGCCACCGAGAAAGAGGCCTAGAGGGTCACACACTAACTGTGTCCATGTATCTCAGTTCAATATTAATTTAAAAAGTTAAATAAATATTATTCCTGACTGTGGTTTAATAATTATTTAAGGATGTCTAATCGCATTTATTTTGACACTAGTTATTCGAGAGAATATATTGTGGACAAAATAATATATTTATTAACGAGTAATTCAGTTACATTTATTTAAGAAATAAATAGTCATTAGTCAAGGTCTAATAAATGTGGTGGATAAAAATGGAAAAATAAAATTACACGCCGTGTATATTAAATATACACGTCGTGTAGTTTTATGGAAAACAAGTACACACCATGTATTAATTATTACATGCCATGTAGTTTTTCCAGTTGGGATTTTGAGGATTTAATATTGTTTTATTTAATGATATTTATTATAATCAGCATGGGCACTTGTCAAGGAATTAATAATTCAACATGGGGGTTTTCAATAAGAGTTAATGAAATAAATAAAATGCGTAATGCATTTATTTATAGTCATAACTCTATTAACATCAAACCCGATTATAAATATCCTCGCAACCCCAACATTTTAAAGAGCCATTTTTGTGCACAACAGATTTGGAAACACTCTCAAGCTATGACTGAATTCCCTTTCCACCAAGAACGCCTTCAAGTTACGAGAGCAAGATCCTCCACCGGATCAAGGCGGTCGAAGGCGGACATCGCAAGCGAAGGTTCTTCCGCACTAGCACCCGGAGATCCCTTCGGCGATGTCCAGATATACGTGACACACGTGTGGATCACCGCTAGAGGAATCCTACACTTGGATTATATAACACAATGACGGATCACAGAATCACAATCAGACAAATCAACGAAGAAAGAATTCCAACGAGGTAATTCTAATGCATTAATTAAATTAATTATAATCAACATATGATGATCCTCCTCAATGGTTCTGAGACTCTACTTTTCTTTCCGTTCTTCATTCTATTCTGAAGATTCGGCGTTTTATATCGTGATGGATCTTGGATTGAATGTTTTTTAACGTTAAAATTAAAGTTGGGCTAACCCACCAACGCGCTTCCGCTGCGCCCGGAACCTACAAGTGGTATCAGAGGGAGGTTATATTGTTGATTATAATTATTTAATTTTCCGTTGGTAATTTACGCATTTAATAATTTAGTTATTTCAATTCTAGTTTAATCATTTTGGAAATCTGAATATCGAGATCAATTCCTCCCCCCTTGTTTCTCGTTCACCTCACAGAAATGATTTTTTCTTTTAATTTTGATTATAATAAAATAGAAGAACTCATCTAAAGGAGCCAAATGTTTTTGGCCGTATAACACCAGAATACACGGCGTGTATTCGGAAGTACACGCCGTGTAGTCTAGGTTCAATGCATTAACTGATCCACCAAATCAGGCCATGTATTGGATTCTTTCTGAGAATTTAAGACACCGTGTGTTGACCAGAAATAGGTGGCACACAGTTTCCGGAATACACGTTGTGTGGTCCAATGAACACGGCCTGTAGTCCCTTCGGGTCTGGGTTGGGTCGTGTACTCTGTACATGGCCTGCCCGGCTGGAAACCGTGTAACGCAGAAACTACACGGTGTGTGTCCCACTGTACACGCCATGTACTCTAAAAATTTCTGAAGTATATTAACACGCCCTATCCCCAGGCGTGTACTTCGGATGGATGGTGAAGAAAAGTACACTCCGTGTAGTTGGAACTACACGCCGTGTACTCACCCAAATTACGCAGATTTATTAAAATTTATTATTATATTATACAAACCTTTGAGACGTGTACCATGGTGCAGGTGTAAATCTGAGGTACAACACGTGACAGGTGTTTTATATATATATGTTTAATTTAACATCTGCGTAATAAATGGGAATTCACTGGGTTGCCTCCAAGGTACAAGTTACGTACAAGGATAATTTTAAATGAATTTATTTGTTTAAAATTATAATGGATGAGAATCTCAAGGAAATTATGAAAAGGGATTTAAGATAAAAGGATTGATTAATTAATGAAAATTAATTGATTCGACTGTGATTTATCTTAAATAAAAACGATTAAAGAATTGAATTATAGTTTTATTTATGCGTAAATATCGTTGCATGTATGGATGATCATGAGCTAGACCGAGACCTTTGTATGTGAATGGTTTCTTTTAATTTATTTATTTAAATTAAATTTGTTGGCCTGCGAGCCATCTCCTCATTAATATGTAGGGCCTGTGCACCCAAGGATTCTTTTATATAAAAACACCTTTTACCCCTCACCTGCGTGTGAGATAAATGCAATGGATGGAGCTCCCAAGCTAGTGGAGGCGGCTCAACTCAGGAGCCAAGGTGAAACCAATCCAAGGAGATACAAAGGTGGACAGGTGGAAAGCTGTTAACATGAACCCAAAAGGTTCAAGGTGTTTCTCCCCTAGGTCTTGGGTTATTTTATCAACTGCTTGATAAACTAACCAATAGAAAAGCTCATGATCATACCATTTATTTTATTTCTGTCAGTTGCATGGTTTATTTATTTTGGTGTGTTGTCACGATCACACAATTAATGAATTAAACGAGCATGCAAGATGGAACTAAAATAAAACCGGATTATACGTAAATATTATCTTAGACATGGTTAATCACTTATGTAAACCCCTCTTAATATTAAAAACCATGTAATAAAAGATAATAAAATGGAAATTTGCGTATAAGGATAAAATCCCTCAAAATAAATATTATGTTGGCATAGCCTTCCATAATTTTGGTTAGAATCAAAATATAGTTCAAAGTTCTTGACCAACCCTAGTTGGGGTGCTTTAAATTATCGGGGAATTATAATTCAAGGTTTTGGGTTGACTTGACTTGGTTCGCATCAAGGGTTGACTGCCACAGCAGGACTTGGTGTGACCAAGAGGCAAAGGTTGAGGAAATCCAAAAAGGATTTCAGGATTGGGGAGTCCACTCAGCGGATCAAGGAGCTGCGAGTTAATGCAGTTGGCATTTGGGATGCCTACCTAAAACCCTTCAAGTTTCTTGACCAACCCTAGTTGGGGTAATGCGAAGGGAAATATGGATCCTTTCTACTAGAATATTCATGCAACAGAATATTCCCAAGTCAATGGTGAGGGCTATTGGAATTCGATAAAATAGTGGGAGACTAATAAGTATTAATTTATTTATTTGTCTCAATTATTTGTAATAAAGTACTAAACCTTTGCTCATATAAATTTGTAGAAACGGAAAGAAAATGACTTGAAACATATCATTGCGCACCATACTCGAAAAAGAAAACCTTCTCACCGACACCAATTTCCAAGAGTGGCAGAGGCGTTTACGCGTTGTCCTTCGCCATGAAAAGAAATTATATGTGCTGCAAGAGCCTATTCTAGTTGCACCTCTGAAAGAGGATAGTGATGAGGAATTATATCTCTACATGAAACACATGGATGATTCCACAGATGTTCAGTGTTTCATGCTATCGGTCATGTCTAATGAGCTCTTGAAACAATATGAAAACATGGACGTGTATAGCATGATGTCTCACCATAAAGATCTCTACCATGAGAAGGCGAGACATGAGAGGTATGAGATCTCCAATCCTTTGTTTACCACGAAGCTTGGAGAGTCTGCGCCAGATGGGCCTCATGTAGTCAAGCTTATTGGCTACGTTGAACGCCTGGAAATCTTAGGGATTAAATTCCCGGATGAGTTGCATACAGATCTCATCCTATCATTACTGCCCAATACCTTATATAGCTTTATTGTCAACTATAACATGAGCGGCAATGTGAAGAGTCTATCAGAGCTTCTGACCTTGATTTTCCAGGTAGATAAGTACATGGGGCATGACAAACCCACAATCCTTATGGTGAACAAGAAAAGGAAGGACAAGGCAAAGGGGCCAAAGACTTATAAACAGTCTGAATCCCCTGAGCATTGTCCCTCCAAGAAGGGGAAGATCCAGAGGCAGGGAAAGGAATGGGAGGCAGTGTGTTTTGCATGTGGAAAACAGGGCCACTGGAAGAGGAACTGCACCCAGAAGCGTGGGGACACTAAAGGTGAATTTGTTATTGAGTGCAGTATTTCTATTTCTACACATTGTGTATTAGATACAGCTTGTGGGGCTCACATCTGTATTCAAATGCAGGAACCATGTAGATTTAGAAAGATCGCTAGAGGAGAGGTGGATCTTCAAGCTGCCAATGGCGCAAGGCTGGCTGCATTGTCTATTGGCGACTACCACGTCTCTTTGCCGACTCGGATGATTTTGGTTTTACATAACTGTTATTATGTGCCTAGTGTTACCAAGAACATAATTTTTGTATCTTGTTTTTATATGGATGGATTTTTTTTCAAATTTGGAAATAAGGGTTGTCGCTTTTATAAGAATAACATATGTTATGGTATGGCACATTTAAATAATGGTTTTTATGTATTGAATTACGAAAACCAAGTTTTGGCAATCAATAACGAAACAAACTCACATGACTCATACATCACCCAATTATGGGATCACCACCTTGGTCATGTGAATGAGAAGCATTTGACAAAGCTCTGCCAAGATGGCTATTAAGACTCTACTGAGCTAAAACCACTTGATAGATGTCACTCTTGTTTATAAGGACAAAAGACCAAGCTGCCTTTTGGTGGACAAGGTGAAAGGGCCATAGAGCTTCTAGGATTGGTACACATGGATGTGTGTGGACCATTTCCTCTAGAAGCTAGAGGTCGATATTCTTACTTTATTACTTTTACTGATGATTTCAGTAGATATGGTTATGTCTACTTAATGAGGTATAATTTAGAGTCCTTAGATAAATTTAAGGAATTCAAGTATGAAGTAGAGAATCAGCTTGGTAAGAAGATAGAGAAGCTTCGATCGGATCGAGGTGGAGAATATCTGAACCAAGAGTTCATCAATCTTTTACGGGATTCTGGGATTCTATCTCATCTCACTCCTCCTTATACACCACAGTAGAATGGTGTTAGTGAAAGGAGAAACCGAACCTTGTTGGACAAGGTGAGTTAGATGATGAGTCATGGGGATCTTCCATTATCCTTTTGGGGATATTCATTACAAACTGAAGCATACACATTAAACCGAGTACCAACTAAGGCAGCAAAATGGAATTCCATCCGAGTTATGGAATGGAAGGAAACCCACTTTGTCGCACACACGTGTATGGGGATGTGAGGCGTTTGTTAAGGCCTTCTCAGGCAACAAACTAGCACCTCGGGTCACGAAGTGTATCTTTATAGGATATCCCAAGGAAACGAAAGTATATTACCTATATAACCCTCAAGACAAGAAAGTGACTGTTGCCAGACAAGTCGTCTTTCTTGAGAGGGAGCACATCCTCAAGAAGGATAGTGGGAGAAAGATTGACTTCGATGAAGTTGGTGCTCAAGATACACAAGAGTTGGTACAGGAAAAAGTTCCACAGGTCCCCGTGGAAGAGGTTCCAGAAACACAAGTACTACATAGGATCTCAAGAGAGGTAAGGGAACCAGAGAGATTTGGTTTCCTAGTCATCGAGGCTGTTGAATCATTATTGTTGGACAATTATGAACCTCTATCCTACAAGGAAGCAGTAGAAAGCTCAGAAGCTGCAAGATGGCTAGAAGCTATGTATTTTGCGATGGATTCCATGTATCAGAACCAAGTTTGGGTTCTGGTCGATGAGCCAGTTGATGTAAAGCCTATTGGATGCAAATGGGTATTCAAAAGAAATCCGGACATGGAAGGTCATGTTAGCACCTATAAAACAAGGCTAGTGGCTAAAGGATTCAGACAGCATCAAGGAATTGAATATGATGAAACCTTCTAGCCAGTTTCCATGTTTAAGTACATAAGAATCATACTTGCCATAACAGCTTACCATGACTACGATATTTGGAATATGGATGTCAAAACAATATTACATAATGGGAACCTTCAGGAAGATGTCTATATGACACAACCAGAAGGGTTTGTGACACCAGGTGAAGCCAAACGGGTTTGCAAGTTGCAGAAATCCATTTATGGATTGAAGAAAGCATCCAGGTCATGGGACATTCGATTTGATGAAGCCATAAAAAAATTTGGTTTCATTAAGAACGAATGTGAGCCATGTGTTTATAAGAGGTTTAATGGGAATGTGGTTGTCATCCTAGTGGTATATGTTGATGAAATATTGCTTATTAGAAATGACGTACCGGCCTTACAGTCAGTTAAGGACTAGTTGAACAAGTGTTTCTCGTTGAAGGACTTAGGAGAAGCAGCCTACATTCTAGGGATCAAGATCATTCGTGACAGATCCAAGAGGCTTCTTAGACTAAGTCAGGGTACATACATTGACCAGATACTAAATAGATTTAGTATGGAAAAATCCAAGAGGGGATTGGTTCCAGTGTCACATGGCTTACATCTTTCTAAGAAAATATGTCCCCATACACAACAAGAGAAAGATAGGATGAGTAAGATCCCATACGCTTTTGTTATAGGATCCATCATGTATGCCATGTTATGTACCAGGCTTGATGTTGCCTATGCACTGATCATGGTAGGAAGATATCAACTAGATCCAGGAGAACAACATTGGACTGCTGTTAAGACTATCCTTAAGTATCTGAGAAGAACTAAGGATATGTTCCTGGTGTATGGAGGAGACGAGGAGCTTGTCATCAGAGGGTATGTTGATGCTGGTTTTCAAAAAGATCAGAATGATCTGAAGTTGCAATCTGGATATGTTTTCTGTCTCAATGGAGGAGCTGTGAGCTGGAAGAGTTCAAAGAAGCCAGTTGTCGCCGATTCTACAGCGGAGTCCGAGTATATAGCAGCTTCTGATGTAGCCAAAGAAGCCGTCTAGATTCAGAACTTTGTCCAGGAGATTGATGTGGTGCCAAGCAGTAAAGATCTAATTACATTGTATTGTGATAATACTGAAGCAGTGGCTCTTGCAAAAGAACCAAGGTCACATCAATGGACAAAGAACATACTCCGGAAGTATCACCTCTTGAGGGATTTCTATCATAGGGGTGAAGTTGCAGTGAGTAGAGTGTCCATGAAAGAGAATGTGGAGGACCCCATGACTAAAGGCCTATCTCAGAAGAAGCATGAATATCATGTGAGAGCTAGCAGGTTAAAGGTTGTTAGCAGTTGGCTCTAGTCCAAGTGGGAGTCTGTTGCAGTTGGTGGTCTAGAACCAACTACGTTATACTTTATTCATTAAATAAAATCCTTATCACATCTTGATTGTTATTTTGCATGACATGTCATGTGATAATGTCCTAAGGACAGCTGTTGCAATAATGGGTCGTAGCAGATCCCTACTATGATGAGAACCCGAATGTGCCATAACACTATTCTTGAATGTATGTTCTATGGCCAGATGATATTATTTGAGGGACACAAATAATACAGGTCATTAGGGGTGAGGACTCATAAAACTTTGAGGCACCTTATCATGGTACGCGCCCTTGGTAATATCCAGGAGGATATTATGAGAACGAGACCCGCCAGTAGGAAATCCACATTTCATAATGTCATTGGATGTTCCTATCTGCGGACGTGTGTATTGGTCCTTAGACTTTAAGATTATTATTAATGGGTATTACAACTCGCACACTTAGATGTATTGATGAAAACTATGATGACACACAATTCGCAGTGAGGTAGGATACGTTGGGTGCGTCATGAGTAATACCGCATTAATAGATAATGTGAGAAAGGATTTTTCCCTTCTATTCCATAACGGAAGTATATATCTCAGGCCCTTTGATGGAATTGATATATCCTAAATAAATCCATGCCCATGGTAAGGTATTGGTAAGTTAAATTACGAGAAGTCAAAGAAAGAATAATCAAGCACATTGGTTGATGGCACTAGCATGCAACCCGCTTGATTGGAGATATCGAGACAAAGGGATTATATTACACGATAAGCATTCATAGGAAGTGACATGTCATTGCGGTGTTAAATTCTTTCTCTATGGGTGCCTTGGTGTGTTGCTAGATGCTAACCTTGGACTTTCGGCAGGATCAGCCTAATGCCGCCGAGAAAGAGGCCTAGGGGGTCACACAGTAACTATGTCCATGTATCTCAGTCAAATATTAATTTAACAAGTTAAATAAATATTATTCCCAACTGTGGTTTAATAATTATTTAAGGATGTCTGATCACATTTATTTTGACACTAGTTATTCGAGAGAATATATTGTGGATGAAATAATATATTTATTAGCGAGTAATGCAGTTACATTTATTTAAGAAAAAAATAGTCATTACTCAAGGTCTAATAAATGTGGTGGAGAAAAATGGAAAAATAAAAGTACATGCTGTGTATATTAAATATACACACCGTGTAGTTTTATGGAAAACAAGTACACGCCGTGTATTAATTATTACAGGCCGTGTAGTTTTTCCAGCTGGGATTTTGAGTATTTAATATTGTTTTATTAAATGATATTTATTATAATCAGTGTAGGCGCATGTCAAAGAATTAATAATTCGACATGGGGGTTTTCAATAAGAGTTAATGAAATAAATAAAACGCGTAACGCATTTATTTATTTTCATAACTCTATTAACCTCAAACCCGATTATAAATATCCTTGCAACCCCAACATTTTAAAGAGCCATTGTTTTGCACAACGGATTTGGAAATACTCTCAAGCCAAGAGAGAATTATCTTTCCACCAAGAACGCCCTCAAGTTATGAGAGCAAGATCCTCCACCGGATAAAGGCGGTCGAAGGCAGACATCGCAAGTGAAGGTTCTTCCATGCTAGCACCCGAAGATCCCTTCGGCGATGTCTAGAGATACGTGACACACGTGTGTATCACCACTAGAAGAATCCTATACTTGGATTCTATGACGCAATGACGGATCACAAAATCATGACCGGACACATCAACGAAGAAAGAATTCCAACGAGGTAATTCTTATGCATTAATTGAATTAATTATAATCAACATATGATGATCCTCCTCAAGGGTTCCAGGACTCTTCTTTTCTTTTTTTTCTTCATTCTATTCCGAAGATTCGGCATTTTATATCGTGAAAGATCTCAGATTGAACGTTTATTAACATTAAAATTAAAGTTGGGCTAACCCACCAACACGCTTCTGCTGCGCCCGGAACCTACAGAAGGCACTTCAAGAAATCCTTTTGTATCAAACCAAAGGGAGTTACCTGATTTAAAGGTATTGTCTTCCCTTAAATTATTTTATTTTATTTTACTTCTCCAAACTCCTAAAATCATTTTATTCATTTATTCTATAAAAAACTAGTATCATAAATATACTAGGATTTTTTTATGAGTAGGTTTCAAACTACACTTCCACACAGCTCCATAAAATTGGTAAATAACATACTATTTCTGTGGATGGCGAACTACTGCCTCACGAAACGATGATTGTTCAATATTCTCCTACCACCTATCATGGAGTCCATTATAATGGTAGTGTATTTATATATGATATATATTATGTTTATGTTTTATCTATTCTTCTGTGATTTTTTATTTTACAAACATACCTTTATGCTTTCCAATATGTGTAAACACGATAATTTCATTTGAGGAAGTGCGGACTACCTCCCCCTCAAGGTGATATGATTCGTTCATGACATACATGGCATGTATAAAGGATGCTGTTATGAAATTTTGTAACTTATATATATATGTATTATTATATTATACTTTAAATATAACATAACTCTGTATCATTAAGTCCTCATTCCATTAAAAATGAAATAGAAATGAATGTAGCGTTCATGCGTACGTACGGCTTAGCATCTACATGAACGGTGTATTTCATTTCTTATCTCAAAATGTTATATACTATTATAAGTACATATATATACCGGATATATATGATATATATGATATCTAAATCATGAATATTATTTTGGAGATAATGGAATTATGGACAATTTGTAATTATAACAAGTTCATTTTTTACTCAAGTTCTGAACATCGAAAAAATGTCCAATATGAACTAAAATAATTAACTAATTGTTATAGTAGGGTAATAAATAATATATGAGGAAAAATAAACTTTAAAAAGGTTCTTAAGCAAGTAGAAATTAACTTAAGTTTATTATTCGGGAAGAACAAGGAACAAATGAGTCAAGACGGACACGAGGTAAGGGGTTTCTTATCTCACATTTAATTTCACGATATTTCCATTGATCACCACTTATTTCTTGCATGTGGTGTATTGTTTATAACATTTGATATATGTTATCATGATTCTATTTATATTAACGGTATTCTATGATTCATTTTTTGGTTATTAACTTTTTTTCATATGACTCGATTGATTACAATGTGGTAAGGGGTTTTCATCTCACTTCATATTCCCATGAGATTTATGCTATATTACCACTATTTCTGTTTGTGTGGTGTATGTACTGCCCATTATTGTATTAATTGTGTAATATACTTTAATTTATGTGAAATTAAATCTTCATTTAACGATACTTATTTCATATGGTGAATGTTTCATAAGTTACCAAATCGGTAAGGGAATCATTCACTCTCCTCTTTTTAAAAGACATATTATTGTTATGTCTTTTAATTTACATATTATACTGTTGTGATATGTTCTTATATATCCTTAATGCATTAAATTTTATGTCCAAGTGATGATATATTCTTTTATCTCTCATAAAATTATTTTTTTAATTTTAAAGTGATGTTGTTATGCTGTCGAATTTCGGTAAGGGAACTTCTTAGCCTGATTTCAATTATTTGGGTTAAACCTATACTTCTTGATTATGTCATGTAATAAATATTTGTGAATGACCTCTCATTGTTTCACACTTAATATCCACTTATATTGAGTGTATTATTCTTTTTCACATGTAATTATGTAATTGATTTATCCTTAATCTAAAGATACTGTCTTTATAATGTATTTTGTATCAATTTACATTCCCTTGAGACTTAATTGTTGTTATGCGCAAATACACTTTTATATGGTTTATATACTGCCCTTTGAAATATAATATCATGAATACCATTATTCTCATGATATTATAAGTTTTGTTTTACTCTATTCTTCTATTATGTTTAGTCAAGTGTTTCTCAAGTTTTATGACTCATTAACTAAAACATCATTTTAAAAGCATTAAAGAATTATTATTCTAGTTATTTATCAATAATTTCCATGTTTTAAAAATGGTTTTTAGTATTTATTTATATGGACATTAATTTTTTAAAATTTTAATTCCTTTAAAAGCTTTAATGTGGTATGGGACACTTTGATACAAAAATATATTTATTAAATGTTTTAAATGGTTTGATTAAGCATTGATTATGTCAATATCTTGAAATGATATATTGTAATTTCAATGTGGAGATGTTATTAGTGAAATTTTTATATTTGAAATATTTTATCTGTTATGATTTTATAATGGTACTTGGACATTTGATGGGTGGTTACGTGATAAATGAAATGACGGGTGGTGATGTGATAAACCAAGACGGGTGGTTACGTTATAACATCCAATGCATTGGGTATGGAATTTACTCATATGGCTATTCTATTTAGTGATATGTGTGTAAGTTGACCGTATGGTTATTCAATTTAAGTGCATTTATGTCCCAATTTACCTATATATGTTATGTGTGCTTTTTATGGGATTTATGGTAATCTTTTGGTTACAAAAGGGTAAACAATGATATTTTATTTAGAGAAGAGTATTTAATACTTCATAAAGGTGAAAATTAT
Organism: Viscum album; assembly: GCA_963277665.1. Classification (NCBI taxonomy): domain Eukaryota; kingdom Viridiplantae; phylum Streptophyta; class Magnoliopsida; order Santalales; family Viscaceae; genus Viscum; species Viscum album. Next base: position 335,396,394 of record OY728122.1, read on the forward strand.
TAATTATGATAAAGTATTCATGGTTTACTTCTTGTTTTGAAAAACTAATATTTTTCCTTCTTTGTGTATCCCTTACTAAGTTGTTTCCTCTTCCCAAGTTTTTGAATTGTATTTCACAGGACATTAAGTGGAATAGGGACAAGGATAGGATCATGGAAACGTCATGATGTCTAAAACATGTAACTAGAAATGTTTCTTTTTAAAAGATTATATTTTATAAAAAAATGGATACTGAGTAGTGGTGTCTACATATAATATTCAAGCTGATATATAATAGTTATGGCCTAATTCTCTAAAACTCTAAACCTAAAAAGATTGTAACAGCCCGAGATTTTATGAAAACTATTCTTTTTAATTTTATTAATGTCTTGTGTTGTACGCTACACCAAAAGGAGCTTGCACAATACGCATCCTTGACTTGCCTTGCATTACACGCAATCGCGACCTTCCTCGATAGTGTGTGTAATACGCAATACCGAGTTTCACTAAACAACGATATGCTATTAAAATATTATTAAAACTAGCCGTTATGAATAGTAATAACCACTTTTTGAAATTTTATAAATTTTATTTTTCAAAATGGACTTCATTTTTGGACTCAGAATATCGAAATTAGCCTAGGGTGAAATTTTGGTATTTTTCTGAAAACTTTCAATTTTTGATGAATAGTAAAACCACTAAGTGGTAGGTTAAAAACTGAATTTTGCATAAAACTTAATTTTACCGCTTCTGTGAATGGAATTTAAAAAATCCGACAGACACGGTTGATGTCAGTAAGTAAAATGTGGTTCAATGAGATAAAAATAATTTTTTGGAGAATAGTAACTTTTTACCTTTTTTACCGTGGTTAATAGTAAATAGGGTAACTAAGGGTAAATATGATATTAATATTACCCTAACACATGTCCTAATTCTATTGGACAAGTGTATCTCGACCAAAAACAACCTTAAGTGTAAAATATTATCATTTAGGCCCACTTGGATTAGATTAGGACATTTATTATTAATTTATTTAAAGAAGGGTTAAAATAGTTAAAATCAAAGTTTAATAAGTATATCATTTTTAATATGGGGTTATACATAAGATAAATTCGATTGTAAATATTCATTAGAAATCTAAAAAGATTTCCAACATGATGGTATTTTATTTTTAATTTTTAGACATCAAATAATTTAATATATTTATGACACAAATATGATGCAGTAATTATCTTATTAATGAAATATTGACATAATTGATAATATAAATACCAAAATAAATGTAATTTAAGACTTTTTATGAATTCCACTAATTTTCTAGGTTACTATGATATATTAGTGTTGATTTAATAAACTTGGTTCGAACATATAATTCTGTTATGACTTTCATAAAAATCATATATCAAATAGTGTCAAAATTGACACAAAATAGTTTTTAAATCAAATATTATATTACTAATTGTTATTTTATTCCTAAAAATCTAAGGTTCGGCCAAATGACTTAGATAAGGATATATATATTAATAATAAACAATTTGGGGTTCGTTTGGCATGTTATAGTAAGTGTATTAACCATATAGTGAAAGAAAACAAAAAGACATGGTAAAAGTTAAATTATTTAACTTAGAGTTAAATCTAATTGATAAGGTTAAAATAATACCATAAACTTGTCTAAATCCTATTGGTTGATAGGATTTAGACCCATCCCCACCTTAGCTTCGAAATAAGACCCTTTGGAGCCATTATAAACCGATTTTGACTTTAATATAAAATAATATTTTGAGATATTCCTAAGGTGCCCCTCTCCTCCCTTATAAAAGGACACCTCCTCCCCCTCCTCCTCACACCAATTTGAGCACTCAAGCTCGGCAAACCCCTGCCAAAATCTCTTCTCCACTTCCCTAGAAACATCCTAGAGGTTCTGGTCTTCCTCAAAGACCAATTTTAGTTCCCTAAGAGGAGGTCTCCAAAAGGCGCTTCAAAGAAGAGGTAATTACCGTTACCAATTCTTTCATCTTTATTTCTTCTTCCACTTCTTCTTCTTAGGTTGCTTCATTATGAAGTAATAACATCAGTATCAATCATATACTGATATGTTATTATAAGTATGAAACAACCCTATTTCACCATCTATCCATCCTACGGAAAAAGAAATCACCGCGCGTGCGTACGTACGGAATACCGTCTCCACGCCGTGGTGTAATCTATTTTCCACCACCACCTTACATGGATGGGTATAAGGGTGTAAAGAATAACTATACATAGTTATTACAACATCATATTGATTCTGATATATTGTATAATACACTCCAATTCAATTCAATATTTATGGAAATGATATCATCGCTCGTGCGTACGTACGGACTACCGTCTCCACGACGCGATGAGATTCATTCTCCATGTTAACCATTTAAGAATGATTATAAAGTATATATAAGAAATAATAATGAAATATATGACATTATAAAGATACTGGATTTATGTATATATATATATGTATGTCATCTACTTACTTCCATTCAAGACAATAGGGAAAGGAAAACAGCGTTCATGCGTACGTACGGACTACCGTCTCCATGAACGGTGTTTTCATGTCATTTATCTATCTATTATATATATATATATATACTGAATATATATGATATATAAATCATATTTTATATTCTGGAAGTAAGTAAATCATGATATAAGTAATAATAATGTCAAGAACAACAAGTCAAAACACCTACAATAAATGAAACGATTTTACCCAAAACGCTTCTTTAACATGGAATTTACAAAAGAACGGGTAATATAATGTCATAAGTGAACCACATATGATATCATAACAATGAATATGATTCTTTAATAAGTCAATGACATTATTTAAACCATTATACAGGAGCTTCGGACACGTACAAAGCAAATCGGACCTAAGGTAAGGGAAATATCACAATCTCATTTTTATCCGAGATTGTTTATTCATAAGTATTTACTGGGGTGTATTTTATCATCCACATCCATGTTTCATCAATATGTAATATTATTTCCATCCACCTACAATTGTTTAAATCCATTTTTACCCTTCGGTGAGTTTTTAGTAATATCTATGAAAGGAATCTTTTGTCATACGAGGTACTTTTTGACTTTTCCGACAAAAGTACGAAGAATGTTTTTTTTTAACTTATACGGCACGAACGAATTTCTACTGTTTTATAAAGCCTTATTTTCATGAAGCTTCCTCTAAAAGATTTCATGACTATTTTCAATAAAATCTCTTTCTTTTAAAATTGCATGATGTTTTGTGAAAAGAAATTGATTTTGAAGAAGAAAGGATATTTTCCTCAAGAATTCAATTCAAGTGTTTTATCAAAATTATTTTCCATCTAAGATAATAAAGGGTTCTGTTTCTATCCATATTTTTACATTGATTTGACTATGCTGTGATGGAATTATGTTTAAGAATTCTTTTATCTTATATGAATTGATTTATGATGTCATGATGTTTCAAGAATCCCATTTCAGTTACATGTGTTATGCGATGATGTATGTTTTATGATTATGTGGCACACATAAGAAAGGATTCATTATGAGATGGGTGGGACCTATATCTCCCTCCAATGCATTGGGTAAAGATTTTATATCTCATGAGATAGACATGGCTGGAATGGTAGGTTATACCGGTTCAGTAAAACAGGACTGAAACGAGGGTTACTCGATTCAGAAAGGGACTTTGTCCACTAAGATAGTCTTGGAAATGAGTCATGACTAACAAGAAATGATTCTCTATGATTATGTGTGTATGCCACAAAGTTTCATGTTTTAAGTTATGATTATTGTGATTACATTTCACTGCCATGATTTATCCCATGTTATGAAATTATGCTCTCTTTTGCAGGTTAAGATTTCTAAAAGTTATGTTCTTATGAATATGATGTGATTGATTTTTCTTTTGTTTACCCTTACTGAGCATTCGAGCTCACCCTTTTATGTTTTCTTTTCCCCAGGATATAAAGAAAGGTTTTAGGTAAAAAAAAGGGAAGATCTTTATGGGAGATATTGAAGATCTTTCACCAAGATTAGAAGACTACGTTCTGAGTTTCCAAAGACACTAAACTATTACGATCCTTGTGTGTGTGTTTTTGTTATGTACTAAGTATTCCGCAAAAGTAATGTAATGTCCATGTACGTCAAGATACGGGTCTCTACAGTTGGTATCAGAGGAAAGGTTTAGTCAACCTTTGGAAACTAGGATGCGAAAACGTTAGTGAGATCCCTAGAGATATTTCTAAGGTATGTCTAGGGATGTCTCTAAGGTTAAGTATACGTATAGGTTATTGTCCTAGAATTGCTCTAACGATCTTAGAATTTAACCTAAGATGTTAGATATTGAGGGTACTACCCCTTTATTATGTTGTTTTCCCTAGCATGATTTTTTCCTCTCATACTATTCTTTTGGGGTTTTAGACGATGGCTGGAACCCGAAGGAACCGTGTTAATGCGGAATGTGATGGGCAATGCAATGATTGTCCCCCTGAGCAACCAAACGATATGGGAGCCGGAATGCAAAATCTTGTAGCCATGGTCACACAACTTTCTCAAGCTATGAATCATGCAGGACTTCCAAACGAGCAAAGGAAGGAGCAACATTCTGTTGAATCCTTCATGAGGCAGTGTCCACCTTCTTTCAGTGGGTCTACTGATCCATTAGTTGCTGAACAATGGATTAGTACTACTGAAAAGATATTTTCAGTTCTTCAATGTTCTGAACATGATAAAGTCATCCTAGCAGTGTATCGTTTGGAAGGAGATGCTGATCAATGGTGGAATCTTATTAAGAATACGAGGCAAAGGGATGAAATTGAGTCTATGGAATGGGAAGAGTTCAAGAACATATTTTTCAATAAGTACTTCCCTCATATTCTCCGAACAAAGATGGAGAAAAAGTTTCTTGAACTGAAGCAAAGGGATGATGAATCTGTTGGTACCTATGAAGCGAATTTTACAAGACTTGCAAGGTACGCTTCTGGTATTATCATCCAACCTGAAAGTAAAGTTGATCGATTTTTCAGTGGCTTAAAACCAAGTCTTCGAAGGGCATTAGATATAAGAGACTTCAGTAGCTATGAAGAAATTGTGCGTTGTGCTATCAAGGTAGAAATGGAAGTTGGTGTTACATATCCATCTCATGGGTTTGACAAGAAACGAAAGATGGAGTTCAAGGAGAAAACTCAGAATAATGGTGAAAATAAGATGAATGATTCCTTATGCACAAAGTGTGGAAAGAAGCATGGTGGAGATTGTCTTAAAGGGACTAGAAAATGTTTTAAGTGTGGAAAAGAAGGTCATCGAGCAGCTGAGTGTCGAAGTAATGGAAAAAGGGATTCTAATGAAGTGAATAAAGCAAACACTGCAGAGAACGCACAACCAACACTTCAATGCTTCAAGTGCAAGGAGATGGGACATTATGCCAATAAATGCCCTAATCCAAGGGTTAGTGATGATCGACATGAGCAACCGCTTAAGGCAAAGGACAAAGGGAAGTCACATGCGATCACTATTGGCAATGTTGAATATGCCAACGATGTGGTGGAATGATTAAGTTTTTATGTAATGGGATTCCAAAATAATGTTGTATCATGGAATATTTGTGATATTATGCGCATAATGAAGGGAAAACGCGAAAATGAAATGTTTAACAGTATTCATGAGCTCATGATTGATATAAGGACTAAGTGATATCATGGTTTGAGAATATAGAATTTTGAGGATTTTGGTATGTGGAAAGTGTTAACTTTTAACTGCATTCATGTTTTCACTATGGTTCAATGGGTATTCAAAAGAATACATGATTAAGGACTTTGAATGTTTGGAATGTGACCAACAGAACATATCTTATGATATATGGGGATCAACGATGGTATTAAATCTCTGGTAATCGTTTTCACTATGTTATGAGAATGGACTGCAGTATTATGGATAAGCCTAAAAGATTGAAATGGATTATGTTGGACATAAGTGAGTATTTTTTAAGGATAGAAGTTTTTTTTCGATATTATTGATGGGATGTCATAGTAATGTAGTTTTAGAAAAAGGAAAACCTACAGGATGGGCGACAGCCCATCGCTTCGGACAAGGCTGTGGGAATCGAACCCACAACCGAAGTGAGACTGGCCTTTATCGCCTACCACTGGCCTACAGGAAGTCCCTGTTTAGTAGAAACTAGTTTTATTATATTAAGTAGTATGATATATGAAGTATAAGTCCATTTTAGGAACCATATATGATTAATCTCACTATAGATCGACTTATGCATATAATTTTTGCTAACCTTTTGTTTGAGACAGATGGAATGACCCGTCATTCTATCACATGATCTGCTAACACTTCATGAATAACAAATTCAACTTCATTTATTTAAGAGATGAAGTGGAAATTGTTCAAGGCACGAACAATAGTGAGATTGTACCAAAATAAAGTAAGTATTTATTCTAATTCAAATTTTCAACTTCAGGGAAATGATCTTGAAAACCAAAAATGTTGTCCTAGTGATCTTATACCTGATGAATCAGATGGTACCTTATATCATCACAAATCTATGGATTTGTGATTACTGGCTTTTCCATAGCCATCTTCTCTACCACTCTCCATCAGAACATGATGGTTAGATTTCTCTGCCATATCCATATTTTCACCTATGTGGAAACCCAGTGATTGGTTTATTTGGGTAACCGTTACGTTTCAAACATTTGTTTTTAAAGATTGGTTTTGGTATTCTTTTTTACGATGTGGGTTTCTATTAAAGAAACTTTCGAATAGTAAACTATTTATAACCCCGACGAATTTCGAGGGCGAAATTCATTTTAAGGGGGGTAGAATGTAACAGCCCGAGATTTTATGAAAACTATTCTTTTTAATTTTATTAATGTCTTGTGTTGTACGCTACACCAAAAGGAGCTTGCACAATACGCATCCTTGACTTGCCTTGCATTACACACAATCGCGACCTTCCTCGATAGCGTGTGTAATACGCAATACCGAGTTTCACTAAACAACGATATGCTATTAAAATATTATTAAAACTAGCCGTTATGAATAGTAATAACCACTTTTTGAAATTTTATAAATTTTATTTTTCAAAATGGACTTCATTTTTGGACTCAGAATATCGAAATTAGCCTAGGGTGAAATTTTGTTATTTTTCTGAAAACTTTCAATTTTTGATGAATAGTAAAACAACTAAGTGGTAGGTTAAAAACTGAATTTTGCATAAAACTTAATTTTACCGCTTCTGTGAATGGAATTTCAAAAATCCGACAGACACGGTTGATGTCAGTAAGTAAAATGTGGTTCAATGAGATAAAAATAATTTTTTGGTGAATAGTAACTTTTTACCTTTTTTACCGTGGTTAATAGTAAATAGGGTAACTAAGGGTAAATATGATATTAATATTACCCTAAAATATGTCCTAATTCTATTGGACAAGTGTATCTCGACCAAAAACAACCTTAAGTGTAAAATATTATCATTTAGGCCCACTTGGATTAGATTAGGACATTTATTATTAATTTATTTAAAAAAGGGTTAAAATAGTTAAAATAAAAGTTTAATAAGTAAATCATTTTTAATATGGGGTTATACATAAGATAAATTCGATTGTAAATATTCATTAGAAATCTAAAAAGATTTCCTACATGATGGTATTTTATTTTTAATTTTTAGACATCAAATAATTTAATATATTTATGACACAAAGATGATGCAGTAATTATCTTATTAATGAAATATTGACATAATTGATAATATAAAAACCAAAATAAATGTAATTTAAGACTTTTTATGAATTCCACTAATTTTATAGGTTACTATGATATATTAGTGTTGATTTAATCAACTTGGTTCGAACATATAATTCTGTTATGACTTTCACAAAAATCATATATCAAATAGTGTCAAAATTGACACAAAATAGTTTTTAAATCAAATATTATATTACTAATTGTTATTTTATTCCTAAAAATCTAAGGTTCGGCCAAATGACTTAGATAAGGATATATATATTAATAATAAACAATTTGGAGTTCGTTTGGCATGTTATAGTAAGTTTATTAACCATATAGTGAAAGAAAACAAAAAGACATGGTAAAAGTTAAATTATTTAACTTAGAGTTAAATCTAATTGATAAGGTTAAAATAATACCCTAAACTTGTCTAAATCCTATTGGTTGATAGGATTTCGACCCATCCCCACCTTAGCTTCGAAATAAGACCCTTTGGAGCCATTATAAACCGATTTTGACTTTAATATAAAATAATATTTTGAGATATTCCTAAGGTGCCCCTCTCCTCCCTTATAAAAGGACACCTCCTCCCCCTCCTCCTCACACCAATTTGAGCACTCAAGCTCGGCCAACCCCTGCCAAAATCTCTTCTCCACTTCCCTAGAAACATCCTAGAGGTTCTGGTCTTCCTCAAAGACCAATTTTAGTTCCCTAAGAGGAGGTCTCCAAAAGGCGCTTCAAAGAAGAGGTAATTACCGTTACCAATTCTTTCATCTTTATTTCTTCTTCCACTTCTTCTTCTTAGGTTGATTCATTATGAATTAATAACATCAGTATCAATCATATACTGATATGTTATTATAAGTATGAAACAGCCCTATTTCACCATCTATCCATCCTACGGAAAAAGAAATCACCGCGCGTGCGTACGTACGGAATACCGTCTCCACGCCGTGGTGTAATCTATTTTCCACCACCACCTTACATGGATGGGTATAAGGGTGTAAAGAATAACTATAAATAGTTATTACAACATCATATTGATTCTGATATATTGTATAATCCACTCCAATTCAATTCAATATTTATGGAAATGATATCATCGCTCGTGTGTACGTACGGACTACCGTCTCCACGACGCGATGAGATTCATTCTCCATGTTAACCATTTAAGAATGATTATAAAGTATATATAAGAAATAATAATGAAATATATGACATTATAAAGATACTGGATTTATGTATATATATATATGTATGTCATCTACTTACTTCCATTCAAGACAATAGGGAAAGGAAAACAGCGTTCATGCGTACGTACGGACTACCGTCTCCATGAACGGTGTTTTCATGTCATTTATCTATCTATTATATATATATATACTGAATATATATGATATATAAATCATATTTTATATTCTTAAAGTAAGTAAATCATGATATAAGTAATAATAATGTCAAGAACAACAAGTCAAAACACCTACGATAAATGAAACGATTTTACCCAAAACGCTTCTTTAACATGGAATTTACAAAAGAACGGGTAATATAATGTCATAAGTGAACCACATATGATATCATAACAAGGAATATGATTATTTAATAAGTCAATGACATTATTTAAACCATTATACAGGAGCTTCGGACACGTACAAAGCAAATCGGACCTAAGGTAAGGGAAATATCACAATCTCATTTTTATCCGAGATTGTTTATTCATAAGTATTTACTGGGGTGTATTTTATCATCCACATCCATGTTTCATCAATATGTAATATTATTTCCATCCACCTACAATTGTTTAAATCCATTTTTACCCTTCGGTGAGTTTTTAGTAATATCTATGAAAGGAATCTTTTGTCATACGAGGTACTTTTTGACTTTTCCGACAAAAGTACGAAGAATGTTTTTTTAACTTATACGGCACGAACGAATTTCTACTGTTTTATAAAGCCTTATTTTCATGAAGCTTCCTCTAAAAGATTTCATGACTATTTTCAATAAAATCTCTTTCTTTTAAAATTGCATGATGTTTTGTGAAAAGAAATTGATTTTGAAGAAGAAAGGATATTTTCCTCAAGAATTCAATTCAAGTGTTTTATCAAAATTATTTTCCATCTAAGATAATAAAGGGTTCTGTTTCTATCCATATTTTTACATTGATTTGACTATGCTGTGATGGAATTATGTTTAAGAATTATTTTATCTTATATGAATTGATTTATGATGTCATGATGTTTCAAGAATCCCATTTCAGTTACATGTGTTATGCGATGATGTATGTTTTATGATTATGTGGCACACATAAGAAAGGATTCATTATGAGATGGGTGGGACCTATATCTCCCTCCAATGCATTGGGTAAAGATTTTATATCTCATGAGATAGACATGGCTGGAATGGTAGGTTATACCGGTTCAGTAAAACAGGACTGAAACGAGGGTTACTCGATTCAGAAAGGGACTTTGTCCACTAAGATAGTCTTGGCAATGAGTCATGACTAACAAGAAATGATTCTCTATGATTATGTGTGTATGCCACAAAGTTTCATGTTTTAAGTTATGATTATTGTGATTACATTTCACTGCCATGATTTATCCCATGTTATGAAATTATGCTCTCTTTTGCAGGTTAAGATTTCTAAAAGTTATGTTCTTATGAATATGATGTGATTGATTTTTCTTTTGTTTACCCTTACTGAGCATTCGAGCTCACCCTTTTATGTTTTCTTTTCCCCAGGATATAAAGAAAGGTTTTAGGTAAAAAAAAAGGGAAGATCTTTATGGGAGATATTGAAGATCTTTCACCACGATTAGAAGACTACGTTCCGAGTTTCCAAAGACACTAAACTATTACGATCCTTGTGTGTGTGTTTTTGTTATGTACTAAGTATTCCGCAAAAGTAATGTAATGTCCATGTACGTCAAGATATGGGTCTCTACAAAGATCATCAATGTGAATTCTTAATTTAACTCAAGATTATGTAATGATTAAGTCCGGGACCTTATAGATGGCATCATAGGTCCGTTTAGATAATTTTAGAGGTTAGTGTGTTATTTAAGCATAAGTGACATAACAATAATGGTTATCATATTATAAAGATCCATAGTTATTTTAGATAAATTGAATGATTTTAAGATAAAATTAATTTTTCTATATTAGTATTTACCCCCTTCATAAGATATTATATGATGATTTTAAAGATATACTCACACTGACCTTTTTGGTTTTAGTAAATGGATAGATCTATCAGGCACCAAAGTAACAGTGGATGTGAATAAAATGGTGACAGTTTTCTGAATGAAATGGGAGCTGCAATGAGAAATATTGTGGTTATTATCAACCAACTATCTGGAGTCATGATTGGCCACCTGAACCTTGGTGATTTTTATAAGGCATCGTATATGAAATAAACAAATCCCTACATAATTTCAGGTAATAATCATAACAGTAAGTAGGTCCAAAAACCTATGTATCAAGGATGTGGAAAGAAACGCCTAGGAAAATGAATCAAAGGGACGAGAAGATAATATTGATGTGGGAATGAAGGTCATAAAGCAAGAATATTCAATAGAAAAAGGAAGCATCCAGTTGACTCTAGGAAAGGGAAAGAAGTTCCTTCTGAGGGATCAATTGAATTTTTTAAATGTGGTGTGCTTGGTCATTATACAAACAGATGTCCTGCAAAGAAATTTCAGGAATGGGATCACCAAAATCGTACAAATATATGTTTACCAATACCTAATTCCATTTCGATTGAGAATAAAGAAGCTGAAAATGACCAATGAAATGTATGGATTATTTCATAACATAAGTTTTTATATTATTTAATATTAGGATATGATTCATGATTTTGTTTGTAAGAAAGATGTATTTCAGAATAAGATGGTAAGTAATGGTTAATGGATCATGAAGAACATTGAAAGGGTAAGAAGTCAACATATAATGGATTCAAGATTTGTGGTAGATTTTAGGATGATGAAATGCTTAATATTTTTAAGGCTCTTTTGATGATGATATTACATTAGAAGACTTTTTATAGTATGTGTGTCCCTGAAGTTCGATATATGAAAATTCTTTTCTAGGAATAATTATCTTTTCTTTTGATTAGTAATGGTAGAATTTTATTTTGGAATAATCTATGTTTTCATAATGGAAATATAGTTATTTGGGTTATTAATGGAAATGATTAATCTATCATAGAGAATATGTGATTTGGTTAATTACACTTCAGTATGAGACTTTAAGAGTATTCGATTTTATTTGGAGATAAATGTTAAGATTTACTTTGGAAGACTATGTGATTAAATCCTTCTGAGTTTTGGGTTACAGTCTTACTTTGGGATACTTTGAATAATTTTAAGTACATTTCCTTATTGAATGGCCTTTGCCGAAATTGGGTATTGTTTGTCGAATTTTGGGGATTAAGAGTAGTATTTTTTTATAAAGTATTATCCTTTTTGGGGATTATCTGATCTGGTACTAAATGTTTTGGTTTTGGTTGATGTCTAAAGATAGGGGGAATATATAGTTCATCTTTTGGGGATTATTTGATACTCTAGAAGTTGATTCTAGTGCTTTTAATGTGACCAAGGTAATTTTAATACTCATCGTTTGGAGAAAAGATGAGTTTGTGTTAGAAATTTAGTAATGGTTGAGAGTCTACATGGAAAGTAAGTATGTTTCCTTATGTTTTTAATTAAGCTCAAAAATAAATTACTCAACATTATGAAAAGTAACTTAAAACAAAAAAAATTGTCCATTTACTTTTCCTACTAAGGAATCAAAGACCGTTTAACCCATCCAAAGTTTGTGATTTTATAGTGGTTAACTTTCTCCTAATAAAGTTTTCTACCACTCTCCATCAAACCATGATGGTTTGTTTCTCTTCCATATCCGTGTTTTCCTAAATGGAATCCTAGTATGGGATATATTTGGTGACCTTTTCATTTCTATTTATTTCTTTTAAAGTGATATTTTTTTACTCTTTTTCCATTGTGGGACTTTTAATGAAGTTTCCAATCCCAATTTTAAAATTAGGAGTATGTGATTTCCCAAAGGGGGGAAGGATGTAACATCCCAAGTAAATAAAGAATATAACATTTTCATATTTATTAATATTTTTGAATTAAATATTAATTTTATTTTAAATGCGATGCTATATTCAACGGCGTACCTGACAGGAAACAATGGGTTTCCCCAAAGTCTTATATTGCACACAATGCTGAGTCATATTGGAAAATAATATATTATTAATATTTTAAATGGTAGTTAACGCCTAGACATTGTAATAGAGTGAATGAAAAAAAATAACTAAAATATTATTATACATGTTTTTTAAATGTTTTTACATTTATCCAATAAAATTTAGAGGCTTAAAATTTGAATGAATCTAATTTTAAGCATAAATACTCTAATATTATTTAAAAGGACGATTTACCACCTTTTTATGATGAATCCATTTTATATCAATTTCTGGACACATTTATATATTCCATTTGAAAAAATAAAATTCTTCTTTAGAATCCGGAAATAAAATTTTACTTTGGGTAAATTTTTAGTATTTTCTGATAAAATTCATTTTTTAATGAATAAGTGAAAAATATTTTATTTAATTCAAAACTGCCTTTTAATCTAATCTATTTATATAGTTAGATTATCTTTTAAATTTGTTTTAAATTTTAACTAGATTATATTTTTACCATTTAATCCAATAGTGGTAAATGTAAGTAATATCACTTTGAAATTGGATATAAACAATTGTCGATCTTTTGGTAGTTATTATTTCTTAAAAATAGACATTTTGTTTTGACAACAGGAATTAATTTTAAATTAATTAATGCAAATTCTATGTTTTGAATTTTGTAAAATAGACATCATTTTGGAATTTGGAATATCAAATATATGTTAGGCTGAATTGTTTGTATTTTTCTGAAAAACATCCATTTTTGATGAATAGTGAAAACACTAAGTAGTAGTTAAAAAACCGACTTTTTATATAAATGAAATTTTACCACTTCTATGAATTGAATTTTGAAAATCCGTCATACATGGATGTTATCAGTAAGTAAAATGTGGTTCAATAAGATGAAAACAATTTTTGGTGAATAGTGACTTTTTACTTTTATTTACCGCGGTTAAAGTTAAATAGGGTAATTCAAGGTAAAAAAATATTATAATAATATTAAATTACCCTAACATGTGTCATAATTCTATTTGATGAAACATTGTGGACCATGGGAATCCTTGGGACGATTTTGGGACCCCATGGAGCCACTTAAGAGTGATAATGACACTTTATATTAATTAATTTAAAGTAAAGACAAAAATGACATAAACATATATCTTTTAGAAAATTAATTTTTACCTGGGGTTATATAAGTTATCTCTTAGAATATAAATATTCATTTGAAAGCTAAAATGATTTCCTACCTCATGGTATTTGTTTATAATTTTTAGACATCAAATAAATAAAATTATTTATGACACAATAATGATGTTGTGTTTACCTCATTAATGAATGATTTAAATAAATAAGATTATAAAAATTAAAAAAAATATCCAAAACCTATCCAATTATTATTGGATGATTTTATTTATAACATGAGTCATCTTATCTTATACTTAAATTAGTTTTTGACCTTTAGAAACTAAATATCATTATATAATAAAATAATATTTTCAAACATTCCAAAAGATCCCCTACTCTCCCTTATAAAAAGCTCTTACCGCAAACCCATTACTCACAACTCTCAAGCCCCTTGTCTTGTCCAAACGCTGCCCGATTAAGCTCCATAAATCCCTCTATTCCACCAAGATTCCTTAACTTAGGTAGAAGGAACTTCAATAAATATTTTTGGTTCAAACCAAAGGGAGTTACCTGATTTAAGGGCAACGTCTTCTCTTAAGTTCTTTTATTTTATTTTACTTCTCCAACCCCATAAACTCTTTTTTTTAATTTCATTTATGAAAAAAATAGCATCCTCAATATACTAGGATGTTTTTTATGAGAAGTATTTGAACTTAAATTCCACAAACCTCCATCTAATCAGTAAATAACATATTATTTATGTTGACGATGAACTACTGCCTCATGAAATGATGATTGTTCAACCTTCTCTTACCACCTCTCATGGTGGCCATTATAATGGAACTGTATTTATATATGATATATTTTTATTTTTATTTTTTATATTCTTCTGTGATTTTTTATTTTACAAACACACCTTTATGCTTTCCAATCTGTGTAAATAGGATAATTTCATTAGAGGAAGTGCGGACTACTGCCCCCTTAAGGTGATATGATTCGTTCATGACATACATGGAAAGTATAAAGGATGGAATTATGAAATTATGTAACATATATATATATATCTTATAATATTATACTAGAATTATATTATAACTATATATCATTAACTTCTAAATCCATTAAATATAAAATACAAATGAAAGTAGCGTTCATGCGTACGTACGGCTTACCGTCTCCATGAAAGGTGTATTTCATTTTTTATAACCAAATGTTATGTACTATTATAAATACATATATATACTGGATATATATCTGATATATATGATATCTAAATCAAAAATATTATTCTGGAGATAATGTAATTTTGACCACATGGACAATTTGTATTAATAACAAGTTCATTTTTGACTCAAGTTCCGAACATCGGTGAAGTGTCCAATATGAACTCAAATAATTAACTAATTGTTGTAGAAGGATAATAAGTGATATAAAAAGAATAATAAACTTAAAAAAGTTACTTAATCATGTATAAATTAAATTAGGTTTATTTTTCAGGAATAACAAGGAACAAATGAGTCAAGTCGGACATGAGGTAAGGGGTTTCTTATCTCCCTTTTAATTCCATGAGATTTCCATTGTTCGCCACTTATTTTTTGCATGTGGTATACTGTATACATCAATTTTTTGTATATTATCATGATTTTATTTATTTACATTCTATTATGTGATTCATTTGGTGGTTATTAACTTTTGGTCATACTACTCGATTTATTACAACGTGGTAAGGGGTTTTCATCTCACTTCTTATTCCCGTGAGATTCAAGCTATTTTATCACTATTTACTTTTGTGTGGTGTATGTACTTCCCATGATTGTATTAATTTTCTAATATACTTTAATTTATGGGTAATTAAATATTTATTTTATGATCCTTCTTTCATATGGTGAATGTCTCATAAGTTACCAAATCTTCAAGGGAACCTTTCACCCTCCTCCTTTTAAAAGACTTGTTTTTGTTATGTCTTTTAATTCACATATTCTAATGTTGGGATAGGTTCTTATATATCCTTAATTTTGTAAATTTTATGTCCAAGTGATGAGATACCCATTTCTCCCTCATCAAATTATTTTCCGAATTTTAAAGTGACGCTGTCAGGCTGTCGAAATTTTTGTAAGGGAACATCTTAACCCAATTTCAATTATTTGGGTTAAACTTATACTTATTGATTATGTCATGTTATAAATATGTGTGAATTACCTCTTATTGTTTCACACTTAATATCCGCTTATATTGAGTGTATTATTATTTGTATCACATAATTATGTAATTTATTTATCCTTAATCTAAGGATACTATCTTTATAATGGATTTCATCTCAATTTACATTCAATTGAGACTTCATCGGTGTTTTCTTCCAATTAACTTTTATATGGTGCATATACTGACCTTTGAAATATTATATCATGAATATCCTTATTCTCATGGTATTATGAGTTTTTTTATTTCATTCTTCAATTATGTATTGTCAAGTGTTTCTTAAGTGTTACGAGACTCCTTAACTAAAAATTCTTTTTAAAATATTTAAAGAATTTTTCTTTTAAATATTTCTCATTAATATCCATGTTTTCAAAATGGATTTTAGTATTTATTTATATGGAAATTAATGATTTAAAATTTTAATTTTTTTGAAAGCTTCAAAGTGGTATGGGACACTTTGATTCAAAAATATATTTATTAAATGTTTTAAATGGTTTTGAAAATGGTTTGATTAAGAATTGATTATGTAAATATATTGAATTGATATATTGTAATTGCAATGTGGAAATGTTATTAGTGAAATGTTTATATTTTTAATATCTTATGTGTTACGATTTTATAATGGTACTTAGACATTTGACGGGTGGTTACGTGATAAACCAAATGACGGGTGGTGCCGTGATAAACCAGGATGAGTGGTTACATTATAACCTCCAATGTATTGGGTATGGAAGTCAGTCATATGGATATTCCATTCAGTGATATGTGTGGAAGTTGACCGTATGGTTATTCTATTTAAGTACATTTATGTCCCAAGTTACCTATATATGTTATGTTTTCTTTGTATGGGTTTTATGGTAATATTTTGGTTACAAAAGGGTAAGCAATGATCTTGTAATCAGAGAAGATTATTTACAACTTCATAAAGGTGAAAAGTATTACATATTATAAAGTATTAATGGTTTACTTGTGGTTTTGAAAAACTAATAGTTTTCCTTCTTTGTTTCTCCCTTACTGATATTTTTTGTCATCTGAAGTTTTTTTAAATGTCTTTCACAGGAAATGAAGTGGAATAGAGACAAGGATAGGATCAAGGAAAATTCATGATGTATAAAACGTGGAACTAGACATGTTTCTTTTTAAAAGTTTATATTTTATAAAAAAATAGATATTGAGTAGTAGTTTCTACACGTAATATTCAAGATGATATGTAATAGTTAAGGCCTAATTCTCTAAAACTCTGAACCTAAAAAGATCCTCAATGTGAATTCTTGATTTAACTCAAGATTATGTAATGTTTAAGGTGACATCCTTATAGTATATATTTTCATTATGTTGGATATGAGGAAACAACATTGTGGTCTTATTTAAGGATATGACGAAAGAAGAAAAAACAATCCCCAATACATTATGAAAAATAAATATCTTTGACTCGTGTTTTTTTTTAAAATATTTAGATATAGTTTTTTTTAAAAGTGAAATGTAACAATGAGATAACCAACCAAACATTTTAAGGAGAATCCAAAAGTGAATTTGTTAGAGATTGTGTAGAAGAACAACAGTGAATGTTTGATTTATCATCAAAGAAACTCAAGGAGGATGGAAAACTATTGATCAAATTATTGAAACTTATTTATTATATTTCTTATATTAGAGTTCTTGGCCATATTATTAGTTAATTTCACTTTTCTTTATTTGTAATAAGATAATGATGTGTGAAGTGTGACTGTAGTTGCTGATCACAAAGAAAATAAAAAATAAATAGAAAGAGTTTGTGAACCATGTAAAAATATCTTGTGACATTTTTCATTTATTTCTTACTCTTTATATCTCATCATAAAATTTACTTGGTTTAGTGGTCTCTATTATCTAATTGGTATGAGAAATCTATTGAGATAGGAAGGAAAATTTTTGTTTTTCATCACATTTATTCACCCTCACTCATAGTACTTCTCACCATAATTTCGATGTGAATTTCACTATTATATATGAATATGATAAATAAAATATATAAATAAGATTTTGAAACATGTTAATCATTTATATGATATGTTAAGTTACACATTAACTCACTAAATCTAAAATAAATATGAAATTTATTTTATCTTATCAAAACAATGTTTAATCTTTTATAAGACACTAATATGATATCCAAAGTTTAAATTCTCATGTATAATCCTTGGTGATGAGCTTGATAAAAAAAATTTCAAATCATATATTTATTTATCTCATCAATATACAATAACTTGAATACTTGAAAATGGTTTGAGACACTTTACCTTCATGAGATATAATATAAAAAATTCAAAAATAATTTCCTTCATGACCCATACCAATGAGGCTTATTCCAAGACTCCCCAAGACCACCTCCAATAGGCCAGGGGCTAGTGACTAGCATCGAGTAGGCGTATCACTAACATGGGATGCATTGCCTATGTACCTGTACGCATGCACACAAATCCAAGACTGCAAATGTTGAAATGTAAAAACCACTAAAAAAGCAATGCATGCATACCAATATATCCCAACCAATAGAGTATGACAAGAATGTTAAGTAAAGTAAAGTAAATCAGGCCATAATACAAGCCTACCAAATGAAAGATCCTATAAACTACAAGGTCCAACCTATAAAAAAATGGGTACTGGGACTGCTGTCTAAAGTCATAGAAACACCTCGGCCTGCCTTAACTCACAAAGCTCTATCTGGTCTTGGTCCTCCCTCGAGTCCATCAAAATTTCGCTCCTCTGAACAAGACACAACACATGTGGGAAAAGCCCGTGTAGGGGTGAGTACAAAAATATTTAGTAGGACACCCCAAAACCACAAATAAATCCAAAAACGAAGATACAATCATCTCTATAAAATATATATCTACATCACAGTTAACAAGAATATATATATACTCAAACCAAGATGTGTTGTATATAGGTAAGTCACAGCCACCCCATAGCCACAATAAGGATTCAGTCCTAAGATTCTACAAATCAATCATCTGGGAGAACACACTCCTGAGTCTGATAGCACTAATGACGTCGATCCGAGAAGTATTGTTCATCGGGAACTATCATGAGAGAGATAAACTGATATATCTGAAGAGATATATATGATACACATATGAGGATCACAACTAGGGCCAAGGGATAAGACCAAAAACTCCATCTAGATTAACCTTCTATGTATAGGATTGACACCCACATAGTTTTGGTTACATGGATAGAAAGAACTCTGCCTAGGCCATAAATAATGAATAGAGGATCCTGCTCTAGGCCTCTCAGAGGGGATTCCAACCAATATATCTAGAAATTCCTTCTGAAGGGATCATACTTCTATGAGTAGGAAAAGATACTAACTAACCCTTAAGGGAAGGATATGGGAACGAAATATTAACAAAACATATCCAAGATATGGTGTACAAGTTTCTTAATATATATAGAAGAGAGTACACGATGGGGATAAGGGTCACACATAGTGTCCCTTGACCTCAGATACTTCATGTGTACAACGACCCATTTCAAAAGTTCATGTCATGTAAAAAAAGAGTCCAAGACATGTATAATGACTTACACAATATTTTCTTCCATCCAAGGTCTACCTGTGTGCCCTAGTCATGTGCCAGTACATAGAGTCAACACGTGAAGGCCTTACCATATACCAGTACATGGGGTAACCCATTTATGAGGTCTAGTTCTGGATGTGTGGTGTATAATATTCTGTGTAAGCAACCCATGTACTCCACTCGTGCCCATGTACTCCCTAATTACACACTGATTAGTTCATCGATTAATACACATTGTGTAGCCCATACTACATGCCACATGTTTAGAAAATTTACAATAATTCCTATTAATACTCCAAACATCTCAACCAGTCCTCTAGGATTTGATTCTAATGTATTTTCTCCCTAAAATTCAGTATTTTATCTATCCTCAACACCCTAACACTGAATCGTGGTGTTTCAGGCATTCAATCGGCTCAGAAAAACGACTTCAAAATCATCTGATGAAAACCATCCAAAAGCGGTAACTCCCAAAACGCTTTAATTTTTCCATCACCATCGCACCTCTGTTAGGTCATCCTAGTCTAGGATCATCTATTTTGGTCCATTTCACTAAGAAACGAGGGCACAATGATCATCTGTCATTAAGACACTAAGAATAAAGAATGCACGGGGAAAATGGGGGAATGAAATCACATAGAACAAACATGAGGAACAAAACTTGATTGTTTTTCTTTCTGGCCATGATACATTCTTGTAATAATGATCAAAAATCAAGATAAAATAATAATAATCAACCCCAAAATTTCCCACAATTGAAACTTATCCCGCAAGAACGATCGATCCACAGGTTAACCTATTCATTGGTTGATCCACATTCATCATTGATACTTATAATGGGGACAGAATAAATTGAAATAACAATGCACTATATGGGGAAAAGGTCATTTTTTGCTGAAGAAAAATTTTCATTGGAGAATCCTGTCAGGAACGATCTTTTCTCCAAGTTTCACAGTCGTCCACTAGAGATTTCTTCAAAGTTCATATCCAGATCTTCCAATGAATTTTATAGGGTTATGATTTTAACCATGGGTTTGTGAATAAAGTATTATTTAAAAATATTAAATGCATCAATGTGTTTCTATGAAACATAAAAATAAAATAAATCACAAATTTATTTTATTTTTTAAATTGTCTAAAAAACTATCTTTTACAGCTGACCCACATCGGCAGATGTTAGGCCTCAGCTAGAGTAAATGTGCTACTATGAACTCAACTGTGACCTTGGATTTACTATCACGACCCATCCTCGAGGCCCATTCTGTGACTACCCCATGCCCACCTTCCATAAGTCAGGGGCTGGAAACTAGCACCAAAGGCGAAAATCCTGATAAAAAGGGAAGGCATTGCCTTTATAAAGTAAACAAACACCACAGAGTAAGAAAGATGAAGTAAACACTAAGTAAACTGGGTACAACTCTAAGTGCTGGAAAGTAAATGGGCCAGAATACAAACCCAACTGAAATTAAAGTACAACTGAAAATAAAGTACAACAACTGGAAAGTAAAGCAGCAACGCTGAGCCATCCACTGAAAATCCCACCTGAAGGGTGGGTACAGATAGCCTCCTCAGTTTCTCGGGTCCAGCCGTCCGCTCCATGTACCTCCCGCTCAGTGGTCCACCTACAGGTACCGACTTGCTCCACAATCCTCAACCACGATCAACGTTGTTCGTCGTCTACATCCAACAGAATGTATTGCGGGCATAGCTCGTGCATGGGTGAGTATACACTACTCAGTAGGGACCCCCGAGACCCCCGAAGGTCTCCCAGAATCCACAAAGGATAATCCACAAAGGAAAGATATAATCACGAAGTAACAACCAACTTTACTTAGGTATATTCCCATACATATACCTAAGTCATGAATTCCGGTTTAGCTCCAACATCTGAGCCCAAATTTGATCAAGTCCACACAGGATAGTACAACCAATCCACACATGATTACACAACCCAATCCACACAGGATAGCAAAACAATCATATTGAAGATAATGATTGAAAGTCAAAACTCAGCTCACACAGGAATACTCATTGTAAGGTGATAGAGATGATCAGATGTAGCCACCGATTCATCTAAGCTGTCGGACCCACATAGGATACAAGACCAGATAAGCTGTCAGACCCATAAAGGATACAAGACTAGATACTCTACCAGACCCACGTAGGATACCAGTACATAGTCAAATACTGTCGGACCCATGTAGGATACAAGAATAGTAGTCACGTACTGCCAGACCCAAAAAGGATAAAAGAAGAGTATTCATCTCCATCGAACCCATGGAGGATTCCATTACGGTCGTCGTCGTTGCTAAACCCACGGAGGATCCTAGTACAGTCATCATCGTCGTCGCAGTCGCAGCCAGCTCTAGGGTTCCTGCACACACCATGCTCGATTCCGGGAGGGTACACTCCACGAGCCAAGGGGGGTTCTATGCATCAACTTACACATAGTCTAGATTTGATTTATCCCAAAGTTTCATCTCGTCAAAAGGAACTCAATGCGACAGACGGTGCGTCAATCGGACGCCCGGTCTGAGAGTTATTGGCTTTTTGGTCCCTGGGGACCGGTTGGTTTTTAAGTCAAAACCAACATGACCATACTCCAACTACGTCCAAACCTCTATTAGATTAATCCAAAAGAACCTTCTCACTAAGAGGAAACCAAAAAAGTCGACAGCATGTCAATCAGACGTTCGGAGCTCAAGTTATAAGTGTTTCCGCTCCGAGGGCCTGGTTGGTTTCGTGTTCGAACCAACCCTTCCATACCCAAAGTTCTCAGAAACCTTGAGTGTAATATACTAAAATGACTGCCCTGATCCAAGGATCTCATCACAACTGAAGGTGCGTCAATCGGAGGACCGTAGCCCAGGTTATAAGCATTTGAACGAAGCTGTCTGATTTTAGGGGGGTTTGGGCCCGGACCGACCCGGCCCAAAACCCCCTAGGTCGGCCCGAACCAGGTCGACCGGACTCGGGTCTGGGTCCAGCCCATTAGGGAGCGGCCCGGACCGGCTGGCGCGGCCCGGCCCGGTGCGGGCGACCCGGCCTGGGCAGCTCGGCGCAGCCCGAGCGGGGCGGCTCAGCGCTGGTCGAGTGTACGCGGAAAGGGGGGCATGCTGCCCCCCTTGATTGAAGAAACGGCCCCTTCATGGGAGATTGGATGCCTTCCGCCAGGGGTTACGACCCCCGGCCTCCTCCGAATAGTCGGCCATTGCCACCTTCACGGGACCCCGTGGTCCCGCCCCTCCGAAGCGTCGGCGGTCGGTGATTCTGGCCGCCCTTCCCTGCACCGACGCGGCCTTAGGTCGTGGCCTTTATCCGACCAGCACGGGGCGACGGCGCCGCACCCCTCCGCCACGGCCCGCCCCGGCCACGGCCCTCCATGGTTCTCCGGTGTAGTGCGACGGCTCCTCGCTCCTCTTCCACGGCCCCGCTCCGACCGCGGCCTCTTTCGGCCTCAACGGTGTAGTGATATTCTTCGTTCTCGCGCGGTGCCATTGCACTGCGCCGCCTCTATCCCAAAACGAAACGGTAAACATCAACAAAGTGGGAGGATGATCGGTCGTGTTCGTGCAGTCCGACCTCCTCCTATTAAAATGATAACAGGCGGCCCAAAATAAAACAACTTCAACAAGCATGCACAAATTTAATCCATTAAATTTGAACTAAAACCCCTACCTCAAGAAGTTTTCATACAAGGATCATCTCGGAAAAATGGCGTCGCGATTATGGTTCGAAGACGGCGTTTGCGAGCATCCAAGAAGAGGATGTCGTCCCACACCAGTTGCAGAGAAGGGATAGATCGGCACGTCGTCTTGCCTTGGTGCTTCGACATTCTTTGCGTTCTTCAATGAGGAAGAAGACGTACTTCAAGACTAGATCCCTCCTCTCCAAAAATCTCCACACAACGATTTAACAATAATAAAATAAGGCTTTCCTAATTTTATTACTCATGGAAACCTTTTTCAAAATTCAAATTGAATTCACCGAATTATTTAATGTGTGTTGTCCAATTAATGAGGCCTTTTATTGGCATGTATTTTAATGTGGAGGAGTTACAAATTAATTGCTATAGGGGGGGTTCAAAGGGGTGTTAGAGAAATTGAGGGAGGTGGGGGCTCGTGTGACCCCCCCCCCCCCCCCCAACTTCCTCACATCATCCTTTTCCACAACACGTAACCATCAGCAGTGTAATAAAAATATAATTGTTTAATAGCTATATTTTTATACTTCACATTTTTAACAACTCCTTCCAACAAAACGAACCTTCGGAAAAGGTGTTCCTAAGCAAATATCGGTGCTACAGTTTCATTGGTGCCCTCAGATTTCGATTCCGAGCACCGGTTCAAAATTTAGGAAAACCCACTCGTTCGTTCACTGAACGTACCCGAGCTAAACTTCGGAAATTGATTCAGGGCACACCGGGCCTCGGAATCAGGTGCCGTCAGAAACTGCGTACTCATAAAATCCCAAAGAAATTAAAAAAAATTCCTTGAAATTTATGGGTCTTTACATTACTCCCACCTCAGGGATTTACGTCCCCGTAAAGATACATCACAAACTAGGGGAACAAATGATGGTACTAAGATTTCATCTAAGCCTCCCGCTCCCAAGTGCTCTCCTGGAGGTTTTCGTGCTGCCATCTGATTTGCATTAGAGGAATCGACCGCCAACGTAGGACCCACTCCTGTCAATCCTCGATCTCTACCGGGACCTTCGAAGAAATTTCCCCATCGTTAAAGTCCAACTCCCCATGGTCGATGATATGTGTCGGGTCGTGCACGTATCTCCTCAGTTGAGATACGTGGAAGACGCCAGGCACACGGTGCAACTGAGGTGGTAGATCCAGGCGATAAGCCACCTCGCCTATCCTATTAGGAACCTGGAATGGTTCTATGAAGTGTAGAGAAAACTTGCCGCCCCGGCCAAATCTCTGTAATCCACATCGAGGTGAGACCCGCAAGAAGTCGTGGTCACCATCCTCGAACTCTAGTGGTCTCTACCTCCTGTTAGCATAAGACTTCTATCATCTCTGAGCTGTCCTCATCCACTCTTGGATGACCTGGACCTTCTCTGTCGTGGCCTGGACCTTCTCTCATCCCACAATTGCTGACTCCCCAAGGTCTGTCCAGCACAGAGGTGACCTGCAAGGTCGTCCGTACAATGCCTCATATGGTGCCATCCCGATGGTGGAGTGGTATCTGTTGTTGTAAACCAAATCCACCAAGGATAGGTGATCCTCCCAGCTATGAACAAAGTCGAGGACACATGCACGGAGCATGTCCTAGAGAGTCTGAATGGTCCTCTCCGTCTGACCATCCGTCTGAGGGTGAAAGGCGGTGCTCAGACGTAGCTGCATCCCGAATGCCTCCTGCAACCCCTTCCAAATCCGGGGAAGTAAAGTTTGCATCTCGATCGGAGATAATAGATGATGGAACACCATGAAGTTGTACAATCTCCTGAATGTAGAGGTGTCTCAAGCTCTCCACTGATCCCTGCTCTCTGATAGGTAGAAAGTGGGCCGACTTGGTGATTCGGTCGACAATCATCCAAATAGAGTCATGACCTCTGGAAGTACGTGGAAGTCAAGTCACGAAATCAATAGATATACCATCCCACTTCCACTCTAGGACCTCCAAGTGTTGTACCAAGCATGCTGGTACCTGGTGCTCCGCCTTCACCTGCTGGCAGGTGAGGCATCGAGAAACGAACTCTACTATAGACTTATTCATACCCGGCCACCAGTGCTGTCGTCTGAGATCCTGGTACATATTCACTACCCCTAGATGTACCACTAAAGGGGAAGTGTGGAAATCTCTCAACAAATCCTCCTGTAAAGCAGCTGGTACCATGGTACGTCCTCTGAAAAGGATGTCGTGCTTCCCTCCTACAGAGAATCCATCAGGTGCCTATCTTGAGGAAATATGTGCACGCCGCATCTCACAGTAAACATCCCCACATTGTGCCTCTCTGACCCACTGTAGTAGTGGAGGAGTGACTGTGAGTTACTACAGAAAGGCTGCTCCATATCTATCCACAAAGGATATCTGCATAGCGGCTAGCAACTCTGTCGCCTCCCCAAGTAGCTGAATGCCTGACCTCCTGCTGAGAGCATCGGCTACTACGTTCCCCTTTTCAGGAGTATAGACTATCTCAAAGTCATAGTCCTGGAGGAACTTGAGCAATCGCCACTGTCTCAGGTTCAAGTCCTTCTGCGAAAATATTTACCTGAGACTCTGGTGGTCAGAATAGAATGTAAATCACTCGCCGTCAGATAGTGTCGCCACATCTTCAGAGCGAGTACCACTGCTACTAATTCCAGGTCATGGGTAGCGTATTTCTGCTCATGATGCCTCAACTGTCATGATCTATAGGTTATCACTAACCACTCTTGCATTAGGACACACTCGAGTCCTGTCCCTGATGCATCGAAGTAGACTACGTACCCTACTCCCTCCTCTGGTAGCCTCAAGATAGGTGCACTGGTCAATCTCTGTCTTAGCTCCGGGAAGCTCTGCTGACATCTATCTGACCACATGAAGGGTTTCCCCTTCTTCACCAGAGCTGAAAGCGGTTCTGAAACTCTGGAGAAGTTTGGTACGAATCTCCGGTAGTACCCAGCTAGACCTAAGAAACTACGCACCTCTGTCACGCTCCTGGGTGGCTCCCAAGCTAACATTTCCTCAATCTTCATCGGATCCACCGCAACTCCCACCTCAGAGATGACATGACCCAATAAGTGGACCTCAGGTATCTAGAACTGACACTTCTAGATCTTACCATAATGTTGGTTCCCTCGGAGTGTGTTTAGTAAAATCCATAAGTGGTAGGCATGATCCTCATCAGTGGTCGAGAATATCAATATGTCATCGATGAAGACCACAACAAATCGATCGAGGTAAGGCTGAAATATCCTATTCATGAGACTCATGAACACTGCTGGAGCATTGGTTACACCGAAAGGCATAACCAAGAACTCATACTGGCCATACCGACATCTAAAGGGCGTCTTCTGCACATCCTCGTCCCGAACTCTGAGCTGATGATAGCCTGACTTGAGGTCTATCATCGAGATCCACCGTGCTCCCTTGAGCTGATCGAAGAGGATGTCAATCCTAGGTAGCAGATACTTGTTCCTCACAGTCACCTGGTTCAGGCGAAGATAGTCGACACACAGTCGCAAGCTCCTGTCCACCTTCTTAGCGAACAAAATCAGGGAATCCCAGGGTGAAACACTTGGTCGGATGAATCTCTTGCCCTGCAAGTCCTCCAGCTGTACCTGTAGCTCTCGAAGATCAGCGGGAGCCATCTGATATGCTGGAGTGGATATCGGGGCTGTCCCGGGGCATAGGTCAATATAAAAGTCTACCTCTCTGCATGGAGGTAGTCCTGGAACGTCGTCAGGAAAAACGTCTGCATACTGATCCACCACTACAGGAAAACTCAGACTCTGCACATCAACTGCTCCTAGGATGAGGCTAGCCAACTGATGAGTGATCGGTTATCCTCTCCTCTACATGAATCCATCCTGCACTGCAAAGGCTCCCTTCTCTCTGGTGAAGGTGAACCTACCCCCATCAGTACAGACACACCGCACCTTGCTCCTAATACAGTCTATCTGAGCATTGACTGTAGATAACCAATCCATGCCCAAAATTACGTCGTAAGACCTCGATGCCCCTACAAGAAGATCCTAGCCGAAACTCCCGACTCTTAGAGTAAGATCACACTGTCGGCACCAGTGCGTAATCATCGAGTCTGCTCCCGTCGGAGTCTCTAGCCGTAAGGATCGAACTAACAGCTCCGTTGGAATCTCCGACCTCCGAACAAGGGCAACGGTAATGAAAGAATGAATCGCTCCTTTGTCTATAAGAACTACAGCAAGGGTGGAGTAGACACAGATAGTACCTCGAATCATCTCTCATGCGCTGTGATCATAGACCTTTGTTGCCTGAAGCTGAGCCTACCTCTGTCTGCCAGCTCCCTGTGGTCGGGGTGGACCGCCTATTGGTGGTGGTGGTGGTAAAGCCTCAAAGCATCTCCCACCACCTGCTGCTCGGCCAGCTCCTCTGCCTCATCCGCCTACTCCCTACAGACCACCACGATTGACCCTCTGCCTCTTCCTAGGTAGTCCCTCAACCGTCTGCTTCTCCTCGGTATGGCGGGTCGGGCAGTCACGAGCCATGTTGCTCTGCCCGCCGCATGCGTAGCACTGCCTTCTCCTCGTAAGGCTAGCTCTGCACCGTGTGCCCCGTACCTCTGTGCCAGTGTCCTAAGGTCATCCGCCTGCTCGTCTGGTCTGCTTGGACCCTTGTGATGTCTGTCGACTGCCAGCTTTAGAAGACTCTACTATGTGCCGCCCTATAGTAGGTCTCGCTACTGGTGTAGGCTCAGCAAGAAAGCACTCTATGAGAAGGGCTTGCTCCAGTACTCCTGCCTGCGTCGGAATACTGAGGGAGATCATTGATGCCCTGATCTCATGCCTTAGTCCATGCTCGAAGGTCCGGGCTCGGAAGAATGGGTCTCATACCATGTTCGTAGAATAGCGCGAGAGATTGGTAAATCTCGCTGAGTACTGGGCTACCTTTATGCTGCCCTGCCGCAGCTATAGTATCTCCTTAATGCACACCGCATGGAGGGTGGCTTGGATGAACTCCGAGCGGAAGAGGCTCTCAAATTCTGACCAAAGGAGAGATGTCTTGTCGTGCACCTAGAGCATTAGGCTCCACCATCTGTCTGCTGCCACATGTAGGAGACTCACTGTAAGGATCACCATGAGGTCAGCTGGTGTCCCTACTAACCTGAAAACTCGTACAACAGCCTCCAACCAATCCTTCGCTGCCTGAGGGTCCGTATCCCCACGGAACCTAGGCGGTCTCTGACGCTGAAACTCATAAAGTGCACTAAGGCAACGTGTACTCTCAGTGGCTGGGGCTGGTGGCATCGGTGGCTCGGCGGGTAGAGGTACCGTCGGTGCCTCCGCTGAAAAAGGGCCCTGCACCGAGGCCTCGTCACTCGGTGGGCTGTCGTCTTGCACAAAGCTCGGAACCCTAGCTGGCTGCCATCGTGGGGCCATCCTGAAAAGAAACAGGTGCAACATGGTCAATATAGTATACCTGGTGAGCTGACACAAAGTAATCACAAAGAAAACATTTCAAACACACATCCAATCAATGTTTTCATGAACTAAGTCGGAAATCAGAAGTCAGGGTCCTGGTGTATGAATACATCGGCCACCGCACCAACACTGGACTCCCTCGACTGATAACCACACTTAATACCCTTAACACTATTTCTTCACACAGTAGAAAGATTAGATTCCTGAGTTCTGCAGTAGAACCGAACTCCTCTGATACCAATTTTTCACGACCCATCCTCGGGGCCCGTGCTGTGACTACCCCAAGCCCGCCTTCCATAGACCAGGGGCTGGCGACTATCACTAAAGGCGTAAATATCGATAAAAAGGGAAGGCATTTCCTTTATAAAGTAAACAAACACCATAGAGTAAGCAAGTTGAAGTAAACACTAAGTAAAATGGGTACAACTGTAAGTGCTGGAATGTAAATGGGCCAGAATACAAACCCAACTGAAAGTAAAGTACAACTGAAAAGAAAGTAAAGCAACAGGAAAGGAAAGCAGCAATGTTGAGCCGTCCACTGGAAATCCCACCTGAAGGGTGGGTACAGATAGCCTCCTCATCTCCTTGGGTCCAGTAGTCCTCTCCATGTACGTCTCGCCCAGTGGTCCACCTCCAGGTACCGACTTGCTCCACAAGCCTCAACCACGATCAGCGATGTCCATCGTCTGCATCCAACACAACGTAGTGCGGGCATAGCCTGTGCAGGGGTGAGTATACGCTACTCAGTAGGGACCTCAAGACCGCCGAAGGTATCCCAGAATCCACGAAGGATAATCCACAAAGTAAAGATACAATCACGAAGTAACAACCAACTTTACTTTGGTATATTCCCATAAATATACCTAAGTCATAAATTCCGGTTCAACTCCAACATCCGAGCCCAAATTCGATCTAGTCCACATAGGATAGTACAACCAATCCACACAGGATTACACAACCGAATCCACACAGGATAGCAAAACAATCATATCGAAGATAATGAATGAAAGTCAAGACTCATCTCACACAGGTATACTCTTCATAAGGTGATAGATATGATCAGATGTAGCCACTGATTCATCTAAGCTATCGGACCCACATAGGATACCAGACTAGCTAAGTTGTCGGACCCACAAAGGATACAAGACCAGCTACTCTGCTGGACCCACGTAGGATACAAGTACAAAGTCAAATACTGTCGAACCCACATAGGATACAAGAACATTAGTCACGTACTTCCAGACCAACAAAGGATACAAGAACAGTATTCATCTTCGTCGAACCCGCGGAGGATTCCAGTATGGTCGTCGTCGCTGCCGAACCCACAGAGGATCCTAGTACAGTCGTCATCGTCATCGTAGTCGCAGCCAACTCTAGGGTTCCTGCACACAGAATCCTCGATTCTGGGAGGGTCCGCTCCACGATCCAAGGGGGGGTCGATACATCAACTAACACGTAGTCTGGAGTTGATGTGTCCCAAAGTTTCGTCTCGTCAAAAGAAACTCAACACGACCGATGGTGCTTCAATCTGACGCCCGGTCTGAGAGTTATTGGCTTTTTCGTCCCAGGGGCCCGATTGGTTTTTAAGTCCAAACCAACCTGACCATCCTCCAACTGTGTCCAAACCTCTAGAGGAGTATTCTAAAAGAACCGTCTCACTAAGAGAAAACCAAAAAAGTCGAGGACACGTCAATCATACATCCAGAGCTCAAGTTAAAAGCATTTCCGCTCCGAGGGCCCGATTGGTTTCATCTTCGAACCAACCAAGACATACCCAAAGTTCTTTGAAATCTTAATTGTAATATACAAAAACGACCACCTCGATTCAAGGATTGCATCGCAACTGACTGTGCATCAATCAGAGGTCCGTAGCCTATGTTATGGGCATTTTAACGAACCTGTCCGATTTTAGGGGGGTTTGGGCTCGGACCGACCCGGCCCAGAACCCCCTGGGTCGGCCCGAACCGGGTCGAACCGACCTGGGTCTGGGTCCATCCCATTAGGGCGTGACCCAGCCTGGCATAGCCGGCACGGCCCAGCCCGACGCGGGCGGCCCGGCCCGGCGCGGGCGGCCCGGCCCGGTGCGGCCAGTCCTGCCTGGGCGGCTCGGTGCAGGCCAAGCGGGGCGGCTCGGTGCTGGCCGAGTGGACGTGGAAAGGGGAGGGGGTGCACTGCCCCCCTTGATTGAAGAAATGGCCCACGCATGGGGGGCCCGCCTGCTTTTCGCCGGGGGTTACGACCCCCGGCCTCCTCCGAACGACCGACCTGGTTGGTCGGCCGGTGTCGCCGCCGCGGGACCCCGCGGTCCCGCCCCTCCGAAGCGCTGGTGGCCGGTGATTCCGGACACCCTTCCCTACACTGCCACGGCCTTTGTCCAACCAGTGTGGCACAACAGCGCCGCGCCCCTCCATCACGGCCCACCCCGGCCGCGGCCCTCCATGGTTCTCCGGTGCGGCGTGACGGCGTCGTGCTCCTCCGCCACGACCCCGCTCCGGTCGCAGCCTCTTTCGACCTCAACGGCGCAATGATATTCTTCATTCCCATGAGGTGTCGTTGCACCACACCGCCTCTGTCCCAAACCAAAACAGTGAACATCAAAAAAGGGAGAGGAGGATCGACCATGTTCGTGCGGTCCGACCTCCTCCCGTTAAAATGATAACAGGCGGCCCAAAATAAAACAACTTCAACAAGAAAGCACAAATTTAATCCATTAAATTTGAACTTAAACCCCTACCTCAAGAATTTTTCGTACAAGGATCATCACGGAAAAACGGCGTCACGAGGGTGGTTCGAAGACAATGTTGGAGAGCATCCAAGAAGAGGATGTCGTCCCACACCGGTTACAGAGAAGCGAGAGACCGGCACGTCGTCTCCCCTTGGTGCTCTGACTTTCTTTGGGTTCTTCAATGAGGAAGAAGACGTTCTTCAAGACTAGAGCCCTCCTATCCAAAAATCTCCACACAATGATTCAACAATAATAAAATAAGGCTTTCTTTATTTTATTACTCATGCCAACCTTTTTCAAAATTTAAATTGAATTCACCGAATTAATTAATGTGTGTTGTACAATTAATGAGGCATTTTATTGGCATGTATTTTAATGTGGAGGAGTTACAAATTAATCTCTAGAGGGGGGGGGGGGTTCAAAGGGTTGTTGGAGAAATTGAAGGAGGTGGGGGCTCGTGTGGGCCCCACCCCAACTTCCTCACATCATCCTTTTCCACGACACTTAACAATCAGTAGTGTAATAAAAATATAATTGTTTAACAACTATATTTTTATACTTCACATTTTTAACAACTCCTTCCGAGCAAACACACCTTAGGAAAAGGTGTTCCTAAGAAAATACCATCGTTGCGGTTTCATCGGTGCCCTCAGATTTCGATTCTGAGCACCGGTTCAAAAGTTAGGAAAACCTGCCCATTTGTTCACTGAACGTACCCGAGCTAAACTTCATAAATTGATTTCGGGCACACCGGGCCTCGGAATCAGGTGCCATCAGAAAATACGTACTCGTAAAATCCCAAAGAAATTAAAAAAAATTCATTGAAATTTACTGGTCTTTACATTAACGATTTGGGAACCCATTTACATGTTACTCCACTTTTTCAAGAATATTGTTTCTGTGTATTATTTAATATTTTAATATTATTAAAACATTTATTTTGGGCACACTGGATCTCAGAATCGTATGTCGTCTCAACACCTAGTCTTTGATTAATTCCATATAATGTTTAAAAATAATAAATAGAAAATATGTAATGTTACATTATCCCCACCTTGGGGATTTACGTCCGTAAAAATCTACAAATAAAGGCTATATAAAAAAAGATGAGGGTATTGAGCATGCATCTGAGCCTCTTTCTCACAAGTTCTCTCCTGAAAATTCTCATGCTTCCACAAGACACACACTAAAAGAATCACTCACCCATGAAGGATCATCTCCTACTAATCCTCAATATCTACTAGGTACTCAACAAAAGTATCTCCATCACCAATGTCCATCTCACCCCAGTCGACGACATACGATGGATCATGTACGTACCTCCTCAGTTGCAACATGCGGAAGACATCATGTACTTGGTCCACCTAAGGGGTAGATCCATCTTCTATGCTACCTTGACAACTCTACGCAGTATCTAAAAAGGGTTGATAAACCTCAGAGATAACTTTTCGCCCCATACAAGTCTCTGCAATCCCTATCAAGGTGAAACTCAATGGAACACATGGTCTCCTTCCATGAAATCCAAAGTCATCTTCCTACGATCAGTATAATATTTCAAATGGCTATGTGCAGTCTTCATCTAATACTAGATGATCTACACCTTCTTGGTAGTATCTCACACCAACTTCAAGTCTGTGAGTGCTAAATCTCCTAGGTCAGTCAAACATATTGGTGACATCATGGTTTCCCATAAAAATCCTCAAATGGTGTCATACCAATATTGGAATGGTAGTTGTTGTTGTACGTGAACTCCACCAGAGGTTGGTGATCCTCCCAACTACAGCTAATGTATAACATGCAAGCCTGTAGCATGTCCTCTAGGACATTAATGGCTCATTCTGTCTGGTTGTCTGGCTGGGGGTAAAACACTGTGCTCAAGAATAACTGAGTCCCAAATGCCTCTTACAATCCCTTACATATCTGGGATGTAAAACAATCATTGCGATTAGAAAAAAATGTAAATGGAACTCCATGGAGTAGAACTATCACCTGCACATATAAGATTCCCAAGCTCTTTATTGAAGTATTCGCTTAGATAGATAGAAATTGGTATGACTTGGTGATTCACTCAATGATCACCCATATGGAATCGTTTCCTTTGTACGTACATGGTAAACCCATCATGATGCCCATCGATATCCCATCCCACTTCTATTCTGGCACTTCAATGGGTTGTACTAAGACCAGTAAAACCAAGTGCTTAGCCTTCACCTACAGGAACATAAGGCATCAAGAAACAAACTTTTCCAATTCCCTCTTCATCCATGTCCACCAAAACGAAAGTTATAGGTCTTGGTATATCTTCACCACTCTTGGATTTATTGTCAAAGGTGATGTATGAAACTCTCACAGAACCTCGTTCTACAATGCCACTTGTATAACTGTTCATCCTATGAAAAGGAGGATATACTCCCCATCTTGTGAATATCCATCAGGTGTATGTCCTACATAAAAATGACCATGTAGGGTCTCATAGTTAGCATCCCCAAGTTGTGCCTCCCTAAATAGTTGTAAGAGTGGAGAGGCGACAACCATTGACTAGAAGTATGTTACTCCATATCCATCCATAAAAGATAAATGTAACAAGGCCAACTACTCTGACGCCTCATTTAGCAACTACGAAATAGATCTCCTACTAAAAGAATCTTTCACCATGTTCCCCTTCCTATAAGTGTATAAAATCTCAAGTTCATAGTCCTGGAGAAACTCTAGCCATCACCTCTCTCCCAAGTTATGATTCTTCTAAGAGATGATATAATTGAGACTCTTGTGATTGGATTAGATGATAAACCACTCACCCATCAGGTAGTGTCACCAAATCTTCAATACTAATACTACCTCTACCAACTAAAAATCATGGGTCGTGTAGTTATGCTCATGTATCCTCAATTGGAATTAAACCTAAGAAATCACCAATTTCCTCTACATCATGAAAAAACCAAGTCTAGTCCCTGATGCATCTTAGAGAACTACGTACTTGACACCCTCCTCCAGAAATCTCACGTTTGGAATGCTCTTAAACTCTACCTCAACTACTAAAAATCCTACTGGAGCTTTTTTGTGTTAGAGTTGGTTTATTGAGAACCAACTATTTATACTTTGATTACATGAATGTACACTTATTATATATTGTCCATTGTTCTGCATGATTATAATATAATAATGGCCTAAAATATTTGTTGCATTAATAAGGTCATGGAAGATCCCCACTATAATGAGAACCATGAAATACTATAACAATATTCTTAAATAAAGTTCGGTGGTTGGATTACATACTATGAAAGGACACATAGTATACAAACCATCATGTGAGAGTACTCATAAGAAGATGAGACTCTCTATCATGGAGTTCGCACTTGGTAATTTCCAAGATGGGAGATTATGAGAACAGACCTGCTAGTAGTAATTATGCATGTCTTTGTTTCATCAGACATTTCTATCTACAAGTGTGTGTAATGGTCCTTAGACTGGAATATTATCACTATCTCATCTCATGAATCACACACTTTGATTTGCTAACGAAAACCATCACGAAGACATTTGGTGGGAAGTAGGGTACGTTGGGTGCGTCACAAATGACATGTTGTTAATGGATAAGTCAAGGAAAGATTTGTACCTTCTATATTTATGGAAGTAGATATCTCGGGCCCTTTTATTGAAATAGAACTTTCAGCCAAATTCCATGGCCAGGGTGTCATGAAGAGTTTATTTCTGGAAGTCAAAGAATGACGGATCAAGCATATAGGTTTATGACACTGCCGTGAAACCTGCTTGATGAGAAATTAATACAAAGGGATTAAATTACATGGTAAGCATTCGTATGAGTTGACAGGTCAATGAAGCATCAAATTATTTCTCTTGGGTGCCTTGACCAGTTTCTAGACAGTAATCTTGGACTTTAGGCAAGCCTGCTTAATGCAAATGAGAAAGAGTCCTATAGGGTCACATGCTAAGTGTATTCATGTATCTTAAGTAGAATAAATATTTTTCCCTTATGTGGCTTAATAATTATTCAAGGAATCCTAAATCGTTTTAATGTTGGAGGATGAATAAAATGAAAACAGGATATACATGTCATGTACATTGAATATACACACCGTGTAGTTTTCATTTTGGAAAGGAAATGAAAAATGTGTACACACCGTGTATTAATGATTACATGACATTTTGTTTTCCCAGATTGGATTTTGAGGAAATAATATCCTTTTATTAAATGATATTTATTATAATCAGTATGGGCGCATGTCAAGGAATTAATGATTCTACATGGGGGTTTTCAATAAGAGTTAATGAAATAAATAAAATGTGTAACGTGCTTATTTATTTTCATAACTCTATAACATCAAACCTGATTATAAATATCCTCACAACCGCAACAATTTTACTTAATCATTATGCACAAAAATTCTGGGGAATTCTCTCAAGGAAGAAATAACTCTTTTCTCCAAGAACGCTCTCAAGACTGAGAGAGATCCTTCTCCATCAGATCAAGGAAATCTAAGGTGGAAAATGAAAGTGAAGGATTCATCGTGCTAGCACCTAGATATTCTTTTGGTGACGTCCAGAGATACGTGGTGCACATGTGGATCACTACTAGAGGACGTCTACACTTGGCTTCTGTGACGCAATAACGAATCACATCGAAACGTGATCAGAAATATCAACAAAGAAAGAACACAATAAAAGGTACTTATTGTCAATTAATTAAATTAATTATAATCAACCTGTGATGATCCTCCTTTGTGATTTTGGGACTATTCTTCTTCTTTGTCTATTTCTATGATTTGATTTGTGGAGTCTGGAGTTTATCATCGTATTGATTTCGGATTGATCATTGCTAATGACAAAAAGTCAAGTGGGAACATCCACCCTTGAGCTTCTGCTGCGTCTGGAACCTACAAGTGGTATCAGAGGGGTCACAACGTTGATTATATTTATTTAATTTTCGTTGATAATTTACACATTTATATTTGATTCAATTCAAGATAAATCATTCAATAAAAATGAATTAATGAGATTTGTTCTTCCTCCTTTGTTTATCGATTCACATCACATAAACAACCTTTTAATTTTAATTTTGATTAAAATAAAAATGAGGAACTCATCGGGAGGAGCTGCTCATTCTGTCTGTACAACATAGGAATACACAGCGTGTAGTGAAATCTACACGCTGTGTACTTAGGTTTAACAAACTGATACTGGTCTGCAAAACCACACAATGTGAATTGAGCATACCTATGTTTTTTAATACAGTATGTTTAATAGAACTGAACGGCATGTAGAAACCGGAATAC
This sequence comes from Viscum album, assembly GCA_963277665.1. Taxonomy (NCBI): domain Eukaryota; kingdom Viridiplantae; phylum Streptophyta; class Magnoliopsida; order Santalales; family Viscaceae; genus Viscum; species Viscum album. The sequence continues at coordinate 335,433,337 of OY728122.1, forward strand.
ACAGCGTGTATGTTGATTCAACACACCGTGTAGTCCGATCCGACCCAGGTGAAACCGTGTACAAGGAGAAGATGTGTAACAACGTACATGGGATTTCTAGGCCGGTAACCGCATAATAAGAATATACATGTCATGTTAGATTAATCTACATTCCGTATACTCCAAAATTTCCAAAGTATAGAAAACACGCCAAAGCCCCCGGTGTGTACTTTTGATAAAGGGTGAACAAAAATACACACCATGTAATGTAGCATACATACCGTGTACTTTCCAGAAATAGAATTTCACCAGGTTTCCTCCAAATTATAAAGACTCGTACAAGGAATATGGATGAGAAGAATCTCAAGGAAATTTATAAAGGAATTTAAGGTAAATAATTGATTAATTATAAGATCATAATTAATTGAATTCAAGCACGACTTATCTTGAATAAAAGAACATTTAAAAGAATTTGAATACTAAATATGCGTAAATGTCATTGCATGTTATGGATGATCATGAGCAAGACCAAAGACCCTTTGTGTGTGTATGGTTTCATTTAAATTTATTTAATTTTAATTCGTTTGCCTGTGAGCCTTCTTCTAATAACATTTAGGGCATGTGTTACTAAGGTTTCTTTAATGTAAACCCCATGTAATGGAGGATCTCCCAAGCTATAGGAGATGGTTCAAAATCATAAGCTGAGTCAAAACCAACCCAAGAAGATACAAAGGTAGACAGGTGGGAGCTGCAAAACACGAACCATTGGGTTCAAGGTGTTTTTCCCTAGGTCAGGGTTAGCTTATCAAAACCGCTAGATAAGCTAACCAATAGAATCTCATGATCTTTCCATCTTATTTTATTTCTGCCTAATTGCATGGTTTATTTATTATCTATGTGTTGTCGCGATCACATAGTTAATGAAATAAACAAGCATGAAAATATGGAATAAAATAAAAACCGGACTATGCGTAAACATTATCAGAACATGGTTAATCACTTAAGAAAGCATCACTTAATATTAAGAAGCATGTGATAATGTGAAACTACACATAAAGGAATGAAATCCCTCAAATAATATTTTAAGTCATACAAAGCCTTTCGTTACTTGATTAAGGGCAAGACTCAATAAAACTATGTGTTTGATCAACCCTTGTTGGGACACTTACTTTTATAATGGATTTTTTTATGAAACTTTCAGGTTGACTTAAACATTTTACATCAAGAGGAGTATCCCTTACTAAACTTGATGTAAAATGAAGGCAAGTGTTGAGGAAATCCAAGTCATGATTTTAGGATTGGGTAGTCCACTCAACAGATCAAGGAACTGTAGGCTCACAGTTGGAAAATACCAACCTACCTAAATACCTTTAAATAATTTGACCATCCCTTGTTGGGGTTATACAAATGGGAATTTGGATCCTTGCCACTATAATGTCATAGAAACTAGGCATTCCATGTTCAGTGGTGGGGGTCATTGGGACATGATAAAATAGTAGGAGAATTAATAAATTCATTTATTATTTTTCATAAAATGTAATCAAAAGGAACTGATAAATATTCTCTTTTAATTTGTAGAATCAATATGACAAACTCATCAGTCACATTTTCTCTATGATCAATTCTGGATAAAGACAATAGCCTCACAGGTAGTAACTTTCAAGAATGGTTTAGGCGCCTTTGGGTTATCCTACGCCATGAACGAAAGTTTTACTTGCTGGAGTCCTCACTTCCTGATTCACCTGCCCAAGGGGAAAGTGATGAATATTTACTGGTCTATGATCAACATTTGAACGATACACTAAATGTTCAATTATTGATTCAATCATCAATTTCTAGTGAGCTCATGAAGTCTCATGAATGCATGGATGCCTATAGAATTCTTGGGAACCTCTGTGGTCTATACCAGGAGAGAGAAAGACAGTAAAGATTTGAGATCTCCAATGCTCTATTTTAGAGCAAGCTTGGAGAGGTTGCCCCAGCTGGGCATCATGTAGTGAAGCTCATTGGCTACATTGAGCGCTTGAAGGTTCCAGGGTTTAAACTCTCCGAAGAACTGGGTACTAATGTCATTCTTACATCACTCCCCCAGATCTTCTCTAAATTTTTTGTAAATTTCGTGATGAACAACATTGAGAAGTCTCTATCTGATCTTCTTATACTCATTCTCTAAGTGGACAATGATATGAAGTGTGAAAAGCATTCTGTACTTATGGTGAATAAATGGAAAGGGAAGGAGAATATATTTAATCCAAAAGTGTCTTCAAGGCCTTTCAAGAAAAGGAAGATCAAAGGGGAGGCAAGAGAACTGATGGTTGTTTGTTTCACATGTGGAAAGAAGGGCCACTGGAAGAAAAACTGCACCCAGCCAAGGAAGCAAGGGGAAGCATCATGTGCATTTGTTATCGAATGAAATCTATCTATTTCTACTAATTGGGTATTATATACTACTTTTGGTGCTCACATATGTATCCAAATACACGAACCAAGTATATTTATAAAGATTGACCGAGGTGAGGTGGATCTGCGAGTAGCCAACAAAGCCAGATTCATTGTTGTAGCTGTTAGAGACTACCATCTCACATTGCCTACTGGGATGGTCTTGGTATTAAAAGGATGCTATTATGTTCCCTATTGAACCAAAAAAATTATTTCAGTATCCAGATTAGATACTGAATGATTCACCTTCAAGTTTGGAAATGAATGTTCTTACTTTTATAAAGATAGCATTTGTTTTGGTAGGGAAAATTTATATAATGGCCTTTATGTGTTAGACTACACAAATCAAGTAATGGAAATCGATGAAAAAGTTAATTCACATGACTCATACCACACCCAACTTTGGAATCACTGGCTAGGTCATTTCAATGAGAAATATTTGGCAAAATTACATCAAGATGTGTATTTAGATTCTTTTGAACTAAAACCACTTGGTGTATGTCATGCGTGTCTAAAAGGAAAAATGACCAAAGCTCTATTTAGTGGGAAAGGTGAAAGGGCTAAGGAGCTTCTAGAATTTGTTCACACATATGTTTGTGGACCATTTACAATTGAAGTAAGGGGTAGGTTCTTGTACTTCATAACTTTTACTGATGATTTTATTATATATGAATATATTTACTTAATGATGTATAAGTCAAGTTATTTTGATCAGTTCAAAGAATACAAGAATGAAGTTGAGAACTATCTAGGTAAGAAGATTAAGAAACTCTGCTCAGATAGAGGAGGGTAATATCTTAATCAGGACTTCATTGATTTCTTATGGGAGTTTGGGATTCTATATCAACTCACTCCTCCTTACTCACCTCAGTGGAATGATGTAACTGAAAGGAGGAACCACACCCTGTTTGACATGGTGTGGTCAATGATGAGTCATGTGAGTCTTCCATTATCCTTTTGGGGATATGGATTACAAACAACAGCACACATACTAAACCAAGTACAAACTAAATTGAAAAATGGTATTCCATACGAGTATGGAGTAGACGCAAAGCCATGTTATCAAATTTACATGTGTGGGGTAGTGAAGCATTCGTTAAGGCCTCTTCAGGTAACAAACTTGCACCCCGAGGCACAAAGTGTACCCTTATAAGATATCCCAAGGAAACAATGGGATATTTCCTATAAAACCGGTCAGATAAAAAGGTTACAGTGGAAATACATTCCATATTACATGAGAGGGAGAACATCTTCAAAAGAGATAGTGGGAGCGAGATAGACTTCGATGAAGTCGAGGCTCAAGATATACAGGAGTTGGTACAAGAACAGATTCCACAAAGCCACGTGGAAGAACAATCTGTTCCAGAGACACAAGAACTATGTAGGAGGAATAGAGAGGTGAGAGAAATTGAATGATATGGATTTCTTGTCACTGAGGATGGTGACTCATTATTGGTTGACAATGATGATCCTCTTACCTAAAAGGAAGAATTTCAAGGCACAGATGTTGCCAAGTGGAAAGAATCCATGAATTCTAAATAGGATTCCATGTACCAAAACCAAGTATGTATTTTGGTAGATCCTCCAGTTGATGTAATGAATATTGGTAATAAATGGGTATTCAAAAAGAAATTGTACATGGAGGGAAAATTCACCACCTATAAGGCATGATTGGTTGCAAAAGGTTTTAGACTGCGTCAAGGAATTGACTATGATGAAACCTTTTCACCGGTTGCGATGATGAAATCCATCAGAATCCTATTGGACATTTCCACTTACCATGACTATGAAATTTGGAAAATTGATGTCAAAATAGCATTCCTTAATGAGAACCTTCAGGAAGATGGCTACATGACACAACCTGAAGGGTTTGTGACTCCAAAGGATTCCAACAAGGTATGCAAGTTACAGAAATCCATTTATGGATTAAAGAAAGCATCAAGGTCATGGGATATTTGTTTTGATGAAGCCGTAATAGAATTTGGATTTGTCAAGAATGAATGTGAGCCTTGTGTCTACAAAGGTTTAGAGGAAGTGCAGTAATTTCCTAATAGTATATTTTGATGACATATTACTAATTGGAAATGAAGTACCTGTCTTACAGTCCATTAAGGCATGTTTGATAAATGCTTCTCTATGAAAGACTTGGGTGAGGAAGTATATATTCATGGGATCAAAATCCATCATGATTGATCCAAGAGAATGTTAGGCCTGAGTAAAAGTATATACGTTGATAAGATACTGAAGAGATTCATTATGAAACAGTCCAAGAGGGGATTGTGGCCAGTATCACATGGTATTCATATTTCCAAAAAAATGTGTCCTCAGAAACAAGCGGAAAGAAAGAAAATGGAAAGGATCCCTTACGAATCCGCGATTGGGTCAGTCATGCATGTTATTCTATGTACAAGGCTATATGTTTCTTATGCATTAGGTATGGTAGGCAGATATCAAGCTGATCCAGAAGACCACCATTGGATGGTAGTAAAGTCTATCCTTAATTATTTGAGGCATACTAAGGATATGTTCTTGATTTATGGAGGAGATGAGGAACTGGTGATTAGAGGACATGTAGATTCTATTTTTTAGACTGATCAATATGACATGAAGTCGCATACTGGATTCATCTTTAGTTTGAATGGAGGTGCAGTGGGCTGGAAGAGATCAAAGAAAGGTGTGGTCGCTGATTCTATAGCAGAGTCTGAGTATATTCTAGCTTCTGAGGCAACTAAAGAAGTAGTATAGATTTAAAGCATTGTCCAAGAGTTTGATGTAGTACCAAGTAGTAAAGATCCCATCACTCTCTATTGTGATAATACTGTAGTGGTGGCACTTGCAAAAAATCCAAGCTCACATCAGCGGACAAAGCACATACTTCGAAAGTATCATATCTTGAGGGATTTTTCTCAGAGAAGTGAATTTTTAGTGAGCAGTATTTCCACGGAAGACAACATGGCAGACCCCTTGACTAATGCTTTGAATCTGCAGAAACATGATCATCATGTGAGGTCTAGCGGATTAAAAGTTGTAGGCAGTTGGCTCTAGTCCAGGTGGGATCTTTTTTAAATCGGTGTCCTGAGTACCAACTGTTTATACTTTTATTACATGAATGTACACTTATTATATATTTTTCATTGTTCTGCATGACTATAATATAAAAATGTCTTGGAATATTTGTTTCATTAATAAGTTCATGGCAGATCCCCGCTATGATGAGAACCTTGAAATTCTATAAAAATATTCTTAAATAAAGTTCTGCGGTTGGATGACATGCTATGATAGGGCAAAAAGTATATAGACCGTCATGTTTGAGTACTTGTAAGAAGATGAGACTATCTCTAATGGAGTTCGCACTTGGTAATCTCCAAGATGGAAGATTATGAGAACAGACCCACCAGTAGTAATTTCGCATGTCTTGGTTTCATCGGACATTGCTATCTATGAGTGTGTGTAATGGTCCTTAGACTGGAATATTATAATTAACTCATGTCATGACTCGTGCACTTAGATTTGCTGAATCAAACCATCATGAAGACAGTTTGTGGGAAGTAGGGTATGTTGGGTGCATCACGAATGACATGATGTTAATGGATAAGTCGAGGAAGGATTTTTCCCTTCCATATTTATAGAAGTAGATATCTTGGGACCTTTGATTAAAATAGAACTGTCACCCAAATTCCATGGCCATGGTGTCACGATGAGTTTATTTCTATAAGTCAAAGAATGAAGGATCAAGAATATAGGTTTATGACACTGTCATGAAACCTTCTTGATGAGATATTGAGACAAAGGTATTAAATTACACGGTAATCATTCATATGATGTGACATGTCAATGCACCATCAAATTCTTTCTCTTGGGTGCCTTTACCCGTTGCTAGACAGTAATATTGGACATTAGGCAAGCCTGCCTAATGCCAACGAGAAAGAGGCCTAGAGGGTCACACACTATGTGTATCCAAGTGTCTCAAGTAGAATAATATTATTCCTATATGTGGTTTAATAATTATTCAAGGAATCCTAAATCGTTTTAATGTTGGAGGAAGAAAAAAATGAAAAAAATATATATACGCCGTGTACATTGAATGTACAGGCTGTGTAGTTTTCATTTTGGAAAGGAAATGAAAAATGAGTACATGTCGTGTATTAATGATTACATGTAGTGTTGCTTTTCCAGTTGGGATTTTGAGGAAATAATATCATTTTATTAAATGATATTTATTATAATCAGCATGGGCGCATGTCATGTAATTAATTATTCGACATGGGTGTTTTCAATAAGAGTTAATTAAATAAATAAAACACATAACGCATTTATTTATTTCATAACTATATAATGTCAAACCTGATTATAAATATCCTCACAACCCCAACACTTTTCCTTAATTATTGTGCACAAAAATTCTGGATAATTCTATCACAGCCGAATGAACTCCTTCCTCCAAGAACGCTCTCAAGACCGAGAGAGATCGTCCTCCATTGGATCAAGGCGATCTAAGGTAGACAACACAAGAAAAGGCTTCTCCATGCTAACACTCAGATATTACTTTAGCGATGTCCATAGATACGTGGTGCACGTGTGAATAACCACTAGAATAAGTCAACACTTGGATTCTATGATGCAACGAAAAATCGCATTATAAAGTGATCAAAAATACCAACGAATAAAGAATGCCATAAAAGGTACTTATTTTCAATTAATTAAATTAATTATAATCAACCTGTGATGATTCTCCTTTGTGGTTCTGGGACTATTCTTCTTCTTTGTCTATTTCTGTGATTGGATCCGTGGAGTCTGGAATTTATCATCGTATTGATCCCGGATTGATCATTGCTAATGAAAAAAGTCAAGTGGGCACATCCACCCATGAGCTTCCATTGCGCCTGGGACCTACACTCTATACATATGAAAGGTTTCCCCTTTTGAGTCATATATTTCATCAGTGCTAATATCCTGGATAAATCATGTATGAATATTTGGTAATAACCTACTAGCCTAAGGAATCATTGCACCTCTGTCACACTCTTAAGTGGCACCCATGAGAACATTTCCTCCACCTTGGCTTGGCCCACTATCACTCCCTCCACTATGATAAATTTTCCAAAAAAGTGGACAACCTAAATTCAGAACTGGCACTTCGATAGTTTTTCATAAATCTAGTGCCCTCGGAGTATGTATAGAACCAGATTTAGGTGCCTTGAGTGCTCCTACCCATACGTCGAGTACATAAGAATATTGTTGATGAAAACAACCACGAAATGGTCTATGTAAGAATGAAATATCCACTTCGTGAGTCCCATGAATATTGTGGGGGAATTCTTCATGCCAAAGGGAATCACCAAGTACTCATTGTAACCATATAAGAATGTGAAAGTCTTCCTTAGTATATCATCATCCCATAATTTCAAATAATGATAGCCTGATAGAAGGTCAGCCTTCAAGAACCATCATTCCCCTCTCAACTGATCAAAGAGTTCATCGATCCTTGGTAGTGGATACTTATTCTTCACGATCACTTGATTCAAGAACTGGTAGTCCACACAAAACATCAAGCTCCTGTATTAATTTTTGGAAAACAAAAATGGGGCCCCTCAGGGTGAAACATTGGGTCTCATTAATCCCTTCCTCAATAGGTCCTTCAACTACACCCTCATCTCATGAAGCTCTGCGGGAGCCATCTGATATGTTGGTTTTGATATCACTACCATCTCGGGGTGTAAGTTGATCTAGAAATCTATCTCCCATTAGGGAGGTGAACCTAGAACATCTTATGTAATGACATCAACTTACTCTTCCACTACTTTCAGGAACTAAAAACTCATAACATCATTTTCTCTGAGGGTCAGGCTATCCAACTCATGAGTAATTGGCTACACCCTATTGTGCATGAGTCCATCCTATGCAGCATGGGTTTCCCTTTTCCCAACAAAGGAAATCTGCATTCCATCATTTTAGACACACCACACTCTTCCCTTAAAATAGTCAATCTAGGCATGGACCAAAGATAACCAATCCATACCAAGAATGACGTCATAACTCCTAGACACAGCCACCAACAGGTTCTAAAAGAAACTATCTCTTCCAAGTTTCGAGTCACAATATCTTCATAAGTGTTTGATCACCGAGTCTCCAACCATAGGTGTCTCTAAGTGTAAGGGTGAATTCAATGATTCTACCAGAATCTCAAGGTCATGAACAAGTTATGTAGTAATAAAAGAATGACTAGAACCTATGTCTATCAGTACGATAGCTAAGTTAGAAAAGGCACTGACCATACCTCAAATCATCCCTGGAGCCCTTAATTTGTATGCCTCAACTGAATGCAACTGTCCCTGCCCCTATCCACCATCTCCCTGAGTCTGACATGGACATCCTGGGCGTAGTGGTGGTATTATCTCAAAATGTCGTCCACCTCCTATAGCTCTCCCTACTCCACCAAATCTTTCACCCAGTGGATATGCCTTATCCTATCATTGTATCTTCCTCGGTGGTCAATCCATAATCTCCCTATTAATATCTTGATAGGTTGGACAATCTCGAGCGAGATGTCTCCTACTGTCCCATGTGTAGAATCACCTCTCCCTAGGAAGAATGGAACTAGGCTGACAGCCCTGAACTATATATCCCTTGTCTTGGGACCTCCTAAATCATCTCCCACTAGATCCCTGGGATTGACATTGGCTCCCCACTACCGAGGTCCCTGCACCTGCCTGTCTGTTGCTGACAATCGCTGGCTACATCTGCTCTACCAAAAATCTTTTGACCACGAAATCTCATTCGAGCACTCTTTCATAATTCAAAATACATAGAGGTGTAACACTAGTTCATATATATCTAAAAAGACCCCATTAAATGGTACGATACATAAATTACTGATCTCTGACCATATCCATCGAGTACCTTGAAATGTTGGTGAACCTCGAAGAATAGTCATCCACCATCAAGCTACCCTAGTGGATTTGAAGAAGCTTCTGTATGTGCATTGCTCTCAGTGTAACTGGTGAGAACTACTCAAAAAGAGACACTCAAACTCCATCCACAAAATATTCGACTCGTCGTGAGTCTATGTGGAAAAAATCCACCATCTCCCTTTAGAACCGTGAAGAAGGCTCACAGCCGTGATCACCATCTGTTCTGCTAGTGTCCTGACTAAATGGAAAACTATGGTCACCACCTCAATCTAGTCCTCAGACTCTTGAGAGTTGTAATCGACTCAAAACCTAAGGGTTATCTATCTCTGAAACTCATGGAGTGCGCTCAACCTATACTCCTCATCTACAAGTACATCAGGTACCTTGTTCTTCTCCACTGGTGGTGGTATAGCTGGTTCACCACTAGGAGGAGACATCTCGGGAACTGGACCTTGTATAAAAGCCTCATCACTAAGGGGGTCATCCTCATGATCAAGCTGCAAAATCCTAGCTGGTATGCGTTGTGGAGGCATCCAGTAAGAAAACAATATGTACCACGATCAATGAGTATATCTGGAAAGCTAAATCAATAAGGATAGAGAAACTAAAACAAATTCATGTATGATGCATGTATCATTTTCCCTACAACCAGTGTTATCATGTATCGAGTCGAAAAGAATGATATCTAAGTCCATGTGTATGGATACATCGATCGCCCACCCACACCAACACTTGAGTCCCTGGCCGGAAGTCCAAACTCGAAACACTTAACACTATTTCCCCAAACCAATCTCATAGACTCTCAGTCCTAAGATAGAACTAAACATATCTAATACCACACTGTCACAATCCGTCCTTGTAGGGGCTATGATGTGACTCCCCAATACTACCTCCAATATGCTAGGGGCTAGTGACTAGCACCGATTAGGAATATCACTATCATGGGAGGAATTTACTACGTAAATGTACACACACACACATCTCAAAGCCCATAAATTATGAAATGTAAAAATCAATAAGAAAACAATGCATTGATACCAATATATCTCAACCAACATAGTTTTATTGGAAAGTAAACTGAAGTAATGTAAAATGGGCCAGAATACAATCACACTAAAAGAAAGCGTTTGTAAACTACATAGTCTAACCTGTAAACAAAACAGGTACTGGGAATGCTGCTCGAACCTATAGAAACACCTCATCCTTCCTGAACTCATAGAGCTCTGTCTGGACTAGGCATGCCCTGGACTCCATCAAAATGTCACTCATATGAACAAGACACAACATGAGTGGGAAAATCCCATGTAGAGGTGAGTATAACAATACTCAATTGGGCACCCCGAAACTACAAAGCAACACATAAAAGATGATAGTCAAATCTACATTGTATATTTCTATAGAATATATGACAATAATAACCAAATATACTCAAAACAAGATGTGTAGTCTATAGGTAAGTCACAACCACCCCATATCCACACTATGGATTCAGTCTAGAGATTCCAAAAATAACTCATCTAGAATAACACACTCCTGAGTCTGATGACACTGATGATGATCTTCCAAGAAGTATTGTTCATCAGGAACCATCATGAGAGAGATATGCTGATAGATCTAAATAGAGTGATATTATACACAGAGGAGGATAAGTTCTATGGAGATGGGGTTATATCAACAAATCCATCTAGATTAAACCACTAAGTATAGGATCAATGCTCGTATAGTATTGGTCGCATCGATACCAAGAACTCTGCCTAGGGTATGAAAAATGAATAGAGGATCATGCTCCAGGCCTCTCAGATGGGATCCCAAAAAACTCTATCCAAAAATTTTTATTGAAGGGATCATACATTTATTAGTAGGAAATGATACCAACTAACTATCAGGGGAATTATATAGAAATGAACCCTTAACGAAACTTGTCCAAGATACAGTGGACAAGTGGCTCATGCCATGTAGAAGAGAGTACATAGGGTGTATTAGGGTCACATGTCATGTCCCTTGACCTCAGGTACTACCCATGTACAATGGCCCATGTCAAAAGTACATCTTAAGTAAAAAGATATTACACGGCATATAGAAAGACTTACACATTGTGCCCTTCTATAAGGGGTCCACCTGTATACCCTGGTCGTGTTCTAGTACATGGTGTCAACCCGTGTCTACCTATCTGTGTACTAGTACATGGGGTAACATGTGTATCTGGTATGGGTCTGGCCATGTGGTGGAGTACGTGTAGTGTGGGTATCATGTGTACTCCAATTGTTCCTGTGTACTCTCGGAGTACATTCCAAGTGGTTCATTGATGAATACATACCGTGTATCCCATACTACACATTGTGTGTTCTGGAATTTCAAAAACCACATGTTCTTCCTTTAAACGCCTCATACAATGCTCTAGACTTCGATTCTAAGGACTTTCCACCCTGAATCTCAGGATTTTGGTTGGCCTCAACACCCTAACACTGAATAGGGGTGTTTTAGGCCGTTAATCAGCTCCAAAAAACAACTTTGAAATCATCCAATGAAAATCATCCAAAAAGTTGAAACTCCTAAATCACATTGATTCATTCATCGTTGGAAATATCACACCTCTATTAGGTAGTCCCAAAATAGGATCTTTAATTTTGTATTATTTCACTAAGAAATGAGGGCGTAACAATCATTCATTCATAAGCCATGAAGAACGAAGAATCCACAGAAAAAATGGGTGAAAGAAATAACATGAAACAAACTTGAAGAATGAACCTTGACCATTGTTTGTTCCAGCCTTGATCTGTTCCCATAAGAACAATCAACTAGCAAGATCAAATAATAATAATCATCCCCAAAAATTCCCACAATCAAAACTAATCCTACAAGAATGATCGATCTGCGTGTCAACCTATTCATTGGTTGATCTGCATTAAATGTTGATTTTAAGAATGGAGAAAGAATAAATTGAAATAAAAACATCCTACCTAAGAAAGGATCAATTACTGATGAATACTGATTGTCTTTGGAGAATCCTATCAGGAATGATCCTTACTCCACGTTTCATCATCGTCCACTGAGAGATTTCTCCAAGGTTCCTCTCCAGAGCCTCCAGGTAATTTTCCAGTGTTATGAGTCTAACCCTATGTCTATACCTAAAGGCTTATTTAAAAAGATTAAATTTGTCGTTTAGTATCTACAAAACATCAAAATAAAATTAATCTTAAATTTATTTTATTCTTTAAAACGTCCAAAAACTATCTTTTATAGCCGACCCGCACCAGTCGAAGTTAGGCCTCCCCTAGGGTAGAGCCACTACTATGAACACAAAGGTGCCCTCAAATTTTTGATTAGGGTACCCGTTTAAAATTTATTCCTCTTTTTCATGAATACTTTGTGGGTGTGATATTTAATATTTTAATATTATTCAAACATATTTCCAGGAACACTGAGCATTGGAATAGCATGTCTTCTCAGTGCCTAGTCTCATATTAATTACATATAATATTAAAAAATAATGCATGGAAAATCTGGGACATTACAATTTCCCATAACCAAACTATATTTTCTAAATAATTCATTCTTTAAAATAATTTATATCACCTCACATAAAAATCTATTATTTTTAATATATAGATATCTTTAAATTCACCCAATATAATCATGTAATCGAAGTGAAACATAACATGGCCTGAAGCACACCTCCCAATTTTCCAAAGTCAAATAACTAGTGATGCAGGTATATTGTAATCATTAGGGGATTAATTACCCTATGATAAAATAGTAATATAAAAACAATGATAATAATAAAATAATAATTAATAATTTTGAAATAAAACTTAACCATCACAACATAAAAAAAATCCCAAAACTTTAAATTTTTAGGTGAAATCAATTAGTTATAAATCATTAAATTTAATGTATTTACCAAATGCAAAACCAATCTAAAACAATAAAATAAAACAAAGACACAGTTTCTCCTAAAATGATTCTTAGAATCTCATCATCAACTGGTTTCAATATCCATATCCATCTACCCAAGACCCAACCATTTAATAATGGTACCTTACACTTATCTACACCATGAAACATGAAGGCTATGCATACAATAGATATATATGTTTAGGTTGTGGGTACAACTCAATGGTAGATGCCAACTGGCCCCAAACATATCTCATGTGATAATTTGTAACATACTCAAATGTAAATATTATATATATATATATATATATATATTAATTTTAAATCAAAATAGCATGCATACGTAGTTATTGTTTTCTTATTGGGCAACTAAAATCTTTAGTCTGACCTGAACATATCTAGAAATCATTAATGGTAGTGAATATTGCATAAATAGCTCATTTCAATGTCACAAACTAACCTATGGAAATACCTCATCTAGAGCCACCACTATATATTTGATTTTTATCAATGGTTAACTTTATTATCTAAAATCATTGAAAAAAGTTTTAGATTTATTATCGCTCTTTATTGTTGATAAAGTATGCATTTTATAAGCATTGAAGGACCTCGAAAAAGAGACATTCTAAATAATTTATTTTATTTATACGTATTTATATATTTTTAAATGAGATTTATATATTAGTTGGTGTATATTTTTATAAGTATAATATATATATGTATATATTAATTTATACTTATTTATAATTATATGTACATTAATTATGTATATAGTAATTAGGTATAAATAAACAATATAGTAAATTAATAATGGATGGTGTTATTGTTCATATCTTAAATGAGTGGGGGAATTTAGCAAACGATGAATCATCCCATTACATGTGGTGTTTATGTCTACTTCATATATTTGATGAATCTATACATAAATATTTTTAAAGATATATATGCATATATAAGTTAATGAAAAAAATGAAGCTTAAAATATTTAAATAAATTTAAATTATAAATTGAATTTATTATAATTTTAGTAATTTTATTAATTAGTAATGTATATTTTTAATACAAAATATTGAGAGGAGATTGCTGTCATGAGAGATCTCCATAGAGATTAAGATGGAATTCTCTTCATCTAGGGTACAATGGCCTTTATGAGAGATATTGAGCTTGATATGTTTACCAAAGGAGATCTCATGACTCTAGTGAATGTGTATTTGGATGATCCAAAGGCATCTGCCTCTATTTATTGCAAATTTAGATAGGGTGGTGAAAAAATCATCTTCACTTCAGAAAAACATGGTGTATCTAAAAGAATTTTTAGATGGTTTAATTCAGATCACATTTGTCCCAATTAGGATTTGATTCCTAATAGGTCAAAGATCATTGAATTTTCAGTTATTGTAAGAATGGTTTTTCCTTTGGGTAAAAAACCTTGGATAATTTAAGTTCTTTGATGAAATATATCCATCATCTTAGGATTATGAGACAAGAAATGTATCCCCATTTGGTGTGGATACTTCTATATCCTATTCGTATATGAATAATTAAAGTGGAAGGAATTGGTTATTTGATCGATTTCTCAAAATCCATGTACACTTTTATCCAGGATTGGGATCCTCATTTCAATCCCTTTGAAATATGAAATACAAGAACTCAAGTTTGGGTTCATATTTTTGTTTAAAACTATATTTTTTGGAATAAAAATAATTTATTTGATATTTCCTCAGCAAATAAGACCTCAATTAAAATGTATCATACAACTAAAGAAGAACTCTTTGGATATTTTACATGTTTCTTGGTGGAGTTGGATCTTAGTGCAACACCTATCAACAATGTGGTCCTTCCCACTATAGATTTCTATTTTGATTAATCCATTAAGTATGAGAAACTGTTGTTGTTCTGCACTAGTTTCAATTTTATTAGACATTCCAAGGAAAAATTTTGCAAGGAGATATGTTTTTATTTCTGTAAATTGAACTGGAATGATGATTCTTGTTGTATTCAGTTAAATTCTAAAAAGTATGGCAATGTTGTAGGAGTGGAAGTCATTATTACCTCTCCTTCTATTTTTGTGGGATCCATAGGAGAGGTTGTATATGGTTTGATTAATTTAATATCTAAGTATAAGGGGAAATGAGTGAGAACATCTATTTATTTATGACCTTTCGAAGGGATATCAGATGTGAAAGAGAAGGGAAGGTCATTGGCTAACATTGGGGAATATGGGTATGTTCACTATAATGATGATAATATCCCTCAAAAATATGATGGTGATCAATTTTATTATATTTAGAGTGATAATTTTATTCTTTCCTACAAGGATATGATTTTATCACCTAATGGAAGTTATTTTGGAACTCTTTATGGTCCTAGAATAATGATTTCTAAATCATCTGATCTTTTTAAACTTGTTAGGAGGTTGGTGGATGGTCCCAGTTTCATCTCCCAGCCTTTTTTTGATGCTTCCATACCTTCTGAATAATCAATGGATCTTATTTTAGCTACTTCACACATTTCAACAATAAAGACACTGGAAATAGTTCCTAAGGGGATATAAAAAGAAATATGGGATAAAATCATTTCATGGATTCTAGACCATATGAGGTATCAATTGATGATCAAAACATTAATGAAGATTTTGTACAGAACTTAGATGATCAACAATTAAGGTAGGAAAAGACTGTTCTATCAAGGGCTTGTAAAGGTAAATATATAATTCATGTTTAATATATTTTGTAGATTATAATTATTAAGTAAGAACATGTGACTCATAGAAAAGTCGGATAGATATCCTTTCCTAACCTTATTGCTATTGATGTTCATGGTGTCACTTTGAGGCTTGGTATATCCTACCTAAAGATGTAGCCTCAATCTTCAGAGCATGTGAAAAGAAATGAGAGGTTGGCTCTACTACCTAGTAATGGACTTGACTCTACTTCTTTAGAAGCTAGGTGGTCTTCCCATTTGGTTTAGGGTCTTTTCTCATCAAATGTTCATGAATTATAGGAAACATTAGGAAAAGTGTAGGTGTCTACTCACAACCATTATGGTGTGATTGATTCTTTTAATGATGTGAAAGAATGTTAAGTATAGGAAAATTTGGTTCAGACCATCAAAGATAAAGGTTCTAAGGATACCTCTCTTGATGACCCATATCTAAGAGGGTGGTGGTTCAATCAGATGCTAGGAGAACCGACTCAAAGACCAGTGATGTTGAGGGCCTTTGGAAACATGTGAAAACATGATGGAGAGGCCATCATCCCAAAGGTCAAAGCTAAGTGCATGGACAAGGTAATTGAATTGCTATGCAAGATGAGGAATATAGGATTGGGGTTGAGATAAGGGAAAAAATTAGGTATTTGACTGCATTATTGATGAGCTTAGTATTACTATGTCTAAACTCATCTCTTTTTTTCTCTATTTATTTTGTTTAAAAAAAGAGTTTTGACCTTAACTTGTCAAGAAAATTTATATTTTAAATATTTTTTTCCTATATAAATATTTATATATTAATTAAATAATAATATTTTTAATTATTATAGAAAATTATTAAAGTTAATCATTGATTATATTTTTTATATACTATCAATAAAATGCATACATTTATACTTAGTAAAAATTATATATATCTATATATAAATGATAAATATATTTAAATAAAATTATTAAAGTTCTTATATTTTATTTTTGAGTTTTATAATTTATGATATATCATAAAAAACATTTGTACATAATATTATTATTAATATATTTATATATGTGATATATTTATAAAACGATTTTTTATTTATATAAACAATAGTATTTTTAATTATAATTAATAAAATCATTAATTAATTTATTAAAAATAATTTTTTATAATATTAATATATTTATTAATATATTTTTCATAGTATTAATTAAATTAATATAATTAGTTTTTTTAATTAATTTTTAATGTTTTCTAATTTATTCATTTTCATTCATTCTTATATATAAAATATCATATATATGAACTATATAAATATATTAAAATACAATATGTATATATATATATTTAATTATAAATAATATATATATATATATATATTAAAATTATTGTTTTTAATTTTAGAGTTTTATAATTAATTATATATTTTTTGATTAAGTCTTTTTTATGGTCAATAGAAGACCTCATGTATATTTCTCATGCTCTTGTGGAGTTTGATAGGGGGCCTCTAACAACAATTTTGTTTAGCATTATTGAGGATTATCTTAGTAGGTGCTTCCTGAACATGGTGGACAAGAGACTTATTAAGACCATGCAGGTAGGGAGAGGAGTGAATGCACCCTTTTATATTTTCTATGGAGATGACTTAATCCTTTTTTCTATAGGGGTATTTAAAACATTAAAGCTTCAAAGAAGATTCTTGATCATTATATCTCTTTTTCCAGTCATCACATTAGCCGGAAAAAAAATCACACATTTTATTTTGCAATAATTTTAACCATAATAGGAGGTTGATTATTAAGAGGATAATTAATATCAATGAATTATCTTTCCCCTTAACTTATTTGGGTATTCCTTTTTTATAGGGGTTGCCTAAGGCTACATATATTTGGATGTTTACTGACAAAATTATGAACCAACTCATATCTTGGAAAGGAAATTCACACTCTTTAGCTACATGAATTTCTCTTATCAAGGGGATTATTATTCTTAAATTGGAATTCTATTTCACTGATTAAATATGTTCAGGTACTATGATTAATATTTTTAATCAATTCTATAGGAATTTCACCTGGAGTGGATACATGTTTTAGAGGAAGGAAACCACTGTTAAATGGAGCCAATGTTGCAAGCCTATTAATGTTGGTGGACTAGGGATTAAAAATATTTCAATATTTAATGATGATTTGATAGCTCAGTTACTTTAGAATCTTCTTACCACTAAATCCATATCCCAAATATTATTGATGGATTAGTTTTTAATATAATTTTCATGGTTAAAACTAGCAATCTCAACTCCTCTATATAGCCTAGTATTAATAGTATTCAATATATTGTGTTGAAAAAAATAGGTGGTCGGTTTCCTTGATTTCTAATCTACATTTTTGGAATGATAAAAGGCTGCATTCCCCTCTCATTAAGGTACTACATGAGAATTTGGAATACAAGGACATAACAAATAAGGAAAATTTATGTCTCCTCATAGATCACTGCTCGATTAAATATGTTGTCTACTATTATGCATTTATGCCTTCAAAAGATACACATATGTGGGATCCAGCTAGTTATAGAACACTTAACAGTGAACTTTTATACAATTTCAACAAGTTAACACCCCTAGATGATGCCGCATATTCTATACCTTTCTCCAATCCTTGGATACCTCCCTCCAGTTGTATCTTTCTCTAACGATCGTCGAAGAATAGGCTCTCTATATATGGAATTATTTTGAAATCTGGTTTCAAATTATATTCAATTTTCATTGTTTTCATATCTAGATAAGACATTATACCACATGTATTATTTAACTTCCATTTTTCAAAAAAAATTTAGGGAATTGTTTCAGCCCTATATGATGTTTATCTCTTGTTTTTCGACTATATTATTTCCTTACTAGAATTCTTTAATATGCGTGAGGATTACCCTCAATTCAAGAATACTATACAGACTATTGTGACTGAAGCATGGTATTTAATTTGTTAGAGTTGGAATATTATTAGATTTAAGGGTCATTCTCATGATATGATCATGGTTATGAAGAACTTAATCCTGAAAATCTGATTGAACGCCTCCTTAAATTCTATGTAAAGGCGCAGCGAATGTGCATGGAAAAGTAAATCACACAAAAACTATAACCAAAATTAAGAATGCACCATTTAACATGGTTTGGTCGGATTACCTATATCCATAGAAGGAGCAGCTTCTCTATTCACTTCTCTTCAGTTCTCGTCATAGTATTACAACATCACACACCACTTACACACTTCTCAAACAATGGGATTTTAATCTCTTTATAAATAAAACATATTCTGTAGTGTCAAGGGTTGGTGAATTAAACCTTGAAATTTCTCTCACCGGATTCTATCCACGACGTAGCTCACCATGGTTAGTTTCCTCAAATAGTCGTATAGGTAGGTTACTACCTGTTGAAAGGTGTTGTATACAAACAACTCTCCCCTGCTAAATCCTCCACAGATTGGGAGTGGACCTCAAAAATCTCTCCCTAATGACCAATTTGGGGTAGAAAAATCACTTGGAGTCTTCCTACAGGTGTTGAAAAGTTCATCATCAAATCAAACACGCTTCTTCTCATCAGATTATGTGTCACTTTTACTTTCTTCAATCGATCTCGGGCAGAATATGGTCCTCATTAAATGATACAGCCATTAGGACTCCTTCCCAGTAAGCATCTCTTCATACCCACGTGAGACTTCCAACACTCCACCCTTTACAGAAATATTGTATCCTCTCACATCGAGACTACTTAATGATAACAATTTACATCTCATCCTCATAATGAATTTCACGTCATCCAGTTTTCATACTCCTTCATTAGGTGTCTTCAATTTAACCATCCTTGTAATATCCCAGGTAAATAAATAATATAAAATTTTCATATTTATTAATATTTTTTAATTAAATATTAATTTTATTTTAAATGTGATGTTATATTCAATGGAATACCTGACATGCAACAATGGGTTTCTCCAAAGTATTATGTTGTACACAATGCTGAGTTATACTAGAAAATAATATATTATTATTATTTTAAATGGTAGTTAACGCCTAACCATAGTAATGGAATTAATGAACATAAATAACTAAAATATTATTATACATGTTTTTTAAATGTTTTTACATTTATCCAATAAAATTTAGAGGCTTAAAATGTGAATGAATCTAATTTTAAACATAAATACTCTAATATTCTTTAAAAGGTCGATTTACTGCCTTTAATGGAGAACCCACTTTAAATATATTTTTGGTCACTTTTATATATTCAATTTGATAAAATAAAATTCTTCTTTAGAATCGGGACATCAAAATTTACTTTGGGTAAATTTTTATTATTTTCTAATAAAATTCTTTTTTTAATGAATAAGTGAAAAATACTGTATTTTAATTCAAAACTACAATTTAATCTAATTTATTTATATGGTTACATTATTTTTTATAATTGGTTTTAAAGTGTAATTAGATTATATTTTTACCATTTAATCCAAATTTGTCAATTTTAAGTAATTTCACATTGAAATTTGACATAAACAAGTGTCAATCTTTTGATAGTTATTATTTCTCGAAAACACGCTTTTTATTTTGACAATGGGAATTAATTTAAAATTAATTAATGTAACTTTTATGTGTTTAATTTGGTAAAATAGACATCATTTTTGAATTCATAATATTAAATATATCTTAGGCTGCATTTTTTTTATTTTTCGGAAAAACTTCAATTTTGATGAATAGTGAAAACACTGAGTAGTAGTTAAAAAACCCACATTTTTATTTAAATGAAATTTTACGACTTCTGTGAATTGAATTTATAAAATCTGACATACATGTTTTTTATCATAAAATAAATGTGGCTCAATAAGAGGAAATTAATTTTTTTTGGATAGTAACTTTTTCCTTTTATTTACCGCGGTTAAAGGTAAATAGGGTAATTCAAGGTAAAAATAATATTATAATAACATTAATTTACCCTAACATGTGCACTAATCCTATTTTTGATACATTTCCAACCATGGGCATCATTGAGTCGATTTTGGGACCCCATGGATCCACTTAAGTGTGATAATGACACTTTATATTAATTAATTTAAAGTAAAGACAAAAATGACATAAACATATATTTTTTAGAAAATCAGTGTTTACATGGGGTTATATATATTATCTATTCGGATATAAATATTCATTTTAAATATAAAAATATTTCCTACATCATGGTATTTTTTTAATAATTCTTAGTCATCAAATAAATAAAATTATTTATAACACTATAATGATGGAGTGGTTACCTCATTAATAAATAATTTAAATAAATAAGATTAGAAAAATTAAAAAAATATCCAAAACCTATAAAATTATTTTTGGATGATTTTATTTAGAACATGAGTCATCTTATCTTAGACTTTAATTAGTTTTGGACCTTTATAAACCGAATATCATTATATACAGAAATAATATTTTAAAACTTTCTTAAAGAGCCCCTCATCCCCCTTATAAAAAGCACTCACCTCAAACCCATTACTCACACCTCTCAAGCCCCTTGGTTCATCCAAACTCTAACCAATTAAGATCCATACATCCCTATTTTCTTCTTATAAGACTTACCTTAGGCATAAGTCACTTCATGGAATACTTTTGGTTCAACCCAAAGGGAGTTACATGATTTAGAGGTAACATCTTCTCTTATGTTTTTTTCTTTTATTTTACTTCTCCAACTTCCAAAACCCTTTTTATTTTTTTTATTTTATAACAAAAAAATGTTTTTTAAATATACTAGGATGTTTTTATTAGAATTATTCCAACTAATATTCCACACGGATCTATCTTATTGGTAAATAACATATTTTTTCTATGGACAGTGAAATACGACCTTACGAAACGACGATTGTTCAATATTCTTCTACCGCCTCTCATGGTGGCCATTATGATGGAACTGTATTTATATATGTCATATATTATGTTTTTATTTTCTCTATTCTTCTGTGATTTTTTATTTTATAAACATACCTTTATGCTTTCTAATATGTGTAAACACGATAATTTCATTTGAGGAAGTGCAGACTACCGCCCCCTCAAGGTGATATGATTCGTTCATGAAATACATAAAACGTATAAAGGATGGCATTATAAAATTATGTAACAAATATATATATATTATTATATTATACAGGAATTATAATATTTATATGTATCATTATGTTCTCATTCCATTAAATATGAAATATAAATGAAAGTAGCGTTCATGTGTATGTACGGCTTACCCTCTCCATGAACGGTGCATTTCATTTCTTATCTCCAAATGTTATGTACAATTATAAATACATATATATTGTGGATACATATTATATATATTATATCTAAATAATGAATATTATTCTATAGATAATGGAATTTTGATCGCATGGACAATTTGTAATTATAACAAGTTCATTTTTGACTCAAGTTCGGAACATCGACAAAATGTCCAATATTAACTCAAATAATAAACTAATTGTTATAGAATGAGTAATAAGGGATATAAAAAAGAATAATAAACTTGAAAAATGTTCTTAATCAAGTATAAATTAACTTATGTTTATTATTCAGGAAGAACAAAGAACAAAGAAGTCATGTCGGACACGAGATAAGGGGTTTCTTATCTCCCTGTTAATTCCGTGAGATTTCCATTGTTCGTCACTAATTTCTTTCATGTGGTGTATTTTTTACTTCAATTTGATGTATATTGTCATAATGATCTTTATATTCATGGTATTATTTGATTAATTTGGTATTTATTAACTTTTGGTCATACGACTCGATTGATTACAACTTGGTAAGGGGTTTTCATCTCACTTCTTATTCCCATGAGATTCATGATATATTGCCCCTATTTCCTTTTCTGTGGTATATGTTCTGCCCATGATTATATTCATTGTTTAATATACTTTAGTTTATAGTAATTAAATCATCATTTTATGATCTTTCTTTTATATGGTTAATGTTTCATATGTTTCCAAATCAGTAAGGGAACCTTTCACCCTCCTCTTTTTAAAAGACATCTTTTTGTTATGTCTTTTAATTTACATATTCTAATTTTGGGATATGTTATTATATAATCTTAATTATATAAATTTTATTTCCTATTTATGAGATAACCTTTTTTTCTCTCATCAAATTATTTTTTTAATTTTAAAGTAACGTCGTTAGGCTATCGAATTCTTATAAGGGAACTTCTTAACCGAATTTCAATTATTGGAGTTAAACATCTACTTATTGATTATGTCATGTTATAAATTTGTGTGAATGACCTATGATTGTTTCACACTTAACATCCACTTATATTTAGTGTATTATTATTTTTCACACAAAATTATGTAATTGATTTATCATTAATCTAAGGATACCACCATTATAAGGGATTTTGTCTCAATTTACATTCCCTTGAGACTTCATTGTTTTTATGCGCCAATTCACTTTTATATGGTGTATATACTGTCATTTGAAATATTATATCATTAATATACATATTCTCACGATATTAAAAGTTTTTTTTTATTCTATTAGTCAATTATTTTTAGTCAAGTGTTTCTCAAGTGTTACGAGACTCTTTAACTAAAACATCATTTTAAAAGCTTTAAAGAATTATTATGATAAATATTTCTCATTAATGTCCGTGATTTCTAAATGGTGTTTAGTATTTATATATATGGACATTAAGGTTTTAAAATTTTAATTCCTTTAAAAGCTTCAAAGTGGTACGAGACACTTTCATTCCAAAATATCTTTATAAAATATTTTAAATGGTTTTGAAAATGGTTTGATTAAGCATTGATTATATCAATATATTGAATTGATATTGTGTAATTAGAATGTGGAAATGTTATTCATGAAATTTTTATATTTTAAATATTTTATGTGTTAAGATTTTATATTGGTACTTGGACATTTTACGGGTGGTTACGTTATAAACCAAATAACGGGTGGTGTCGTGATAAACCAGGATGGGTGGTTACGTTATAACCTCCAATGTATTGGGTATGGAATTCAGTCATATTGTTATTACATTTAGTGATATGTGTTTAATTTGACCGTATGGTTATTCCATTTAAGTAAATTTATGTCCCAAGTTACCTATATTTGTTATGTGTGCTTTATATGGGTTTTATGGTAATATTTTGGTTACAAAAGGGTAAGAAATGATCTTTTATTCAGAGAAGAGTATATAATAATTCATAAAGGTGAAAAGTTTTACTTATGATAAAGTATTTATGGTTTACTTGTTATTTTAAAAAACTAACAGTTTTCCTTCTTCGTGTATCCCTTACTGAGCTTTTTTATCATCTTGTTTTTTTGAAATGTTTTTCACAGGACATGAAGTAGAATAGGGACAAGGATGGGATCAAGGAAAAGTCATGATGTCTAAAACATGGAACAAGACATGTTTCTTTTTAAGAGTTTATATTTTATAAAAAAATGCATATGGAGTAGTAGTGTCTACCTTTAATATTCAAGCGGATATGTAATAGTTATAGCCTAATTATCTAAAACTCTAAACCTAAAAAGATCCTCAATGTAAATTCTTGATTTAACTCAAGATTACGTAACGTTTATGGATGGGTCCTTATAGTTGGTATCAAAGGTAGGTTTAGATAACTTTATAGGTTAGGGTGTTATTTAATCATAAGTGACATAACCATAATGGTTAGAATATTAGAAAGAGCCATAGTTATTTTAGATAAATTTAATGAGTTTAAGATAACATGAATAAGTCTTTCTTAGTATTTACCCTCCTCATAATATATTATATGATGATTTTACTGATATACTCACACTAACATTTTTGGTTTTATTAAATGGATGGATCTAGAAGAAACCAAAGTAATAGTGGATATGACAATAAATGTGATAGTTTTCTGAATGAACAACTGAATGAAATGGGATCTACAATGAGAACTCTTGTGGTTATTCTCAACCAACTATCTGGAGTCAAGATTGACCACCTGAACCTTGGTGATTTTTATAAGGCATCATATATGAGAGAAACAAATCCCTACCAATGTTTAGGTAATAATCATAAAGGTAAGTATGTTAAAAAACCTATGTGTCAAGGATGTGGAAAGAAACACCTAGGAAAATGATTTAAAGGGACGGGAATATGCTATAGATGTGGGAATGGGGGTCATAAAGCAAGAACCTTCCATGGAAAAAGGAAGCATCCAGTTGAATCTAGGAAAGGGAAATATTTTCTTTATGAGGTATTAATTTAATGTTTTAAATGTAGGGTGCATAGTCATTATACAAAGATATGTCATATGAAGAAGTTTAAGGAATGAGATCACTAGGATTGTACAAATATATGTTTACCAATACCTAATGCCTTTCTGATTGAGGATGAAGAAACTGACAATGACCAATGAAAGGTATGGATTATTTCTTAACATTTGTTTTGATATTATTGAATCTTAGGATATGATTCATGATTTTGTTTATAGGAAAGAAGTATTTTAGAATAATTTGTTAAAGAATGGTTAATGGATCATGAAGAACGTTGAATAAGTAAGAAGTCAACATATAATGGATTCAAGAGTTGTAGTAGATTTTAGGATGATGAAATGATTAAAAGTATTAAGGCTATTTTGATGATGGGATTACATAGGAAGAATTTTTATATTATGTGTAACCCTGAAGTTTGATATATGAAAATTTTATTCAATGGATAATTATCTTTTCTTTTCATGAGTAATGGTGTAATCTTATTTTGGAAGAATATATGTTTTTATTATGGACATATGGTGATTTGGGTTATTTATGGAAATGATTAACCTATCATAGAGAATATGTGATTTGGTTAATTACACTGCATTATGAGACTTTAAGAGTAGTCGATTTGATTTAGAGATAAACGTTATGATTTTCTGTGGAAGACTATGTGATTAAATCCTTATGAGTTTTGGGATACAATCTTAGTTTGGGATAAATTGAAGAATTTTAAGGACATTTGTTTATTGAATGGTCTTTTCCAAACTTTTGGTATTGTTTGTCGAATTTTTTGGATTAAGAGTAGTATTTCTTTTTATAAAGTATTATCCTTTTTTGGGGATTATCTGATCTTGTACTAAACATTTTGGTTTTTGTTGATGTCTAAAGACAGGGGAAATATATAGTTCATCTTTTGTGGATTACCTAATACACTATAAGTTGATTCTAGAGCCTTTAATGTGACAAAGTCAGTTTGAATACTCATCGTTTGGAGAAAAGATGAGTTTGTAGTAGAAACTTAGTAAAGGATGAAAGTTTACATGACAATTAATTATGTTTCCTAATGTTTTTAGTTAATCTCATAAATAAATTCCTCAAAATTATGAAAAGTAACTTAATACAAAAACATTGTCCATTAACTTTTCCTACTGAGGAATCAAAGACAGTTTAACCTATCATAATTTTGTGATTTTTTGGTGGTTAACTTTATACTAATCTTGTTTTCTACCACTCTCCACCAAACCTTGATGTTTTGTTTCTCTTCCCTGTCTATGCTTTCATACATGGAATTCTAGTATGGGATATCCTGGGTGACTTCTCAATTTGTCTTTCTTTCTTTTAATGTGATATTTTTTATTGAATATTTTTCCGATGTGGGGCTTTTAATGAAGTTTCCAAGCCCAATTTTAAAATTGTGTGGACGCAATTTCTAAAAGGGGGGAAGGATGTAACATCCAAAGTAAACAAAGAATATAACATTTTAAAATTTATTAATATTTTTGAATTAAATATTAATTTTATTTTAATGGGGAATATATATTCAATGGCGTACCTGACATGCAACATTGGGTTTCTATAAAGTCTTATGTTTCACACAATGCTGAGTCATACTGGAAAATGATAATATGTTATTGTTTTAAATGATAGTTAACGCCTAGCCATTGTATTGGCGGGAAGGAATAGAACTAACTAAAATATTATTATACATGTTTTTAATTGTTTTTAAATTTACCCAAAAAAATTAGAGGATTAAAATGTGAATGAATCTAATTTTAATCATAAATACACTAATATTCCTTAAAAGGTCGATTTAATGCCTTTTTATGGAAAACCCAATTTCAAATCTATTTTTGATCACTTTTATATATTCTATTTGACAAAATAAAATTCTACTTTTGAATCAAGACATAAAAATTTACTTTGGGTAAATTTTTAGTATTTTTCTAATAAATGTTTTTTAATGAATAAGTGAAAAAATATTGTATTTTAATTCAAAAATGCCTTTTAATATAATTTATTTATATGGTTATATTATCTTTTTAATTTGTTCTAAAGTGTAATTAGATTTTATTTTTTTCATTTATTCCAATTTTGGTCATTGTATGTAATTTCACTTTGAAATTGGACAAAAACAAGTATCAATCTTTTGATAGTTATTATTTCGAAAAAAACACTTTTTGTTTTGACAATAGAAAGTAATTTTAAATTAATTAATTAAACTTCTATGTTTTGAATTTGGTAAAATAGACATAATTTTTGAATTCATAATATCAAATATAGCTGAGGCTGACTTTTTTTTTCTAAAAAACTTCATTTTTTGATTAATAGTGAAAACACTGAGTAGTAGTTAAAAATTTGACTTTTTCATTTAAATGAAATTTTACCACTTATATGAATTGAATTTCAAAAATCCAACATACATAGTTTTTATCAGTATGTAAAATGTGGTCCAATAAGATGAAAATAATTTTTGGTTAATAGTAACTTTTTACTTGTATTTACCGCGATTAAAGATAAATAGCGTAATTTAAGGTAAAAATAATATTATAATAATATTAAATTAAAATAAAATGCGTCCTAATACTATTGGTTGATACATTTATGACCATGGGAATCCTTGGGTCTATTTTGGGACCCCATGGAGCCACTTAAGAGTGATAATGACACTTTATATTAATTAATTTAAAGTAAAGAAAAAAATGACAAAAACATATATCTTTTAGTAAATATATTTTTACATGGGGTTATATAAGTTATCTCTTAAATTATAAATATTAATTTGAAATATATATATATTTACTACAACATGGTATTTATTTATTATTTTTAGACATCAAATAAATAAAATTATTTATGACACAATAATGATGCATTTTTTACCTCATTAATGAATGATTTAAATAAACAAGATTATAGAAATTAAAACAATATCCAAAACCTATCCAATTATTATTGGATGATTTTATTTAGAACATGATTCATCTTATATTCTACTTTAATGAGTTTGGGAACTTTATAAACCGAATATCATTATATAATAAAATAATATTTTCAAACATTCCTAAAGAACCCCTCCTCCCCCTTATAAAAATCCTTCACCTCTAACTCATTACTCACATCTCTCAATCCCCTTGGATCATAAAAAATATGCCCATTTAAGCTTCTTACATCCCTATCTTCCACCTATAAGCCTTAACTTAGGAAGAAGGCTCTTCAAGAAATCTTTCTGGTTCAAACCAAAGGGAGTTACCCTATTTGCAGGTAATGTCTTCTCTTATGTTCTTTTATTTTATTTTACTGCTCCAACCCCATAAACTCTTTTTATTACTTTATTTTATAAAAATAATAGTATCCTAAATATAATAGGTTGTTTTTATGATAAGGATTCGAACTACACTTCCACACACCTCCATCTAATGGGTAAGGAACATACTGTTTCTGTGGACGGCGGACTACTGCCTCACGAAACGATGATTGTTCAATCTTCTCATACCACCCCTTATGGTGAACATTATGATGGAACTGTATTTATATATATTATATATTATGTTTATGTTCTCTCTATTATTCTATGATTTTTTATTTTCCAGACATACCTTTATGCTTTCCAATATGTGTAAACACGATAATTTCATTTGAGGAAGTGTGGACTACCGCCTTTTCAAGGTGATATGATTCCTTCCTGGCATACATGGATAATATAAAGGATGGAATTATAAAATTATGTAAAATATATATAGATATAACTTATGATATTATAATATAATTATAGTATAACTATGTATCATTAATTTCTCATTCCTTAAAATATGAAATAGAAATGAAAGTAGCGTTCATGTGTATGTCCGGCTTACCATCTCCATGAACGGTGCATTTCATTTCTTATATCCAAATGTTATGTACTATTATAAATAAATATATATAATACATATATATGATATATATGATATCTAAATCATGAATATTATTCTAGAGATAATGTTATTTTGACCACATAGACAATTTTTAATTATAACAAGTTCATTTTTGACTCAAGTTCTGAACATCGACAAAATGTCCAATATGAACTCAACTAATTAACTAATTGTTATATCAGGGAAATAAGTGATATAAAAGGAATAATTAACATGAAAAATTTTCTTAATCAGGTAGAAATTAACTTAAGTTTATTATTCAGGAAGAACAAGGAAAAAATGAGTCAAGTCAGACACGAGGTAAGGGGTTTCTTATCTCACTTTTAATTCTGTGAGATTTCCATTATTCGCCACTTATTTCTTACATTTAGTGTATTTTTTACTGATATTTTATGTATATTATCATTATTATATTTTTATTCATGGTATTCTGTGATTCATTTGGTGGTTATTAACTTTTGGTCCTATGACTCGATTGAATACAACATGGTAAGGGGTTTTCATGTCACGTCTTGTTCCCGTGAGATTCATGCTATATTGACACTATTTCCTTTTGTGGGGTGTATGTACTGACCATGAATGTATTCATTGTGTAATATACTTTAATTTATGGGTAATTAAATCTTTATTTTATGATCCTTCTTTCATATGGTTAATGTTTCATAAGTTACCAAATCGGTAAGGGAACCTTTCACCCTGCTATTTTTAAAATACTTATTTTCTTATGTCTTTTAATTTACATCTCCTAATGTTGGGATATGTTATTATATATTCTTAATTCTGTAGATTTTAGGTCTATGTGATGAGATATCCTTTTCTCTCTCATCAAATTGTTTTCTAAATTTTAAATTGATGTCGTTAGGCTGTCAAATTTCTATAAGGGAATTTCTTAGCCCAATTTCAATTCTTTGGGTTAAACTTCTACTTCTTGATTATGTAATGTTATAAATATGTGTGAAAGACCTCTGATTATTTCAAACAAAATATCCACTTATATTGAGTGTATTCTTATTTTTCACACATAATTATGTAATTGATTTACCCTTAATCTAAGGATACCGCCTTTATAATGGATTTTGTCTCAATTTACATTCCCTTGGGAATTCATTGTTATTATGCACCAATTAACTTTTATATGGTGAATTTACTGCCCTTTGAAATGTTATATCATGAATATCCTTATTATCATGGTATTATAAGTTTTTTTATTCTATTCTTTAATTATGTTTAGTCAGGTGTTTCTCATGTGTTACGAGACTCTTTAACTAAAACATCATTTTAAAAGCTTTAAAGAATTATTCTTCTAAATATTTCTCATTAACTTCCATGTTTTCAAAATGTTTTTTAGTATTTATTTATATGTACATTAATGTTTTAAATTTTTAATTCCTTTAAAAGCTTCAAAGTGGTATGGGACACTTTGATTAAAAAATATATTTTCTAAATGTTTTAAATGGTTTTGAAAATGGTTTGATTAAGCATTGATTATATTAATATCTTGAAATGATATATTGTAATTTCAATGTGGAAATGTTATTAGTGAAATTTTTATATTTGAAATATTTTGTTTGTTATGATTTTATAATGGTACTTGGACATTTTACGGGTGGTTACATGATAAACCAAATGACGGGTGGTGATGTGATAAACTAGGATGGGTGGTTACGTTATAACCTTCAATGAATTGGGTATGGAAGTTGGTCATATGGCTATTCCATTTAGTGATATCTGTGGAAGTTGACAATATGGTTATTCCATTTAAGTACATTTATGTCCCAAGTTACATATATATGTTATGTGTTCTTTATATGGGTTTTATGGAAATATTTTAGTTACAAAAGGGTAAGCAATGATATTTTATTCAGAAAAAGAGTATTTAATACTTCATAAAGGTGAAAAGTATTACTTATGATAAAGTATTCATGATTTTATTGTTGTTTTGAAAAACTAATATTTTTCCTTCTTTGTGTATCCCTTAGTGAGCTTTTTTCTCATCCAAAGTTTTTGAAATGTTTATCACACGACATGAAGTGGAATAGGGAAAAGTATGGGATCAAGGAAAAGTAATGATGTCTAAAACATGGAACAATACATGTTTCTTTTTAAAAGTTTAAATTTTATAAAAAAAATGGATACTGAGTAGTAGTGTCTACATGTAATATTCAAGATGATATGTAATATTCATGGCCTAATTCTCTAAAAATCTAAACCTGAAAAGATCCTCAATGTGAATTCTTGATTTGACTCAATATTATGTAATGTTTAAGTCTGGTTCTTTATATTCCTTACTCCTCAAACATCACATGTTGACCCATCACCATGTCTCACCAAGTCTCGAACCTGTTGGAAAGTATGAAATGCACATTTGGTCATGCGTATGTGTGTCGATCTCCCCGAATCCAAAACCCATCAGTATTCCTTTTAATTTTGATCCCACTCGTTCTTCATTTTTAGAAATCAGCATTCCCACTTCATGTGCCCGTATCGTTTTCATTAATGACACTGCACTTCTCTTCATTCCATTCTCCCATCTGAATATGAGATTTATGTTGTCACAAATATTTCATCATCTACTGATAACTCTATGATATTGTCATCCTTCCCTTCAAATTTCTATTTCCCAGCAATATACCATTTGCGATCTCCACAGTCACTTTTATAGTGATCCTTTTTCTCACACAAAAAACATGTGATTTTGATAGGATCTCGTCCCCTTGATTTTGGTCACCATTATCTACTTCCTGACTTCTGATATCGGCTCCTCCCATGCTGATCATCTCACATCACAATGATTTTCTCACCTAAAATCATCACAGGTCATCAGAATGCCTTTTAATCTTGAAGTGATGTCATCACCTCGTCCAGCTTCAATGTTTCCTTCCCCATGAGCAATGTAGTCTCAAGCCCATCAAATGATCTTGGTAGAGATGATAAAAGAAAAAGTGATCTATCTTCCTCCCCAACATTTATAGCGATCCCCAATAATTGTGTCAGAATCTTGTTGAATTCATTGGTGTTATCCAACAAATTTTTTCTTGCATCCATCCGAAATTGGTAAAAAAAATTCTTTAGGAATAATTTGTTGGTGAGTGACTTCACCATGTATCACTGCTCCGACATTTTCCAGATCTCCTTCGATGAGGTCTCATCCAACATCGAGTACTTTGCGTCATTCTCTAGACATAGTCAAATTCTACTGAGGACCCGTATCGCAAGCTCTTCCCAATCATCATTACTGGTAGTCTCGGGATTTTATCCAATCAATGGTCTGATCCTGCCATATTTTACAAGAATATATTTCACCATGCTTTTCCATAATCTAAATTTGTTCCACCCATCAAACATTTCACTCTCAAATTTTGGAAGCGCTCTGCCACTATCCATCGTCGTTGTCTCAAAACGTGATCACCACTGTCGATGTCGTACCCCATTTACGCCACTTGATAGAATGTGAATTTTGAAAAACTAACTATATGGATGCGTCCAGAATGGACAAAATAGTGTAAATCAAATCTTGGATCGCTGAAAATAGTCACCGATTGGCTGAGATAGCGCCAAAAAAATTCAATGGTCTAGATCACCTGCTGACGTGGGGATGACGTGGCATGCCATATCAGCCGCTATAATTTCAATGGAAATTTCTCTGGTGGCATGAATAGTACTGTATTCTCGAACACAGGGTTACTTTTCAGCTATAGTATGATCGGAAATTTGACCGGCTCTATAAGGATTGTTTCAACTCCGTTTTCAACACCGCTTACGCCGGTGAAATAGTATCATATTCCTTTTAATAGATCTAGCCTTTGAAAATTTTTACAACCACATTCAATTTTCTGGTAACCAGAAAAATTCTTGTCGCCTCTCCATTTTGAACTCCCATCTCTCCAGCTCCTTCTATTACCACTTTTCATGGGCTGAGCATCTCAACACAGTGGTTTGCTCATGCGGCACCCCAGCCCCCTGTAATGTGGGTGGGATTTAGCTGTCCAACTCTTCATATGATGTGAGGTTCACTGGTTTCATCCTACCATGGACTCATCCGGAGAGTGTCCCCAACTCCCAACCAGTGATGTCAAGACTAACACACACCATCCCCCACTTTTTCATGGATACTTATATATCTTAAATAGGAAAAACCAGATGAATCATATCCTTGATGTTCTTGCTGGTGTGGGAAAGTACCCCCTTGATTGGGACATGCCATTCTCCCACCGCCATTCCATGAACGACCTCATGCATGCAGGATCATGGCTTTCTGTGTGTCTGTGAAATGGTCTGCTTCCAACTCCCTGGCTACCAATAATTGCCTCTGGGGATGCTCCTTCCTTGACGTTGGCATCAATGCTCCACCGACTCTCTGGGTCGCAAACCACAGTGGTCCACCCTCTCTCTTAGGGTAAAAAACCACCTCCACAAAATCCACCCTTCATAGTGGTGTTTATACCTCTGACATCTCTCAAGCATGACCTTCTCTGTCGTGTCACCTCTGCATGACACTATGGGACTCCACTCCCACCACCAAGGTTCGACTGATATCATTCTGCAACCCCATGAGGCACATTCTCTGTGATACCACTTGTAAGGATGCAATGGAGGTGTGTGGAAACGTAAATAAAACAAAAACCTAAATCAAAATGAAGAACGCAAAATTTAATAAGGTTTTATTGGATGTCCTGTGTCTACAATAGAGGGAGGAAGTTTCTTTATTCACTTCTCTCTGGTTCTCATCAGAGAATTACAACAACACACACCACTTACACACTTCTCAAACAATGGGATTTTAACAGATTAATATTTGTTTATTGGAAATTTCCTATAACTGGCTAGATTAAGATCATCACAGATGATCTTTTAAAGGGGAATATGGGTCCGTCATGTTGTGGTGGTGTTTTTAGAGACTCAAAAGGTGGATTCATATCTTGCTTCACAATGAATTATTGGATGGTAGTCACTTACAAATCTAAGAAAGAAGGGGTGATCGTGGACATTCAAATATCCATCTATAATGGTTAAAACAAGATTTTACTCAAATTATAATCATATTTTCTTGTCCATGTTATTCAACTCAAGAGTTCCTTTCCATCATGGAGTCTTGTGGCATTGTGAGAGTATTTCATTCTCTTTGGCACCCAAATTGATACATTCTGTTGTATATTTTTAAATAGGTAAATGTAGTAGCGGATATTCTTGAAAGCATGGGAGTTAGGTTAGGTGCTTATAACTGGTTTTTGAATTATCTAGAGTCTATTGAGAATTACTTGTTCCTTGACATACGTAAAAATTCATCCTATTGTTTTATTTTATTTTCTCTTATGCTTTTCCTCTGGGGGGAACTCTTATTATTATATATATATATTGAAAAATATTTGTATAGAATATTAATATTTATACATTTATATTTAATATTTTTAATATATTTTTAATTTATATAATTAATATAAATTTATTACCTATATTTTTTTATTTAATTTTACTATTCTTTTATTTAAATCCTTATACATTTATTATTTATTATTTTTAATAATCTATTTATTGTTAATATTTTTTGTATTTAAATGTAACTTTTAATATTTATTATTTTTTAATATTTTTGTATTTAATTTCATTAATTTTGTGAATTCACATTTTTTAAATATTTTTGTAATTTTTTCAATTTTATATATTAATTTTTAATATTTGTTCATACATATTTATTTATAAATCTTTAATTTTTTCATTATATTTGAAATTTATACAATTAAAATTAATTAAGTTTTATTTATTATCATTCAATATTTTTAATAGATTTGAAATGTATTTAAATAATTTATTTAAATTCATTTTTTAATATTTTTATAATTTAAAATTTTATTATAATTCATTTTTAATAAATTTTCTTTTATATAATTAATAATATTTATTCATTCATTTTTGTTCATTTTTTATGTTTTTGTAATTCATGTAATTTATTTTCTGAATTCACTTTTTTAAAATATTTTTCTAATTTATTCAATTTTATTTATTCATTTTTAATATTATTTCATTTAATATTATTTATTTATTTATTAATATTTACTAATTTTTAATATTTTTTGAATTTATTTATTTTTTAATATTTATTTATATATATTTATTTCTTAAGTTTTTATATTTCTAATATTCTTGTAATTTTTATGATTAATATTTATTCATTTTTATTTATTAATTTTCAATATTTTTAATATGTTTGAAATTTATATGATTTATTTATTTAAGTGCTTTTTTTGTAATTTAAATATTTAATATAATGAATTTGTAATAATTTTTTATTTATACAATTAATATTCCAAATTATTCATTTTTTTATTGTTTCTAATTTATGTAATAAATTTGATGAATTCTCTTTTTTTAATATTTTTGAAATTTATTCATTTTTATTTATTCATTTTTACCATTTATTCATTTAATATTATTTATTAATTTTAAATATTTATCAATTTTTAATATTTTAGTATTTATACATGTTTAATATTCATTTATGTATAATTATTAATTAAGTTTTAATCTTTTCAATTTTTTATAATTTATATAATTTATTTATTTAAATACATTTTTAATATTTTTGTAATATAAATAGTTATCAAAATTCATTTTTGACAATTTTTTTAATTATATAAGTAATATTATTTATTTTCTAATTTTTATTCGTTATTTTATGTTTTTGTAAGCACTATATTAGAAGCTGATAAAAGTATATTTTATCAATGCTAAAAAAAGCACTCACAAAAACCAGTTTTATTATCACTTTTTAGTGTGGATAAATGTACTGATTTATCAGCTCTAAAAAAGAACCGATAAACGATTTATTTATGAGCATGAATTATTTTTGAGATGATAAAATGGGATTTTATAATCCCTTTTTAGTTATCACTGATAAAACCATTTTTCCACTTTTAAAAAGAACCATAACATATCGGTTCTCTCCACATGTCGAATCCAATATCTCATAGAACTGAACCTCTGCATTAGCCAGAGTTGAAATTTTTGGACAATCTGAATCTCAAAAATTAATGTGTGATATTTTGAACTTTTTTTAAGGAGTATTAGTCGATCTTTCATGTGTTTTCCATTATTTTTTTAATTTATCTTTCTATGTTCATCTGTAATGGTTTTTCCCCTACATGTTCATCTATAACCAAATGTTTTCATTATTCATCCTTTTTTTCAACTAATCAACCCTTTTAGGGTTCTTTCCATTTTAGCTTTCCAATATTGCATGATTTTCTTGATCTAGGGTTGCTATTCCTTTTTGTGTTTGTAAATATCAACTACATATAGAGATTTCCTACAAAATTATTAATTATTTCTGTTATTTGATATTGATGGAAAATTTAAATGAGTTTCACTGGAATGAAAATGGTTTTTATTGATTAAATGAGATTTGGTAGCTGATAATGAAGAAAAATTGGTCAATTAGGTAGAAAATTAATAGCTTGGGTAATTTTTATATAATAAATCAATATTAGTAATTTTATAAATAAAAGTGTTGGTCTTATAAATATTGAGGATTCTATATTATTCATTGGGTTATGATTTTGGTCAAGCTATTAACTATATTTGAAATGATAATGATCATATAGTATGATTAATGGTTTTTTTATAGAAACCTGATGTGAGATATGATGTTTTCTTAGTTATATATGTATGTGTGTCTAATTTTGGTTGAAACATTCCTTGAAGATTTTTTTTAGTATATCATAAATTCTCTCCCTAACCGAATAAATAATTATCCTAGAAAACATCATTTTATGGAAATATAGAATAAGGTACAACACCATCTCCATTAATGGGTAATCAATAGTTAAAGAAATTAAAGGATATTTTCAATGTTTTTTATAAAACTTTTTTCAAAAACCTAATGAAAAATGGTTATAAAAAGAAATAATTTTTTTTAATTAATGTATTGAAATTTTTTTGTACATCAAAATTTTCCCAATGTCATGCATGTAGAAAAAATGAAAGTGATAATATTATTGGAACATTACTTTATTCACTAGAAAAATCACAAAATGGAATTAATTCTAGGTTAGGAATGATTGATATGGGGATATTTGGCAGTGGTGAAGGGTGAAATATAACACACCACCTCTGGGCCACTCATCATTTCCAAGTCTGAGTAGCCACATGGCCTCATGCATGCCTCCCCATATACCAGAGGCTTATGACTAGCTGTGAGGGCATAATCCATATAGTGGGGAGACCATTCCCAAAAATCAGAGTCATATAGCATTTGAGAAAAAACTAAAACATTATCCATCAAAGTAATCATAGTATATATAAATATATAAACACAATTCTATATCAAATGGAATGAATTATTTAGACCCATGGTCATACAAGGCATAAAATGATCTCCCACTGGGTCGATCCCAAATACAAAATAAAAAAAAACTAAACGTCCACACACTAACCCTACTATTATCCATAGGCCCCCAATGACCCAATCTCCAAATACAATCAAACTACACCACCCTGATCCATTTTACATCATCTACTGAACTTGAAAGAATACATAAGGTATACACTCAAACTAAGGTTCCCATACATTGTGTATGAAATACTTCTCATTAGGGTCTTACTAAGGGTCCCTAGTATATTCCATAATATACATGTATGCATGAGTAATATGATTAACATTTCATGAAATCACTGTGGATGTCTTGTGCTAACCGGGCCACCATGAATCCCTATGCATCGGGTCACCATGTGTTGACTTGGACACCATGACACCTGAGCATACCTGCTTTGGTTCCATGTGGGAATTTTCCTCATCATCTTGTGCCACTTTACTAATGCCTTTCCTGTACCCGAAGACTCAGGGTAGAGAGCTATCCAAAACATTGACCCAATACATGCAGAAACTGGGCACAACCATACATTCATAAGCCTCAACCAATCCCTTATTAGTTGAGGGAGGTCCATCGGTCTCTTCACGTCATCCCATGACCCAACACCTATGTCATTCCTCAACCCATGACACTAAGTCCATGCATAGAAATATCCTTGACACAACACTTGAAGGATAAAGGAACTATTGTCACACCAACTCACCCCCAAAGACTAAGGGGGTCCATGAAACACATATAAGCACACATGGGACACAACCCATTACAAAACCCTTTGGTTGATCCTAAGACACTAGTTTCCTCAAACATATCCCCTTATCTCAATCACATCCCAACCCACCCATCAATGTGCTAATAGGTCCTCTTTACCCATCACAACCACTTCTCAACTATACCATCCCATACTTGTCACCCCTCAGTGACACTATATCCCACAAGATTATCTCAACCTAGATGAAAAGGTTTGATCTATGCTTATAGAAACCCCTCACACACCTAGTCCCACTACCCAAGGACTATCCTAAGATAACATATTCTAAACTTCTTATTATCTCAATTCCAAGTTGGGAATGATTTTTACAACCAACACCTGAGTATTATCTCACATATTCCACGATAGATGTCTTAGACCATCACCTAGGGGTGACCCCTATTTTTAGAACCCATCTATTCCTAAATGACTCATCCTACTCATAATTCCTACTAAGTCCCATACCACTCTCAAGTGGGTATCTTCCTTACGCATGAGATAAAAGCCCATCTCACTCATTGTCCCATGGATTAAACCCTCAGGTTTTCCCAACTGGACCTTCAGAAACCCATATAGTTTACTAATGTCACATCTCACATCCTAAGACCACCCAAGGTCTCTTATCATCCCAAATTTCACTTTCTTCCCTTGGAGGCATTGTCTTCAGGTGATTCCAGCTTATCTAAGTGCTAAAAAACACCCACCTCGATCATAATTGGTTTAACATCATCCTATCTCTTATCTAAATACACTCATGGTCCCTATCTATTCTATATGAACCCATAAAACCTGCATGAAGTAGGAATCACGTATATAATAGTCTTATGAACTTGTATTAAAGGGACCAACTACCTCCAAAATGGAGTTAATATCCACATTGAGGTCCACCAAGCCTCATCTAACCCATTTATGCCTCATCCAAGCTCATACCACCACCGTGGATCCTATCTCACATCATAATACATATATAATTAATGAAAATAATATATAATTAATAATTTAAATTAAACTAAAGAGGAATATTCAGCTAAAAAACCACTATCCCACTGAAACTGTGGCCAACCACCCATAAAAGGATTATGGTGCACCCCTAACATAATACCAAGTAAAATCTATATCATGCAACACCTAGAAAACCTTCAATTTCAAATGATTTTATTTAAAAACCTACCTAAATTAGGGTACCAGATTAACTCAACTAAAAAAATGATGCATGGTGTTCATACATTGTCTCATGTCCTCCTCTCATAACTATCTATGCAATCCATATAGATTTTTACTGACCCCAATATGCTTTGGTGGAATCATCACTGAACCCTAACCAAAATCAAACTAGATCAGTGCCAAGTAAAGGGAAATAATAATAGAGAGAAAGGATAGAATAAATGTACTATTAATCATGAACGTATTTCACCAAATATCTTCTTATAATATGGGAAGAACAGAGGGGCTGCACCGATCGATCGACCCTCCCCAGGAGCATCGTTAATCAAAAAAGGAATTGGGTTCAGGCCCCTTTATTATTATTTTAAAACAAATCCAAAAAAACATTAAATGCATGAACTAATGGTTCACATCATGAACCATCAAGGTAGGGGGGATCCTCCCTATCCTTGAAAATTCATGCAATTAATCCCTACTCCACAGCATTAATGGCCCACTATTGCTACCATACAATAGCCCAACCACTCATCCTTCCTCTGATGCTCTCTTAAATCCCCAATGCATTAGTTGAACCTCAAACCACATCCAAAAAAACCATTTTGGGATATTCAAATTTTTATAATTCAAATAAGAACCCTATTCCTTAAAAAACCATTCACTAAATGAAAATTTTGAAATTATATCTCAAAATAGCAACCCAAAAATTTTCAATTCATTACAAACTCCTCACCATAATAATTATCTTCCTATAGAAGTTTTGATATTCCTTGAACCACATATCCTAATCTATCATGATAAAAAATTAACTGAGAACTCATCGTGTTCCTTCTCCAAAATCCAAACATTGTCCCACTGTATAACACCAAACTCAATAGATCATTATTCACCATAAGTCAAGCCACCCACTCGTCCTCAACACCAACACCAAGATGACGCTCACCACACCTGTCACTCCCAACGAACCTCAGTGTATTTAATAGATTTTTCCTAAGTCTCATGGTGTTCCCCACCATAAGTATCATCATTATTAGAATGATTCCAAACCATGGTTCTCCCGACCATAGAAACCACCTACCGTAAATGCACATCTTGAAATCTATTGACCCTACAATCATGTTCTAAACAATACTATTAACATGGTTCAAAACTCACTAGATTAAAATCCATGAAAGATCATCAGTCTGATCTTCTATGGTTGAATTTTACTATAATGGTCGACAATAGTCATTGATTTTTCCTCAAAATAACTCTTACCTCCCACTTAACATTTCCACTAATAACCTCCACATGTAGGTTCCTTCTCATTCCTCGAGACACAAGGCCAAATTTAATTGATTACCCAATAATTTTTGTCTAAAATGACACCTTTACTAACTTTCTTCAAAATATTCATCCCTAAATAACAGGATGAAATGGGTTCACCCTTCAAACCATGTGATCAATCATAGTTTCACCCCCTGAACCATATGAAAAAACATTATTCATATAAAAAATCATGTCATGAGTTATGGTTCACCCCAAAAATCAACCTAAGATGTATATATCTCTATACAAAGATCCATGATACAATTCAATACTTCTCCAACAAAATTTTCCGAAAAATGCTCGATCACACCCGTTGATGTGATACAAAATTACATGATCCTGATTCCTCAACTCCTACTATAATATTATGATCATCTAATGCCCAAACTAAATTATGAACCTATATCTTGGTGTAATTCCATTATTGGATCACCAACAACCACACCATCCATTGTTCTCTCACCTCGAGCACTGACACACCCCCAATTTGAATCAGCCTCTGGTTAAGTTAAAACTACCCAAAGACTAATGCTACAACATAGTCTCCAACCCCCATGATATTTGAATTATGAATCTTTAATTTCCCAAGTAAATATATATAAATGGATCTTACCACACACTAATTCCTTAGCATTATCTCTCTTTTTGATCAACAGGTCTCATCACCTACACGACCCCTCAAACACATGGGTCACTCAGTCGTGGCTAATATACTTCATCCCACCATATGAGTATCATTATTGTCACCTGAAAAACCAAAAAAAGTCTCCATTTCCAAAACTCAATTTATTGTGGAAATAAATTACTTGATATGGTAATCTTTTTCATACCCAAGAACCAATATGAAACACTTATGTAGCCTATTTCTAGACTACTAGGCATGGAATTTTCCAATACCCAATAGTGTGTTATCCACTATATTTATTATCGTTCACCACTCCTCAAGATTTGACCTCAATAATCTAGCCACTTCATGTGTTTCAATCTTCCAAATACAAACTCACCCATCCTATCAATCCATGAAAAGCATCAAAACCTCAGATTGAAAATATTACATCACTCTAATATATTTCGGATGTCACCAACCATCACTAAGGAAATATCCCATCTCAGTAAACCTTGGTACCC
Source organism: Viscum album (assembly GCA_963277665.1). Lineage (NCBI taxonomy): Eukaryota > Viridiplantae > Streptophyta > Magnoliopsida > Santalales > Viscaceae > Viscum > Viscum album. The sequence goes on from OY728122.1 coordinate 335,475,117, forward strand.
CACATTCAAAAGTTCCTCCTAATCAAACTACCACCAAAACACTATTTTGTTTTATCCACAACATGATCAACTATCAACATGCCCATATGTGGCCTTGTTCACTGATCTACATCACAACTAGGAAATTTTTGTACTGAGCGGACACCTTCCCTCACACACCAAGAATTTTCCTAGAATCCTCACCAATGCTGACTCTACTCTACCAAAGTTAGGGTAACCCACTGAGAACCATCTCATAGGTTCTCAATCATGATTCTACTCATCCTATCTTGAACCAAATGGTTGCAATCTCCCATACAACCCAATAACACAACCATATTCTCACTCCCATGAGTCATGTCCCACATAACCTAGGCTCACATTCCTAACCCATTGACCACGCACCTCCATATTTCATACTTAACCCACGGATCAAGGAATCAAATATTTCATGTCTTACTACACAAGAACCTGTGACACACGTGTCATTCCAAACCATGAGTATCTACCCATGCTCCCACTACACTACAAGAAAGTGCACTATGAGAACCATATGAACATGAATCCATCTGATACTTACCTAAAATATAACATCCATACCAATAAACATGAACCCTCATCCACTTTATCAACCCTCTCAGGATTCTCACAAAGCCACAAGGTATTGGTAAGTATAGTTATACCAAGAAGCAATGTAGTAAAACTCCATATAGTTTTTTATTTACACATTATGTAACCGATCCTATTTCCTCAAGAAAACTCATTTCCATACACATAAAATTCCTCATAAATTCCATTCTTATAAAAAACCCTTTAGGGTTCCAACATTAATCTATAAAATTCCAACACCTATCCACTAAGGTCCCCCATGAATCCCTTAAAGAATAGAATACACTGTCATCATCATCATAGAATATCCTACACAAGGATCCCCATGACATTCTAATAGAGAAGATAATATATTCCAACTGAGTATAATTACACTAAAAATTTATATAGGAAAACATCATATAAGTTGTTTTGACACTTTAAACAATTGAACCCCTGTTAAAAAATATCACAAAAAAAAGGAACATGTCATGTGAGTCCTACATGAATAATAATTATATGTTGAAATGATGTATCGATAATTATATAATATCTAAAAACCATAAATAAAAAATTTGATAAATCCATAATATTTAACAAACCTTTTATCCATAACATTAAAAACCAAGAACATTAATACCATACACCTAGAAACTAGGAATTCCCACTAGAAAGGTGTTAATGACTTACCAATTCAAGGATTATCACAAGATTTGACACATTCCTTGACCAAAAATCTTCCATATCCCCAACTCATGAAAACATTAACCTATAATATTATTTTTTATTTCCCCACCTCTAGGTAACTCATCAGTGCCCGAACTTGGGTTTCCACATTACCTCAAGCATGCCTCTCTATATGAAATAGGTTTTAGACTAGTAGAAATGGATTCATCTATAAGGTATGGAGACTATGTCCTCAAATAAAAGTTACAAAATAGTAAGGAAATAACAAAAAAAATATCTATCATAATAAAAAAGTGCACATAAATAAATAAACATAGTTCTATATCAAATAGAATGAAACATATAGATCCATTGTCATAGAAGGCATACATTCGTCACCCATGAGGCCAAACCCAAATAATAAAATTAAATTTGTAAGATCACATACTTATAGTGAGGTAATAACTTGTTTAAATTCTGGTTTAAATACCCCAATAATTTTTAATGAAATGTTTATCAGGTGTGTGAGGAGGCTCAGGGCATTATGGGGTTCCAAACAAGAAATAAGGGATAATTTGGTCATCCAGTGTAGGTTTCATGGTTGGTGTATGGTTAATGGAAACTGTGCCTTCAAACCATGCATGCCTGGAGGAGGGGTGCACAGTTTGAAGAAACCATGAATGGGGGAAGTAAAAATAACGCAGCCTTGGATAGATCCATCTCACATATTCATCGAACAGTTTTTCAAACCGTGTGGGATTCCCAGTTAACTATGTGACCTGGTCCCATATTGGATAGATGGTGTCACACGGTTTGGCCAACTATGAATCCAAAACATGCACCCCTTAAAAAGTGTAATTTTAACTTTTTTCTCCCTCAATATTTATAAACCCTTGCCAAATTTTCCTCTTCATTTCTCCTCCAGCAGCAATAGTGATGAACCAAATGACCCATACTTACCAAGGGTCGATCTCCTTCATTTATAATCTATTTAGAGAATTTTTGGGTGCAGATTGGAGGTTCAGGTGAGTCTAATACTTCTCTTTGATCCTTTTTTTGGATTAGGCCTTGTATAATTTTTATTCTCTTTCTATATCCCAAAACCCCCTTTTTCCAGTGGATCTTAGTTTGGGACATTTAAGGGTGTTTGAATCTGAATCAAAGGCTATGGTTGGGTGTGCGGTCATCTTTGGAATCATGGTAGGTAGTATAAAAATTTTGTCTCATGGTATTGATGTTTGTTTTATGTGTATGTGGTTTTGATTTAGTGCCTTCTTGTTGTGCATTTGGTTCCTTTAGTAAGATTTGGTAAATTGGTTAGCTAAATGATGAATTAAACACTTCATGATCCTCGTGGGATGCATTGAGGTTTATTAGAACAGTTATAGGGCCACCCATGTGGTGTTATATCATCCCAAACATGTAAAATTTCAATGATAATTATAGAATTGATTGTTATGAAGTAGATCTCATGATAAATATGACGACATGTAAGCTTGAATTATGAAAAGGAATTAATGGAAGTTGAATCTAGTTATTAACATTGCATAAGGGGTTGTTTGGGATAATGTGAATGGGTTATATGAATGAAAGTGAATATGTTAATTGACTTATGGTTTATAAATAAAATATGTAAATGATTTAAGGCATGAAACTGAGAATGTGTAAATGTGTCAAGGTAAGAATATGATTTACATATCAAATAAAAATTTTTGTGAATACCATGTGTTTTGATTGAGTATGGTTTTTGTAATGGTATTTAGGGAAATAGTTATGAAGCCTGTGCACATGGCTTGGTACTATGTGGGGTATTTATTGAGGTTCTATGCCCATAGGTCAGGACAGACTGAGGCTCTAAACCCCGCCCCTAGATTTCATGGGTTAGGGGGTCAAACTGAGGCTCCATTCCCATAATAGTTGAATTTGATGAGACTAACTATACTGAGGATCCATGATATTTATACTGTGATTGTTTGTGAAATGGTTTTCCTAGTGAGATAGAGAACTTTAATTATCCCCTTATGCATAGTATTTTACCAGCAAAGTCCATGGTTTAATTAATGTAAATTCATAACCCATGTAACAAATGATGAAAATGGTTTTACTGAGTAATGTTAACTAATGGATCCCAGATTATATTTTTACATATTTTAATTATTTTAGTACATGCATACACTACCATATTAGATTTAATATTTTTATAGACACCATTGGTGGTAGAGAACTGAGTTTTACTCATACCCTCCTTGGGCTTCCATTGGGTATCCAATCATATTTCATAGTTTCAGTTCAGGACAAGGGAAAATACCATATTCTATAGTGTTGAATTTGGAATTTATGTACATGGATGAGGGGAGAAAACATTGTGTTGGGACCCATTTTTTGGATTATTCATTTTGTCTTCATTTTGGGTTTTCCTTACACTTGACACTGTATTGACATTACATAGCATGTTTACTTTTGGTTGTGGGATTTTACCCAGTTTTGGGAAGTGGGTTTAGATGTATGGTTATTGGTTATTTTGTTTTCCTTTATTTCTCCTTATTATATATTTTGGATTACTCTAATAAATAGTTTATAATCTCCCCATATGATCTATTAAATCCTTTCTGTTATTTGGTAGCCTCTAGAATACAGGGAGCCACACCAGAGGTGTTGTGGAAACCCAACTCGGGGAACCAGTTTAGTGGCCTTTGGGTTGGGGATATTAAAAAGTGGAATCGGATCAATTATTTTCTATTTCTATACTATTTGGGAATAGTAGACATAAGATTAAGAAGTTTCAGGACATAGAAATGATCTCATTCCTAGGAGTAGCTGACCCATGTATGAGTTAAAACCCTAGTAACCCTATGTAGGAATTGTTTTTCTTGATGTGTGTTGTTACAGTTGAATGATATTTCACCATTAGGTGATGCACTCACTGTGTGATGTGACTATTTTATGATATTTTTCTCATGGATGAAATGGTATGGGTTTGTGCATTCATGCATCATTTTAGGAACCTGTGGATATAAATGGCATGCATCATGGTAGGAACGCATATGGAGGATGTGTGGGACATGATAGATAAAATGTATTTTATTTTATTTGAAAATTTGAATGTAGTGGTTTCTAATAAAGATGGAATAAATGGGTAAATGGGTAAATATAAAGAATATGATGGAATGGTTAAATAATATTTCCTAATAATAATTAAAAATGCGTTAAAATTTTGGTGGTAAAAAGTTATAAAATGGAAAGGTGTCCAAAAGAGAAAGAGTTGCATTATTAAAAATGAAAACGGTTAAAAATGACTCTTTATGATAATGTATTGTGGTTTTATGGGATGGTTTACCCCATATTTACCATGACTATGGTAGGTCATGCTAAGGGTAGTGATAGAGGTGTGATGATGTCTGTTGGGATAGGGTATGCGAAAAGGGTTGTTTATGGCTAGTAGAGAGATTTATTTTGTAAAAATTGTGGATGTTTTTTGTTATGTATTATGATATGTGTGTATAGAATTATAGAGAAATTCCACCATGATGACGTCTTCAGGTTGGGAGATAAGAGGATATCGCTGAGAATAATCCTCTAGAATTGGAAAAAGGAACCGCATAGATTCAGGGAAATATAGAATTTTAGTAGTTCTATGAGAACTTCGTTCATTTTATGAAAATTATGGAATGATACCTAGGGAGGGTTGTGATGACAATGTTTGACCTAAATAGATATTTTTAGTTTTATAACCCTCTAAAATTTTCTTTAGAGGCTTTACTTGAGGTAGATGAGTTATGTATAGACTCTATCAAAAAATATTCTTGACCAATTAGAGACTCCTCCTGAGAATAAAGTCAATTTGGCAGCTTACATGTTGTGAGAATAGGAAAAGTGATGGTGTGATATTATGGTTCAGACCTAGCAGAATGATGATATGAAATATAAATATTTTGAGTAAAATATTCTAAAACATTTCAATCTGGATATCTTGATACATGATAATGTTGTAGAGTTTATAAGGTTGACTCGGGGGAATATGTCAGTGATGGATTATACTAGTCATTTCACTAACTTGTAGTGTTTTGTTCCAACAATGGTAGGGAATAAAGCAGCTACAATGAGACATTTCTAGGATTCAATTAGACTTGATATTAAGTCACATGCGAATATCTTCTATTTAAATAGGTTTTATGATGTGGTGGAACATTCCATTGTTTTAAAAGGGAATATAAAGGATGATTTTGGTGGTGGACATGCAGTTCCAATTAGGAGATCCAGTGGTATGGCTTCTGATGGTAGGAAGAACCTCTTCAAGATTTTACACCTGGGTGGTGGTGGGAAGAGTAGTTAGATAAGGTAACCAACCTCTCAGGATTGTGGCCGGGTTTTTTTCTATCAATGTGGATGGATGAGACACATGTACGGTTAGTGTACCTAACCATCAGTTGAGTGATGAGTGTGTGGAGGGTTAGGGAATGTGAAGAGGTTTTGTAGGAACCATTTATAGATGAGAAATTATGGAGTTTTAAGGCTGATGAAAAGTATGGGGAGGGGTTTTTTTACCTCACATCAAGAAGGTAGATGGAGGAACTGAAGAAAAAGTGTTTTATTCATTTGAGTACGTCACCTTAGGGATCTTCAATGTTATTTTCCAAGAAGGCTGATGGATACTTGTGGTTGTGTGTCAATTATTGGAAGATAAATAAAATCAATATTAAGAAAATATTCCCTCTTCATTGAATCGGTGATTCATTTGACCAACTTAGGGGTACTTCTGTGTTCTCTAATATTGAAATGAGATCATGGTATCATCACCCGACAGTGAGACATTATGATATACCATGGAATTTCTCTAAGATCATGTATGGGTTGTATATTTTTTTTTCATTCCGTTCGGGTTGACCAATGCATTGGTAGTGTTTATGGCCCTAATAAATTGAATTTTTTAAAAATAACTACATTAGTTTGTAGTTCTCTTTGTTGATGACATCTTAGTGTACTCCAAGGCTCATGATTATCATTCTAAACATCTTGAAATCCTCCTGATTACACTAATAGATCATATTATATACACTAAGATATCCAAGTTTCATTTATAGATTGTCAGGGTACATTTATTATGGAATCCCACATTTTAATTAAATTGTACAACTAGAGGATATTTTAATGTTTATTTTCTTGGAAAAAAGGTACATAATTAATGATAACTTAAAATATTCTTCTATTCCACTTGAAAAAGTTATTCAAGATTCATCCAAAGTAATTTTTTTCCATCTTATAACCTAGGGACATACATCAAAGGAAGGGGTGGGCATAAGGCTCGGTAAGTGAAAGTAAGGGAAACAATTTACATGTGATCATGAGGAAATTTGATAACATGAAGAATATAATTATGGAATGAAAAAGAGAAAATGAGACATATAATAAATTAAAACATGAATCATAACTTGGAAATGTGGATATAAAATTTATTTAACACATTCATAATCATATCCCCAAGGTTTGTCACCAAGGTGTCATAAAAATTACCAAGGTTATTCACCAAGGTATCGTAAAACATGCTAGCTCTAGAGATCAAATTCTTTACCCAATGAATTGGAGCAAAATTAGGGAACATCCTTAATATATCTTAATTTTTATGAGATCCATATAGACAGTAATCAAAAATCTCATAAATAACCCGTGGGGAATAAAAGAAATGGGTTTCATATCAAAATCATGGCATTTTAAAAAGTGCTAAAAACAAGATTTGAATGCCATTATTAACCCATGAAAAAGGAATGGGGGTTTAATATATTTTAATCATATAATAAAATAGATAATTTTTAAAAATAGGTGAATACCACTAGAAGATAAATAGGTTTGATTATTCACAAAATAAAATAATAGAATTTCTGAAGAAAAATAGAGAAATTTTGGGAAGAAAATTTGGCAGAAAATGGGTGAGAAACATGGTTTTAGAAAACATTAAAAATAGAGTGTACAAGGGTATCCCACTAATAATATTCTATAAATATAGTAAAATGGAAGAATAAAACCAACAGAAGAACATATCTTGGAAATTTTAAAGGCATGCCACATAAAAAGGGAACTTGAAAGGAAAAAAGAAGTTGAGATTTTCTTTACCTTGAAGAGTAACTCCTAAAACTAGATGATTGGGGCCTTGGGGGATTGAGGACACCTTGGGAGGTAAAACTATCATAGCTTCATGGAGGATGAATTAGTAATTAATAATAATGGATAATTGGGTGAGTATTTATAGCAAAAGTGAGGGATTTTTTTTAATTTCCTTAGACACCACGGTAGTGGTATTTGAAAAACCATGGGTTTTACCATGGTATTTTCCCATGGTACTGGCCACTTGTGACACCCAATATGTTATTTTAATCCACAAAATTTTACCAGAATTTTATATTACTTAATACATCATTATGATTTCATTAAACATGCCGAAAACTAAAAATTTTATTTTTACTATTCATCAAAAAACAAAATATTTTTGAAAATTCTCATAAATTCACTCTAACCTAATTTTGATGTGCTAATTTAAAAAATGATGTTTATTTTATCAAGATAATTCTGTAATTATTAAAAATAAAACTTTTAAATATAAAAAACCATATTTATTAAAAATAATAGCGGATAGAAAATGCATAGTAAAATTTTTAACACATGAAAAAAATAAAATTATTTTATAATTTAAATTTAAAAAATAGTTTTTTAATCATACTATTTCATTAAAATAAATATTAATAATATTATTATTATTTTATTATTATATATTTTCTAAAAAAGTGCAATTTCTGATCGAAAAAACAATTTATCAAATTCATAATATTTTTATGAAAAACTAAACTCAAAAGGAAATGATGGGACAAGAATTTTATTTATACAAAGGGGTTATACAATAAGAAACTATGGAATCGATACATAACACCTTATTACACCTGCATACGGCCTAAGGGTAAGGTGTGCAATGATGATAGACTCATGGGGCGGCTCAGCTAACATCGCCTGAGTGGAAATCCCCACTAACTTGAACTTATCCCATAAGCGATTATGTTCAAGCCTCACTAGTTGAAGCTTGACTTGGGCTTGGTCAAGAGCGAAACCCAGTGATGATACCTCCCTCCCAAGTTCTGACCAATGGGTTTTATATTACATGACTCTACTAGATGAGTCCATCAACTCTTCTTTCTGGATTAATTTTCCTTTGTCATTTGTACTTATAAACAAAAATTATAACGTTAAAATTATTATTAAGAGTATTATATCCGATAGTCATATTGACCAATGGTCAAATAATGGTCGAAACCCTATTGTCACATTTTAATTATACTCACTTCATTATTAATGGGATATATTCTTATTGAGAACATAAATACTATGACACACATTTTCAGGAAACAATTGTCATTCAAAAGGTTTGGGTTGTTACATTCTTCCCTCCTTAAGAAATTTTATCTATGGAATTTCAACATGTTTTCTCAGTTGAGAAGAGATACGGGTACTTCCACCTCATTGTTTACTCTAGTTCCCACATGGCTTCTTCATATTTGTGGTTCCTTCACAACACTTTAATGAGTTTGGTAGTCTTTTTTCATAGAACCCTATCTCTACAGTCCAATACCTCCATTGGATGCTCCTCATAAGAGAGGTCATGTTCTAGTAGTACCTCCTCCATATTTAGTACATGTGAAGGGCTAGGTATGTACTTACTCAAGATTAATATGTGGAAAACATCAGGAAATTGATCTAGATTTGAAGTAAGTGCAAGAAAATAGGCCACTAATCTAATGTGATCAAGGATTTAATAGGGGCCAATGTACCTGGGGATGAGATTCCCTTTCTTCCCAAACCACATGAATATCTTCCAAAGTGAAATTCAAAGAAATAATTTGAATCCAGCATCTAACTCCAAGTCCCTTTTATGGTTGTTCTTATAGCTCTTCGAGTGACTCTAAGAAGCCTTTAAGTGTTATTGGATGGCATGATCCTTTTTTTCATGTCTTACACAAGATTAGAACCAATAATCTTTCTCTCTCCAACTTCATCCTAACAAGTAAGATTTTTACATCACTTCCCATATGGAGCTTCATAAGGTGCCATTTGAATACTCGAATGGAATTTGTTATTGTATGAGAACTCAACTAATGGGGGATTTTTATCCCATTCACCTTTAAATTCCATCGAGAATGTTCTCAGCATGTCCTTGAGTGTCTAAATATTCCTTTTAGATTGGTCATCAGTTTGAGGGTGATAGGTTATACTGAAATTAAATTCAGTATTAAGATAATACTAAATACTTCTCAAGAATTTTTATATAAACCCTAAATCACAATCAGAAATAATAAAAAGTGGCACTCCATATAGTCTTACCACTTTTTTTATGTAAAGCAGCTAAATTTGGTTGAGAGATAAATCTTCCTGAATAGAGATAAAATGGGTATTAGTGGTGAGATGGTCCACAATAACCTATATCACATTGTTTCCTATATTTTTTTTTGGGAAACTAGTGACAAGTTCTATAGTGATATTTTCCTACTTTTATGATGGTATGGATAGTGTTTGTAATACCCCTTTAGGAGTTTTCCGCTCTGAATTCACTTGTTGACACACCAGGCACCTTGTAGTGTATTTGGAAATCTATCTTTTTATGTTATCCCGCTAATAATGATCATGAAGGTCCCTATACATTTTCATGCTTTCAGGATGTTTATAGAAACTAGATCTATGAGATTCATCCATCAGTTCTTACTTTATTTCTAGAATAGATGGAACACATAGTCTTGTATGAAATTTTAGGACACCTTCTTGATTAATATTGAACCCAGGAAACTTCCAAACCCTCACAACCTCTATCTTCTTTTTAAAAAAAGGATCATCTCTCTGAGATTTCTTGATATTTACTAGTAATTATGGTTGAAAAATAATTAGGGATATAGTTGATGATGTCTTTTCCCTTATGATTCCCATGTCTATTTTTACCAGGCCTTTGATCAAAAGATTTATTAGAATCCTCATCATTGGAAGAATAATATGGTATTTCCTACTTAATGAATTAGCAACTTTATTTTCTCTTCTAGGATGATAATTAATTTAATAATCATAGTCCTTAAGAAGCTCATACCATATCCTTTGTCTCATGATCAATTCCTTTTGCATTAAAATATACTTCAAAATTTTATGGTCTATGTATGTATCACATTTATCCTCATAAAGATAGCGCCTCCATATATTTAGAGAAAAAACAACCACAACCAGATATGATACATTCATAGGATAATTATTATCATGATTCTTTAACTATTGAGATTCATAATCAATCACTTTTTCATATTTAATGAGAATGCACCCAAGACCTTTCAAAGATTAATCGCTAAAAAAAGTCCTTCTCCGATAAAGGGTAGATTTAACACGTGTGCAGTAACCAATATCTTCTTCAACTCTTGGAAACTTTCTTCGCACTCCTTAGTATAGGTGAACTTATCCCCTTTTCGAGTTAACTTGTTTAGTGGATTATAAATTCATGAATTTTTTTTGAAAACCTCCTATAATATCTCGCTAATCCAAGGAAACCATGAATCTCAATTACTTTTTTAGAATGATGCCACTCCTCCACAACTTTTTTCTTGGTAGGATTAACTGATATTCTTTTATTGGTTACAATGTTCCCTAACAAAAACAACTTTTTCTAACCAAAATTCACATTTTTTTAACTTTTCAAATAGCCTATCTTCCTTAGAGTTTTCAATATAACCCTTATATAATCCTCATGATCCTCATGAATTTTAGAATATATCAGAATATCATCAATAAAAACTATTATAGTGTTATCAAGGTAGTACTTAATGACTCTATTCATCAAATCCATAAAATTAATAGGAGTATTAGTCAGAACTAAGGCCATAAGAACAAACTCATAATGCCCATATCTTGATCGGAAGTTAGTCTTTGTAATATCTTCTTTCATCATCCTCAATTGATGATAACCAGATCAAAAATAAATCTTGGAGAATAATTGATCCCCATGCATCTAGTCAAATAAATCATCAATTGTTGGAATAGGGAACTTTTTCTTCACTATGATCCTATTAAGTTCTCTATAATCAATTCATAACTGCATTGATCCATCCTTTTTCTTCACAAAGAGAATATGTTCTCCCTAAGGAGACACACTTAGTTGGATAAACCTCTTCTCCAAAAGATCTTATAGTTGTTTATATAATTCCTCTAGGTCCACATTTTCCATTCTATATGGGGTCATATAAATTAACTTGGAACCAGGGATGATCTGATTGGAGAACTCTACCTCTCATCTAAGGGGAGGTCTAGGTAACTCCTCAGGAAATACATTAATGCATTCCAGGACTATGGGGACATTCTCTATTCATATAATTTCATTTCATTCTTCATATTCACTGATAATCTCTATAAATAATGATATGGGTGGTACTTCTAGATAAAGATCAAGTAGGGATATCTCTCCTTTGAAAAAAAATTAGGTTTTCCATTCAGGACTATTGATATTTCCATGCTTCTATAGTTGATCATAGTACTATACTTTGAGATCTAGTCCATCCCTATTGTGATATTGAATTCTAGAAAGGGAATGAATACTAGAATTTCGATGAGATTATTCTCGCCATAGTGAATACTAGAGTTTCAATACAATGTTGATTCTTGGATAATCCATCCATAGGTATTGACTGATAGTTCTACTTCTAGCAGTTTAGGGATTGATTATATATTCTTTACAAACTTAGAGGAAATAAAGGAATGCATAGAACTAGAATAAAAAAAAGTACTTTCTTGTTGTGAGAGAACAACGAGAGTACCTAACACCACGTCATTTGGAGCTTCAACTTCATTTTTCATGTTAGAAAAAGAATGACCTTGACTCTTGTCCTATGATGATATTAATGGCTATTCACCTACATTAACTTCAGATTTTGATAGTGATTTGAAAAATTCCCAAGGTATCCACACTTGAATAATTGGAATTCAGGTATGGCTTGCACCATCTTCCCTTTGTCATTAATTTTGAGAAGTTGAGGCGTCACCTCACTACGACAGTTTTGATGAATATTTCTATCTCTTACACACTTGTAACGTTTCCCACTCCTAATAAATTATTTCCCTGAATGCTTCTTCCCACATTTATTTCATCTAGAAAGTTTCACTTGATTTCCTCCTCTTCCTTGATCAAAGATCATCCCCAAGTTTGGATCCAAATATCTATTATTTTCATTTGATATATGCGACTAATATGTCTCTTTGAACTCTAGTTCAAATTTCATAGCACTCCTCACAATCTACTCTTAGTTTTCAATGTCTCGTTTGGATAGATTCTTTCATAGATGAGGTCTTAGTCCACCGTAGAATCTATCACCCTTACCAATAGGATACATGAAAAATATAGAGGTTTAATGAGAAAGTTTTGTGAATTTTAGCTCATATATTCTTACATATCCATTTTCCTTCTACTTCAGCTATAGAAATTCCTTCTCCATTTTTGTTCGCATCGAATGAGGGAATTATTTTTCAAAAAAGGTTCCCCTAAACTCTTCACACTCCATAACTTTAATATCCCCTCTTGGATTCATGTTTTTAACCAGTGTCCACCATTGATCAGCTTCTCCCTCTAAGAAGTACATATCCAAGGTGACTTTATCTTATTCCGAGCAATGGAGTACAAAAAAGATATTTTCTATAGATCTTATCCATTATTTAGCAATCAATGGGTTAGTGGATCTACTGAATGAAGGTGGTCATTGATGCATAAAGGACTCAAGGGAAAGTTGTTCATTTCAATTTGAATCTAATCTCTCATCTTGATTCAAGTTATTGCTCGTAAATCGAGTTATTTGATTCATCATTCTCATGAATCTTTCCATTCTGACTTCCATCTGAATGTTGTCAACCCCAGGTTTGTTTCACTCACCATTTACATTGTTTATCCCATTTCCTAGAATTTTCTAAAATAAGAAAACATTAGTGATAAACATGTTTCATTTAATAATATTATAATTATAAAGAAATTTTATTTTTTAAAACATCATGCTTAAATATGTTATTCTTTAACAACAATTAAATTTTTTATAAATCCTTCATAAAAGATCATAAAGATCTTGTGATTAACCAAACATATCCCCCAGGAGTATCAAACCAGGTGTACAGTAAGTCCCTTTGTCATGTACAAGTTTGCACAAAGTTAAAATTGATGCACATTGTTATATTTTTTATCCCTAGGTACATCTGTTCTATAACCACATCCACTTTTTTTTTCCAAACATTGATTTCATTGCTCGGAAACCGCTTACTTAATATCTCACCAAAAAACCAGGATTTGTTTGCTATATTTTAAATTTTCCCTAAATTTATTCCTAAAGTTCTCAAATACTAATTTCTATGTAAAATTAAACCATCCTTTTATACCAACTATGGGATCCCACCCTTTTATTACATAACTTTTCATTACATTGTACAACTAGTGCATCTTTTAAAGTTTAGTTTCTTGGAAAAAATGTGCATAATACATAAAAAATTAAAAAATTATTCTATTCCACTTGAAATTATTATTATATATTCATCATAAGTAAAATTATTACATCTCAAAACTAGGGGAAATACATAAAATTAAAGGGTGAGCATAAGGACCAGCAAGGGAAAGCATGGGAGACAATTTACACATGATATTGAGGAAATTCAATAAGAACGTGAAGAATATCATTGTGGAATGAAAAATATAACATTAGGAATATAATAAATATAATAACATGAATCATAAATTTTATATTTGGATACAAAATTTATTTTATATTTTCATAATCATATCACCAAGGTTTGTCACCGAGGTGTCATAAAAATTACTAAGGTTATTCACCAAGGTATTGTAAAACATATAATATCTAGATATTAAATTCGTTACCTAATGAATTGAATATATATTATAGAAAACCCGTAATATTTATTAATTTTAATTTTATAAAAATATATCCTAATCAAACATCTCATAAATAACCCATTGGTAATAAAAGAAATGGGTTTCGTATAAAAATCATGGCATTTTAAAAAGTGCTTACAAACAAGATCATTATGTCACTATTAACCCACAAAAAATGAATCTGGGATTCATGTATATTAATCCTTGAATAAAATAGATCATTTTTAAATATAGGTTAATACCTCTATAAAATAAATAATTTTGGGTATTCCCAAAAAAATAAGAGAATTTTATAAGAAAAAAGAGGGAAATTTTGAGATGAAAATTCGGAAGCATAACAGGTGAGAAACATAGTTTTAGAAAACATCAAAAAGAGAAAGGAAAATGGCATAACATTCATAAAATAATATAAATACAGTAAAGTTATAGAATAAAATTTATATAATAACATTTACTAGAAATTTGAAAGGCATACCACATAAAAAGGGAACTTGAAAGGAAAAGAGAAGTTGATATTTTCCTTACCTAGAAGAGTAACTCCTAAAACATGACGATTGTGACCTTTGTGGATTTAGGACACCTTGGGGGAAATAATTTGGTTTTAAAACCATAAAATATTTATAGATTATGAATTTTTAATTAATTATAACGGATAAATGGTTTTGTATTTATATTATAATAGAGGGATTTTTTTATTCATTTCCTTAGACACCTTGGTAGTGGTATTTGAAAAACCATCAGCTTGAACATAGTATTTTCCAATGATATTGGCCACATGAGACACCTAATATGTTATTTTAATCTATAAGAGTCTACAAAAATTATATATTTCTTATTACATAACTATGATGCCATTAAACATACTAAAAACTCAAAACTGTATTTTTAATATTCACCAAAAAAATATTTTAGAAAATTATCATAAATTCACCCTAACCTAATTTTGAATTTATAATTTCAAAAATTATGTTTATTTTATGATAATAATTTTCTAATTATGATAAATTTAACTTTTAAAAATAAAAATTCTTATTTATTAAAAATAATAGCATATGGAAAAAGTATTCTAAAATGTATAGTAAAATTTTAGACAGTTGAAAAAAAAAATATTTTATCATTGAAATTTTAATAAGCTTTTTTTAATAAAAATTTTTCATTAAAATATACATTATTAATAATACCTTAGTTTATTTTTATATATTTTTGGAAAAGTGTAATTTTTGACCGAAAAATCAATTTATCATATTTATCATATTTTTTAAAAACTAAACTCAAAATAGAAATGATGGAACAAAAATTTTATTTATACAAAGGTATTATATAGTAAGTTACTAAAACATTGACACATAAACACTTATAACACATGTATACGACCTAAGGGTAAGGTGTGCGATAGTGATAGACTCATGGGGTGGCTCGACTAACATCGACTGAGTGGTAATCTCCACTAAATTAAACTTCTCCTATATGTGATTCCATTCAAGCCTCTCTTGTTGAATCTAGAATTATGATTGTTCAATATAGAATCCTTGTAATTCTACCTCCTTCCTAAGTTTTGAAAATTGGGCTTTGTACGGCATGACTCTACTGGATGAGGCCATGGACTCTTCTCTCTTTATTAATTTTCTTATATCATTTATACTTTTAAACAATAATTATATTGCTAAAATTATTATTAATATTGTTTTTTACAATGGTCATATTGACCAATGGTCATAATTGACCAATGTTCATAATTAACTAATAGTCATAATTGACCAATGGTCATATAACGGTTGAAACCCGATGGTTACATTTTAATTATACTCACTTCATTATTAAAGGGATATATTCCTGTTGAGTATAAAAAATAATATAAAACACATTTTAATCAAATAATTATCATTCAAAATGTTTGGTTTATTACATTTATTTGGTTAGATCATCTCTGAGGAAGGTGTGTCGGTGGACCCAAAACTAGTGAAAGTCGTTGTATCTTAGGGCTAGCCCAAAAATATTTTTGATGTAAATAGTTTTTTGGGTTTGGTGGGATGTTACCAATGGTTCATCAAAGAATTTTATCATTTTGAAGCACCTATATCAGGCTTGATCAATAATGGAATCAAGTTTGAGTGTTCCTATGCATGTGATAATTACTTTCAATATTTGAAGAAGTGTCTCAATTCTACACCAACTTTGATCCTACCTGATCCGAGTAAGGTGTATACCATATTTTGTAATGAATCTAGTGTTTGTATTGGGGAAGTACACATGCATGGTTATCTGGTTGTGGTATATGGTTCACGGAAGTTGAGACCTCATGAACGAAATTACCCTATGCGTGATCTTTAATTGTCCCTGGTGGTTTACACATTAATTTTTTTGTGGTATTTTTTTGGGAGAGAGTTTTTCTATGTATACTGATCATAAAAGTCTTAAGTACATCTTATCCCAATGCGATTTAAATATTTAATAGTGAAGATGGGTGGAATACATACATTCCTTCGATTTTGATTTGGTTTACACACTGGGAAAGGGAAATATTATTGAAGATTCTTTGAGTTAGAAGACTCAGAATCAAGCTATTCAGGAATCCATTTCTTAGTTCTTAATGATGGAATTGTTTGTTGTGATGCATCTGGAGGTGCAGGATGGACATGGAATGATGACCCTTTCATCCTTGGAAGTTATATCTACCATTATGACCTAGATTAAAGAGAAGAAGTATGATGATCCCGAGTGTTTGGATTTGAGGGAAAGTCTTGAAGGTGGATATTCACCCTTCAGTTGGACTATTGGTGATGATGATATCACTTATGTTTGTGGCCATGTTTTCATTCCTACATGTATGCCATAATAATTGAAGCATGAGTTTAATGAATCAAAGTAGGTGGTGAATCCTGGTTTGAACAAAATATATCATGATCTTCATAGGTAGAATATGGGGTCAGGGATGAAGAAACAAGTCATAGGTTTAATGGTGAGATTCTACACATATTGGTAAGTAAAATCCAAGAATCCTCAATTGGGAGGTTTGTTACATCCATTTCCCATTCTAGAATGGAAATGGGATGACATGATAATGTATTTTTGTGGGTCTTCTAAAGAAACCTCTAAATAATGATCTGATCTAGGTATTTTTGGATTGGTTGACCATGGTGGCTCATTTCTTACCCAATTCTAGATACCTTCATCATTGATCAATTGGGTGATTTATATATTCGGGAGATAGTGCGGTTACACAGGGTGACCAAAACTATATTTTCATATTTTGATCCACATTTTACACTGGACTTATGGTATTGGATATAGAAGGATCTTGGTACTAAGGTGTTTTATAGTACATATTTTCACCCAAAGAAGGAAAAGAAATCAGAACTTACTATTCTAGTACTAGAGAACATGTTGAGGGAATGTATCCTAGATTTTGGTGGGTCTTGAGATAATCACCTCATTTATATTTATTTCACCTATAATAACAGTTACTTAGCTATAATTTTGGTGGAACTGTATGAGGAATTGTATGGTAGGTTATTCCGATCTCCATTATGTTGGGTGAAGGCTGAGGAATTTGATTTTCTGGGGCAGGATCTCATGCAGGAGACATCAGAAAAAGTTTAGTTAATCTAGAAGAGAATTAATAATACTCAGAGTAGGAAGAAGTCATATTTTTATTGGTTTCATTGACCTATTGATTTTATGGTGGGAGATCTTGTGTTTTTTTGTGTCTCCAAGGTTGGGTCACCATCAGACTCGAAAACAGGGTAAATTGGCACCCAGGTATATGGGTCCATTCCAAATTGTGGAGAGTAACAGACTAATGGATTATCAGTTGTCTCTTATACAATGGTATAGTGGTATGCATGATGTTTTTCATGTTTCACAACTTTGATAGTATCACCCTGACTCATCTCGCATGATTGATGTTGATGACGTTGAACTTGAGTTTGGTGCATCCTTTGAGGAGCATTCAGTTCGTATTGTGGATTGTAGTAAGAAAATCATACATGGAAAGACTATTCCATTGGTTCAGGTGTTATGGAAGCATGGTAATGTGAAGTAATAAAATTAGGAGATATAGATAGATATATAGTCCCGGTGGCCTAACCTATTTACTTTTGGATTTTAGGGATTCTTGGGAAGAGCAGCTCGAGGAAGATTCATTAAGAGTTCATGGTGTTGTAAGATCCTATATTTATGGTGAGGTGCATCTTTGTTTAAATTCTAGTTTAAATATGTTAATAATGGTTAATGAAATTTTTACCAATTATATGAGGAGGCTCGAGGATGTTCTAGGGTTTTGAGACATGAAAGAAGGGATAATCAGGCCAACCAGTGCAGGTCGCAATGTTAGTGGAAACTGTGTGCCAAAACTGTGCATGTCAGAGGAGGGGTGCATGATTTGAAGAAACCATGAAAGGGGGGATGAAAAATCATGTGGACTTAGACATAGGTTTACCACATGCTCATTTCATATTTTTTCAACATATGTGGGATACCCTGGTAATCGTGCAACATAGTCCTCTCTTGGACAGAGGGTGGTGCACGGTTTGGCCAACCATGTGCCCCTTAAAAAGTGGGATTTTACTTTTTTTCTCCTTAGGATTTATGAACCCTTACCCTATTCTATTCCTCATTTCTCCTCCAGTAGTAAGGGGGAGCAACCAAAACACCCCAAGCTTCCCAAGGGTCGATTTATTTGTTTCTAATCCATTCGAATCATTTTTGGGTGCAGATTTAATCTTCGTGTGAGTCTACAAATTCTCTTTGCTCCTTTTTCTAGATTGGGGATTGTAGAATTGTTATTCTAATTATTCATCCCAAAAAACCACTTTTTCTAGTGGAACATAGGTTGGGGATTTGAAGGCTATTTGGATCTGACTCAAAGTATATGGTTGGTTATGAAGTCTTCTTAGAAAATGAGCTAAGTGGTCTACAAGTTATATCCAATAGGCTTGATGTTTAGGTAATGTGTATTTGGTTGTGATTCAGTGCATTATTGTTGTAAATTTGGTGACTTTAGTAATATTTGGTAAATTGGTTTGTTAAATGATGAATTAAACCCCTCATGATCCATGTGGGATGCATTGGGGTTTATTAGACTGGTTATAGGGCCACCCATGGGTTCTTCCATCATCCTAAACATGAAAAATTGTAATGATAAGTATATAATTGAGTTTTATGATATATATCCCATGATAAATATGATGACATGTTAGCTTGAATTATGAAAATTCATTAATGGTAGTTCTATCTAGTTATTGACATGACATAAGGGGTTGTTTGGGATTATGTTAATAGGTTAAATGAATGAAAGTTAATGTGTTAATTGACTTATGGGTTATAGTGGAAATATGTAAAAGAGTTAATGCATGTAAATGAGAATGTGTAAAAGGTTCAAGGCATGAATATTATTTATGTATAAAACAACCTATTTTTTGTGAATGTTATGTGTTTTGACTAAGTATGGTTTGTGTAATGGTATTTTTGGAAATAGTTTTGAAGCATGTACACATGGATTGGTGGTAAGTGGTTTATTGACTGAGGTCTTATGCCCACAATTCAGGTTTAACTAAGACTCTAAACCCCACCCCTAGAATGCTTGGGTTAGTTGGTTGGAATGAGGATCTATTCCCCTAATAGTTTCATTGGATGAGACTATCTGGAATGAGGCACCAAGGTAAGTGTGATGTAATTGATTGTGAAATGGTTTTCCTAGTGAGACTGGGAACTTGAATTATCCCTTAATACATAGTATTTCACTGACATAGGTCATGGTGTAATTGATATAAATGCTTAACCCATGGAGAAAATGATGAAAATGGTTTAATTGAATAATTTTAACTAATAGAAATTGGTTTTTATTTTTTACATCTTATATTTCTTTTATTTTATGAATAGACTATCTTATTAGACTAGATATTTTGTATACATCATTGGTGGTGGCCTACTTAGTTGTACTCACACCATTTTCAGGCCGCCATTGGGAACCTGAGTAGATTTCATGGATACGTGTCTAGACAAGGGAAAAAGCACTGGGCTATAGGGTTTAACTAGGTATGGGATGTGCAAGCTGAAGTACTCTAACTTGGGGTTGGTACCTATTTTTATTATTCTTCAGTTTGTCTTTATTTTGGGTTTTACTTACACTTGAATCTATATTGACATTACATAGAATGTTTACTTTTTGGTTGTGGTATTGTACCCAGTTTTGGGAAGTGGGTTTGGATGCATGGTTATTGGTTATTATGTTTTCCTTTATTTCTCATTATTTTCTAATGTATCTTACTCTGATAAAGAGTTTATAGTCTCCCCACATTATCTATTAGGCCCACACTGGTAGTAGAGAGCCTCTAGCATACGGGGAGGCACGCCTGAGGTCGTGTGGCAACCTGATATGGGGCACCAATTTAGTGGCCACTAGATTGGGGATGTTACAAAATGCACATACACATTCCCTTATAGCATCACTAGTCCCACACACCCTATATGCAAATACTCGCAAGATACACTAGCTCGATCTACTCCATGTCCAATGTTGAACTTAAATGAAAACTCAATGTCTTTACAAACACTGAGGTGACCATGATTTTTGTAAGAAATACTTATCAATATAGTCTCGCCTTGTTCTCATAGTATACAATATCATATGAATATATTAATGAGGAGTAAAATTAATAATTCAAACAATCTCTTAAGACATAAGGTGTTAACTAGGCCACCATGAATCCCTATACATCATGTCACCATGTGTTTACAATACCACCATGATAACTAATAATACCTACATCAGAACCATGAAAAAATCCACATCATCACATCATCATCTCATTATATTTTACTTATTCCCAACCTATAATCAAAGAATAAAAGTAGATAAATGTCCAAACCCTTGACCCAATTCCCATAGACCTTGAGTAAGGTCATATATATATAAGCCTCAGCCAATCCTTTCCCATTTGAGAGAGGTCTATCAGTCTCATTACTTCACCCCAATACCTATCCCCATGGGTCGTCCTTGACCCAATCCAATGAATAAAAGTTATTATTCATACACACCGAACCAATACATGCATGGAAATTTCCTCAATCTCATACTCATAGGAACATGGTATGATCATCACAATGGCCCATCATCATAGACTCTAGGTGGTAACATCAACCAACCCATCCACACATGGTCTGAGAAGGTCCATGCACACCAACCCATCCTCGTATATTATGGGGAGGTCCATCAAACACATTTCAGAACATAGGGGCTTATCCAATCACACAGCTCTCTAGCTAATCCCAAGGAACTAGTCATTGGATACACAT
The DNA here is from genome assembly GCA_963277665.1 of Viscum album. NCBI lineage: Eukaryota > Viridiplantae > Streptophyta > Magnoliopsida > Santalales > Viscaceae > Viscum > Viscum album. The sequence goes on from OY728122.1 coordinate 335,496,574, forward strand.
CCTCTCATCATAAACACATATCACCCCACCCATTAGGTTACCCACTAGGTCCTCTAGAATAGTTACAACTTCATCCCATAGATACCATATCATACTCATCACCCATTTATGACCCTAAAACCTTCATTCTCATCTTGACCTAGACACAAAGGTATGGTCTAACCTCAAAGAAATCCCTCACACTTCTGGTCCCAATACCATGGGATCATCCTTAGATGTCTTGCACTAAACTACTTGGTATCCTAATGTTAAGGCCCGAATGATTCCCACAACCCACAGATGGGTATTATCTCACATATTGTAATGGATATGTCTCATCCCATCACCCAGAGGCAACCCATCTCTAGGACACCCTTCTAGTACAAAAGGACTCTTCCTACTCATAACACCAAAAAAAAATCCCAGACCACCCTCAGGTTGATATCTCTCTCAAGCATGAGACAGATTTTAATCTCACCCATCATCACTAGGACCAAACTCATCTTACCATCCCAACATTCCTTACAGAATCCAATATTTTAGACCACACATCACATCTCACATTCCAAGACCACCCAGGGTCTCTTTTTAACACAACCATTACTTTCTCCATTTGGCAACAAAGTTACTGAGTGATTTCAACTTATCAAAGTTCTAAACAACAATCATATCAAGCATACAAGGACATAAACCATCTATTATCTTCTCCTAGGACACTCTCAGACCCTATCGATTCAAATATGTAGAGACCCATAGCTTGACGTGCATATACATTACATTACTTTTGCGGAATACTTAATACATGACAAAAAACAGACACCCAAAGACCGTATTAGTTTAGTGTCTTTGGAAACTCGAAACATAATATTCTAATAATGTTGAAAGATCTTGAACATCTCCCATAAAGATCTCCCCCATTTATTTTCATACCTAAAACCTTTCTTTATATCATGGGGAAAAGAAAACATATAAAGGGTGAGCTCAAATGATCAGTAAGGGTAAACATGGAAAACATAAAATAATCCATAAACATTTGAACCTGAAAACATGAACATAATATTTAAACATCAAAATCATGATCAATGACATAAAACATTTTAGTACATAAGGTATAGATCATAAAGAAACATTAATCATGATAAAATAACATGGGAATAAAACATTTAATTGTGGAAAACCATTAAGCACATGTTATGATTTCCATAGTAGCCAAGGCATTGTTTCCAAGACCATCATGGTTGACAAAGTCCATTACTGAACCAGGTTTACTTGTCGTTCCAGCCCTGTATTACTGAACCAGATTCACTTACCATTCCATCCATGTCTATCTCATGAGATAGAAATCTTTACCCAATGAATTGGAGGGAGATATAGGTCCCACACATCTCATAATTAAATCATTCTTACTTGTGCCACAAAATAAACATAAATCATTCATCATAACCCAAAGAATAAAATGGGTTTCATAAACATCATCTCATCATAACGTAATCCATATAAAACAATTGGATATAATTTAATCATAAGAAGAATAAAACCATGTAAATAATAGATACATTATACTAGAAACATAATCATACTAAATAATTTCATCTTAGATGCAAAATAGTTTTAATATAACACTTGAAATGAATTCTTGAGGAAAATATCCATTCTTCTTTAAAATAATTTTCTTTTCACAAAATTACATTCACTATTAAAAGAAAAGGATTTTGTTTAAAATAATCATGAAATATTGTATAGGAAGCTTCATGAAAATTAGGTATTATTGAACCGTAAAAATCTGTTCATTCCGTATAAGTTAAAAAAACATTCTCCTCGTACTTTTGCCGGAAAAGTCAAAAAGTTCCTCGTATGGTAAAAAAAGAAAGATTCCTTACATAACACAATGTAAAAGTCAAAAAGGGGTAAACATTACTTTAAAAATACATGGAAGAATATTAAACACATTATTAAAAACATTTTTATGGACATGGATGAAAAATATAACCCTAGTAAATACTTACGTGTAAGCAATTTCGGATAAAAATGAGATTTGGAAAATTATTCCTTACCTTATGTCCAATTTCATCCGTATTTGTCCGAGACTCTTGTATAGTGGGTTTAAAAATATTATTAACTTGTAAAAGAACCATAATAATATTTATGATATCATATATGATTTACTTAAGACTTTATATTACCCGTTCATTTGTCAATATCATGTTAAAGCAGTATTTTTGGTAAAATCGTTTCATTTATCGTCTGTGTTTTGACTTGAAATTATTCATATGATTACTTAGATCATGATTAATTACTTACATAATGTAAAACATTTTTTATATATAATATATATTCATAATATACATATATATAATAGATCGATAAATGGAATGAAAAACACCGTTCATGGAGACGGTAGGCCGTACGTACGCATGAATGTTGTTTTAGTTTCCTTATTAAATTGAATGGAAGTAAGTAAATGACATATAAATAAATCCAGAATCATTAATATTTCATATGTTTCATGATTATTTAATATATATAATTTATAATCATCCTTTAATGGTTAACTTGGAGAATGAATCTCATCACGTCATGGAGACGGTAATCCGTACGTACGCACGAGCGATGATATCATTCCCATAATTTTTGAATGGAATAAGAGTGGATGATATAATATCTAAGAATTAGTATCATGTTATAATAACCATATATAGTTATTATTTACACCATTATACCCATCCAAGTATGGTGGTGGTGGAAAAACAAATTACACCATGGCGTGGAGACGGTATTCCGTACGTACGCACGCGCGGTGATTTCATTTTCCGTAGGATGGATAGAAGGTGAAATGGGTTTGGTTCATATTTATAATAACATATCAGTATATTAGTGATACTGATGTTATTAATTTATTATGAAACAACAAAATAAGAGGAAGTAGAAGGATAAATTAACTTGAAAGAATCGGTAAAGGATATTACCTCTTCTTCAACGCGCCTCTTCTAAACCTCCTCTTAGGGCACTAAAGATGGTCTTTGAAGAATACCAAGACCTATAGTATGTTTCTAGGGAAGTTTAGAAGAGACATTTTCAGGTTTTGGCCGATCTTGAAGGATAAAAATTGTGTGAGGAGGAAAGGGATGAGGTGCCTTTTTATAAGAGAGGAGAGGGGCACCTTTGTAAACATAAGAAATATTAATTTATAATAAATTGAAACCCCACTTAAAAACAACCAAAATGACTCAAATTTGAATATGAGTTGAGATAGGGTTGTAATATCATCAACCAATAAAATTTATACATGTTTGTAATTTATTTTAAACCTTATCAATTTGATTTATCCTTATTTAATCTATTTAAATTTATTTGTAGTAATAAAATTATAATTTTTAAATTATTATAAATACTTAATTATGTGTTCTTAATTTTTCATAATTACATAAACTATTACATTATAGACCATATAATTTTCAATTTGTAATTTTTAAATATTTTTGTGATTTTTAAGCAATTTAATAACATGTAATTTTTAAAAAATATAAATAGTGTCAATTTTGACAGTATTCAATCATTTTAATTTAAATAAAATCCAAAGAGAATATATGTTCGATAAAAAATATTTAATATATTACTAACACGTCATATTCGTCTATAAAATTAGTGTATCACATTAAATAGTTTATATAATATTTATTTTATTATTTTTAAAACCATTTATTTGATATTTCTCTTAATAAAATAATTACTATAACATTTTCGTATAATTATTTAATATACTAATTTTTTGCATAAAATTTAAAAATAAATTCATAAGATGAAGATACGTCTATTACCTTTCATAATAATACTTTTAATAGAATTTATCATCTTAAAACAACAACATTTAAATTGATATATTTATTAAGTTATGAAGGTGACAACTTTGACATTATTAAAAATAATATAATATAAATGTCATAATATTTTTTATATTTGCTCCAAATGGTCCCAAAAAAGAGCATTTGATGATTATAGTATAGATATACTAGACCAATAGGTTTTAGTCAAGTTTTTGGGCATTTTGATGGGTATTATTACCTTAATAAGAACTATATTATTGATTTTTTAGTAAGTAAATAATTTTTGCATCATTAATGTATAAGATATTAAGGTAATTAAATATCACTTAAAATTTACAAATAAATTACCATAACAAATAAAAAAAATTAGATTTCAAATGAGTATTTATAATAAAATTTATATTCTGTATAACCTTATATTAAAAATACTTTAATTATTAAAGTTTGAGTGAGACATATTTCACTTTCTTTAAAATAAAATAAATTAAAGGTCTTAATCACATCCATGTGGATTCCAATGGATTCCATTTTGACCCAAATATGATTTATGACAAAATTTAATCATCCAATTATATTAGGACAAGTGTTAGGGTAATTTCATAATATTATATTTACCCTTAATTATCCGATTTACCTTTAACTATGGTTAATAAAATTTACCATAGTTACTATTCATAGTGCACAAAAATAAAAAGTATCCTATTAACATAATTTGGACCTACTAATTCCAAATATGGAATCCATTTTTCCAAATTCAAATCACAAAAGTTTCATAAATTAATTTAAAATTAATCATGTTGTTAAGAAAACGAGTTTTAAAAGTTAAAACATTGTAAAAGATTCAAATGATTTTACCTATGAATTCAATGTAAAATCAATGCTAATGACATAAATTATATTAAATTTTAAAAATATATTCTATTTATACTTTAAAACCATTCAATATTATAATTTAACCATATAAATTATTACGATGAAAAAAGTTGTTTTTAATTAAAATATAACGTGTTTTTCTATTCGTTAAAATATGAAAGTTATCAGAATAATATGAAAAAAATTTCCAAAGTAAATTTTTATATCCTGATCCAAAGAAGAATTTTATTTTATAAAATTGAACTTATAAAAATGTCAAAAAATAGATTTAAAGTTGGTGCGCCATAAAAAGGCGGTAAAACTGCATTTTTTAAAAAATACTTATTTTACAGGAAAAATTTATTTTGTTCTCATACCATGTTATAAAAAATGTGTAATATGAATAATAATGTTATAAAATTAAAAATTTAGTTAATATTATTCATAGCGGCTAGTTTATAATAATATTATAACAATATATCATTGTTTAGCGAAACTCAGCAATGCGTACTACACACACTATCGAGGAACGTCGCGATTACGTGTAATGCAATCCAAGTTAGGGCTGTGTGTAGTGGAATATCCCATTGGTGTTGCGTATAACATAATCAAATATTATTTCATTTATACATTAATGAAAATCTATACTTAATGTTGTGTAGAATAATTTATACAAAACGAACTTGAAATTGTGTGCAACACAAGCCAAGAATAGTGTTATGTATACTGCAAGCTAATACGGTGTTTCATATAGTACAAGCTAATCTTGGTGTAGTGTACAATAGAAGACATCAAAGAAAGTAAAAAATATATATCTCATAAAATCTCGGGGTGTTACATTCTACCCCCATTAAAATTAATTTCTCCCTCGAAATTCTTCGGGGTTATAAATCATTTACTACTTGAAAGTTTCATTCATAGAAACCCACATCATAAAAAGGAATACTAAAACTTAATTTTAAAAATTAAAGTATGAAACATAATGGTTACCCAAATTAACTCATCACTGGGTTTCCACATAGGAGAACATAAGTGAAAATATGGTTATGGAAGAGAAATGTAACCATCTGGTTCTGATGAAGAGTGGTAGAGAACATGGCTATGAAAAATCCAATAATCACAAAGCCATAAATTTGTGATGATCTAAGGTGCCATCTGATTCATCGAATATGAGGATACTGGGACAAACTTTTTGGTTATCATGATCATTTCACTAATGTTAAATAATTAAAATAAATACTTACTTGATTTTGGTAAAATCTCACTTTTGTTTGTGCCTTGAACAATTTCCACTTCATCTCTTAAATAAATGAAGTTGAATTTGTCTTCCGTGAAGTGTTAGTAGATCATTCGATAGAATGATAGGTCATTCCATCTGTCTCAAACATAAGGTTAGCAAAAGTTATATACATAAGTCCATATTATGGTGAGATTAACCGTATATGATTCAAAAAATGGTCTTATACTCCAACTATCATACTGCTTAATAAAATAAAACTAACTTCTACTAACCCGGGACTTACTGTAGGCCATTGATAGGTGATAAAGGCATGTCGCACATCGGTTGTGGGTTTGATTTCGACAACCTTGTCTGAAGCGACGGGTTGTCGCCCATCCTGCAGGTTGCCCTTTTTCTAAAACAACACTATTCTAATATTATAGAAATAATATCGAAAAAAGTTATATCCTTAAACAATACTATCTGATGTCCGACATAATCCATCCCAATATTTAGACTTATCCAAAATACATCTTTCCAATCTCATAGTATAAAGAAAACGATTACTGGAAAGGTTACATAACAAGCACGTGAATACCATCATTTATCCCCCATATATCATAATATATATCTTATTGATCGCATTCCAAACATGTGAATACCTTAATCATGTATTCTCTTGAAACATAAATTACCATATAACCTTAGTGAAAACATAAATTTTGTCAAAAGGTAACTTTTTTCACAATCCAAAATCCCAGAAAATCTGTATACTCAAACCATGATATCACTTTGTCCTTATATCAATCATGAGCTCATTAATACTATCAAAAATTTCATTATCTTCTTATCCCTTCTTTATGCGCATATTATGTGCTTTCCAAAAATATTTCAATCACTTTTCATGTTTATTGGTACAATTCAACAAATACTTTCAAATACTCAATGAAAAGTAATAGTGTAACAATCCTTAGATTTTTCTTTATTCCATAGTACCATACATTATTCTTAATACAAATTAAATCATTCCACTAGATTCTTAAACCATTGACTGGGCTTCTTTATTTTATTCCTCAACACTTCTTTCATCTCATATATCATTTGTAGTCTCTTCATCATCATCAACATAAATACTACCCATATGACCATGAAGATTCTATTCATGAGATTTTCCTTTAGGGAATTAGTTTGTATAATTCCTGTACATTCCGCATTTAAAACATTTAGCTATTGTTTATGTCTTATAAATACCATTATCCTTGTCCATGGTGTTAACAAAACCTTTACCTTTGCAATTATTGTCTTTGTGTCCTTCCTTTCCACACCCAAAGCATCTTCCAGTTCCTTTGAAACATTCTCCTTGATGCCTCTTACCACATGATTTACATGATGGAAATTGAACTTTCATTCCTCTATGATCATCATGAAACTCCATCTTTCTCCTATTAGATGAGTCAGGAAACTTATCAAAGTTTTGATTATTGATCATATTATAATATTGATGATTAGTCATAATAATGATGTTTGGACTTACAAATCACGTTTCATTTGGTTTCTCATGAAGAATATCAGTCCATTGTCCATTATATCCTCCATTATCGTGAATCTTCCAGTTTCCAGCCATTTTCTAAAACCCAAAAAGAATAGTGTGAGAGGAAAACATCATACTAGGAAAACAACATAATAAAGGGGAGTACTTTCAATCTCTAACATCTTAGGTTTAATTCTATGATCATTACCATAATTCTAGGTCTATAACCTATACTTATACTTAACCTTAGGGATATCCCTAGATATACCTTAGAAATATCTCAAGGGATCTAATGTTTTCGCATCCTAGTTTCCAAAGGTTAACTAAACCTTCACCCTGATACCAACTGTAGAGACCCACAGCTTGACATGCATAGACATTACATTACTTTTTCAGAATACTTAATACATGAAAAAACATATGCCCAAAGACCATTTTAGTTTAGTGTCTTTGGAAACTCGAAACATATTCTTCTAATAATGGTAAAAGATCTTCAACATCTCCCATAAAGATCTCCCACTTTAGTTTTCATACCAAAAACCTTTCTTTATATCATGGGGAAAATAAAACATATAAAGGGTGAGCTCAAATGCTCAGTAAAGGTAATCATGGAAAACATAAAATAATCCATAAAAATTTGAATGTGAAAACATGAACACAATATTTAAACATCAAAATCATGATCAATGACATAAAACATTGCAGTACATAAGGCATAGATCATAAAGAAACATTAATCATGATAAAATAAGATGGGAATAAAACATTTAATTGTGTAAAACCATTAACCACATGTTATGATATCTATAGTAGCCAAGGCACTGTTTCCAAGACCATCATAGTGGACAAAGTCCATTACTGAATCGGGTTTACTTGTCGTTCCATCCCTGTATTACTGAACTAGATTCACTTGTCATTCCAGCCATGTCTATCTCATGAGATATAAATATTTACCCAATGAATTTGAGGGAGATATATGTCCTACCCATCTCATAATGAAATTATTATTACTTGTGCCACAAAATAAACATAAATCATTCATCATAACCCAAATAATAAAATGGGTTTCATAAACATCATCCCATCATTACATAATCCATATAAAACAATTTGATATCATTTCATCATAACAAAAATCAAAACATGTAACTAATAAACACATTATACTTGAAACATAATCATACTAAATAATGGAATCTTATATGGAAAATAGTTTTGACAAAATACTTGAAATGAATTATTGAAGAAAATATACTTTATTCTTCAAAATCATTTTATTTTCACAAAATTCCATTCACTGTTAAAAGAAAAAGATTTTGTTGAAAATAATCATGAAATATTGTAGAGTAAGATTCATGAAAATTAGGCATTATGAAACCATAAAAATCCATTCATGTTGTATAAGTTAAAAAAACATTCCCCTCGTACTTTTTCCGGAGAAGTCAAAAAGTTCCTCGTATGGTAAACAAAAGATAGATTCCTTCCATAACACAATGTAAAAGTAAAATAGGGGTAAACATAACTTTAAAAATACATGTAATAATATTAAACACTTTATGAAAAATATTTTTATGGACAAGGATGAAAAATATAACCCCAGTAAATACTTACGTATAAGCAATCTCAGATAAAAATGAGATTTGCACAATTATCCCTTACCTTACGTCCAATTTCTTCTATATTTTTCCGAGACTCCTGTATAGTGGGTTTAAACATATTATTAACTTGTAACATAACCATAATAATATTTATGATTTCATATATGATTCCATTAAGACTTTATATTACCTGTTCATTTGTCAATTCCATGTTAAAGCCGCGTTTTGGGTAAAATCCTTTCATTTATCGTCCGTGTTTTGACTTGTAATTATTCATATGATTACTTAGATCATGATTACTTACTTCCAGAATGTAAAACATTATTTATATATAATATATATTCAGAATATAAATTATATAATAGATCGATAAATGAAATGAAATACAACGTTCATGGAGACAGTAGGTCGTACGTACGCATGAACGATGTTTTCGTTTCCTTATTAAATTGAATAAAAGTAAGTAAATAACATATATATAAATCCAGTATCATTAATATGTCATATATTTCTTGTTTATTTAATATATATACTTTATAATCATTCTTGAATGGTTAACTTGGAGAATGAATCCCATCGCGTCATGGAGACGGTAATCCGTACGTACGCACGAGCGATGATATTGTTCCCATAATTATTGAATGGAATTAGAGTGGATGATATAATATCTCTGAATTAGTATCATGTTATAATAACGATATATATTTATTCTTTACACCATTATACCCATCAAAGTAAGGTGGTGGTGGAAAAACAGATTACACCACGGCGTGGAGACGGTATTCTGTACGTACGCATGTGCGGTGATTTCTTTTTCCGTAGGATGGATAGAAGGTGAAATAGGGTTGGTTTATATTTATAATAACATATCAGTATATTATTAATACCGATGTTATTACTTTATTATGAAACAAAAAAATAAGAGGATGTATAATAAGAAATGAACTTCAAAGAGTCGGTAAAGGATATTACCTCTTCTTCGACGCGTCTCTTCTAAACCTCCTCTTAGGGCACTAAAGTTGGTCTTTGAAGAAGACCCGGACCTCTAGTGTTTTTCTAGGAAAGTTTATAAGATAAATTTCAGGGGTTGTCCGAGATTTAAGGCACAAAATGGTGTGAGTAGGGGAGGGATGAGGTTCCCTTTTATAAAAGAGGAGAGGGGCACCATTGGAAACATAAGAAATATTAATTTATAATAAATTTAAACCCCACTTAAAAACATCCTAAATGACTCAAAAAAGAATATTAGATGAGATAGGGCTGTAATATCATCAACCAATAAAATTTATACATGTTTTTAATTTATTTTAAACCTTATCAATTTGATTTACCCTTATTTAATATATTTAAATTTATTTGTGGTAATAAAATTCTAATTTTAAAATTATTATAAATACATACTTATGTGTTGTTAATTTTCTATAATTATATAAATTATATAATTTTAGACCACATAATTTTCAATTTGTAATTTTTAAATATTTTTATGATTTTTAAACAATTTAATAATATGTTATTTTTATAAAATATCAATAGTGTCAATTTTGACAATATTCAATTATTTGAATTTAAATAAAATACACAAGAATATATATTTGATTAAAAATATTCAATAGATTCCTAACATGTCATATTAATCTATAAAATTAGTGGGGAACATTAAATAGTTTATATAATATTTATTTTAATATTTTTAAAACCATTTATTTGATATTTATCTTAATAAAATAATTACTATAACATTTTTGTATAATTATTTAAAATAAGTATTTTTTGAATTAAAATTAAAAATAAAATCCTATGATGAATATAAATCTATTAAATTTCAAAATAATACTTTTACTAGAATTTATCATCTTGAAATCACAACATTTAAATTTTTATGTTTATTAAGTTATGAAGGTGACAACTTTGAAATTATTAAAAATAATATAATATAAATTTCATGATCTCTTTTATACGGCTCTCAATGGTCCCAAAGTATACCCTTGGATACTTATGGTATATATATACTCGACCAATAGGTTTTGTTTAAAGTTTTGGGGGCTTTTGTAGGTATTATTACTTTAATAAATACTATATTATTGATTTTTCACTGAGTAAATAATTTCTGCATCATTAATGTCTAAGCTATTAAGGTAATTAGATATCACTTAAAAATAACAAATAAATTACCATAACAAATAAAAACATTTCATATTTCAAATGAGTATTTATAATAGAATTTATATTCTGTATAACCTTATATTAAAAAACATTAATTATTGAAGTTTGAGTGAGACATATTTCACTTTCATTAAAATAAATTAAATTAACGGTCTTAATTACATCCAAGGGGGTTACAATGGATTCCATTTCGATCCAAATATGACTTAGGATGAAATATAATAATCTAATTATATTAATACAAGTGTTTGGGTAATTTTATAAGATTATATTTACCCTTAATTACCTGATTTCCCATTAACTATGGTTAATAAAATGTACCGTAGTTACAATTCATAGTGCCCAAAAATAAAAAGTATCCTATTAACATAATTTAAACCCACTGATTCCAAATAAGGAATCCATTTTTCCAAATTCAAATAAAATAAGTTTCAGAAATTAATTTAAAATTAATCACGTTGTTAGGAAAACGAGTTTTAAAAGTTAAAACATTACAAAAGATTGAAATGATTTTACCTTTGAATTCAATGTAAAATCAATGATAATGACATAAATTATTTTAAATGGGAAAAATATATTATATTTATACTTTAAAACCATTAAATATTATAATTTAACCATATAAATTATTACGATGAAAAAAGTTGTTTTTAATTAAAATATAGTGTGTTATTACTATTCATTAAAATATGAAAGTTATTAGAATAATATGAAAAATTTATCCAAAGTAAATTTTTATATCCTGATTCCAACGAAGAATTTTATTTTGTCAATTTGAACTTATAATCATGTCAAAAACTATATTTAAAGTGGGTGCGCCATCAAAAGGCGGAAAAACTGCATTTTTTGAAAAATACTTATTTTAACCGAAAAATTTATTTTGTTCTCATACCATGTTCTAAAAAATGTGTAAGATGCATAATAATGTTATAAAATTCAAATTTTAGTTAATAATATTCATAACGGCTGGTTCATAATAATATTATAACAATATATCATTGTTTAGCGAAACCCGGTATTGCGTACTACACACGTTATCAAGGAAAGTCGTGATTGTGTGTAATGTAACCTAAGTCAGGGCTGCGTGTAGTGGAAGCTCCCTTTGGTGTTGCATATAACATAATCAAAACTTATTTCATTTATTTATTAAAAAATATATAATTAATTTTGCGTAGAATAATTTATACAAAACGAACTTGAAATTGTGTGTAACACGAGCCAAGAATAGTGTTGGGTATACTGCAAGCTAATACGATGTTGCGTATAGTTCAAGAAAATCTCGGTGTAGTGTACAATAGAATACATAAAAGAAATCAAAAAGAATATATCTCATTAAATCTCAGGGTGTTACAAAATCTAACCCATAAAACATGAATGTTGTAGGAAAATCATACATAACTATCATATGGGCTTGTATTAAAGAGACTACCTACCTTCAAAATGGAGTTTCCATCCACATCGAGCTCCTTTGAGCCATGTCCAATCCCATTAATTACTCATCGAAGCCTGTACCACCACACGGGTCATTTATCACATCACATGAAATAAAATAATAATTATAAAAATTTATAATTAATTATTGAAATTAAAAAGAAGATTCATATTCAGCTGAAAACCCACTAGGCACTATCATCGCTCAAAAATCCAAACCAAATTCCCATAGCTGGTCAGTGGTGCACCCTTAAAACCATATCAAGAAATATCCCTAAGACTCAAATCCCATAAAACCATCAATTTCATTTGATTTTACCAATATGCATAATTAAATAAGGTTAGTGTATTTCCTCACCCAAAATAATAGTGGAAAACATTAGGAAAACGTATTGGGTTCTCCTCTATCCCCTACACATGAAATCCCCCTCAATTTTAGTTGATTCCACCCTGATAGATTGGAAAAATCACTAAACCCTAACTAAAATCACACTATATATGTGTGTGACAAAGGGAAAAATAATGGAGGGATATGATAGGATAAATGTATCAATAATATCTACTGAATCATAATTGGAATTTTCCTAGATGGATAGAAGAAGAAAGGGGGAGGTGTTGGCTGAGTGACCCTCCCTACACACACCATTTGTCTTAAAATTTAGAGGTTAAAGTACCCCTTAAATATTTTAAAAGAACTAATATTTGACTATTTAGGATGTGAACAATCTTGGAAGTTGGTTTCCCCATGTTCCCAAACACTCATGTCATGAATCCCTGATTTATGGAGTGAATTACCTACAGCTGCTGCTTTGTTTCATCCCATCCACTAATCATTTCTCTGAAACTCTCTTGAACACATAGGGAATCTATAAAACCCCAAACCACATCTAAAAAACATAATTTTTGGAATTTTAAATGTTCTTATTCCCAATAAAAACATCAATTCTTAAAATGGATCATTCACCAAATGGAAAATTTTGAAATTCCATATCAAAAAATGACCTATAAATATAATGTTTGTTACATGAAAAATGTAATTTTCTACATCTCGTGGATTATAATCTCTCTAGTAAAGAAAGATTTAAATTTTTCAAATTTATTATTGGAGTAAAGGATTTATAATGGTATTAATAAATTATTAGATAATTTTTTGTTAATGACTAATTAAAGGTAAGGGGTCTAAAATCACATGACTATCATGATTTGATATAAGATTTTAGGCTTTTGGATTTACATTTCATTATGAAAAAAAATTTAAAATGCAAATTAAACGTACATTAATAATTTTTCAAATAGATATACAATAAATTTATATACACATAGAAGTTTACAACAACAAATAAGTAAATTATAGTCATGTTATATGAATTGGATATGTTCTTCCCACCATTATACTTTGATATAATGGTCTACCAGATAGTTCACTTGGTTATAGAGATTCGACTATTTGGTCTTATATATTACAGATGGATGTAGCCCATTAAATGATATATAAAGATTATAAAAAGGGTACATCATGAATTGAATTCATCTAGAATATTGTATTGTAGATCTATACATTGTTTAATAAGTTGTTAAATTCTGTACCAACTACCTATCAGTTTTTAATAGAATTGGTATCCCAAAATCTTACCATAGTGATCACCTTGTGGGAAATTGGATTTTCGAAATACATGTTGTTAGAATTACCATTATAGTGTAGGTGAAATATCACATTTAAATTTTATATAATAGTATACTGGTTTCCCCATATGTCTAATACTTTAAAACAATTCATAGGTATTTGAATTTATCAAGGGATGAAATATGGATTTAAAATACATATAATCAAAAGTTTATGGGATGGTTTCAATATCATACAATTAAGTATTTTTCAGAAAATCTAAACTCAATTTCTAAGAAACTTAAATGGCTAGTAATAGGACCATGTGTATATATATATTATCCTATAATGGTTATGTAATTAACAATTATAACTTATATAAAAAGATAGATGATGAATGTAGTGAAAAGAATAATAGTGGATTTACTCTTTCATAAGAAGTGATGCTTGTATCTGATACCAAAGAAATAAATCTAATTTACATGAATATTTCATACTTTGTAACTATTTAACAAATATATGAGTTGTATTATACAATATTTCAAGTTCCAATTTTCTATTACAAATAGGTTGTCATAGGAAGTGAAAATAAAGTTGATTAATTGGGATTTGTGAAGGAAATTTTCATTCTATAAGTGTACAAAGATAAACTGATCATAATGGAACCATAGGCAGTGCATGTATTTTATGTATCAAATATTACAAATAGATATTATTAAAATATTATATTAGAAACTAAAAAAACTGTAGGGTCAAATGAAAATTCAATTGAAGATGTCCCTTTAATTGGGACATAAAAATCATTTTAAAGTGGTCCCAATGTAAATAGTTTCTTGAATCTCATTTGAGGTAATAAGGAGTGTATTTTGATACTCAATAAAGGATCCAAATCCCTTCAAACTTTGAATAAAAGGTGAGAGATTTTAATGAACATATTAATTTTTTTTAATATACTTTGCTTTTCTTAATAATATTATGTGTTCACTACTACATTTACATAATATAAATTAAATATTTAACTAATCAAGAATAAAATGGATTCTCCAAACACTAAGGCTACCAATACGTGGGTAAAATCCATTAATAATATTGAAAGTGAGGGATTGTTAGGAGGTCAATAACATGTGGATGAAAAAAATAAGAGTGGTGTATATAAAGATCTTGAATTTTACTATGTATTTTCCTTAAATTAATATTATGGTAATTTATTCTTCTAAATAAAACAATGAAAAAATAAAACCATTATATATTAAAATAAAATTTTACTATTATAATATAACTTTTAAATTAGCGGTTATAAAATTAAGTAACCATATTATGAAATATATGATGAAAAGATATAACATTGGGTAGTGGAACTCTACCTTATGAAGCTCATTTATCCAATCTTGTAAAAGTGTTAATTTTTATATGGTTTTCAATTGACCAAGATAAAGAAAAACACTAACAATTATGTTGTGATTTAAATCATATATGAGAGAAATTCAAGTTTGTGGAAATTTCAATGAGATCCATGCTAGCGGAAGCACTACCCGCGATTTCCACCAACAGTTAACTTATTCTAAGATCTTATCTAGATATATTGAGGGGATATATAACAAGAAATTATTATTATATAATCAATTAATTATTAATTTATAATTTATTTATCACATGTATTTTACACATTTCACATTTTTTACATTAAAAAAAAATAATGTTTATTTTTCATAAGATTAATTTTTTTTATTTCATATTTAAAAGTAATATTTATAAATATTAGAATTTTAATTTTTTTAAAGTATAATAATTTTTGTATTAATCGTTTTGATATTATCTTAGGATGATTTTTTTATATTTTTCTAAAAAATGATTTTTAGATGAATAGTGAATATACTGATTTTGCTAAAAACTATCGCATTTTTGATTTATCTTAACTCAATAATGCCTTAATGTTTTATGAAACAAATTTTATAAAAAATATATATATTTAATATGAAATATAATAAATTTAGAAATATTTTTATGAATTTATAAAACACATGTTTAACATTTGGGAAACTCAAGTAATATTTTAAACAGAAAACTATTTTTATAAGCTTGCATTAAAAAATATATTTGATCAATCTTAGTTATAAAATCTAATAAATGAATTAAATATTTGAAATCTAGATGTTCATATTAATTTATAAATTAAATTTCATATATAGGCATAAGAATATGATTATAAGGATTAAAGTTAATTACCACTATAGTGGTAAAACATTTATATAACGACCCATACTTTACATACATTGTTAATACTTCAAAATTGAAGTACACTTATTACAACATATGACAAAACCACAAAGGACCGTATAGGTATAGTGTCTTTAGAAACTGGGAAACATAAACAACTGGTTCATAAATCTTCTACAGTGTCTCCCATTTATTTCATCATATCTAGGGTCCCTTTTAGCATATTCTACTTAATATCCATCTTCCTGACCTGGGGAAAAGAAAACATAAAAGGGTGAGCTCAAATGCTCAGCAAGGGAAAATAAAGGAAATAAAAATCATATCATATCTTTTTGAAAATCAAAACCTGCAAAAGAGATCATAATATCTTAACATGGAATAAATCATAGAAGTGAAAATGAGATCCCCATAATCATAACATAAAACTTGAAACTTTGTGTCATGCACACATAATCATGGAAAATCATTTCTTGTTAGTCATGACTCATTGCCAAGACTATCTTAGTGGACAAAGTCCCTTTCTGAACCGAGTTCACTCCTCGTTTCAGTCCTGTATCACTGAACCGAAATAACCTTCCGTTCCAGCCATGTCTATCTCATGAGATATAAAGTCTTTACCCAATGCATTGGAGGGAGATATAGGTCCCACCCATCTTATAATGAATCCTTTCTTATGTGTGCCACATAATCATAAACCATACATCATAACGTAACCCATGTAATAAAAATGGGATTCTTAAACAACATGACATCATAAAACAATTCATATAAGATGAAGGAATTCATAAAAATATTTCCATCACAACATAATCAAATCCATGTAATAATAGGGATAGAAACAGAACCCTTTATTATCTTAGATGGAAAATAATTTTGATAAAACACTTGAACTTCATTCTTGAGGAAAATATCCTTTCTTTTTCAAAAACATTTTACATTTCTTAACATGTCATACAACTTTAAACTAAAAGAAGTTGATTAAAAATAAACTTGAAAACTTTTAAAGGAAGCTTCTTGGAAATAATGTTTTAAAAATCCATTCTTGTCGTATAAGTTAAAAAAAACATTCTTCGTACTTTTGTCGGAAAAGTCAAAAAGTACCTCGTACGGAAAAACGACAAAAGATTCCTTTCATATTCTTTACTAAAAACTCACCTAAGGGTAAAATTGGATTTAAACTATTGTAAGTGGATGGAAACAATATTTCATATTGAGGGAACATGGATGTGGATGATAAAATACACCCCAGTAAATACTTACGAATAAACAATCTCGGATAAAAATGAGATTCTGATATTTCCCTTACCTTAGGTCCGATTTGCTTTGTTCGTGTCCGAAGCTCCTCTTCTTTGGAACGCCTCTTTGAATCCTCCACTTAAGGAACTAAGATTGGTCTTTGGAGAAGACCAGGACCTCTAGGATTATTCTAGGGAAGTGGAGAGGAGAAAATGGCAGGGGTTGGCTGAGCTTGAGTGCTCAAATTGGTGTGAGGAGGAGGGGGAGGAGGTGCCCTTTTATAAGGGAGGAGAGGGGCACCTTAGGAATATCTCAAAATATTATTTTATATTAAAGTCAAAATCGGTTTATAATGGTTCCAAAGGGTCTTATTTCGAAGATGAAGTGGTGATGGGTCGAAATCCTATCAACCAATAGGATTTATACAAGTTTGGGGTATTATTTTAACCTTATCAATTAGATTTAACTCTAAGTTAATTAATTTAACTTTTACCGTGTCTTTTTGTTTTCTTTCACTATATGGTTAATACACTTACTATAACATGCCAAACGAACCCCAAATTGTTTATTATTAATATATATATCCTTATCTAAGTCATTTGGCCGAACCTTAGATTTTTATGAATAAAATAACATTTAATAATATAATATTTGATTTAAAAACTATTTTGTGTCAATTTTGACAATATTTGATATATGATTTTTGTGAAAGTCATATCAGAATTATATGTTCGAACCAAGTTGATTAAATCAACACTAATATATCATAGTAACCTAGAAAATTAGTGGAATTCATAAAAAGTCTTAAATTACATTTATTTTGGTATTTATATTATCAATTATGTCAATATTTCATTAATAAGATAATTACTGCATCATCTTTGTGTCATAAATAAATTAAATTATTTGATGTCTAAAAATTACAAATAAAATACCATCATGTAGGAAATATTTTTAGCTTTCTAATGAATATTTACAATTGAATATATCTTATGTATAACCCCATATTAAAAATGATTTACTTATTAAACTTTAAATTTAACTATTTTAACCATTCTTTAAATAAATTAATAATAAATGTCCTAATCTAATCCAAGTGGGCCTAAATGGTCATATTTTATTCCTAAGTTTGTTTTTGGTCGAATTAAACTTGTCCAATAGAATTAGGACATGTGTTAGGGTAATATTAATATCATATTTACCCTTAGTTACCCTATTTACTATTAACCGCGGTAAAAAAAGGTAAAAAGTTACTATTCACCAAAAAATTATTTTCATCTCATTGAACCACATTTTAGTCCTTGATATTAACCGTGTCTCTCGGATTTTCGAAATTCCATTCACAGAAGCGGTAAAATTAAGTTTTATGCAAAATTCAGTTTTTTAACCTACCACTTAGTGGTTTCACTATTCATCAAAAATTGAAAGTTTTTAGAAAAATACCAAAATTTCACCCTAGGCTAATTTCGATATTCTGAGTCCAAAAATGAAGTCCATTTTGAAAAATAAAATTTATAAAATTTCAAAAAGTGGTTATTACTATTCATAACGGCTAGTTTTAATAGCATATTGTTGTTTAGTGAAACTCGGTATTGCGTACGACGCAAGCTATCGAGGAAGGTCGCGATTGCGTGTAAAGAAATCCAAGCAAGTGTTGTGTAGAAAAAGATTCCTTTGATGATTTATATAACATAAAAGTCTCGGGTGTTACATTCTACCCCCCTTAAAAAGAATTTCGCCCTCGAAATTCGTCACTTTGTTACAAACAGATGAAGATACTTCTCCCTCATCATATCCTCGAGCACCCATGTAGCTTCTTCAAGTTGGTGGTTCCTCCATAAAACCTTCACTAAGCGAGTGGTCTTGTTTCGTAGGACTTTTTCGCTACGATCCAGAGTCTCTATCGGTTGTTCTTCATAAGAAAGATCTTGCTCCAGCGGTACAACTTCTGAGCTGAGTACATGTGAAGGATCTGGTATGTACTTTCTCAGGAGAGATACATGGAACACATCGTGAACTTGAGAGAGATTCGGTGGAAGCGCCAATCGGTAAGCTACCTTCCCAACACGATCCAGTATTTCGAAAGGACTGATATATCTAGGGCTCAACTTCCCCTTCTTTCCAAATCTCATAACCCTCTTCCAGGGAGATATTCGTAAGAACACTTTATCGCCCACTTCAAACTCTAGGTCTTTTCTTCGGTTGTCGGCATAACTTTTCTGTCGACTCTGAGCTGCTCTTATGTGTTGTTGAATAGATCTGACCTTTTCTGCCATTTCATCAACGAGATCAGGTCCTAATAGATTTCTTTCCCCAACTTCATCCCAGCAAGTTGGAGTCCTGCATTTCTTTCCATAGAGAGCTTCATAAGGAGCCATCTGAATACTGGAGTGAAAGCTATTATTATAAGAAAATTCCACCAAAGGTAGGTGTTGATCCCAACCTCCTTTGAAATCCATAGAGCAAGCTCTCAACATATCTTCTAGGGTTTGAATTGTTCTCTCAGACTGACCGTCTGTCTGGGGATGATAAGCAGTGCTGAAACTCAACTCTGTATCCAGAGTATGCTGAAGACTTCGCCAGAACTTCGAGGTAAATCTCGAATCTCGATCAGATATAATAGAAAGTGGTACTCCATGCAATCTTACCACTTCCTTTACATATATCCTGGCAAGCTGATCTAGAGAGAAATCCTCTCTAATAGCAATGAAGTGTGCAAACTTTGTAAGACGATCAACTATGACCCAGATAGAATTATTGCCTTTGGATGTTTTAGGAACTCCTGTGACAAATTCCATAGTGATGTTTTCCCATTTCCATTCGGGTATGGGTAATGGTTGTAACATCCCCTTAGACTTCTGTCTCTCAGCTTTAACTTGTTGACAAACCAAGAATCGAGAGACATATTCAGCAACATCTCTTTTCATGCCATCCCACCAGAAGTACTCTTTCAGGTCCCTATACATCTTCGTGCTTCCAGGATGAATAGAGAATGATGAACTATGAGCCTCATCCAGCAGCTCATTCTTTAATTCGGGGATGGGAGGAACGCAAACCCGATTCCTGAACTTTATTATCCCATCACAATCAAGGTTGAATTCAGGAACATTTCTCACCTTCTTTTGTAACTCGACATCTTCTTTCTGTGCCTCTTTAATCTTCACATGTATAGATGGTTGAACATTCATTTGAGAAAGATAAGATTTTTCCCCTTCCATTATAATTCCAAGATCCATCCTTTGTAAATCCATAAATATTGGATCTTTTGTGATCCTCATCATGGATAAACTAGCATGGTCTTGTTGACTTAATGCATCTTCCACCTTGTTTGCTTTCCCAGGGTGGTAATGGATTGAGCAGTCATAATCCTTAATCAGCTCCAACCATCTTCTTTGACGCATATTCAGCTCCTTTTGTGTGAAAATATACTTTAAACTTTTATGATCAGTATAAATATCACACCTTTCACCATAAAGGTAATGCCTCCAAATCTTTAATGCAAAGATTACCGCAGCCAACTCCAAATCATGTGTTGGGTAATTTTGCTCATGGATTTTCAACTGTCGTGAGGCATAAGCTATCACCATATCATTTTGCATAAGAACACACCCCAATCCCTTCTTGGATGCATCACTGTAGATCACAAACCTTTCTCCACTACAAGGCAGTGTGAGCACAGGTGCACTGGATAACCTTCTTTTCAACTCCTTGAAATTCTCTTCAAATTCCTCTGTCCAGACAAACTTAACTCCTTTCTGAGTCAACTTGGTGATTGGATTAGATAATCGTGAAAAATCTTTTACAAAACGTCGATAATATCCAGCCAAACCAAGAAAACTTCGGATCTCAGTTACTGTTGTTGGTCTTGACCATCTTTCGATAACCTCTGTTTTTGCTGGATCCACAGATATCCCCTCTTTTGAGATTATGTGACCCAAAAATGCAACTTTTTGAAGCCAAAATTCACACTTGGTAAATTTGGCATAAAGCTTCTCCTTTCTCAGGGTCTTCAATGTAATTCTCAAGTGATCTTCATGCTCTTCCTTGCTCTTTGAATGGACAAGAATATCGTCTATAAAGACTACCACAAATTGATCAAGATAGTCTCTAAAGACTCTATTCATTAGATCCATGAAGATAGCAGGGGCATTAGTAAGACCAAATGGCATCACTATAAATTCATAGTGTCCATAACTTGTACGGAAAGCCGTCTTTGGTATATCCTCCCTTTTGACCCTTAATTGATGATACCCTGAACGGAGATCAATCTTGGAAAAGTATTGAGCTCCGCGTAGTTGGTCAAATAAGTCATCAATGCGTGGGAGAGGATATTTGTTCTTGATAGTGATCTTGTTAAGTTCTCGATAATCAATGCAGAGTCTCATTGATCCATCTTTCTTCTTTACAAATAGAACAGGTGCTCCCCAAGGTGACGCACTAGGGCGTATGAATCCCTTATCAAGATTCTCTTGGAGTTGCTTCTTCAATTCCTGCAAGTCAATTGGGGCCATTCTATAAGGTGTCTTTGAAATAGGCAAAGCACCCGGTACGAGTTCTATTGAAAACTCAACTTCACGATTTGGTGGAAGACCCGGTAATTCCTCCGGAAAGACATCATCAAACTCCCGTACAATGGGCATATTCTTAATCGTGAGTTTCTCACCAACCATTTGAGATAAATAACCTTCATTTAGTGGAATCAAGACCCATAAGATGGAAGAAATTTCCACTGGAAGGTTATATTCATCCTTGCATCGATAGACGATCGTAGATTGATCTGGAATATGAAATGTGACTTCCCTTCTTTGGCAATCGATATGAGCTCCATGTAGAGAAAGCCAATCCATGCCAAGAATCACATCAAATTCCACTAAAGGAAGGATCACAAGATTTGCAGGAATCACTTTCCCACAAACTTCGATCGGAGAAGAATTATAAACTTTTGATGCGATTGATGTGCCATTAGGTGTTGTCACAGCTAACTCAACATCTAATTGTTGAGGTAATACGGTGATACCCTTAGAAAAGTCTTCAGAAATAAAAGAGTGGGTGGATCGAGAATCAAATAAAACATTTGCTACTTTAGAGTGGATGGTAAGTGTACCTTTCACCACATCGTTATCGTACTCCACATCGCTGATAGAAATTGCATGTGACTTTCCTTTGTCTTTAGCCTTAAGAGTTTGTTGACGTCGACCATCATCATCAACCCTTGGATTTGGGCATTGATTGGCATAATGCCCCATCTCCTTGCACTTGAAACATTGAAGTGTAGTAGGTTCATTCTGTGTATCCCTTCCTTTGTTTGCGTCATTAGACATCTTCTTCCCATTATCACGGCATTCAAATGCCCGATGACCTTCTTTTCCACATTTAAAACATTTACTTGTCCCTTTAAGACAACTCCCTCCTTGTTTCTTTCCACACTTTGAGCATAAAGAAAAGCTCATCTTCTTTTCTGTGTGCTCTTTAGATTTTTCTTTGAATTCCATCTTCCTCTTCTTATCAAACCCATGTGACTGATGGGTTACTCCAATCTCCATCTCGACTTTGAGAGCACATCGAACGATTTCCTCGTAGCTATTGAAGTCCCTTATGGCTAACGCCCTTCGAAGACTTGGTTTTAAGCCACTAAAGAATCGATCGATCTTACTCTCAGGTTGGATAATAATACCAGAAGCGTACCTTGCCAGTCTTGTAAAATTTGCTTCATAGGTACCAACAAATTCATCATCCCTTTGCTTCAGTTCAAGAAACTCTTTCTCCATCTTTGTTCGGAGAATATGAGGGAAGTACTTATTGAAAAATAAGTTCTTGAACTCGTCCCATTCCATAGACTCAATTTCACCCCTTTGCCTCGTATTCTTAACAAGATTCCACCATTGATCAGCATCTCCTTCCAAACGATACACTTCTAGGATGACTTTATCATGTTCAGAACATTGAAGAACTGAAAATATCTTTTCAGTAGTACTAATCCATTGTTCAGCAACTAATGGATCAGTAGACCCGCTGAAAGAAGTTGGACGCTGCCTCATGAAGGATTCAACAGAATGTTTCTCCCTCCTTTGCTCGTTTGGAAATCCTGCATGATTCATAGCTTGAGAAAGTTGTGTGAGCATGGCTACAAGATTTTGCATTCCAGCTCCCATATCGTTTGGTTGCTCAGGGGGACAATCATTGCATTGCCCATCGCATTCCGCATTAACACGGTTCCTTCGGGTTCCAGCCATTGACTAAAACCAAGAAGAATAGTGCGAGCAACACTAATTATAATAGGAAACCACATAATTCAAGAATAAAATTTTCATGCTTATGGTCTTATCCTAGGTTATTCAAGTCCATTTCTAAAACACTAAGATTGTGTACTATGCTTAGACTTATCCTTAGGGTTCTTACTAAGGCTTTCACATCCTAGTTTCCAAAGGTTGACTATACCTTTCCTCTGATACCAACTATAACGACCCATACTTTACATACATTGTTAATACTTCAAAATTGAAGTACACTTATTACAAAATATGACAAAACCACAAAGGACCGTATAGGTATAGTGTCTTTAGAAACTGGGAAACATAAACAACTGGTTCATAAATCTTCTACAGTGTCTCCCATTTATTTCATCATATCTAGGGTCCCTTTTAGCATATTCTACTTAATATCCATCTTCCTGACCTGGGGAAAAGAAAACATAAAAGGGTGAGCTCAAATGCTCAGCAAGGGCAAATAAAGGAAATAAAAATCATATCATATCTTTTTGAAAATCAAAACCTGCAAAAGAGATCATAATATCTTAACATGGAATAAATCATAGAAGTGAAAATGAGATCCCCATAATCATAACATAAAACTTGAAACTTTGTGGCATGCACACATAATCATGGAAAATCATTTCTTGTTAGTCATGACTCATTTCCAAGACTATCTTAGTGGACAAAGTCCCTTTCTGAACCGAGTTCACTCCTCGTTTCAGTCCTGTATCACTGAACCGAAATAACCTTCTGTTCCAGCCATGTCTATCTCATGAGATATAAAGTCTTTACCCAATGCATTGGAGGGAGATATAGGTCCCACCCATCTTATAATGAATCCTTTCTTATGTGTGCCACATAATCATAAACCATACATCATAACGTAACCCATGTAATAAAAATGGGATTCTTAAACAACATGACATCATAAAACAATTCATATAAGATAAAGGAATTCATAAAAATATTTCCATCACAACATAATCAAATCCATGTAATAATAGGGATAGAAACAGAACCCTTTATTATCTTAGATGGAAAATAATTTTGATAAAACACTTGAACTTCATTCTTGAGGAAAATATCCTTTCTTTTTCAAAAACATTTTACATTTCTTAACATGTCATACAACTTTAAACTAAAAGAAGTTGATTAAAAATAAACTTGAAAACTTTTAAAGGAAGATTCTTGGAAATAATGTTTTAAAAATCCATTCTTGTCGTATAAGTTAAAAAAAAAATTCTTCGTACTTTTGTCGGAAAAGTCAAAAAGTACCTCATACGGAAAAACGACAAAAGATTCCTTTCATATTCTTTACTAAAAACTCACCTAAGGGTAAAATTGGATTTAAACTATTGTAAGTGGATGGAAACAACATTACATATTGAGGGAACATGGATGTGGATGATAAAATACACCCCAGTAAATACTTACGAATAAACAATCTCGGATAAAAATGAGATTGTGATATTTCCCTTACCTTAGGTCCGATTTGCTTTGTTCGTGTCTGAAGCTCCTCTTCTTTGGAACGCCTCTTTGAATCCTCCACTTAAGGAACTAAGATTGGTATTTGGAGAAGACCAGGACCTCTAGGATTATTCTAGGGAAGTGTAGAGGAGAAAATGGCAGGGGTTGGCCGAGCTTGAGTGCTCAAATTGGTGTGAGGAGGAGGGGGAGGAGGTGCCCTTTTATAAGGGAGGAGAGGGGCACCTTAGGAATATCTCAAAATATTATTTTATATTAAAGTCAAAATCGGTTTATAATGGTTCCAAAGGGTCTTATTTCGAAGCTGAAGTGGTGATGGGTCGAAATCCTATCAACCAATAGGATTTAGACAAGTTTGGGGTATTATTTTAACCTTATCAATTAGATTTAACTCTAAGTTAATTAATTTAACTTTTACCGTGTCTTTTTGTTTTCTTTCACTATATGGTTAATACACTTACTATAACATGCCAAACGAACCCCAAATTGTTTATTATTAATATATATATCCTTATCTAAGTCATTTGGCCGAACCATAGATTTTTAGGAATAAAATAACAATTAATAATATAATATTTGATTTAAAAACTATTTTGTGTCAATTTTGACACTATTTGATATATGATTTTTGTGAAAGTCATATCAGAATTATATGTTCGAACCAAGTTGATTAAATCAACACTAATATATCATAGTAACCTAGAAAATTAGTGGAATTCATAAAAAGTCTTAAATTACATTTATTTTGGTATTTATATTATCAATTATGTCAATATTTCATTAATAAGATAATTACTGCATCATCTTTGTGTCATAAATAAATTAAATTATTTGATGTCTAAAAATTACAAATAAAATACCATCATGTAGGAAATCTTTTTATCTTTCTAATGAATATTTACAATCGAATTTATCTTATATATAACCCCATATTAAAAATGATTTACTTATTAAACTTTAAATTTAACTATTTTAACCCTTCTTTAAAAAAATTAATAATAAATGTCCTAATCTAATCCAAGTGGGCCTAAATGGTCATATTTTATTCCTAAGTTTGTTTTTGGTCGAATTACACTTGTCCAATAGAATTAGGACATGTGTTAGGGTAATATTAATATCGTATTTACCCTTAGTTACCCTATTTACTATTAACCGCGGTAAAAAAAGGTAAAAAGTTACTATTCACCAAAAAATTATTTTCATCTCATTGAACCACATTTTAGTCCTTGATATTAACCGTGTCTCTCGGATTTTCGAAATTCCATTCACAGAAGCGGTAAAATTAAGTTTTATGCAAAATTCAGTTTTTTAACCTACCACTTAGTGGTTTCACTATTCATCAAAAATTGAAAGTTTTCAGAAAAATACCAAAATTTCACCCTAGGCTAATTTCGATATTCTGAGTCCAAAAATGAAGTCCATTTTGAAAAATACAATTTATAAAATTTCAAAAAGTGGTTATTACTATTCATAACGGCTAGTTTTAATAGCATATTGTTGTTTAGTGAAACTCGGTATTGCGTACGACGCAAGCTATCGTGGAAGGTCGCGATTGCGTGTAAAGAAAGCCAAGCAAGTGTTGTGTAGAAAAATATTCCTTTGATGATTTATATAACATAAAAGTCTCGGGTGTTACAATTTATTTTCAAAGATTTGTTTTATTAAAATTGTTTAATATTTTTCTAATAAAATAAATTAATCTCTTCTACTTACTGACTTTAATATAATGGTTAAACCTATATATATAAATATATTATCACTCATTCAATTGGTAATCAATACAAAATAAGATTAAGAACACTTAATGGTGGGAACAATATTCTTCTACAAAAAAATTATATATATTAAAAACTTCAGGGAAAACAAAATTTCACAATGGTTGTTTTCAAAACCACCGCAAAATATTTTGCAAAAAAAATTCAGGTGATTTTTTAGAAAAAGTTCTAAAACTGCCACTAAATGTAATTTTAATTTTTTTTTAAAATTTTTTTATTAAATATTAGTTGTGATTTTTCAAAAACCACTGCTAAATAATATTTTTAAATTTTTTTAAAAATAATTAATTTATTTTTAGCGATGGTCTTGATAAACTACAACTAAATTAATGAAAAAAATTAAAATATTACATATTTAATTGTGATTTATTATTAATAATTACAAATAATTATTTATAAACATTTATTTTAAATTATTTACATTTATAATTAATTTAAATGTATTAATTATTAATTATGAAATGTCCTAGAATTCCATGTAATTTTTTAAACAAATTATATTGGATTATTTCAAGACCAGACGCTCAGACGACACTAGATTTTGTGGCATGGTGATCCCAGAACAATTGTTCGATTTTTTTTATGTTTATTTAAAATAGCGTATGTGAGTGGTTTTGAAAAATTCTAAATGGGTGCCCGGATTAAAAATATGAGGGAACCGTTGAGTCCAAAATGATGACATTACCCAAGAAAGGACCTAACCTCGACCAATGCGAGTCAAGGGAAAAAGTTTATTTTCAGAATTTTAAGGAAATACGACTAAAGATTTTTGTAAGGAAAATAAAATAAAATAATTTTCTAGTTTAATTTATTTGAATTTTGAGTTTTTTTGTAGCTTAACAGAAATGTTGTTTTATAAATGAAACAGTGTAATAGAAATTTTGAGATGTGTTTTCCCAATTTAATGGGTTAATTGAATACGAGATCATTGGCATGTTGGAGAATCAATATAAACTGATGGATCTTTGGCATTGCCGAACAATGATCAATGAATGGATGCCAATAAAGGATTAGGGAATGATGAACGAAGCAACACTGATCATCACCCAATGAACAATCCAACTTCAGGTAGTGTTTCTTGTTTAATTTTCTTTCCCTATTTAGAAATATCCACGAAGAACTTGAATCATTCGACGAATGGAATGATTCATGGATTGTGCATCTGTTTGCTGGAGGGTTTTTATTCAGGTATTTGAATTGGGATTATCCATGTTATAATTCTTAAAAACCCAACTTGTTTTGAATTATAACGCGGAGGGTTCGGGCCGACATGAACAAGGCCCTAATTTCTCTGTTATGGGTGTTTGTGTGTTCTTCGTGAAAAAAACCCCCAGATCGATGAAAAGAAAACCTTGAGGTCGTAGCAGGGATAGAGGCCACCTGAGAATTCCGAGGGCACTTGTAGTTCAGGAATTGGACCACCGGAGCAGAATCAGTGTCCCATGGAAGACACTGTCGATGATGGAAAGCGAAGGCGCACGGCGCAACGGCAAGGCCACCCGTGAAATCCGTCACGGGTGGTGGAGTAGGTCGTCGGTTGCGGTGAAAGTGGATACGGTGGTCGCGACCCCTCAGATACCCACGAGGAGGAGGGGGCACGTGACGTGTCGTTCATGTCTTGGTCAGGCAGGTCGGCCCGCTAACTGTGGTTCGAGTAGGAGGCGGGCCGCCCCAGTGGGCTGGACCCAGGAAGCCTAGTGGGTTGTGCCACACCCACAGGCCAGATCTGCAACCCAATCGGTCTGGGCTAGACTCAAACAGAGTTGGATCTAGTTTGGTTCAATCCCAAGTTGGGTCGGTGGACCTCAGGCCAGGTGAAGTCAGGTCAGACCAGACCCAAACCCCACCCCCCCTTTTAGTAAAACAGTCATAACATCCAAACCGTATGTCCAATTGATGATCTGTTTATAGTATTGGAACCCTTGAGACGATTAGGTACTTTTTTACATACTCCAAGTGTGTTTTGTGGAGGTTGAGATATAACTGAGGGCTTGAGGTTTAGATTCTACAAGAATCAAGCACGCTACGAGTGGGAATCGTGTGACTGTCTGTGACGAGAAAGAAGTGCTGAGCAGACCTCAGTGGATTGAAAAAAGAGTAGTTGTGCGGACCTGTGTGTCCTGGAAGATGAGTAGTTGTGTGGACCTGTGTTTTCAGGTAGGCGAGTAATCATGTGGACCTTAGTTTCTTGACAGACAAATAGTTATTTGGACCTTTGTGGCCAGGCAGACGAGTAACTGAGTGGATCTCAGTGGCCTGACAGACGAGCGGACCTCAGTGGCCCAACAGACATTAGCGACTCATTGAGGGATGATTCCCTCAACAGTATGGATTTTTCAGCTTTATGACTGATAATCCTTCTTTCTATATTTAATTTATTCATGTGTGAGTATCCCATTACTTCATGTTTACTTTCCTTTGTGGTATTTCTTTGTGGTTTGGGGTGCCTACTGAGTATTGTGTTACTCACACCTATACGGGTTTCGCTTACATGTGTCGTTTCTTGTATAGTTGATTGATGCTTTGACATAGACCTTGGTTGTCCAGGACTAGGAAGTTCCCATTGATATCAGATAGACGAGGCATACTCCTACGTCTTCCAACAACTACTCTACACCTACCCTTCATGTAGGGTTTTCCACGAATGGATTTTCAGAGATCGTTGTACTTTCTTATTTTTATCTTGCCTTTTTTGGTCTTTTATTCTAGCCCCTTTACTTTCGGATTGTACTTTATACCCTTAGTGGTTGTCGTAGTGGCATACATGTTTTTCCTTTTAGTTTTTTGGGTTGGGGTTGTTAGTGTGCATGTGTACAGGTACACAAAAAATGCCTCCCACTTGCAGGTTATTGTCTTTGGCGCTAGGCACCAGCCCCAGGACATTGGGAGACAAGCTTGGGGTAGTCGTAGCATGGGCCCCCAGGGACAGGTCTTCACAAATTATTTATATTTATTTGTTAGTAATTATTTAAAACTTAAATTAATTCATGGATAAGTTGAAAATCGGGTTTCAACATTAAATAAATATATCTTTTGATCTGGGTGTCCATTTTAATCCCATAACCTATAAAATTGAAATGTATAAAATGAGCTATAATGACATTAGATAATACTTTTGTAATAATTAGAAGAATAAAAAATATTTTCATTTTAAGAGTAGTTGAAAATCAAACATGAACTTCAATCGACCATTAATTTTGATACATGTGTATATTTGGGATCTACCACTTATCAAATTGATGCTTGTAATGATTTCAACATTGTATTGATTGAATAGGACCTTGGTCATTGTTTTTCTAAGGTCAAAAGGCCCTAAAGTCCTCTAAAACTGGGTTTTTTTGTTCGGATACCATGATTTTTGAAGAATCGATGATATTTTAGCATTTATTAAGAGTGTATTCATATAATTGTCGGGTCATCTATTATTTTAATTCATGTATTTACATTCCAATAGATTTGATGGTGTTTCAATTTTTGTGGTTTTCCCTCTTTTGGTGACTTTTTATGTTATATATATATGAATATATATATATATATATGTATATATATGTATGTATGTATTTCTATACATCTTTGTATATTTATTTAAGATTATATATAATTGTATCTAGGCATGGATATTTATATTTATTTATGAATATTTATCTATATATATATATGTAAATATTTATACATATTTATGTATATATATTTGTATATCTTATATGGGTGTGTGTGTGTGTGTGTGTGTGTGTAGATATTTATATTTTCTTATTTATATGTATATATTTATATTAATAAACAATTATATACATGTCTTCATTGATATATATTTATATAACATAAATGATTGTTAATATATATTTATGTAAATCTTATAATATGTATATATATATAGATATATATATATATCCATTTATTATTTATTATTTATTATTTATTATTTGTTCATTTATTATTTATTACTTATTATGTATTACATATTTTTTATTATATATTTTTTATTTTTTATTTTTTATTGTTTAATATTATTTAATATTTATTATATATTTTTATATAATATTTATAATTTATTTTTAATTCATTATTTATTATTTATTTATTACTTAGTAATTATTTATTAATGGCTATTTATTAATGATTATTTATTATTTATTCATTTAGTACTTATTACATGTTATTTATTTATTTATTTATTACATATTTGTTATATATTAATTTATTATTTATTATTAAATTATTGTTAAATTAATTTTTAATATTTATTTAATATTTACTATAAATAATTTATAAATTATTATTAATTTATTATTTATTAATTATTTATTATTGATTTATGATTAATTATTCAATTACAATTGAGGTGTTATTTTTTATTTATCTATTTTTTATAATTTAATTATTATTCATTTATTATTTATTAATTTAATATTATTTTATTATTATTTTATTATTATTTAATAATTAATTTAGTATTTTCTATTTATGTATTACTTAGTTATTATCTATTTTTTGTTAATTTAGTACTTATTTATTATATATTAATTTTTTATTAATTTATTTTTTATTCTTTATTTATTCATTACTTATTTGTTATCTATTATTTATTTACCAATAATTTATGATTAATTAAATATTCACTTATTTATTTATTTATTTATTTATTACTTATTAATTATTAATGGATATTTATTATTTATTATTTATTAGCCGATCATTTATTTATTTATTTTTTATTTTTTTATTTATTAATCATTCATTTTTTGTTTATTAAATATTTGTATGTTAATTATTAATTATTAAATATTTAATATTTAATATTAATATTAATATATAATTACTAATTATTAATTATTATTTATTAATTATTATTTATTATTTATTATTTATTTAGTTCATATTAATTTGGTATTTGATATTTTTTAGTTTTTTATTACTTATTATTATTCTTTTATGTTATTATTTAGTTTTTATCTATATATATAAGTATATTAAATTATATTTACTCACCACATGAAGATCTTTCTCAAAATAAATAAATAAATAAATAATTACATAAATAATAATCAAATGACAAATAACAAATAACACATAGAAAATAATAAATAATTAAGAATTAAATACTAATTAAAGAATAAATACCTAAATAAAAAAATGCCACGAAAAAATTTAGTGATAGATTAAATTTTTGTTAAATTATTCTCCTTGTTTTTAGAAAATCACTATTAAATTGTTCTGCAATGGTTTAAGAAAATTGCCTCTAAATGATTATCAATATATGATTTAGCAGCGGTTTAAACCTTTGTGAAAATCTTATTTTGACATAGTGAAATGTTTTAATATAAAAGTTAATTTTATCATATATATATATTTAATAGGATTAAATAGTGGTTAATTTTTGGTTAATTTTTGGTTAATCACACAAAAAATTATTAAGAAAGGTTACTTTATATTTTTAATAAAACATATATTACTTAGTTAAAAACTAGTTTCCTAGGTAAAAACAAAAATGGTGAAATGTAAAAACCTAATGGTAAATGACATGAAACCTATTTAAAGCATGTGTTTGAATGGGAGGTAGATACTTTTTCGAACTTATCTCACCGTAGACTCCTTTATTAATTAGTTTAGTAACCATTGAACATTGAACAGTGTCATTCCATTATTCAAAATAATTGTTGTTCACAAAACTTCCATTTTCTTCACTTATAAAAGTATACCAGTTCCACCCTAAAAAGTTACACATACCCTTAAAATTTTCTTTGAAACCCTATCCAATTTAACTCTCCTAGAATTCCCTTCCATGACCTAAATCCACTAGCCACCATAAGTGAGCATAATCCCATCATTTCCAAGGAGACTTGTAGGGGAAAGTTCATAATACCAAAGTGAGTATTACTTAATCCATATACTTTTATTCTTAATCTTTCTCTTCCAAACATACCCTATAAAAATTAATATAATGAACTTGGAACCATTAGTATACTGGTGTTATTATATAAATGGAATAACCGTAATTTATTCCTTCTCATCCACTTAGAAAAATAAAATAACATTGATTTTCCATTTATATGGACTACTGCCATTATGAAATGATACAGTTCATTTTTATCACTCCATTTCAGGGTTGGATACATGTATTAAAAAAATAGTTTATTTTTCGGTGAGTTTTAGAGATTGTTTTGCACAATCCCATCTAAAATATAGATAAAAATGTTAGAGGAGGTTAAAACCCCCTCCAATTTGAGAGATTAGCAGCGGTTATTCACCCCCTCTAAAATAAATTTCCATAAAAATTAGTGATGACTTTACGTAACCACTGCTAAAATAAAAGTAATAAATTTAGAAGGTGTTAAAACCCCCTCTAAATTAAAATTTCATATAAATTAGCTATGGTTTTACATAATCACTAATGAAATATAGGTAAAAAAATTTAAATGTGGTTAAAACCCTCTATAATTTGAGAGATTAACAGTGATTATTAACGCCCTATAAAATAAATTTTCATATAAATTAGCACCATTTTTACATAACCATAGCAGGATGATTCACAGTGAGCCTAAAAAACTGGTCAAAATCATATAGGTATGGAAATACGATTTGAGGGGGTTGTGTCTGTTTGTGTAGTTTTGACGGTTTTAGGCTGTAGTTGAAGCATGAAGATGGGTGGTTCTGGATTCTATGGGTAGTGGGTGGGGGTTATGGATGGTGATGGTGTGATGCACATGATGATCGATGAGCGGGGTAGGTGGCTGGATGGATTTGATGGGTCAATTACGGTCTAGATTGATGACGTCAGTCAGCTTGCTGGAGGGATTTATGATGATCAACTACCGGTGATGGACTCGGATGAGAAAAGATAGTGATGACCTCAGGCATGCTTTAGTCGATTTACTGATGAATAATGGGGTTTGCATGCAACAAAAAATGATACACATAGGTGGTGGACAACTTTCAAAATAGGGTCACGTGTGGAAGTATAAATGTAGTGGCCTTCGATCTGGTCTAATCATGAGCCCATGGCCCAAATATTAAGGGTCTTATGGGCCATGTAACAAAGGGGGTCTTCAGGCCTATATATAATAAATATAGATAAAGAGGTTTGGGTGAGTTATCCTGAGGGGCTATTACCTACCCTTTCACCTTGAAAGTGTGGAGTGTGTGAGCTACATTATAATTGTACCACGAATATCTAATATATATATATAATTTAGAGAGTATATGTATACATAAATAAATAAATAAATATTATATTATGTTGTATTATACATTATATGATATAGGCATTGATGAAGGCATTGACATAGGTGATGGTGACACAAGCATGATGCAGGTAAGGGGTGAAGACTCATGGACATGCTGATGCAAGCAAGGCCATTGAGCCATTAAAATGACAGGGCATCGGGGTCATCCAATGTTGAACCTATGAGCCTTTATTATATGAGAAAATAGTGATGAATTGGTAGGTTATCCTTGGGGGGGAATGACTTGCCTTTCTGGCCTCTGTGTGTGTGTGGTGTGTGTGTTGTGTGTGTGTGTGTGTGCTTGAATGTAATTGTACCAATGGGCAGATAATATATATATATATATATATATATAATTTTCTTGATATATAAATATTATATTGTATTGTATTATAGTATAATTATATATATATGTATGCATATAAATAAAATTAATAATATATATATATATAATTATAATATATATATATATATGATATATATATATATATCTTTGTGTGTGTGTGTGTGTTTGTATTTTAGAATTGTATACATATAAATATATAATATAAAAATATATATATTTGTATTGATCAGTATAATATAATATATATTTGTATTTTTAATTATTGTATAATATAATATATATTTTTATATATGTATATATATTTATTAGAATGGTATATTTGTATAAGATGTAAAAATATAAAATATAAGAAATATATACTTATTTGAATGATGTATTTGTATAATATATAAATATATAATATAATATAATATATATATATATATATTATACTTATAAACATAATTAATAAATATAATATATTTGTATAATATAATATGTATTTAAATATATTAATATAATAATAT
Source organism: Viscum album (assembly GCA_963277665.1). Taxonomy (NCBI): domain Eukaryota; kingdom Viridiplantae; phylum Streptophyta; class Magnoliopsida; order Santalales; family Viscaceae; genus Viscum; species Viscum album. The sequence goes on from OY728122.1 coordinate 335,531,816, forward strand.
TTATTTTAATTTACAAAGAAATATATATATATATATAATATTATTTGCATATATTAAACAAAAAATGTTATTTGTGGAGTGGAGGGACATTGGCCATTTGTGATGGTGATTGTGGGGTCGATTCCCATTAGAGGGGAATTTTTATGAATTGTGTGACGTAGAGGGGTAGTTCCAGCACATGCAGAGGGGCTAGCATGGACTTGTCCAGGGGTGAGGTGTCAGGGACTTGTTAGGGGGTCTTTCTAGGGTGTCAGACTTGTCTAGGGTCATGGGGATCCTTATTGTGGGGGTTTTCGGACTTGTTAGGCAGCAGCGTTGGAGGAAATGTTTTATTAAACAAAAAAATATAAATTTAGGGGTAGTTGGGGAAGCAGGAATTTCATTAAAAAAATTAAGGGTGGTTGTAAACCTCTCCTAAATTTGTGTTAATAAATATTTTGGGGTGGTTTACAAGCACCTCTAAAAAACTAGGTTCTAAAAATTTTGATTAGAATTAGAAGGGATTTAAACCCCGTCTAAAATAACCACCGCTAATTTTGACCTTACCTTAACAACAGTTCATAAAAACCACCTCTAATAATAAGAGGCGGCCACATTAGTGATGGATCCTCATAACCGCCACTAATGTTTTTAGAGGGGGTTATAACCGTCTATAATCTCAAAAATAACTCCCTATAATGACTGCATTTTTTATAGTGAAGGATTGATTTAATGGTTTAATATTATGAATATCTCATTATTTTAATTTTGATTTGGTAATTTTTAGGGTACCTTCATTTAATCTCATTCATTGAGAAATGGAATTATTAATCATGTTTATTATGGAATACTACCTCTATGAATGAATAATTTTTTTGTCATTTATATACTTCATAGATTGTTCTAAGAATGAATTTAATGAAGATATATGATATTTATGTCATATTTAAACTTCTTAAAATGTTATATTAACATTATATAAAGACATATCCTTGTAAAATCATTGTAACATGATCTCATCTCGTTCGGTTTTTACCACCTAATTAAATGATGATATAATGTTTAAACCATGAATTATTAAGTAATGTTATATAATGGTGACATCATTTAATAGAATTTTAAATAATATGTTTTAACAATTTCATAAATGAGTTGTTAGTATTTAATATATTTAATAATATATAACATTTTTATTGTTAAACCCGCCATAACTAGTTCAACACAATTTTCTTTTTCATGAACCATATCCATGTATTTCAAATAATGAAATTTGACCTAAGGAATCATCAAAAAAAATAATATTCTATCTTGAATAATCTAGAAATTGTGAACTTTGGGAGAAGAATGAATAATAACACCTCTATTATGAAATTAGTTCAAAACAATCCAGATTACTCCCACCTAATATTGGAAATAGATAATAACTAACTAATATAAATATAGGGAATAATTATAAATGAGGTTTATAAAAGATTATAGATATAAATTATGATCCAAAATAAATTATTAATATATTTATGCTTATTATATGGGAGGTTAGAGCATGTTTGAGTAAGCTGAAATACATTGTAAAAGTTTCTTTTCACAATTTTCACCCATTGATAAATATTTATTATTGTATGCCATGTTTTCTCTATAATGTCATATCTGGTGACAATTTAATATTTTTTACTATTATAATATATTTCATGGTATTAAATATTCAATTCTATTCTATTTCTCTTAGTGGTTTTTGACTCAAAATTTACAAAATCTATAAGTGTTTGTTGTCTAAAATTGCTTTCCTTGAGATACTTCTGTATTACACACTTAATTTTGATTATATGGTATATATACTACTTATTTGATTCATTAAACCATTAAATATATTTAATTCATGGTATTATAAGTTCAATTTCTATATCTCTCTCATTTAAGGGGTTTCAATTTAAATGTTACTCAAGCTATAAAAAAAATTCAACTCAAGTTCTTTCTCTTTAATTAATAAATTATCTACATGTTTATGATCTTCCAATCCCCTTTTATCCTTATAATTACTTTTCTCTATGATATTTTCTATTTTTCATGATGTAAATTATTTATTTTGGTTGATATCATCTTCATTGATGAAATACCTTCTCAAATAACAGTTCTTCATTAGAAATAATAACTGTAATTCTCTATAATGTATATTTTCCTCCATGTAAATATTTTCATTCCTGATAATGTTCTCCTCTCTATTTTGGAACTATATTATGGATTATTTTCTATGATCCTCATAATTCTCTTTACTTATTTTCAAAAAAAATCTAATACTCTTTTTACAATTTTAATTTTCAACAAAGTTATTTCAAATTATTAAAAAAAGGTTTTCCATCCTTCGAGAATAAATTTTTTTATATCCAACCCCACATTCCCATTTGATAACTTATATATCTTTTCATGAATATTTTTTTGGATTTTCTTTTTAAAATTAAATATTTTTAAAATTGTTCACTCCATCTTTTTTAAAATTTATTTTTAATGATATTTTAGCCTCTTATTTTACGAGAATTATAAGAACATTTTCTAAAGAAAATGATTTTATGGTTTTACTTATATTTTCTTCTTTATCTCAAAAGTATTTATTTACATGGAAGTTTCCTTTCATGAATTACCCTATAAATTATATTATTCTATTTTGGGGGATTAAACTTGTGTAAATCCATTGGTATCGTTTTCCTTCTGTATCATTGAATGTTTTTTATTTTTCTTCCAATGAAATTCTACTGTGAACACTTTATATTTCTTCCCTTTGATTGAAGGGTGTTCACCTAGATACTATTCATCAATTTATTGACGAAACTATTGATGAAATTATTAAATTAACCATATATCCTTTATTTATATGGTATAAATACCATATTCTCTATTATATTGATTAAATTGTATTTAGCTTAAATGTTACTAAATATATATAGATACCTATTTTTTCCATGGGTAAATAATGTTTTGATAATTGATGGAATTATGAATGTTTTCCTTATGTGGTTCAATTTGAGAAATATTTGAAACCCATTTTATTTATAAGTTTTATTTTTAATATAATGAATGAATTTATTTTAAGTGGAACTCATATGTATGGATAATGATTATTGGGGTCTTATATCTCCCTCCAATACATTGGTAATGTTTTATATTGCATGAGATAATGTATCATTAGCCTCCATGGGTATGCTCACAAAACTAAAGGGTGATCCTTCTTGGATATGATCACAAACTAAAGTGTGACTCTTCTTGGTTATTCTCACAAACCTATAGGGTGATCCTTCTTGGATATGCTCACAAACTAAATCATGGGACATCTTGTATATGCTCGCAATATGATGATATCTTATTCTTATGTTTGTTTCATAGTTTTATGCTTATTATTTTGACTATGATATACAATCATGGATCAGGTATGTTGTATCATGTTTCTACACTCTCCTAATTAACTTCTAATGTTATCCCATGTCATATAACATGACTCTTGTTTTATGATATATACCTTTTTGGATATGATTTTTCTATACACCTTGATTATACCCAAATGATCATCTTATGCTTATTCGTGATCTTTGATTTTCATTGCTTAGGTTTACTCTTAATGAGAATATAATCTCACCACTTTCTTATGTTTCCACTTCCCCATGTTATGATGAAAAGTAATACGTCTGATATGTCTATAGGAGTATATTATGTGAAGATTTTGTGGGAAATGTTAAACACTTGTTTTGGGTTAATCTGTTATTTATATAGTGGGAAAATTACTCTAGTTGAATAAGATGTGAGTTTAGTTATTTAAGTTTTTTTTTCATAATTCTCTAAAACAATAAAAAAGGTATTAGGAATGTACTATAATGAAATATTTTATATAAGTTATGTAATTGAGATGGCCATGTTCATTGGGTACTATAGTTGGTATTGGAGAAGGGATTAGAAAACTTTAGAGGTTAGGATGTTATTTGAGGGTAATTTAAGGGTAGATAAGTTATGTTTGATCATAATTTTGAAGTTATAACCCTTTAGGTTAGTTTAGGTAATATTGAATATTTTAGTGATTGATATAAGATAATTTTAGTCAAATCGATAGGGATAAGTTTAAGGTATAAGTGTAAGTATATGATAACTTGCCGAAGTTTTGGTTAAGTAGTGATTTTGTGGTTCTATTAGAAATTATATACATATTTTGAAACTTTGAATGTGGATGAGACTATGATGTAGATGTACCTATGGGAAATCACACTTAAAAAAGATAGTTTACTATCAACTCAAACTTCACTCCGGTGCATCATGAGTGGAACTAAGACTGCACACCTAGCTAGAAACTCCTAGGGGGTATGCTTTGGTTAATCACATCCTCATTACAAAACATTACAGAATATTTATTATGTTAATGAATTAAGTTATATAATATAAAATAACCCAAAGAAAAGAAAACTAGATTGAACTAAGAGTGATATATATTAAATAGAAATTAAATGTAAACATTTTGAAGAGAAATACATTTTATGGTTGAATTTTTCATGAAATTATATTATAATAATTCTATTATAGTGTTAATTTTTCATCACTCGTGATTAACTTATTTTCGTATTAGTAATAGATGAAGCATGAAGGAACCACTTTAGAAATGTATTCCATGTATAATGCAAAGATTTTTTATTGAGAAATCTAATGGGATAAGATTTGGGATGATAAATCTTATGATTTCTCCAAATCATCACTCATAAATTATGATTAACAAAGTGAACTTAATTGAGTTCCAAGACACACTAAATAAGATAAGGAAATACCATCATGGAAGTTTCAGTGGTTAATATGATTAAGGAAATAAGATTTAATATCCTTCGTATAAAAAATATGAATAATAACCAAGTAAATTGGTTCAAAGGAACTATAATATATTGTATTTGTGGTAAAGGAGGTAATATAGCAACTAATTGATGAGGAAAAGTGATAGATCAGTATAAATGGTAAAAGGAAAAAAGAGTTCATCCTAATGTACTAATGGAAAGTAACTCTCTTAAATGTGGGTAACATGGGAATTATCCATGTCAATTCCTTAATCCAAGGGGTAACACAGATGATAGGAACCAACTTCTTTCAAGAAAACAAAATTACAATGAAACCAAAACTATATAAGTTAGTTAAGAAGATAATGTGAAGTGGGGAACATTGATTAGCCACTCAATAAATATGATTAATGTATTCATATATTATTCAACCTACTCTTATATACCTAGTATGTATGCTAAGAATGTCAAACTTCCACCTTGATGACTGGTTGTTAAATTATTAATAAAAACTTTTAGCTGTATTATTATTGTATTCCATATATATAACTCATCTTTAAGAGATTTCTATAGGAATAAGAAACCGATAAAATAATATTATCCTTAATTTAGTCGAATTTGATATGATTTTAGGCATGAATTAGATCACTTGTGTAATGTCCCAGCTTTAATCAATGGACGCACCATTTAAAATTTTATCCCAAATCCTTAAAGTGGCCCAGGGTGCATGTATATACACCCTGTTGCAGGTCCCAAGCGGTTATTAAAATTATTTAAATAATTTCATCAGTTTTATGTAAAATATTACATCATGCCATAGTGCATCATTTGAGTTAAAAATAATTAAAAAGGTATTATAATGGAATAAAAATAATTTTAATGAAATAAAAATAAATGAAAAGGGGATACAAATAAATAATTGAATAAAAGAGGTTGGATAAGAGTGGAAATAATTAGAATGGTTTAACGCATTTTATTAATTATTTTTCTTTATCCCACCCTTTTAATTTTTATTGTTTTATTTTATTTATTTTACTTTTTTCTTTATTTTGATTTTATTTTTTTTCCTCTCCCTTTTGTATCTCTCTTCCCCTCCTCCCTCTCCTCTTGGTGCATCGCGCCCCCTGCTAGGCAGTGTGCCTCCTCCTCCTATCCCTTAAGAAGCTCGTTACAACTTAGTACCTTCTCTATTTACATCATCATTTGATGAGATGTGAATCTCTTGGTAAGGCTAACCTCATGCACCCAAAATCATTGGATCTCATCCACTCTTCATCGTTCAAACCATCGTGGAAGGTTTTTACCTGAAATTGGCATTTTCTGAAATCATCTATTTTCTTCTTTTATAGGTCAAATAAAAGGTCTATAAGGAGCATATGATCCACTATGATTATGATGTAGGGTGTATACTCTCTTTCCCATTGTTTATTTTTTTTCTTTTAGATCACACGTTGTGCCTCTCATCAGTGCCTATTAGATATATACAATTTTTCCTATTCTAATTTAATTAAATTACTTGGCTTGACTATTTAAACCTTATTTGAGATGAACTAGCTTGTTTAATTTGTTGAGAAATTGTTGGATACCCCTTTGGGTGTGCTTATGTAATTGGTCTAAATTCCATTATCCCTGAATGATTAATTTATTAATTTCATGCTTTGTGCGACCCCTCTTTGGTTGAGTTTTAAATCAAATAAATTATTAGGATAAATGTGAACCATGGAATTTGGGGTTTTATTGATTTCTTTATTCCTAATGAGTCCTTTCTAAAATTCTTACCATGCTTTGTTATTATAAAAGACAAAAGTTCATTTTTTATGCTTTCACTGATAAGGTGTTCTGACTATGAATTTTTTGCTTGAATTATTGGGATGTATGTGACTCTTTACTTCTTAAATTGTTTTGTTACAATTATAAATGCATACTCTATGATATATAATTCCTTGAAATATAATTAAATTCTTGGTGGTGAGACAATGTAGGTTTTTTATTAAGGACCCACTTATGGACTCTCTATTCCTAATCGGTTACCACACTATACACCGGGGGAAATGTCTAAGGCTTTTCAAGATAAGTTTTCCATGGGTTTTCAATATGCTTATGAGTGATATCAGTTCCCTAAGGGACAATAGAGGATAGAACCATTAGGAAAGTGTCTACTTCATGCCTTGGGTGATACAAAACCCCTTATGTGTGATACCTAGAATGAGCTCATGATAAAACCATGCCTCGAAAAATACTTGGTCATTCAGAAGATTGTCTTGGATGGGCTCAGTGGTATTTGATCAATTGAAGGATGTACTGTATCGATGCTTTTAGGATGAGCTGAGACACCAACTCTAAACTGTAACATAATAATAATGATAAATCATGGAATGTTTAATTTGATTTAGGTGTGTGTTCCTTGTGAATTGTGATACCATTTTCGTGGCTTAAAGCATATTTTTTGACATATAGATTAGACCAAAGCTAAAGCAAAAGCTTGGGGGTATGATCACTTTTTGTCTGCCTTAAATTCTTTTAGCCTTATATATATATATACCTCCTTATTATTATAGGTACTTTATTCATATTTCCAGCTTAGGCTGAAGAAGGTAGTATGGACGGGTACTATTGAGAACCCGGACCAAGTTATACTTGTTTTATTTTGTTTATTTAATTGTTTCATTTATCGTATATAGGCACACTGAATTTGTTTATAGCATGAAATGTAAAGGTCAAGACACTATGGGTGCCAACCTACTAAAATTATATCTCACACCCTGCTCTGGTATCATTTGGTACTAGAGTATACTCTATGTTTGTAGTTATGGATACAAGGAAGCATTCCACTTCTGATTCTTGAGTATTGTTTGCTGCGTAGGATGAATATTGGGGGTAGAGGACTGATCCTTTTCCCAATATTTAGTTATTTTATTTTGTTTCATTCTTATTATATCTTGATATCATGATTTTATTCCTACTTTTCATACTTTTACTTTAGTATAGACATCATATCAGGACATCATTGTGTATCTGGTTTGATTCATCAGCTTCTGCAATTTTCATTTATTCAGTTGGAATTATTAATTTACTTATACTGTACTTTGTTTATTTATATGCTTGTGGTACTTGTTAAAAATTTATTTTCTTCTAATATGTATTATTTATTACCTATGAGGGAATAGTCTCCCCTAAGGACAAATTAAAAAGGCCCTCACTACTAGTCGGTAGCCTCTGGTGTTCAAGGAGACGTGATTAAGGTCATGTGGACAACCTGACTTAAAGAACCCTCTTGGTGGCTCTCGGTTCAGGGATATTACAAAGTAGTATCAGAGGGAGGTTTTTTTCTATTATTGTACTATTTGGGTTATAAAAAAGACTAGGACATAAAAATTTGGAATGTACATTGTGCTTTGACATAGCTAACCAATGTATAGGGGAAACCTATATTTTATAGTTTGGGATTTAAGTTATTAATTATTCCATTCATTATTGATATAACTTCATTATTGGGTGACATAATTTCTTTATGCTATTACTAGTATATTTATTATTGATATGAGGATTTTTACTATTATAACCCGATGATATGATGTCATTTCATTTACATGCATCATATTAGGCACCATAGGGACTAAAATGATTAGAATATTGGCATTCCATATCTACTTTTAGTGTGTATCTTCTTATTTACATGTGAGTGATATTATGTATAATTGTAATATCTTGCAGTATTTTTTAGTTATAAATATAAAGTGTATATGTTTCTTAGATGTCCTTATAATACCTCTTTCATTTCTATCTAGACTTGGATCTCAGAGTGGGATATCTTTTGTGTAAAACTCAGAGGCAGACCATGTACCTACCCTATTTTTTATTTTCTCCCCTTAACTATTGTTCCATGTTCAGGAAGGCCTTACACATTCCCTTTTCCTTACTGCTCCATTACTTGTTTACCTCTACTAAAATAGAATCTATTATAAGGTGTTCATTTGGAAATTATAGAATATTTTCATTGTGATGTCTTCATGTCATACTCCAGGAGAGTAGTGATGAGCACATTATGGGGTTGGTTGGTCTAGAACCTCTTGCAGTGCCATGTATTGTGCCTCCTATAGTTCCCCCTTTTGATAGGCAGGAACTGTTTCTTCTAGAATTTCTTCATCCTAAAGATGACCGGCTTTTATGTCATTATTGGTATGGACTAGATCATTCCTTATCATACCCAATTAGATTTTTTTCCATCAGGTGTTCATTACATCCCCTGAGGGTGACTCATATCTACATAAAGGATAATAGTATATATAGGAAGAATGAGCTAGACTTAAACATGCAGGACTAGGAAGACTGATAGTTCAATTAGTAAGTCTCTTTATAAGTGATCAGGGAATGCAGCTAGTGTAATTCCCTCCCATTGTGGATCATTTCAGGGATGTATTCCTTGAAATTTTATCTATATTACCTGCCATGGGGGAACTGGAGTTCACTATTGAGCTATTTATAGGTGTGTCACTAGTGTCTATTCATCCTTATAGTATGTCACTTATAGAGCTACATGATTACAAAAAGTATATTTAAGACCTCAAGGCTAAGGGTTTTATCAGACCTAGCACATCGTCTTGGGGTTCACTAGTTCTTTTCGCCAATAAGGTTGATGGTACCCTTAGATTGTGTTTGTATTATCATCAAATCAACTATCTTATGATAAAGAATTGATATTAGTTTCCTTTTATAGATAACCTCTTCGACCATCTCCAAGGAGGAACTATTTTCTCCAAGATTGATTTGAAGTTGGGATATCACCAGGTGAATGTGTGACCATATGAAATATCAAGTATGACGTTTCGGAGCAGGTACGGCTTGTATTAGTATTTGGTTATGCCATTCATCCTCACAAATGCATTGAAGTCTTCATGGATCTGATGAGTTAGGTTTTTCACTCATACCTTAATTCCTTTGTGGTGGTTTTTATTGATGACATATTGGTGTATTCACACTCCAGACATGACCATCCAACCCATCTTGAGATCGTTTCGTTTACAATGATAGATCACCATATGTATGAAAATATCATCAAATGACACTTCTATATTGATAAGGTTCACTTATTGGATCATATAATATCTGAGGAAGACATATTAGTTGACCCAAAAAAGGTGAGTGTCCTAGTTTCATGGGAGTATCCCATGAATGTTTTTGACATTCAATGTTTCGTAGGGATTGTAGGATATTATAGGTGTTTCATCAAAGATTTATCCCACTTAGAAGCGCCTCTTACGACCCTAACTAAGATGGGTGTATAGTTAATCTGGTCAGAATACTGTGAAAAATATTTTCAGGAGTTAAAGGGAAGACCAACCTAAGATTCGATCCAGATTCTTCCTGATCTAGGTAGAAGCTATATTTTTTACTATGATGCTTCATGAATTGTATTGGGTGTAGTTTTTATACAGGGTGATCGAGTCATGGTTTATGGATCCCACCAACTAAGACCTCATGAGCAGAACTATCCTACACATGACCTTAAGTTGTCAGTTTTAGTTCATGATTTACGCTATTGGAGACACTACTTGTTGGGTGAGAGGTTCTTTATTTACATAGATCATAAAATATTGAAATATATCTCCACAAAGAGAGAATTGAATTTAAGGTAGTTTATGTAGATCGAATACCTACAATCATTTGATTTTGAGATTTATTATACCCCTGGTAAGGAAATTTCATGGCTGATGATTTGAGATGCAAAATGCAGTCACAAGTCATCCAGGCATCTAGCAGTGAGTGGAATATGATGGCTTTATTTACTGAGATGCATATAGATGTTCAGGAAAAGCGTGGACATCCAAGATTAATAGCTCTAATAATGACAACCTATCTTTTGGAGAGAGTCTGTATGTGATAGTTATCTGATCCATAGGGGCCAGTTTTGAGGGACAAAGTCACAGGAGAGAACATTTCTTCTGGTTGGGTTGTTGATTGTAGTGAAACATTAATTTACTTTGGCTTGTATGGGTACCTTTATATATATGGGAAGAACTGATGAAGGAATATCGTACCTCTTTTTGGGATGTTCATCCTAGACTTTCAAAGATGTATAGAGACATGTGTCATCAGTACTGGTAGCCAGGTATGAAGAAGCAGAGAGTGGGTTTCATCACTCGGTGCTCTGCCTTCCAGCAGGTGAAGGCAGAGCACCAATTACCTGTTGGACTTCTATAGCCTTTATCCATTCCTAAGTGTAAATTTAATGACATCACCATGAAATTCTTAATAGTTTTTCCAAGATCTCCTCAATTTAGTAATGAATTATGGGTCATTATCGATAGATTGACCAAAGTCATGAACTTCCTACCTGTATAAGAGACCTTATCTATAGATGAGTTGGTAAAGTTGTATATCTAGAAGATAGTGTGAATTCATGGCGTACCTCATTCTATTGTCTTTGATAGAGACACTCTCTTTAGTTCATGGTTCTATAAAAGGTTGCAGAAATCCTTAGGTTCACAGGTACTCTTGAGTACTGCATATCACCCTCAGAGCGATGGGCAGTCTGAGCAGACCATGAGAGTGTTAGAGGATATGCTACAGGCATGTATCCTTGATTTTGGTGGTTCTTGGGAGAAACATATTCATCTTGTTCAGTTTACCTATAATAACAGCTTCCAGGAGACAATTCAAATGGCTCTGTTTTTCATCCCTCTTTGGTATACCATGTCATTTGCCTTTATGAAATCTCGAAGTAGGTGAGGTCTCTCTATTGGGCCCCCACCTCATTTAGGAGTCTTCTAAGAAAGTTAATCTGATTTAGAAGAATATAATTATAGAACAGTGCAAAAAAAATCTTATACCGATCGTCACCACCGACCTCTCGAATTTGAGGTGGGACATCAATTCTTTCTAAATGTTTTTCCAAGGTTGGGTTACAGGAGGATCAGGAGACATGGGACGTTATCATAGAGATACATCGGGCCATTCGAGATAGTGGTGAGAGTTGGGTTGCTAGCCTATCAGTTAATTTTACCATAGAGGTTTCGTGCCATGAAAGATATCTTCCATGTATCTCAGCTTTGAAAGTATCATCCAGACTCGTCTCATTCATTTGATCCTGATGAAATTGAGCTCAAGGTGGATGAATCCTTTGAGGAGTGTTCGATCCATAATATCAATTGTAGCATGAAGGTTCTCTGAGGGAGGTCCATTCCTCTGGTCTGTGAGCTATGGCAGCATGGACGTGTTCTGGACGAGACCTATGAGAGGGAGACCGATGTGCATGCTCAATGGCTGGAGCTTCTCTCAAATGACGTTCCACTACCCTGGGAAGGGAAAATTGGGGATGAGTTGTCTTAAGTAGGGTATATTGTAACGTCTATAATTTAATCAAGGTATAAACCATTTAAGTTTTTAGTCCAAATCATTAAAGAGACCTAGGTTATATGTTTGGGCACCCTGTTGCGGGTTAGAGACAACTATTAAAATTATTTATATAATTGCACGAGTTTTATGTAAAATATTACATCACTTCTTATAATGGAATTCATGTGATTAAAAATCAATAAAAATAATTTTAAGGAAGTAAAAAAGAAATGAAATGGGGATAAAAATAAATAATAAAATAAAATCAATTGGAGAAGAGTAGAAATAATTAAAATGAGTTAAACCATTTTATTAATTTTTTTCCTTTCTCCTTCCCTTTTTATTTTTATTATTCTATTTTTTCATTTTATTTATTTTCCTTTTTTATTTTAATTTTATTTTTTTACCCTCCCTTTTTGTTTCATTCTTTTTTCTCTCTTCCTCTCCTCCTTCTCCTCTTAGTGTATCACCCCCTCCCCCTCTCCCTTCGAAAGCCCATTGTGACTCCATCCCTTCTTAGATTCCAACACTGTTTAAGGCTCTGTGGAGCTCTAGGTAAGGCTAAACTAATATAAAAAGAATTTTAGGATCTCATCTACTCTCCGTCGTGAAATTATCCATGGAAAATTATTACTCAAAATTGGGGTTTTCTAAAAATCATCTGTTTTCTTCCGTTTTTTATCAAATAAAAGGTCATCATATATTATAGTATGCACTATGATTATGAGTTAGGTTTTATACTCTCATTCCCATAATTTCATTTCATCTTTTAGATCGCACATTATGCCGCTCGTCGAAGCCTACCAGTGATATTCAATTTTTTCTATTATAATATAATTAAATTACTTGGATTGACTATTGAAACCTTATTTGAGATGAAATATCTTGTTTAATTTGTTAAAAAATCCTTGGATACCCCTTTGGGTGTGTTGACGTAATTGGTCTAAATTCTTTTACCACTGAATAATTAATTTATTAATTTCATGTGTTACACAACCCCTCTTTGGTTGAGTTTTAAATCAAATAAATTATTAGGATAAATGTGAACCATGAAATTTGGGGTTTTATTAGTTTTTTATGCCTAATGATTTCATGTTAAAATTGTTATCATGTTTTTCTATTATAAAATAGAAAATTGAATTTTTTATACATTCGTTGATAAGGTGTTTTGACCGTGACTATTTGGATTAAATGATCTGGAAGTATGTGGACCTTTGTTGCTTAAATTGTTTTGTTGAAATTTTAAATTCATAATCTATGATATCTGCTTCCTTGATATATAATTAAATTCAGTCCAGTGAGATAATGTGGGTTTCATATTAAGGACACACACTTGGACTCTCCATTCAAGATTGGTTACCACACTACATGTCGGGGTCGATGTCTTAGGCTTTTCCAGACGAGAGTTTCCCTGGGTTTTTTGTATACTCATGAGTGATACTATTTTCCTAAGGTATAATCAAGGATGGAACCATTGGCAAAGTGTCTACGACATGCCCCAGGTGATACTCGACACCTTATGTGAGATACCCAAGACAGACTCAGGAAAAACCATGCCTCGAGCAATAATTGATCTTCTGGAAGATTGACTTGGATGAGCTCTATGGTATTTGATAAATTAAAGGATTCATTTTAGTGATACCTTTGGGATAGGTGAAGGTTCTGGGTGCAGTGGAAGTGTGGTTGGGACGGGACCCAATTTAATTTTTACCATGATCAATGATTATTCCGGGATAAATACGATGATGAATACCAGTCTCCATGGAATATAATCAAAGATTTAGATGAAGAAGAAAGAGGCCCAAAACCTTTAGAGAGGATCCTGTACATCATGTTTATAATTAATTTCATTAATTTCATAAAAAATAATTCTTGGATTTTTGGTATTTTTCTTCGTTGATGATGTTGATCATCTGTAATGAACCTTCCGGATTTTCTCATTGCACTTGTAAGAATCCAAACTAGAATCCCTCTAGTAGTGATCCACACGTGCTCTGATGGTCTCTGATCGACACCACTCATTCTCTGGGTACTAGCGCATGGAATCGAGTGTCTTGTGTCAGTCTTTCTTGATCACTTATTCTTCGGCCTTGAAGAAAGTCTCTATTTATTGAGAGGGGAGAGAATAGGATTCGAGAGAGAAATTTTTTGGCCTAACAATTCCCAATTCACCAGGCATGTGGTGTGTTATATGGAACAATAGGCATACATTCCTATTTATATACATGAAATTTCAGTTACAATATTTAATTTCATAGCAACAATTAAATAAATTCATGAACATAGAGAAAACCCATGCATTTAATAATACCGCATCATTATTTATGGTGCGCCAACTTGCACAAAACATAATTATAAATAAAATTCCGCATCACATAAATAATAGCAGCATTATTTAAATTTGTGCCAACTTGTTAAATAATTATTTATCATCTTGCAAATAATTATTTTACTACCAGACCAACCTTGGTCCACTCAAACTCCACTTCTATTTATTGAACACCCGAATAAATAAATAAATAATTTATTCTCTTAAATAAATATTTTATTTACAAACTAGTAAATAAATATTTATTAAATGTTCAATAAAAAAAATATATTTTATTTAATTTATGCGATCATTTTAACTTGTATAAAATTTTTCCACAGTCTTGAGAATAATATTTATTTCATTAATTAAATTCAAATAGAATTTAACCGAGACCACCAAAACCACTTAGTGTGTGACCCTCTAGGATTCTTTCTCATTGGTATTAGGTGGGATGGCCTAAAGTACAAGAGTAATGTCTAGAAATGGGTCAAGGCACCTAAGATAAAGAACATAAAGTCACAACAATGACATCCACATACAAACACTCACTGTGTAATATAATCCCTTTGTTGTAATATCTCATCAAGCAGGTTTCAAGACGGTGTCATCAACTTGTATGCTTGATATTTCATTCTTTGACTACCTGAAATAAACTTTTTGTTACACCATGGCCATGAAATTTCAAATGACGATTCTATTTCAATCAAAGGGTCGAGATATCAACTTCCATAAATGGAAGGGAAAAATCCTTCCTCGACTTATCTATTAATAACATGCCACTCGTGACACACCCAATGTACCCTACTTCTCACCAACTATCTGCATGCCGTTTTTTATCAGTAAATAAAAGTGTGTAAGTCATGATATATATTAATGATAATCTTAAAGTCTAAAGATCATTACACATGCTCGTAGATAGAAATATCTGATGACACCAAAACATGCAGAATTCCTACTATCGGGCCTATTCTCATAATCTCATATCTTAGAGATTACCAAATGGGAACATCATGAGAGGAAGTCTCATCTACATACGAGCACTCGCACCTGACAGTCTACATGCTATGTTTCCCATCATAGCATGTCATTCAACCACAGAACTATATTTCAGAATATTGTTATAGCATTTCAAGGAACTCATCATAGTGGGAAACGGCCATGACCTTATCAATGCAACAAATACTCTTAGACTTTATTACATCATAATCATGAAGAACAATGAAAAATATGTAATAATACATTAAATATCCATGTAATCAAAGTAAAACCAGTTGGTTCTTGTACACCAACTCTTACAAACTCCCACTTGGACTAGAGCCAACTGCCTGTGACTTTCTGTCCACTAGACCTCACATGATGATCATGTTTCTACTAAGTTAAGGCTTTAGTCAAGGGGTCTACCATGTTGTCTTCCATGGAAATACTACTCACTGCAACTTCACCTCTCTGAGAAAAATCCCTCAAGAGATGATACTTCTGAAGTATGTTCTTCGTCCACTAATGTGACCTTGGATCTTTTGTGAGAGCCACCTCTGCAGTATTATCATAGTACAGTGTGATGGGATCTTTACTACTAGGTATCAAATATAGCTCTTGGACAAAGCTTCACATCCAAAATACTTCTTTAGATACCTCAGAAGCTGTGATATACTCGAACTCTGCTATATAATCTGCGACTACACTCTGCTTTGAGCTCTTCCAGCTCACTGCACCTCCATTCAAAGTGAAGATTTATCCCGTTTGTGACTTCATGTCAACTTGATTAGTCTGGAAACTAGCATATGCATATCATATGATGAATAGTTTCTCATCTCCTTTATAAACTAGAAACATATCCTTAGTACACCTTGGATACTTTAGGATAGTCTTGACTACCATCTAATGGCGGTCACCTAGGTCAGCTTGATATCTGCCTACCACACTCAATGCATAGGCAACATCTAGCCTAGTACATAGCATGAAATACATGAATGACCAAATCGCTGATGCATATGGAGTCCTTTCCATTATATTTCTTTCCTCATGTGTCTGAGGACACATTTTCTTGGAAATATGAATGTCATGTGATGCTGGCAACAATCCCCTCTGGGATTGTTCCATACTGAATCTATTCAGTATGTTATCAATGTATGTAATTTAACATAGGCCCAACAATCTCTTGGATCTATCAAGATGTATCTTGATCCCAAGAATATACGCTACCTCTCCCAAGTCTTTCATGGAGAATCATTAATTCAACCATGCCTTAACAGACTGTAAGATTGTTATCTCGTTTCCAAAAAGTAATATGTCATCAACATATACTATTAGGAAAACGACTACACCCCCACTAAACCATTTGTATACATAAGTCTCACATTCATTATTGATAAAACCAAATTCTTTTATGGATTCATTAAAATGAATGTTCCATGACTTGGATGATAGATTTAATCCATAAATGGATTTCTGCAAATTACATACCTTATTGGCATCCTTTGGAGTCATAAATATTTCAGGTTATGTCATGTAGAAATCTTCTTGAAGGTTCCTATTAAGGAATTCTGTTTTGACATCCATTTTCCAAATCTCATAGTCATGGTAAGCTGCAATGGAAAGTAGAATTCTGATGGATTTTAGAATTGAAACTGGTGAGAAGGTTTCATCGTAGTCAATTCCTTGATGTTGTTTAAAACCTTTTGTAGCCAGTTGTGCCTTATAGGTACTGAATTGCCCTTCCATGTCTAGTTTCTTCTTGAATACCCATTTTCAACCAATAGGTTTTACATTAACTAGAGGATCTACCAAAATCCAAACTTGGTAATGGTATATGGAATCCATTTCAGAATTCATGACTTCTTGCCACTTGGAAACATCTGTACCACTTACTGTTTCCTTATAGGTTAGAGGATCATTATTATCAACTAATAAGAAGTCACCATCCATGGTAACTAGAAAACCATACCGTTCCAGTTCTCTAACCTCTATTGTACTTCTATATCACTCCCACTATCTCTTTTGGAGATGTGCTCCCTCTCATGGAATATGGCATTTCTTGCCACTATAACCTTTTTCTCTAAGGGATGTATAGGTAATACCCCCTTATTTCCATGGGGTATCCTATTAAGGTACACTTTGTGCCTTGGGGTGCGAGTTTGTTACCTGAAGAGGCCTTAAAAATGCTTCGTTACCCCACACATGTAAATTCAATAACATGGATTTTCTTCCACTCCAGAACTCATTTGGAACACCATTTATCGATTTAGTTGATACTTGGTTTAGTATGTGTGTCGCTGTTTGTAATGCATATCCCCAAAAGGATAATAGAAGACTCGCATGACTCATCATTGATCTCACCATGTCCAACAGGGTGCAGTTACTCCTTTCTCTCACACCATTCCACTAGGGCGTGTCTGGTGGAGTGAGTTGGGATTGGATCCCAAACTCTTTTAAGTAAGAAATGAATTCTTGATTAAGATATTCTACACCTCGATCTAAGAAGAGTTTCTTAATATTTTTACCAAGATGGTTCTCAAATTCATTCTTGTATTCTCTGAACTTATCAAAAGAATCTTAATTATACCTCATTAAGTAGATATATCCATATCTACTAAAGTCATCAGTAAAAGTTATGAAGTATGAGTACCCTCCCCTTGCTTCAACTGTAAATGGTCCACACACATCGGTATGAACCAATTCAAGAAGTTATTTAGCCCTTTCACCTTTCCCACTAAATGTGGATTTGGTCTTTTTTTTTGTAAACATGCATGACATATGCCAAGTGGTTTTAGTCTAAAAAATATAAATATCCATCTTGATGTAACTTTGTCAAGAATTTCTCATTTGCATGACCTAGCTGGTGATGCAGAATTTGGGTGTGGTATAATTCATGTGAAGTATCTTTGTTATCGATTTCCATTACTTGGTTTGTGTAATCAAACACATAAAGTCTGTTGTATAAATGTTCCCTACCATAAAAAATGCTATATTTTTAAAAGAAGAAACATTTATTTCCAAACATGAAAACAAATCCATCTATATCTAATCTGGATACAAAAATAATGTTTTTAGTAATAGAAGGCGCATAATAATAACCCTTTAATACCAAGATCATCCCAGTTGGCAACGTGAGGTGGTAGTCCCCGACAACTACAGCAGTAATTATGGATCCATTAGATACTCATAGATCTACCTCCCCTTGATCAATCTTCCTGAATCTACATGGTTCCTGTATTTGGATACATATGTGAGAACCAAAAGCTATATCTAATACCAAATTTGTAGAAATAGATAGATTGAATTAGATAACAAATTCACCTGAAGCTTCCCCTTTCTTCTTAGTCTGGGTGCAGTTCTTCTTCCAGTGTCCCTTCTTACCACATGAAAAACAAATATCCTCCTATTCCCTTGCCTCCCCTTTGATATTTCTTTTCTTGGAAGGTCGTGAAGAAGCATTGGGCTTAAAGATCTTCACCTTTCCTTTCCACTTATTCACCATAAGGACAAAAGTGTTTTTTCGCTTCATATCTTTGTCCACATGGAAAATGAGGATAAGAAGACTAGATAGAGACTTCTCTATGTTGTTCATATTGAAATTGACAACAATGTTAGAGAATCTCTGAGGGAGTGATGTGATAATGAGATCAGTGTCCAGTTATTCAGGGAGTTTAAACTCTAGAACTTTCAGGTGCTCAATGTATCCAATGAGCTTGACTACATGAGGCCTAGCTGGGGCACCTTTTCCAAGATTACTCTGAAACAGTTCCTTAGAGATCTCAAACCTTTCCTATCATTCTCTCTCCTGGTAAAGACAATGAATGTTCTCGAGCATGCTGTAAGCATACATGTTTCCATGAGACTTCATGATCTCACTATACATTGATGATAGCATCAAACATTGAACGTCAACCATGTCTTTCATATGTTTCTCATAGACCTAGAAATCCTCATCGCTCACCTCTTTGGCAGGCAGATCAGGTGATGCTGACTTTAGCATGTAAGACTTCCGTTTATGGTGTAGGATAACCCAAAGGCGTCTAAACCACTCCTGGAAGTTACTTCCAGTGAGGATGTTGTATTTATCTAGAATTGATCGTAGGGATAGTGTGGTTGACGAGTTTTTCGTTTCTATTCTACAATTAAAAGAGCAGATCATTAGTACTTTCTTGATTATATTTTATAAGAAATAATAAATTTTATTAGGTCCCCCACTATTTTATCAAGTTCTAATAGCCCTCACCATTGAAATCGAAATGTCCAGTTTCCATGACATTATTTTTTAAAGGATACATATTACCCTTCACATAACCCCAACAAGGGTTATTCAAGCTATTAGAAGGTATTTAGGTAGGAAGGGATTTTCCAACTGCAGGCTTGTAACTCCTTGATATGTTGAGTGGACTCCCCAATCCTGAAATCATGACTTTGGATTTCCTCAACTATTGCCTCCAATATTACACCAACTCTAGCAAGGGCTACTCCTCTTGATGTAATATGGTTAAGTCAAAACAAAACCTTTCATAAGGTCTTCTGTATAAAAGTATGTGTCCCAACAAGAGTTGGTCAAACACATAGTTTTATTGAGTTTTTCCCTTTATCAAGTAACGGAAGTCTTGTTATGACTTGATATTTTATTTGAGGGGTTTTTTTAACTCTTATGTGTGAATTTATTATTATCATTATCACACTCTTGTTAATATTAAGTGTAACTTACTTAAGTGATTAACCATTTCTTGATAATATTTCCACATAAGTCTAGTTTAGTTTCATTCCATCTTGCATGCTTGTTTAATTCATTAATTATGTGATCATGAAAACACATCCATAATGATAAACCATGCAACTGATAGAAATAAAATAAAGTAAATGACATGATCATGATCTTTTATAATGGTTATTTTATCTATTAGTTGATAAACAAACCCTAACCTAGGGGAGAAACACCTTGAACCTTTTGGGTTCGTGTTTATAGCTTCCACTTGTCCACCTCTGTATCTCCTAGTATTGGTTTCATCTCGGCTCCATCTTGAACCACCTCTACTAGCTTGGGAGTTCCATCCATTACATATGCCTTTTTTTAACACACATGTAGGTGAGGGGTAAAAATGGGGTTTTATATAAAAGAAACCTTGGGCACACAGGCCCTACATTTTAATGAGGAGAAGGCTTGCAGGACAACAAATTTAATTCAAATAAAAAAAATTAAAATAAACCATCCACATACAAAGGTCTTAGTCTAGCTTATGGTCATCCATACATGCAATGATATTTACACATAAATAAAACTACCAATCAATTTTTTAATCATTTTTGTTTGTCATAAATCGCACTCGAATCAATTAATTTTTATCTGTAATTAATCAATTATTTTATCTTAAACTCCTTTCTGAATTTCTTTGAGATTATCATCCATGATAATTTTTAAAAAATAAATTCATTTGAAATTATCTTTGTGTGTAACTTTTACTTTGGAGGCAACCCGGTGAATTCCTATTCATAACTACCCAATGAGTAGAAATGAACATTGTACAGATGTTAAATTAAACACATATATATAAAACACATATCACTTGTTGTGACTCATCTTTATGCATGCACCATGGTACACGTCTCAAGGGTTTTTATAATATAATAATAAATTTTAATAAATCTGCATAATTTGGATGAGTACATGACGTCTAGATCCAACTAAATAACGTGTATTATTTTTTACTGCCTATCTGAAGTACACACCCGGGGAAACGACGTGTGAGTATACTTTAGAAATATTCGGAGTAAACGGCGTGTCCAGTGGGCCACACACCATGTAGTTCCTCATTACATGGTCTCCAGGTGGGCAAGTCATGTACGGGGTACATGGTATAACCCTAACCTAAAGGGACTACACGCTGTGTCCATTGGGCCACATGGCGTGTAATCCAGAAACCATGTACCACATGTTCCTAGTCAATACACGGATTCATTTAAGACTTAGAAAGACTCCAACACACTGCTTGTTTTGGCGGACCGGTCTGATGCATTGAGTCTTGACTACACAGAGTGTACTTCCAAATACACACCATTTGTTCTAGTGTTGTACAGAGAGGAATCTTTGACACCTCCTAATGAGATCATCTATTTTATTTTAATCAAAATTAAAAGAAAATATCATTTCTATAAGGTGAACGAGAAATTAAAGATGAGGAATAGATCTCAAGATTCATATTTTCAAAACTATTAACTTTATTTGAAACAACTAAATAATTAAATGTGTAATTCATCAATTAAATATTTAAATAATTATAAACTATGATGTAACCCCTCTTATACCACTTGAAGGTTCTGGGTGCAGTGGAAGCATGGTTGGGATGAGACCAAATTTTATTTTTACCATGATCAATGATTATTCTGTGATCAATACGATGATGAACGCCAGTCTTCACGAAATATAATCAAAGATTTAGATAAATAAGAAAGTGGCATGAATCCTTTAGAGAGGATCTAGCACATCATGTTTATAATTTATTTAATTAATTTCATAAAGAAAAATAATACCTGGATCTTTGGTATTTTTATTTGTTGATGATGTTGATCGTCTGAAATAAACCTTCCGGATTATCTTGTTATGATTTTAAGGATCCAAACTAGAATCCCTCTAGCGGTGATCCACACATGCTATGATGGCCTCCGATCGACACTGCTCATTCTCTAGGTGCTAGATCTGTGAATCAAGTGTCTTGTGTCGGTCTTTCTTGATCACCTGTTCTTCGGCCTTGAAGAACATCTCTCGTTTTTGAGAGGTGAGAGAAGAGGATTCAAGAGACAAATTATTTTTCTCAACAATTCTCAATTCACCAGGCGTGTGGTGTGGTATATGACACAACATGCATAATTTCCTATTTATATACATGGAATGTTAGTAACAATATTTAATTGCATAGAAACAATTAAATACATTCATGAACTTAGAGAAAACCCATTCATTTAATAATAATACTGCATCATTATTCATGGTGCACCAACTTGCCCAAAACGGAATTATAAATAAAAATACGCATCACAAAATAATAGCAACGTTATTTTAATTTATACCAACTAGTTAAATAATTATTTACCATCTTGTAAATAATTATTTTAATACCGGACCAACCGTGGTCCGCTCGAACTCCACTTCCATTTATTGAATACTTGAATAAATAAATAAATAATTTATTCTCTTAAATAAATATTTTATTTACAAACTAATAAATAAATATTTATTAAATGTTCAATAAAATAAATAAATATATTTTATTTAATTTATGTGATCATTTTAGATTGACTAAACTTTTTCCATGGTCTTGAGAATAATAGTTATTTCATTAATTAAATTCAAATAGAATTTAACCGAGACCACCAAAAACACTTAGTGTGGGACCCTCTAGGATTATTTCTCATTGGTATTAGGCGGGCTTGCCTAAAATCCAAGAGTACTATCTAGAAACGGGTCAAGACACCCAAGATAAAGAACGTAAAGTCTCAACAATGACATCCACATATGAACACTCACTATGTAATATAATCCCTTTGTCACAATATCTCATCAAGAAAGTTTCATGACTGTGTAATAAACTTTTATTCTTGATACATCGTTATTTGACTACCAGAAATATACTCATCGTTACACCATGGCCATGGAATTTCGCCTGACAGTTCTATTTCAATCAAAGGTCCGAGATATCTACTTACATAAATTGAAGTGACAAAGCCTTCCTCAAATTATCCATTAATAATATGTCACTCGTGACACACCCAACGTACCCTACTTCCCACCAAATATCTGCATGACAGTTTTTGTCAGTAAATAAAAGTGCCTAAGTCATGACACGTATTAATGATAATATTAAAGTCGAAGGATCATTACAAATGCTCAAAGATAGAAATATCTAATGACACCAAAACATACGGAATTCCTATCAGTGGGTCTGTTCTCATAATATCCTTTCTTAGAGATTTCAAAGTGCGAACTTCGTGAGAGGAAATCTCATCTTCTTATGAGTACTCACATCTGATGGTCTACATGCTATGTGTCCCATCATAGCATTTTGTCCAACCGCAGAACTATATTTAAGAATATTTTTATAGCATTTGAAGGTTCACATCATAGCGGGGAACTTCCATGACCTTATCAACACAACAAATACTCTAAGACATTATTATATCATAATCAAGAAAAAAAATGAACAATATGTAATAATACGATAAATATCCATGTAATAAAAGTAAAACTAGTTGGTTTTATGAAACCAACTCTTAAAATATACTCATAATCCAACTCTAATCTTTAATATAGTAATAATGATAATGTGTGGAAGTTTTTATTTTCTGCAGATTTGGGTTTCTTGTGAATTGTGATACCTTTCTGGTGCTTGGAGGCTTATTTTATTGACACATAAATTAGGACTAATCTAAAGAACAATATTGGGGGTATGATACCTTTTTGTCTTCCTTATGATTTTCTATCCTTTTATATATTTATATACATTCTACTTTTTACAGATACTTTATTCAGATTTTTGGCTTAGGCCAAAGCAGGTGGTATGGACAGGTTTCGTTGATAACTCAGACCAAGTTATACTTATTTTATTTTGTTTATTTAATTTCTTTCATTTATTGTATATAGTAACACTACATTTTTTTATAGCACAAAATGGAAGGGTCTAGACACCGTGGGTGCTGGCCTACTGAGATTATATCTCACACTCTTCTTGGGTAGTGTTTGGTACCTGAGTAGACTTTATGACTACGTGTATGGATACAGGGAAGCATGCCTCTTCTGATGCTTGAGTGTTTCTTGCAGCTTAGGATGGAGATTGGGGGTATTGGACTGAGCCTTTTCTTGAGATGAAATTGTTTTACTTTGTTTTGTTTTTATTAGAGCATGATAACATTCTTGTATTCCTACTTTTAGTACTTTCACTTTAGTATAAACATTATATCATAATGTTATTGTGTATCTAGTTTGATTTATCACCTTTCCCACTTTCCAATTATTCAATTGAAATTATTAATTTTCTTTTGCTATTGTTTTTGATTTGTATGCTTATTCTACTTGTTATATATTTAGTTTCTTCCGCTATGTATTACCTATTAATTATTAGGTCATAGTCTCCCCCATGAGCATGTTAACAAGTTCATCACTGTTAGTCGGCATCTTCTAGCATTTGGAGAGATGCACTTGAGGTCATGTGGCCAACCCAGCTCAAAGCACCCTTCTGGTGGCTCCCGGGTCAGGGATGTTACAACTTGAAATAGAAACCATGGAAATTACTAGGACATTAAAATAAAATCTAAAAATAAAACCATGACATGTTTTTTCTAGGAACATTGAAGAAGTGTGGAACAATGGGATTTAAATTTTTTTATCAGTGTCCAGATGTCATGATAACATCAATGGTGAGTCACAACACCCAGAAACAACCCTAGGATCTTGTATGGAAGGAATTATGCATAAAAGTTAAATTGAACTAATACCTTGTTTGATATGTTGACACTAG
Source organism: Viscum album (assembly GCA_963277665.1). Lineage (NCBI taxonomy): Eukaryota > Viridiplantae > Streptophyta > Magnoliopsida > Santalales > Viscaceae > Viscum > Viscum album. The sequence continues at coordinate 335,556,730 of OY728122.1, forward strand.
TGTGTTTCACTAATTATTGGTGACAGATTCTTAATTTAACTGATGAATTATCCCTCTATATCATCATTATTAACTTAGAGAGTGTATTGGATCATAAAACATTGAATTCTAGGTGAAATCATGAATTATTGATGAGCCTTACAAACTCCCAATGATCACTGTTATTCCATTCCCATAATCCATGAAGGTAACATTGGATCAATTTCTTGGAAAAACCCCATATTTAATAATGATGTGGGGGATATGAGAGAGGATCTCTCAAAATCAAGTATATGAATATTTTGTCAAATTTTAGTTCCATCCATATTAAATAGCTAGATTAAACATGTGGAAATTGCACTATGGTTCCCATATATATATTACTTACTAAATAATCCATAAATGAAATATTATGAACTATTAAACATGTCATAAATTTCATTTATATTTTTATCACTTACTAATAATATAATAAATAGATTATATGACAAATATGTTTCATTAACTTGACTCATTATTCTTGTAAATGTTAAATAAACATTAAATATTAGAATAATATTCATTCATTAAATATTTTTCTATGTATTCACTTAAAACTTGTAGATATAATTGGAACATTAATTTTATTAAAATTATTCTATACTCAAATATAATTTAATTTATTTATTTCATATAGATCATTCAAATTTTGATATTTTATGAACCCCATGGTGGGTCCCACCATTTCCTAAACTCTTATTCATCAGAATAGGCCATACTTTTTAATGTGATAAGTGTGTGACCCTCTAGGACCTTATCACAATATTTTTGAGTATTACTCAAAGACTCGGAGAAGATTATAGCAATCCATCAAGGCCATTAAGAAGATTAGGTACAATCATTTTGAGGAAAACTACAATTATGAACACATGTCATGTAATATAATATATTTTTCATACAATATCTCATAAATCTAAACTTGCCTTCTTTTACCAGGGATATTCATTTATCGAAGGTATTACCATTCTAGTAAACTAGCCTGAGATATCTTTTCCTTTTAGAAGTAAAAAATCTTATCCTGGTCTTTCAACCAATGCCATACCACTAATGAAACATCAAACAAAATCTACCTATTCACAATATCAATATGATGGTTTTCATCTTGCATCAAAGTATGTGATCAAATGGTACAAATTAAGGCTGATCTCAAGTCAAGAGACCAATACACATGCTCAAGGATAGGAAAAAACAATGACACTTGTAACAAGTTGTGTTCCAATTAGAAGGTCAGTCCTTATGATCTCATCCACTCAAGATCACCAAGTTAAAACATTATGAGAAGAAGTCACAATACTTATAATCCTCCAGCACCTGATAGTCAACCGACATCTATGTCATATCATAATGATGTTTATAGACCATAGAAAATATATTAAAGATTTTTATCATGGTATATTGAGGTTATTATTATAGTATAGGAAGGTCTATAACCTTTTGATATAACTTTTAATCTATAGAAAATACCATGAAAATTGTGTGTGTAGAAGTATCAATACTTTAATGGTAAGAGAAACACTTGTATATATCATAATATATATATGAAATTGTAATAAATTTATATACAAGAGTTGGGTCTAAGGAACCCACTCACATCCTAGAAACCTATTAATACAAGACCAATTATAAACTCTCTATGAAAAATTATTCCCATTATATTGGGGTATTTATCACAAATGGTATAAAATGAACATTAGTTTTATTCTTATTATGAGATAAAAATTGAGTTCACTATTCATGTCAAGGATAGTGAGGATGAAGCTTCATTAAAAACTAAACATGGATTCATATCTATCTTATAGACATTGTAAAATATTTCATTAGTTATAAATAAATTAATTTGTGAGGATGCAATTTATTCAAGGTGGAGAATGTAATGATCCCAAATTTATATATGTATTTCGATTAAATGAATATTATGTCAATATATTATTATACACGCAACACCAAAAAACATAAACCATGATATATTAAAATAAAAAAAATACTCTTATAATATATCTTATAAATTAGTGTGTATAAAAGGAAGCAACAATATTATGAAATCTATAAACAAAATAAATAGCATCGAGTAATGAAAGTCTCTCATATGAAGATTTTTTATCTGATATTTTAAAATAGGTAGCTTCAAAAGGGTTTTACTTAGAAAAATACTAAGATTAACTCCACCAATTATGGTTTGAGAAAAATTCTATGTGAAAGAAATTTAAGCTTGTAGAAAATTCCACATGATTCATGCTAACAGAAACACCACTCGCGATGACCACCAGAGCATACAATATTCTTAGATATTATAGATATATATTTATGGGATATGTAAATATTAATTAGGATGATATAATCATGTAATTATTTATTTAATAAGTTATTTTTTACATATATTTTTACACATTTCCCATTTTGACTTTTAATAAAAAAGAAAGTTTATTTTTATATAAAAATAGTTTTATTTGTTTTTCATAATTAAAATATAACTTTATAAAATTTAGATTTATAATTTTATTAAATTAACATAAATTTTTTATTAATCATATAAATAATATCTTTATATATTTTTTTATTATTTTTCTAAAATAATTGATTTTTAAGTGAATAATTGAAGCACTAATTTTGCTAATAACATTCACTTTTATGACATTATCTTAACATAAGAATGAAATAAAATTTTATGAAACAATTTTATATAATATATATATATAATAATATTAAATATATATAATTTTAAGATACTTTTTTGAGTTTTTGAAACAAATTTTTAACATTTTGGATACTCAAGTAATATTAAACTAAAAAATTTGTTTCTATACACTTACCTTAAAAATTAGATTTTATCACTTTTAGAAATTAAATATATAAGAAATTATTCAATATTTTAGTTAAAAATTTTCATATTAATTTATAAATTCAATTTTATTTTTTTCATAAAAATATTATTACTAGGATTAAAGTTAATTACTATAATAATGGTAAAACTGTTATTGTTAATGAATTTTTTTATTAACATTGTGTAATTTTTATCTAATAAAATAAATTAATGAATTTTAAACCATGAATTAAATATAATTTTTAAACCTAAATATATAAATATATTATCAATCATTTAATTGGTAATAAAAAATAAATAATATTTAGAATATTTAATAGTAAAAATAATATTTTTCTACAAAAAATATTTTCTATATATTAAATGTTTTAATTTAAAAAAAAATTCTATTATTTAGAAACTTTATAGGGTTAAATAGAAGATTTATTTGTGTTCATAAAACCAAAAAATTTTAATATGGGTTTTATATATTTTTTTAAACATATATTACTTGGTTAAAAACGAATTACCTTGGTAAAAACAAAAATGGTGAAATGTAAAAACCTAATGATAAATAACATGAAAAATATATAAAACATGTTTTAAAATGATATTTAGAATATTTATAGACCTTATATAACCCCATGATATATTATTTATCACTTTTGGAACCATTTACCCTTAAATAGTCTCATTCCATTATTGAAAAATAATGGGTGTTCACAAAAGTTCCACCTTCTTAACTTATAAAATGGGATCACGTCCAACTTCTAAAATTTACTCATTAATGTAAAAATTTATATAAAACAATTACAAATTTTTATCTAATATAAATAAATTATATGACTTAAATCCTCTATTTTCCATAATGTTTCTTAATTCTTTTATTTATGAGGAGACTTTCAATAGAAAGTTCAAGGCACCAAAGTGAGTAATACTTAATCCTTCTATTTTGATTATTAATATTTATATTATGAACCTACCTTGGTCATAGTAATATAATGAAATCAGTATCATTATTATAAATAATTGTTTTTAAATTAATTTAAAAAACTTTATTTATTCCTTCTCATCCACATCGAAAAACAAAAGAATGTCGATCGTGTGTTTATGTTGACTACTACTACCACAAAACAATGTGGTTCGTTATTCATCACCATATTTAATGGTTAAAAACAAGGATTTATTTGATGGATTAAAATTAATAATATTTAAAAATTATATTTATTAAATGATAATTTATTATATACCTTCATTATATTCCATTTTTTGAGAAATGGAATCATTAATTATGCTTGTGAGAGACTATGATCTCCACAAAAGACAATTTTTTTTGTCATCACCACCCTTCATGTGTGGTTTGAAGAATGAATTTAATTAATATATATGATAATTATATAATTTTTAAGCTTATTTAATATTTATATAAACATTATATAAAAACATATACTTACTCTTAAAATCATTAGAATGCGCTGTCATTTGGGTTGGTTTTTACCACCTATGTGAACTATGTTTTAATGTTTAAAACAAAAATGTATAAGGAATGTTATATAATGGTAATATAATTTAATAATATTTTATTTAATATTTTTTAATTATTTTGGAAAGGGTTTATTGTTACTTAACATATTTATTAATATATCACCTTTGGATCAATTAAACATGTCGGAACTAGTTCATCCCAATTTTCTTCTTCACGAAGAATATCGATGTCTTTAATCTAAAAAATTTGAATTATGGAATATTATAAAAAAATTATTATTATATATTTTATAATAAATTAAGAAATAATTTGGGATAATAATTAATAATACCTCTATTATTATGAAATTAGTTCAAAATGATCAATATTACTCTCACCCGATACTGAAAATAAATAATATCTAACTAATATACATGTTAATAATAATTATAAATGGATTTTATAAAATTATATATATATATTAATTAGATTATTAAATATTTTATTAAGATAATTATGTTTATTTAATATGATATTAGATCACGTTTGAGTATGTGGGAATAAAATGTAGGGGTTACTTGTCTTAATTTTCACCCCTTGAGACATATTTCTTATTATATACCATATTTTATTTTAAATGGTGCATATAATGACCCTATAGTATTTTTTATCATGATAATATTATATTTCATGATATTTAATTTTCAATTCCATTCTCTTTCTCTCATGGTGTTTTGATTTAAAAAGTATAGAAGCTATAAGGTTTTGTTGTCTCAAATTCTTTTCATTGAGATATATTTCTATTATGTACCTAATTTATTCTATATGGTGTATTTGATTCTTATTTTATTCATTAAACCATAAAATATATTTAGTAAATGGTAATAAAAGTTTAATTTCAATCTCTCTCACATCAAATGAGTTTTTATTTAAATGTTACTCGATACATAACAGTTTTTTTGACTAAAATTATTTCTCCTTGAGTCATAAATTCTCTAATTACTTGTGATCATTTAAGCCAATTTTATTATTAAAATTACATTTATATATGTAATTTTCTATTTTACTTTTGGGATGTTTCTTATTTACATTTATATCATCTTCCTTTATTAAATACCTTCATAAATAAATATTTGACATTGGAAAGAAAAAATCTCATTATTCTCAACAGATATTTTCCTCCATGCCCATTTTTTATCCCTCTAAAGTTATCCTCTATTTTTTGGAAATATAATTTGTATAATTTTACATCATTATCATAATTTTATTTACCATTTTTTAAAAATAAAATATCATACTCTTTTCACAATGTGGGGTTTCAACAAAGGTAATTAAAAATATTAAAAAACAATTTTCCATCCTTTTAAAATGAAATATTTTATATCACTCCCTAGAATCCATTTGGATAGAATTTATATATTTTAAAGAATATATTTTTGGATTTTATTTTTAAATTTAAATTTTTTCAAATCCATCACTTCAACTTTTAAACAATGAATTTTTATGTGATATTTAACCTCTTCTTTTACAACAATTATAATAATATTTTCTAAAAAAATTCTTTTATGGTTTGGCTTTAATATTCCTCTTTATATAAAAAATATTTATTTACTTGTATGTATCCTTTATTTAAAGACAATATAAATTGTATTATACTATTTTGGGGGATTAACCTAATTAAAATCTAGTAATTCATTTTTATTCCATACATTGAATGTTTTTTGATTTTTCTTCTAATGGATTTCCTTTGTGATCACTCCATATGTTTAACAACTTAGGTAATTTTAATAGTAAATAAATTTCATTAATTATTAATATTAATTAAGTATATTTCATAGAGTAATATTCATTATAAGAATATTTATTATTATTTCAATAAAAAGGAGATAGTTTTATTCTTACTAAATTTGTTTTCATGTTTTATATAGTTTTATTTAAACGATAAATTTCTATATTTTAGAATTTTTGTTTTATAAAAATTATATAATTTCCTATATTATCAAGTCAAATATATCATAGAGTGAATTTTTTGTAATTTTATGTAATTTTTTATTTTGGGGTGAATAGTAGAGAAAACTATTTTTAAGAAAAAAAAATTATTTCATTTATTTAAGAATTAAAATTATATTTTTGATTGGTTTTAAAATATAATAATTCATTTTTTTATAAATAATATAATAAATTCCATTTGAATAAAAATTAAATTTTATTTTGGTATAAAAATATTTTGACACCTAAAAAACATTTTTATGGAAAATTGTTTTTCGTCGTAACATGCGGGTTTTTTTAAAAGTAATCTATGAAACTTATAGAAATGGAAATTTTTGAAAGGAAAAAAAAATTTAAAATATAATATTTCAATTTATTAATTATTTCACTTTTATTTTTTTCATTGTGAATAGTAACTTTGGTAAAAATCCAGTTACCACTATAAGAGTTAAAATGGGTTAAAAGGGTTAAAACCAAAATGATAAGCGTTAACATGACATAAAAAAATTATAAATAATATTTCATGGTCATATTTTTACCCTTTACTATATATTATTATAATATTAGTTATTTTTGGATTTATTTTCTTGAGTAAGATATTGATATATTTTAATCTTTTGAAAAATTCCAAGGGTGTCCTCACCCTCACTTATAAAAGGAAATTCCATCTCCTCTCTTCTCCACACTTCAATGGAATATTATATCAAAAAAATAAATTTCTAAATCCATTCCTAAAATCCCTCCCAAATTCCTTTAGGTATTTTTCTGTCTTATTACCATCTTAATAAGGTTTTATGTATAATCATAATTAGGTTGTCTGAAGTAGAGGTATAGTTCCCAACTGAGTGTTTTCTTTTTATTAATTATTTCATCTTCTTGAAACCTATCTTATTAATTTGTATATAATAAATTAATTATCTCCCATATAATTAACTTTTATTATTATTATTTTATAAATAGTTTTCATATGATTTTCTATCATATGGGAAATGGAAACATCTCTTGTCCGTATATGTGGACTATCACCTCCACGAAGTGATGTTTTTTTCTCATCACCAAATCATATGGATAGTTAAAATTATAGAGAAAATTAAAATATAATATATCAATGACATGAGTATTATTCTCTAAGGAAAATATATCATCTATTTTCATACCTTTTCATCCATTCAGAAATAATAATAGTGTTCGTGAATATGTGTGGAATCCCACCTCCATGAAGTGATGTGATTTATTTTTCATTTTCACCTTATAAGGATGATCATAAGGATATAAATAATTAATTAGTATGAAAATTTTAAAATATTTTGGATTATATAAAAGTAAAATATTATCTAATTCATACCTTTTCAACACATTAGAAAATTGAAAATGTTGTTCATGCGTATGTACAGACTACTGACTCCAAGAAATGACATGGTTCGTGTTTCATGATTTTCTTACATGGTTGGTTTTAAAATTATATATATGGTATAAATATTATAAATATAAAACATTAAAGTTTTTTTATATAACTAAAACAAAACACCTTTGAACATGGTCAACACACCGATGTGGTTTAGGGTTATAAACCGAACGATCCCAAACATTTAACGGGAACTTGACCATTTTAGTAACTAAATAAAACATGGTAATAAATAAAATAAAAGGAATAATATTAATGAAATTAACATAAAAATATTATTAAGAAAGTATAAAACTAATATTATTATTTTATTAATGTGTTAAAGAATATCAAAAGTGAAATAGGACTTCAGGTAATGTATTTTCTTTTAAAACATAGTTTAAAATGTTTGGAAAATATTATCCTCCATATCCATATTATTTTAAATGTTTCAATAATTTTATTTTATATTCTTAAATTTTTTTTAACGGTCATTTTGTAATATTTTTACTTTCTTTATAAATGTTTAAATATTAATCTTCTCAATGTTTTCAGTTTGGGTTAATTTATAATTTTTTTTATAAAAGTGAAACAAGAATGTTTTTTAACATATATGACTTTATCACTTTTTTCCATAGTCATAGCCATTATTCATTATCAAAATACCTTTACAATTTTACATGCTTATTTTATAATAAAATAATTTTCTCAATATTTTATGTATATTCAATTTTTGTTAAAAATATATGGAAATGAAACTTTTTCTCATCTTTATGAGATAACTAAAATTGTTTTTCTTATAGGTTAAAAATAGTTTTCAATGTATTTTTTATGAAAAGGTATAAGATTAGACCTTTTTATTCATTGTATTGTACTTTAATTTTTATATATGATGACAGTTGTTCCTAATACAACTTATATAATGGGTAATCATGATACAATTTACATTATGAGTGAGCCGAATATATCTCTCCAATGCGTTGGGTAGTGTTCCTTATCATAAAAAAAAGAAGGGGGAGTTTACTAGGGAGTATTATCCTATGGATTTACATATGTACCAATTATTTCTAACATTAGTGAACATGAACTATGAATATAATGCTCTAAAATGTGTATAAGGGTTTCAATATTATTTTTGTGGATTTTAAAGGTTTACTTTGAGAAAATTCAGTTTCCCCTTATGGATATGAATTATTTTATATGATAAAAAATGAGGTGAAAAAGGGTAAACAATTTATGGGTTTACATATTTTTCACTAGACTAACAGACTTATTTATTTTATATTCCTTAATGAGATTTTTGTGCTCATCCCATTTTTTCATATGGTTTTCCTAGAATTTAAGGGTTTGTATAAAAAATAAAGAAATTAATTTTAAATTCATAAAGATATGTAAATAAAAGAAAAAAGATTAAATTTTAATGTTTTATTTTATAAGAAAAATTGATACTAAGTGGAAGTGTCCACTTTGTAACATATGGTCTTGGTATGTAAGAGTTATGGCCTAATTCATTAAAAATATAAACTGTAATGATCTTTAAAATTTAATAAATTGAATTACTGTTTAAAACCTAATATTATGTAATGTATTAAATTTGGTTCCTTATAGTTGTTATCCAAGGTATGGTTTAGATAAATTTATAAGTTAAGATAATTTTAATAGAAACCCCTTTAGAGATTCTAATTTATGGTTATGTTGATGTGATATAACATTTAAATATTACCATGTTTATTTATTTAATCTATGCTTGTTTAAAATGGTTTTCCATAGAGAAACAAATGGAAACTAAAGTATGATGTTATCAAGAATATAATATCCTTCCAAATTAGTATCCTAAAATTTTTGGAATAAGAACTAATAAATTTTTTGTATAAATGTCTAAGTTGATACAGGATATAAATGTGTTTACATCCCTGTTAGAGAGAAACTGGATTTACCACAAAGGAACATTTTTTTGTAATTAATTTCCTGAAACTAAACCCACAACCTTTTAATGCAACCTCAAATACATTGGTAACAAAATAATGATTCAATTATCTAGAAAATATATTTTAACTGTAGATATTTACTATTTTGAAGGTGGAGCTGATTAGTGGTGTTCATTGGTTAAGAATACCAAATATATGGACGATCCCTATTCCATGGAATTATAAACATTTAAGAATATTTTACTGTAGAAATATTTCTATAATTTTTTTCAAATCATAAGAGAGAAAAATTTATGGAATTGAGTAAAAATGAGGATTATTCAGCATCCACAAATGAAGTAAATTTTACAATATTGGCTAGGTTTGTATCGAATTGTATTTAGGTCCTTAATAGTAAAATTAATTGATTTTACTTAGTATTGAAACCAATTTTTTAATTTTTATTAGCGTCAATAGAATTTAAAAGTTATGGGAAAATTATTAATTGTGAAGAGAAGGTTAAGATAGAGTTTGTTGGCACTTATGTTCCTTTTGATGATAAGAGTAATAGGCGGTTGTAACGTCCCGGTTCTAGAAGCTGCCCAGAGGTGCCCCATACCTGGTTGGTCACATGGCCTCAAGCGCCTTTTTCCAAATTCCACAGGCTACCGACTAGTAGTGAGGGACTTGGATGTGATAGTGGGGAAACTATTCCCACATCGGTAGAGAAACATAGTGGAAGTAAAACAAATAGCAATAGCGAAAGAAATAAAACATGCAGTAAGTAAATAAAGGAAGTAATAAACAAATGGGACACAAACACACATATATATATATATGATGCATGATACATATGTCTAGTAAAGTATTCAAACAAGTCATAATACTAGAATATAATACTAAACCAAATTAAGACAGAAAAATGGATAAAATACTCCACAGTAATGCAAGCCTCATATTGGTCTCATGCTCCCCAGCTCCGCAGTAATCAAGTACCTGATGTAGAAGGGGGATTTCCCTTATCTATACCTACAGCAATATAATCTATTTGGGACCAAAAGCATGACCCAAACAGGGTGTGAGACTAATCCCAATAGGCAACCACTGAAAGATATGTTCCTAACAGTCAGTGAATATATATGGAAGTCTATAATCAAAATGAAGCAGTAAACAACGATGTACTAAAAAGTAAACAATACTACAGTTTAAAATGCATACAAATATCAAATATCAAGTAAGTAGCTAAATCATAATAAGGTAACCCTCTGGGATGTACTCACCACCTAACCCCTCTGGACCAACCAAAACAACACAAGAAACCCTCTGGGAAGTACATGAAGTTTATCCCCTCTGGTTCAGCTTTTCCATAAACTCTTTGAGGAAGTACTCACTATCAATTCCCCTTATAGTCTCGTATCGGTAACTAAAAGGTGCTCTGGAGAAGCACTCAATGTCCAATTCCCCATGTGACTCACATCGAGGAACTATAGACACTCTGAGTAAGCACTTACATCCATTCCATTTATGGTCTCGCATCGTAACAGTAAACAGACACTCTGGAGAAGCCCTCAACATCCATTCTCCCAATGGTTTACTACACTAGGTTCTCATGGCCGAGTGTAAGTCAATCGAGCACAATAATATATAATGGACAAATCATACCTCAACAACTACTTAACTAAATAGTCTACAGCATAACAACATGTCAGATAAACAATATCACTTCATCTTATCAACACTAGGAATAGAAAGCAAGCATCCTAACAGGCTAAGAAAGACCAAATGGTCATAAAAAATACAAGCATGGGAAATACATCCAAAACATAGAAATTAACCCTATTCACATTCAATTGACGTATACTCAAGCATATAAAACATAGCAGGTAATAACTAGGTTAAAACTGTAAACACGCAATACCCCGCTCAAGGGTATTGGGCTCTTTTGCACATATAACTCAAAGAATATCTACGGAAAGGCACGAACCACCTACCTTGGAGTTGTGAGATAGATATATGTGAACATCAAGCCTTGAATCAACCTTGAATTCCATGTATCTACAAAAACATCTAAAATGTTCAACTGAGGATAACTTGGGAAAGAGGAGAAATAATGAGACGAAGATATAGAAGAAGGAAGATCTTATCGTGGTGATCCCAACATAATCAATGACGTTCGAATTGGAGAATAGATTCTCAATCAGGGGATCGGGGAAAGATCGGCACCATATGAATTTACTCTGTCAAAGAAGGCGAAGGAGAAGACACTTCTGCCAATTAGATATGACCCCGGTCCATTTAGTGAAAAAAAAGTACATGGCGTGTAGTTTCCCTTACCAAACCCAGGATTAGACGGTCTCCAGGTCACCACACACGGCTGTGTGCTCAGCCGTTACACGACCATCACACTACTACATGCAGAAAAATAGTACACGGTGTGTACATATAAGTAAATGGCATGTACATCAAAAAAGTCCAGAAACTCTTCTTTTTCTCAAAAACACCAGGAAAGAGAAAAACATACCTAAAAAGAAGATTTGGGTTCTTACAAACTCCCCCCCTTAAAGAAATTCGTCCCTGAATTTCCCTAGAAAGGTGGTGTAGAAAAAGAATCCTTGAAATGCTCCATCCACTATGATCATTCATCGGCCTCCCTCTTTCAGGTCTCGTCCTGTACTCGCATGTGCTGCCATAGCACTTGTAAGAGAGGAACAGACCATCCATAGAGAACTTTCGTTCTTCGATCAACAATCCAAATAGAATGATCCTCAAATGAGGTTTCCACCTCTAACTCAACCTCCTCAGGTTGAAAAACATGAGATGGGTCTGAGAAGTAATGTCGAAGATGAGAAATTTGGAAGACGCCATGAATATCCCAGTACCTCTGAGGTAACTACAACCAATAAGAAACCGGCCCAACTCTCTCCAACACCTCAAACGGCCCAACGTACCTCGGTGAAAGCTTACCCTGCCTTCTAATCCTCTTGTATCCCAACCTTAGTGTTACACGTAGGAAAACCTGATCCCCAACCTTGAACTTCAGAGGTTTTCTCCATCAATCAACATAAGACTTTTGTCGAGACTATTCAGTAGTCATCCTCTTTCTACTCAACTATATCTTCTCTGTGGTCTCCTGGATAAGACGAGGTTCGAGAAAAGCTACCTCTCCTGCCTCCAGCCAGCATAAGGGTGATCGACGTGGCCTTTCGTAAAAAGCCTCATAAGGTTCCATCTGAATAGTTTCTTGAAAACTATTATTGTAGGAAAACTCCACAAGAGGTATGTGATTCTCCCATGAACCTCCAAAATCCATGATGCATGCTTGAAGCATGTCCTCAAGCACCTGAATCATATGTTCAGACTAGCCATCTATCTGGGGTTGGTATGTTGTTATCAAAAGTAATTGTGTACCCAATGCCTTATGTAATCCCTACCAGGCCTGAGAAGTAAAACGGGTGTATCTATTAGAAAAAATGGACTGTGTAACTCCATGTAAATGTACAATCTCTCGTATGTACATCCTTCCCATATCATCAATAATGAAGGCCTCCTTGATCATCAAGAAGTGAGAAACCTTCGTGAGTCTGTCAATGACAACCCAAACTATATCGTTCCCTCAAGGAGGCCTCGGTAAACCTATCACAAAATCCATCGTGACATCATTCTACTTCCATTTGGGAATGGGTAACTACTGTAAAATCCCAATGGGTCACTGATGCTCCACCTTCACCTGCTGGAAGGTGGAACACCTCATAAAAAACTAGCAACATCTCTATTCATACCTATCCACCAATACTGATGTTGTAGGTTATGATACATCCTCGTGACACCAGGATGAACTGCCCAATCTGAGAAATGAATGTCTCGCATTAGCTCCTCGTATATGTCTACTAGCACCCACATGCATCCTTGAAAACACAAGATCTCATCCTTGCCTACAGTTCATCTAAGAATAGGGTCCTCTCCTGTCACACCTTACTATAGGACCAAACCTTCTAAATCTTATAGTTTCCTCATTCTCACTTGATCAAGTAGAGTCAAGGTAACAACTACAGAAGAAAGAAAAGACTTCCCCTGCCTGTCGTGCACCTCCAGATGTATCTCAGAGAATATATCCATAAACTGCCACTTGCTGATAGCCTCCTGAACTTCCTGTATATGAATCCTTCTGCTCAATGCATCATCCAAAATATTTCCCTTCCTAGGTGTGTAGGCAATCTCAAAGTCAAAGGACTGAAGGTAATCAACCCATCTTCACTATCTCGAATTCAGATCGTGCTGAGTGAAGATATACTTGAGACTATGGTGGTTGGTGAAAACCATAAAATGCTCTCCCAGAAGATAATGTCTCCAACAGGGTAACTCATGAACAACTGCAGCCATCTAGAGATCTTGCATCAAGTAGTTCCTCTCATGTGGCCTTAACTTCTGAGACCCATATGCAACAACACCTTCCCCTTTAATAAGCACTGCTCCCAGCCCGATACCCGATGCATCACAATAAACAGTATAGCTCTTGCCTAACTCTGACAGAACTAGTATCAGTGCTAAATTCAACCTTCCTTTCAGCTCCTGAAAAAATGACTCACAAGAATCTGACCACAAGAACCTTGCACCCTTTTTAGTCAGGCCCATCAGTGGATCTGCTAAGCGTGAAAAGTACATTATAAAATATATGTAGTATCCATCCATCCCTAGAAAACTTTGTACCTCAAAGACGTTCTTCAGCTTCTCCTAGGAAACTACTACTCTCACTTTCTCGGGGTCTGCTGACACTCCTGTCTCTGAGATAACATGACCCAAGAAGTGAATTTGGTCCATCCAAAAGTGTCATTTTGAGAGCTTAGAATATAACTTGTGCTCTCTCAGTGTACTCAAAAATAATATCAAGATACGTGGTATGGTCATGTCAAGTGTGAGAGTACACAAAGATATCATCCATGAAGACTACCATGAAAGAATACAAGTATGTATGGAACACTCGGTTCATCAGTGCCATTAAAACTTTAGGCGCATTCGTGAGACCGAACGACATAACCACATACTCGTATAGACCATACCTGCTCCGAAAGGCTGTAATATGTACATCTGATGGTCAAACACGCAATTGATGGTAACCGGATCTCAATTAAATCTTTGAGAACACCTAGTCTCCTAAAAGTTGATCAAAGAGATCATCAATCCTCATAAAGGGATATCGGTTCTTGACCATCAACTGGTTCAACTTCTGATAATCCAGACAAAGTCTTAGGGCACCATCTGCATTCTTTGCTAACAGAACAGGCGAACCCAAAGGAGAAGTACTGGGTCAGATAAAACCCTTTGCCTATAACTCCTCCAACTGCCTCTTGAGCTTCTGTAACTCTAGTGTAGCTATCCTATAAGGATGGATGGACAACGATGCCGCTCCTAGAACAAGCTCGATAGAAAATTCCACATCTCGTTTAGGAGGCAAACCTGAAAAGTCCTCTGGAAAGACATCCCTGAAACAATCCACCACTGGAGGAAAGTCCATCTGTGAAGTCCCCTAGTCATCTAGATAAAGACTAGAAATCTGGGATATAACTCCTCCCAACCCCTGATGCTCAGGTCCCGCTCTTCTCGCTTGGGCATCTCATTCTCCCTTGTGAATAAATGATATTCCCTCAAGTGATGTGAAACTCACCCTATGACGATAGCAATAGATAACTGCCTAGAAGTGAACTAACCAGTCCATTACATGATTGAAATCGTAGCCTATAATATCTCACTCATAAAGGTCCCATAAGAAGTAACACCCACAAACATCTAGAGGGAACTCCTTGCATTGTTATACACTAGCCATTTTTGTCCCCAATGAAGTTTCTAACGTCAATATATCAGCAGAAGAAAAGATACAGAGCCCAATTCTCTCCAAAATAGAAACAGATATAAAGTTATGGGAATCCGCTATATCAAAAAGATCAGAATCCAAAATTGAGGCAACTAGGATCATACCTCGAATAGTAGAGGGTTCGAGATCCTGCTCCTGCTGGGTCTGATCCTCTACAAAAGTTTGACCTCCACCGAAACCCTGTGACCCTGCCTGACCACTCAGAGCGAATCCACCCTGTTTTTGCTGAAACCCTGGTGACCGAATACCATGACCATGACAACCACCTCGGCCTGAATCATTAGAAGAACTCCAGTTCCCAGAATGGTGAGAAACTGGTGGTGTTTATCTTGAACGCGGAGTCATAAAAGATCCCCTTTCACTAGTAGATAGTGGGAACAACTGACAGAAGTGCTAAAGATGACCCATCTTGTTGCATGATCAGCACTCCACTAGATCTCTTAGGCAATGTGGCCTTGTATTCCCTATCTTCTCGCATTGGTAGAACACCACCTGGATACCAGAATAAGTGTCCCGCCTCCATGAATCTCCATGCATAGACTCCCTGCGGTTCTTCCTACTATCAATAGGAGGGATACCAACTCCGTATATCGAGTCTCCCTGGCTCAAAAATCTAGAATCCCTCAGATTTAACTCTGTGATCAACACCTGGTTGACTATAGAAGTGATGGAAGTCAACCTAAATATGTTCACCTGAGATCGGATGTCATGCCTGAGACCATCCTAAAACTTCCTTGCTAGAAATAACTCATCACCTTCTGGAATAGGTGTGAAGCACTGTAGATCTGTGAAGTAAGAACAATACTCCATATCTAAAATATTACCCTATTCAAGACTCATGAACTCTCGGGCTCGATCATCCCTAAATGTATTCAGGTAGAAGTAGTCATAGAAGGCATGCTGGAACTCATCCCACACCATAACCTGCCGGTTTCCCGCCTGTGAGATCAAATACCACAATCTCTTGGTGGAGTACCGAAGCATATACATAGAAATATTCAACCTCCTCTATTGAGGCATCTCTGGATTCGTGAAGATAGATAGTATGGATTCTAACCATGAATCTACAGCCTGAGGTCCTCCTTCCCCTGTGAAGGTGGGAGGATGATGTTTCTGGAAAACCTATGTCAACTCTGCCATAGAAGGGGCAGGATGTGGTACTCTTCAGAAGGTCTGCAAGAACCTCATTAAGAACTCTCGGAACAGTGCATCGGCACCTATATCTAGGATAACGGTTGGTGCCAAGATTATAAAAACTGGATGATCTATTGGTAGTCCCCGATCAGACATATTCGGTGTCTGATCGCTGCCCTATAACTGGCAGAAAACCAGAGGATGTCTCGGTGGCATGACTCTGTAAGGTCAAGCACACACCTTAGATCAAGATTAACAACGGCTGAAACTTAGAAGTGTGAGAAGGGAACAAGAGAAAGAAAGCATTCAAGTTTTTCAAAACATGGATACATGGCGTGTATAATTACTACACGACATGTTCCCTTAAGCATTCACATGGGCAAGTACTTCTTCCAACCCAGGTCATGTAACATCCCATACACATGGCGTGTTTTCCTAACACACGACATGTACTTGAATCCTCTTCCCCTGCCAAAGTTATTCTACATGGCTAAGCCACATAGTTCTGATAGAACAATACTACACGGCATGT
Organism: Viscum album; assembly: GCA_963277665.1. Taxonomy (NCBI): domain Eukaryota; kingdom Viridiplantae; phylum Streptophyta; class Magnoliopsida; order Santalales; family Viscaceae; genus Viscum; species Viscum album. The sequence goes on from OY728122.1 coordinate 335,573,828, forward strand.
TAGTTCCAGACACGACGTGTACTAGATGAACTTCACCAATCTGTGTTTTTAGTCACGCGGCTGGTTACACAGCTCACTCTACATGGCGTTTTTGTGCCAGACACGACATGTACTAGAAAGGTTTATCTGACTCGTGTTGTTCGTTATATGGTCGGATACCTGGGTTACACAACACAGTGTGTTCAAAGTTGACACAACATTTATAACTTATGTTTTTATCCATTTGTGTCGTTATCCACACAGGTGGCCACATGGTCTTCACAACACAGCATGTACATCAGGAACACAGCATGTTCCACTAAATATTTCCCAACCCTGTACCTCTTCCCACACAGTCAGTGACACGGTTAGAGGATACACGACATGTACATACAGTATGTCGTGTGTACTCAAGAAAAATATTTCCTTCCCAAATAGGACACATGGCATGTATTTATCATTACATGATGTGTATTCTGTGTTTTCTTCGATAGTATGCCTTATAAACTACATCAAAAGCCCAGAAAAAAACTGAAATGAACATTAAAGTGCCAAATTCTGATCCGTTAGGGCTCATACTCCCCGCGAATCAAACCTTGTCATCTCATACAGGTAATAAAAAACAATAACAGTGCAATGATCCACCAAATTCCAGTCTATGAGGGACCATAAAACATCAAGAACCAAAGTCCGGCATTCATTCAAACAAAAACTTACACAATTTAGTACACTATCAAAAGTAGTTATTCTATCAAGGCATCTATCACAACAGTATGCATATCTATCACAACATCTATCACAACAACATGAAATTACTAATACACCCTAAATATCCTGGCATGAATGAGTGACATGTGATTTTTAATAAGTGCCTATATGATGCATGATATAGAATACCCTCATCTCATTGGGTTTCAAAAGAAATATAACCTCAATAATATCAAGAATAACAACACAAAACATGTGAATCACCCAATGGAGAAATCAAATCAACTGTAAAATTGAAAAACCATAAAATTGCAATAATGAGGTAGATTGGATTTTATTTATACACAGGTTAGCTACTCGTAGGTACAGCTTATTACCAAGTACCTATTCTTTCCTATACCTAGCTATAGGCTCCAAACAGTAAGTCAAGAAGAAAATAATTACATTGATACCACTTTGTAACGTCCTAGTTCTGGAAGCCGCCCAGAGGTACCCCATACCCGGTTGGTCACATGACCTCAAGCGCATTTTCCCAAATTCCAGAGGCTACCGACTAGTAGCGGGTGCCTTGGGTGTTATAGTGGGGAAACTATGCCCTCATTGGCAGAGTAACACAGCAGAAGTAAAATAGATAGTAATAGAGGAAGCAATAAAACATGTAATAAGTAAACAATGGAAGTAATAAACTACAAGAGCACACACACACACACAAACATATGATGCATGATACATATGTCTAGGAAAGTATCCAAACAAGTCACAATGATATATTACAATACTATGCCAAAATATGATAGAAAATTAGACAAAATTCTCCACAACATCGCAAGCCTCATCTTGGTCCCATGCTCCCCAGCTTCGCAATAATCAAGTACCTAATGTAGAAGGGAGCTTTCCATTATCTATACCTAAAGCAAAATAATCTGTTTGGGCCTAAAATAATGACTCAAATAGGGTGTGAGACTAATCCCATTAGGCAACCACCCAAATATTTGTTCCTAACAGTAGTGAATGTATATGGCAATCTATAATCAAAATGAAGTAGTAAGCAAGAAGGTACCCAAAAGTAAACAATCCTACAGTTTCTAATGCATATAATTATCAAAAAACAAGTAAGAAGATAAATAATAAGTAGGGAACCCTCTGGTAAGTACTCACTGCCTAACCCCTCTAGTCCATCCAAAATAACACAAGCAACCCTCTGGGAAGTACACGTAGTCTAACCCCTCTAGTTCAGCTTTTACACAGACTCTCTAAGGAATTACTCACTATCAATTCCCCCTATAGTCTCATATCAGCAACTAAAAGGTTATCTTAGGAAGCACTCAACATCCAATTCCCCCTGTGGCCTGTATCAAGGAACTACAGACACTCTGAGGAAGCACTTACATCCGTCCCCCCTATGGTCTCGCATCGTAAGAGTAAACATACACTCTGGAGAAGCCCTCAACGTCCATTCTCCCTATGGTCTACTACACTAAGTTTTCACGACCCTGTGTAAGTGAATTGAGCACATCAATATATAACGGCCAAAGTATACCTCACCAACTACTTATCTAAACAGTCTACAACATAACAACATGTCAGATAAACAATATCACTTCATTCTATCAACACTAGGATTGGAAAGCAAGCAACCTAACAAGCTAAGCAAGACTAAATGGTCATAAACAATACAAGCAAGGGAAATACATCCATAGCATAGCAATTAACCCTATTAACATTCAATTAACCTCTAATTAAGCATATAAAACATAGTAGGCAATAACATGGTTAACACCGTAAACACGCAATACCCCGATAAAGGGTATTGGGAACTTTTTCACATATAACTCAATGAATATCTATGGAAAGGAACAAACTACCTACCTTGGCATCACGAGATCGATATACATGAACCTCAAGCCTTGGATCGACCTATAACACTGTAGATCTACAAAAACATCTAAAACATTCAACTGAGGATAACTAAAGAAAAAGGAGAAATCAAGAGACAAAGCTTTATGATAAGAAAGAGTTTACCATGGTGATCCCAACGCAATTGATGGTGGTCGAATCGGAGAACGGATGCTCAATTGGGGGCTTGGGGAAGGATCAGCATCGTACGAACACTCTCGGTTGAAGAAGGAAAAGAAGAAGATACTTATGACAATTAGACACAACCCTAGTCCATTTAATAAAAAGAAAGAAAGTGCACGGTGTGTAATGTAGAAGTATATAGCATGTACTTTCCCTTACCGGACCCCACATAAGGTGGTCTCTAGGTCACCACACACAGATGTGTGCTCGGCCATTACATGGCCGGCACATGGCTATGTGCGGCAAAAGAGTACATGGCGTGTACTTCAAAAAATTCTAGAAACTCATCTTTTTTCTCAAAAACACCAGGAAAGAGAAAAACATACCTGAAAATAAGATCTGGGTTCTTACAGCGGTCAAGGTGGAAAGTAATAGAGTAGAACTCAACTATAAAATCTAGAGGTAGTCCCCAAAATATTTCTAGGTGTAGTGAAAAATTTAGGGAATGATTCATAGGACTTGGAAAGTGCTATTAGTGTGGTAAATTTAGTCATATTCCTCATGACTACAAATAAAGGATTCTTAATCAATATATGATTGGTGTAATAGAAATTTATCCTATAATGATATGTTTTAATTGTAATTAGTTGGGGAATTATGCTAACTTATATCCGATGATAGTTACTAAGGGTGAACATCATCAAGAATGAAAGTAAAAAAAGGTATGGAAAATTCATTTTCTACTTCTATGGTTAATGTTAGACCATCTAATGAAGTAGTGATAGGTGGATTACTTATTTATTATAATTATGGTGATTCATTGTTTGACTTTAGATATTAAAATTACTTCATTTATGGGAAATTTTAAATTAAAATTGGAATATACCCGAAAGAAATGAAGATATAACTTTGGATTAAAAATCACTATGGAACTATTAAACAACCAAGATTTTTAAGAATCTTATTATTGTTATCAGTGGGATTATTTTTCCTGAAAATCTTATTAAACTAACTATAGTATAAATTTATGTTATTATGGATATGGATTGGATTTTATTTTATTATGACAAGATATATTTTACTGTTAATAAAGTTACATTCAATGATTCCATACCTTGGATATCATATGAAGAATCCATGAAATTGATAAAAGTTGGTAGTGAAATTTACCTAGATCATATTATTTAAAAGAAAGAAATTGTTAAATTTAGTGATGTTGTAGTAGTTAATGAATATATGGATTTATTTTTTGAGTATATTCCAGGTATTATTCCATTTGGTATGTTGATTTTACTACACACTTAGTTCCTGATGATAATCCAATTTCAAACCCCCTTATATAATGGCTCAAAAAGAACTTTTGGAATTGAAAAATAAGTTGTAGTAATTTCATGATAAAGGTTTCATTCATTATATAACTTTATTATGGGGTGATTTTATTTTATTTTTTAAAAATAAAGATATTTAAATGAGAATTTTCATTGATTATAGATCCTTTAATAACATCACTATTAAGAACAATTATCAGTTACCTCAAATCGATGATTTATTTGATCAACTCTAGAGAGTGAAATATTTTTTGAAGATAGATCTCATGTTATGATACCATCAGTTGAAGTTTGTAGGGGGAGATATTCCAAATATGTTGTTTCAGAATAGATATGGGAATTATGATTTTGTATCTATTCCCTTTGGGTTTTCTAATACAAGAGTTTTATTCATGGATCTTGTTAATAGAGATTTCCATGACTATTTGGACAAGTTTTTTATTATTTTTGTTGATTATATTTTGATATATTATATAATTAATGTGGATGTTTAAAGAAACATATGTATTTTTTGTAAACCTTAAAATAAAATAAGTTATATGGAAAATTTCGTAAATATGAATTTTGGTTTTGAAATGCTTCGTTATTTGGGTATATTTTTTCTAAAGATGGAATAAATAATGACCCTACTAAAACTAAAGTGGTCGATAAATGAATAATGCATATAAATGTCGTAGAGATTCATGGTTGTAATAGATTAGTGGGTTAATATCAGTGGTTTGTAGAAAACATTTCATTTTTATCAATCCCATAGATTAGATTAAGTTATAAATGTGTTAAATTCATTCGAATGAAAGTGTGTGATGAATGTTTCCCAGAATTGAAAACAAGACTGGTGAATTATTGATTTTTTGTCCTAGCCTCTATAAATGGTTAATTTTTAATATAAATTGATTCTTATTTAAATGGGATTCATTTTTTTCTAATACATAATGATCATGTAATTTCTTATGCATCATGTTAATTGAAACCTCATGAGATAAATTATCTTATACATGATCTAGAACTAGCTATTGTGGTTTTTTCTTTTCAAATATAGATACATCATTTATATGGAGTAAAATGTGAAATATATACTCATCATATAATTTTATAGTATTTATTCACCCAAAAAGAGTTGAACATGAGGAAGATAAGATGACTTGAACTAAAAAGGGATTATGATTACATGATTCATTACCATCTAGGAAAAAAATAGTGGATTATTTGGGACAAAAATATAATGCATCCTTAACCATGATATGGTTGGAAAATGATCTTTGTTAAATGATTTGATAAATATTGGCTTAGAAATTATGAATGAAGTAAATTCCTCTGTTTTCTATTTGGTGTTTGTATAGTCATCATTGTCAGAAATAGTTAATCAAGATCATATGGAAGACTGTGATTGTAACTAGTAATGAATAGTAAGTTTCCTGAATTTAAAATTGACCTGGAAGGTTTTTGATAATTGAAAGGGGGTTTTTTGTTCCAACTATCTCCAAGATGAAAAAAGAATTATTGATTGAAGCACAGAACTCTCCCTTTTTTTATTCTTGTAGTACTATGATGTACATATATCTTTAGAAGTATTACTGGTGGGATAGAATGGATATATATAATATATAATTGACCATGAAATATTTGAATTTTCAATAGTTTAAAGTTGAATTAAAATTACCAATATTTTTGATTCACCATTTTACGGTATTACAGTGGAAATGGTAAAATATATCTATATATTTCATTGTAGGATTGCTAAATAAATTTCATGGTAATAATGAAATTTGGGTTATTTTTTATTGATTTCTTTAATATGAACATTTCCTTATTATTTGGGATATTATTCCTTAGATCAGTTTTCTTGATTATATTTCATGTATATAGTTAGGTTATTCAGAATTCATATCACCCTTATATATATACATGATCCTAGGTTTACTTTTAATTTTTTGAAAAGCCTTCCGAAGTCATTTTTTACTAAAATAAATTTTAGTATAGATTTTCATCCTCAATCTGAGGCACATTTAGAGTGAACGGTTAAGAAATTGGAAAGACATTATTTGAGCTTTTTAAATAGGTTGAAAACGAATTTGGGATCATTATCTTTCATGGGTTGAGTTTTCTTATAATAATAGTTTTCATTCTAATATACATAAGGCTCTTTTTGAGGCATTATATGGAAAGAAATGTCAGGCTCCAATTTTTTGGGAAGAAATAGGTAAAGGAAAGTTTTTGGTACTAGAGTTTGTATAAGAGATAGCTAAAAAGATAAATATTATTTATTATTATATGTGATAATAATAGATTTTGAAAAATATTTATGAAAATAACCAAAGGAAATATCTTTTATTCAAGGTTAGTGATCATGTTTTACTTAAAGTATCTCCATGGAAAAATGTTATGAGTTTTGGTAGAAAGGGAAAATTAAATATGTGTTTCATTGTAACATATGAAATTATAGAAAAGTTTGGGTAATTTTTTTATTGATTAGTTTTTCCTTAGATTTTATCCTAGGTAAATTATGTGTTTCATGTTTCGTTATTAAGGAAATATATATCAGTTGCATATCATATTTTGATCCATGAAGTGGTATAGTATAAAGAGTATATTTCATATGAAAAACAACATATTTAAATTCTTTATCATAAAGATAATATTTTGTGGAAAAAGGTGATTCATCAAGTTAATGTTTTGTAGAAAATATATATATTTAAATAAGAAATGTGGGAGTTAGAAAATAATATGAAGGAAAATATCCCCACTTATTTAAGTAATGAATAACATAACATTTCAAGGATAAAATTTCCAAAAGGGAGAATAATGTAACAACACAAGTATTGTTAATGGTAAATAAATTTTATGCCTTATTAATATTTATTAATTTTATTTTATATAATAATTTTAATTATAAGAATATTAAGTATTTTTTCAATAAAAAATGAAATAGTTTGATTCTTAAAAAATTGGTTTACATGAATTATATGGTTTTTTTTCAAAAGATTAATTTAAAAATTTTATAATTTAAATTTGAAAAAAAGGATATAAGTTTTTATATATTAGGTTCCAAATTATCTTAGAGTGATTTTTTGGAAATTTTATGAAAAAATTTTAATTTTTGGTGAATAGTACAAAATAACGATTTTTAAGAAAACCATATTTTCTTTCATGTATTTAAAAAGTTTCATTATATTTTGAATTAGTTTTAAAAATTAATTTCTTCCATTTTATTAAAAAATCTAATAAATTTCATTGTAATCAAAATGAAACTTTTTTCGGTATAAAAACATTTTTATACATTAAAATTCAATTTTCTGGAAAACGGTTTTACATTGCGTATTGCATGCTTATTTTAAAAGTATTCTCATCCATATATAGAAATTAAATTTGATAAACTTGATTCCATATTTTTAATAATTGGGTACAGATTTTTTAATTATTTCAATTTCATTTTTGTTCATTATGAATTGCAACTTTCGTATAAAAAATTCATTTACCACAGTAAGTGTTAGAAGAGGTTAAAAGGGTTAAAACTAAAACGATTATAGTTAAAATGACATAAAACCTTATCTAAATTAACTTTTATGGTCATATTAATACCTTATATCATATATTATTAGAATATGATTCATTTTGAGCAATTTTTATTGATTAATATATTAATATATTTTAATATTTTGAACAATTCCAAGTGTGTCCTATCTCACACTTATAAAAGGGAACCCTCTATCCTCTCTTCAATACAGTTAAAGAGCCTATTATATCATCCAATAACAACCCAAATGAAATCCTAAAATATATAACCATGTCATATAATTCATAATTTTATCATATATATTTTTAATAAGGTTTTAGGTGTAATCCTAAGGAGGTTGACTGAAGAAGAGGTATAGTTCTTAACTGAGAGTCATCTATTTCATTTCTTCTTTTACCTCCTTGAAAATGATCCATACCATTTTAATATAATAAAAAATTATATCCTATTTACTAAAATTTTATTATGTTTATATTATAACCATTTTCATCTCCTTTTCCATATTATGGTAAATGGAAACATCAGTCATGCATACGTGTGGACAACCACCTCTGTGAGGTGATGTATTTTGATTTTGATAACCGGATCATAATGATGGTTAAAATGATGGAAAAAATTAATATATATAATATTAATGACATAATTTTAATTATTTAAGGATATTATATCATCTATTTTCTTACCTTTATATCATTTGAATAATCATAACTTTGTTTTGTACGTATGTGTAGAATAACACCTCCATGAAGCGGTGTGATTCATTTTTCATTTTCACCTTATAAGGACGGTAATAAAGATAAAAATAACGAATAAATATTAAATTTATAAAATATTAATTATTATTTAAAACTAAAATATCATCTATGTTATTTATTTTCCACCCATTAGAAAAATAAAAAAGTTGTTCATGTGTGCATACAAACTCTCATCTCCATGAAACGATGTGGTTTATTTTATAAAAACTAATTACATGGTTAGATTTAAAAGTTTAAATAATGTATAAATATGATAAATATAAAATATTATATGTTATATATATAATTTAATTATAAACCCTTTGAATATAGTCAATGCATCGATCTGGTTTTGAGGTTATAAATCCAACGATCCCAAAATGTCCAACGTGAACTTGACCATTTTAAAAACTAAATAAAACATGGTAATAAATTAAATAAGAGGAATAGAAATAATGAAATGAACATAATAAAGGTTATTTATAAATTATAAAAATAATATAATTTTATTATTTTGGGGCTATAGAATGTATCAAGCTAAACAGTACTTAAGGTAAGAGATTTTCTTTTAAAATATTGTTTAAAATGTTTTGAACTCTTTCTCCTCCATATCCATGTTCTTGAAAATGTTTCAAAAATGTTTTTATTTTCAATTAAAAGGTTTTTAATGTTCATATTTTACTAAATTTCACTTTATTTAAAAAAAATTAAAGAAGAATATTTTCAATTTTTTCTATATGTTTTAATTTGTATTTTTTAAAAAAAGTGAAAAAATAATGTTTTTTAACATATATAGCTTGACAAATTTTTCCCACTGTCATAAACATTATTAATTATTAGTATTAAATTAAAAAATTTCATGGTTATTTTAAAATAAAATATTTTTCTCAATATTTGGGAAATTTTATTTTTAAAAATATTTTCTTAGGAAATAGTAAAAAAAATTCATCTTTATGAGATAAATAGAATTGTTTGTTTATGGTTTCAAAATATTATTTCAAGGGATTTATTATTAAAAGGAGTAAGATTAAAAAAATTATTCATGATATGGTACTTTATAATTATATATGATTTTTGGGTGAGCCTGATACAACTTATATGACATGTGATCTCGATACGGCTTATATGATGAGTGAGCCCAATATATCTCACCAATGCATTAGGTAATGTTCTTTATCATCAAAGAAAATAAGTAGGGAGTTAACTAAAGAGGTTTCACCTATGGATTTAACTGAACTCTAGTTATTTCTAACATGAGCTAAATCAGGTTATGAATATAATGCTCAAACATGCCTACAAGGGTTTTAATTTTCTTATTATGGGTTTTAAAGATTTTATTTAAGAATAAAGTGTCTTCTCCATGGGCTTATGATTTATTTAATAAGACACTCAATCCATTTTATTAATTTTTTAAAGAAATATAATTTTGGTTAAGTGGGAACCTTATAGAAACATTCACAGCTTTCCATTGAACCACACATACCCCCACATAAACAAATTCCGAATTTAAAATTTCAAAATTCTAACATCAACCATCATCCATGCCTCAGGGCACATACCACCACATGTCACTCACATTGAAAAAAATCATACCCATCATCGAAAACATTTCTCTAGTGATAAACCCCCGCCAGAATCCATTATCATCATCATAAAAACACCATCTTTTATGCCTTTAAAACACCATATCATAACACCATAGAATTTGATAACCTTCTTAGATGAAATAAATGGATGATTTCTAGTAGGTACCCAAAGAGGGAAAATCTTATGTTGGTCATGCGACTTGAATACCATTGGATGCTCAATCAACACATCCCAAAACCTCCTTGGAGATCACTACACCAGGTTGAATACGAATATAGAATTGGACTAGGATGTTAGATGAGTGTTGAGTGGATAAAGGCCTCTATAGAGGTCCATTATAGAGACTATAAAATATTAAACAAGTAATATAACTAGAAAAATTCACTAACATTACACCATTAGAACACAGAACCATCATTATACAACTACATCAACCATCACTAATAATCACCACCTCCTAGAATAAGAATGATCCCACAAAATAATTGATCAACTCCAAAAATAATTCCATATAAAAATAGAACTAAAAACCCATAAATGATGAGTAAAAAAACAAATGAAATCTGGAACACATCACCAAGAAGAAACACCAAACTCACATAATAATAAAAAGAACTGAGTAGAAGAGATAAAGATGACAGTTCCAATGAGGAACACTAACTGAGACCACTACCAGCCCCCCTCCAACACCATCACAAGTTATCATAAAACCCTTATTGAGCCTGAAAAAAATTGCGTTGAGTATAATGGGTTAGAAAACAAGGGTAGTGGAGAAGAATAACATCGAACACCACCAACAATGCCAACCCAAACCATCTAAGCACCATCACACAAACCCATAATGGAGGTCTAATGAACATGGTTAGTTAGAAAGAGGGGCAGTGAGAGGTGTATGATATCCGTACTAGATAAAAACTTCATTCAATAATCTATAAGGATAAAATTAAATAGATAAGAGAAAATGAATCCAAAATAAGTGAGGTGTTCCATCTCTACTAAACCGAACCCCAAAAAACCCTAGGAGGATGGGGAAATTGGAACGTTAGGAGCACAAGGAGTTTCATAAAAATGTTTAGAGATCCTTAATTTCAAAAATCCTAATATTTATATAATACGATCATAGAATAAGGTCAAAAAATTTAACAATTATATGGGTTTTCATGTTTTTCACTAGACTAATAAATTTATTTCTTTTATATTTCTTACTGATATTAGTTTTCTCATACCACTTTTTTGAATGTTTTCTATGGGGTTTAAATATCTATAGAAAAAATGAATAAATCAAGTTTAAATTCATGAAGATATGTCATTAAAAGAAAAAATATTTCATTTTGAAAGTTTTAAAATATGGGGAAAGCGGATACTGAGTGGAAGTGTATGATTTATAATATATGAGTTTGGTATGTAAGTGTTATGAAATAATTCTCTAAAACTAAAAATCATAAATATCCTTAAAATTTAATAAAGTTAATTCTTATCTAAAAACTCAACATTATGTATTTTTTTAGAGATTGTTACTTATAATATTAATATAATTTTCTAAAATGTTGTTCAGTTATATGACATACATCGATTGATTTGGGAAATTATTGACTTACAGATCTATCCTTTATCTATATGGTGTAAATACAATATTCACTATTATCGTGATTGAAGCTCATTTACCCATAAATTTACTTAATATCTTCATATACCAATTTTTTTCCCTGGGAAAATCATGTTATTATTATTTATGGAATTATTAATGTTTTCCTTGCATGGTTCCATTTGAAAGGGAAATGAAATCCTTTTTATTTCTGGTGGTTCTTTATGATATGATGAATGAATTGATTTTAAGTGGCACTCATATGTATGGATGATCATGGATGGGGTCCTACATCACACTCCAATTTATTATTTATTGTTTTATATCTCTTAAGATAATGTATAATTATCCATCTTTCATAGGATCAAAAAACTAAAGGGTAATTCTTCTTGAATGTTCTCATAAAATAAAGTGTATGAATTCTTAGATATGCTCAAAAAACAAAAATGTTATCCTTCTTAGATATGATAAAAAATAAATCATGGTAATTCTTATATGTTGAGACCAAGTTGGATGGAGAAGAAAGTAATAAGATTTTGATGTTACAGAGTGTTGTCTTCTATTGTAAAAGAAGATAAATCAATTCACTTTGTAAAGGAATAGAAAATCAGATGATGATTTTCTGATTTGTATTTCAAAAATATCATATGTTAGGAGAACTTGTGATTTAAGCCTTATAAATTAAAGGGGTAGTAATGGTGATGCCATTCATATGATGTTTTGATTGGAAAGAATGATGCTGCTGGAAGATAGTGAAGTTGCAGTACTTCCTATTGAAAACATGATGATGATAAAGGTGTTTGATCAAATAATATATATCATGATAGATATGGTTCATGATAAAATTATATGTTTTTTTAATACACCAAATGATAATTAATAATGATTGGTGTTCTTTCTGAAGAAGATTTTAAGGTGACTTCGTTTACCAGTGTTTGCAAAAAAATTGGGCCTGACAATCGGGAAATGGATAAATGTGTTTTTGGAAAATGATGTTGTATAAAAGATTGAATATGGCTTGGTATGTTGCGCACAAGTGTAGTTCAATGATCCGAACATCAAAATCTGGAAAAGGAGAGGCTTGCGTGGAAGATTGGTTTTTGCACGCAAGATTTAAGTGATTTTGGAATGTTGCACTCAAGGCAAGATTCGAGGTAAAAACGTTGAAAAATGGAAAAGTAATTAAGTGTATGAAAGATTCAAGAAGTGAGAAAAATATCAAGTTGATGTGAAAGAGACTTTCGCACCCAATGCGACGTCAAATGGGGTTTTGTGTGACGCTTTAGGATCTTGCATGACACATTAGGGATTTTACACGCAAGGGACAACACGATATATAAATAAGAGGTGACCCCCTCACATTATATGTTCTCAACACTTAGAGAAATCCCAAGCTCTGAGGTGAGAAAGAATTTTAAGTAAATGGGAGTTCTCTAGAGAAAGAAATTTTCACGTAGGGAGAAGTTGTACACAAGAAGATAGTCGCTTCCAAGATTGAAGTTGCGCACAGAAGTTGTTTTGTGACAAAAGTCAAATCTTGCGCACGTTGCATAAAAGTTTTTCAAAAGACACCTATCGGGGTGAGTGAAAGATTTTGGTTCTTCGCACTTATTTATTTGTGTATAAGATAGTTCTTACCAGCTTCTGGGTAGGGAAGTGAAGATTTGTGCTTCAGAGAATACACCTGTTCAATTGTAAAGAAGCATTAAAATACTATAATTTCCCATTTGTGCTAAGAGGGTGAACACACACTTGAGGGTTGTTTTCCAAGTGCTAAATGAGTGTAAGGGTATATCCTAATCATTTTATTCCTCATAAAAGGATTGTTTTCTAGTGGATTGTGTGGTATTGGATTATTTTGGTACCATTCCAAGAACGTAGATACTCTTGTTGAGTAATAATCCTTGTAAATCATATGTTCATGTGGCTGTGTGTGTTCAGAAGGAAATAAACTCTTTAACAGGAGGTGAAGTTTGTTTCAAAAATAAGTAAACATAAAAAGAAAAAGATATCAATGATTTACTCCCTCCCCATCTTAGTGATACTTAGATCCTGACTAGGAACTTCATTAGATATGATCAAAATATAATGATGCCCAATGATTATATTACGATTCCATATTCCATGAATCATGTTATATGATCTAATATTTTTTTGTTATGGTTTTATTATTTACCTTGATTATATTCATATGATCATCTTAGGATCACTCATGATCTTTGATTGTTATCGCTTATGTTTACCCTTACTAAGCATTTGATCCCACCCCTTTCTTTTATTTCTATTTCTACGGGGTATGAAGAAACATTATGTGGATGATGTTTTTATATAATTATCATGTGTCTAGATTTTGTGGGAAATTTTGAATACTTGTTATGGGTTAATAAATTTTTTATATATTTTAAAAATTTCCTTCGGTTGAACAATAATTGTGTTTTTTCAATTAAATTTTTATCCCAATTCTCTAAACCTATAAACATAAAAGGTATTTGAAATGTATTATAATGTAATATTTGTTTTATGTTTTTTAATTTAGATGGTAACATCTATTGGGTGATATAGTGTAGTGCCACTATGTTAAAAAAATTATTAAGGTAAGAGTCAAAGGAATAAAAATTTTTGTTGAGTGAAATCAATGTGGTCAATCTAATGACACCAAAAGTAAATTTTCATTAGTTTAATTTGGTTCAAAAATCTAATTTATGTATTTATTGATATAGATATATGAAAAAAAAATCTTCCAAAATAGAATAAAATCATTTGGGAAGAAATTAGGGTAACATTATGATATACATTCTCCATTTTAATGAATAAATAATATAATGAAATTTTGACTTATTTTTAATTATCCCTTGGGGAGTATGTTTATTTTATATGATGTTTATAATAAATTAGTATCAATTTTTTCTATAATGGATCATATAACTTTCAAACATTTCTGATGAAGCAATATATTAGGGATTCTAAGGGGAAAGTAAACCATCAACATCTAACTAGGTACAAACACATTATAAAATAATAAACATATAATTATTTCATTGGTCACTATTTGGATGAGTCATTTTAGATGCATTGTAATTAGTAATATTTTATTTTACATTATTTGTATTATTCACTTTTATTCAAAATTGTTAATTTATGAAACAATAGAGGAGTTGTAAAAATAAATAGTATACATAAAAACCAATGTTCACCTTCTATAAAGAAATAATGGGGTATGATTCATTACAAACAAATATGGTATTTACTTTAAATCTATAGTAAATATTGTATGTGATATGAAACCACAACATAATTAGGTATCTTTTTTATATGAATATTGATGAATTAGAATATAAATCCACTTATCTACTATGTAATATGTTATTAAAGGAGGATCGCAAAAATAAGAAATGGAAATAGTAGATTAAAACGCACAATAAGTATGGGAATCATGTATAAGTATGACATAGTAGTAATTTTTTACGATTTATAATAGTATTATATAAAAATATCTAATTTTCTTAATATGTTTTTTATAAAATTTAATTACAACAATCATTATCATTTTTACCAAAATAATTACTACTTATAATGGATTTGAAGTGGACAGAACAATATGGTTGTGTTAGTGATGATGGTTTTGGAGTTTCACCTTGAGAATATTTTTGTGAATGTAATGTCACAAGGAGACGAAAATAAAAAAAATGAAAGACATGTTTGAAAAAATAGATGATCTATGATAAATTATTATTAAGTATAGATTGATGGATCAATATATAAAAAGGTTTCAAATAGAACCAATAATAGAACAATGACCACTACCTAAAGAGCCAAACCCCACTGGCTTTGAGGCTATCCATTCACATCAACCACCTGCATTACCTGAGGTAATCAATTTTTTTAACACAATTTTTTATAAAATTGAATCAAACCACTATTAATATATTTCTTATAAAATTATTTACAATGTGATTGTCATTGTGATTTATATATATTAGCTCCACCCCATCACCTTCTTATAAGGGGTATAGATTAATATATCTAAGGAGATATGTTATATAATAATAAAAAAAACTCCCAAAAAACCATTTAAAACCCAAGTAATGTCAATAGAAATAATTTTAATGTTTTCTTAATATTAATTAATTATATTTTATAGAGTTATATTCGTTATAATAATATTAGATGATTTCTCGGTCAAAAGGAAAAAATACTTAATTTCTAATCAAATTGGGTATCCATGCATTATATTATTTTATTTAAAATATATATTTACAAATTATATAATTTAAATTTGAAAAAATAATCTTTATTTTTTGAATTCATCATATCAAAATTATATTATGATAAATTTTTGATAATTCTCTAATTTTATTTATTTTTTAATGAATAGTTAAAAACACTATTATTTATTCAAAACTGTATTTTCTTTCCATGTATTTAAAAAGTAAAATTCTATTTTTTATTAGTTTTAAATTTTCATTAGTTCTTTTTTATTAGTAAAAAATACAATTATGGTCTTTGGAATGAATATTATACTTGAATTTGGTGTAAAAACAATTTTATACTTAAAATGTATTTTCTTAAAAAATATTTTTGTCACATTTTATGGGTTTTATTTTAAATTAAATTATTCCACTTACATAAATTGAATTTGATAAAATATATTCCATATTTGGAATAAAAATAAATAAAATTATATAATAATTTAAATGTAATTTTTTTCCATTATGAATAGTAGAAATAGTAAAAATATGTTACCACAGTTAAGGTAAAAACATGTTTATCGGGGTTAAAATAAATAGATAATGGTTAAAATAACCTAAACAAATGTCCCAATTATATTTTATAGAAATATATAGGCCCTTATATAATTTAATAATAATAAATTTTTCATTTTTTTCCATTTTCCTTGATTAATAAATTAATATATTTTAATCTTTTTAAAAATTACAAGTGTGTCATCTCCCCCACTTATAAAAGAACACCCCTATCCTCTCCTATACACACTTCAAGAGGATTTTGGTTAGAAAATTAACTACCCAAATACCTTCTTAAAATCCCTTCCCAAGTCTTAGAGGCAATATTTTTTATCAAAAAACCATAGTAGAGTGGATTTGGTTATAATCCTAAAGAATTTTTCTGAAGATGATTCATAGTTCTTAATCGAGAATTTTTGTTTTATTTATTTTTATACCTCCATAGAATCTTATTAAACCATGAATAAATAATAAAACTAGTATATTTAATATACTTAGATATTGTTATTTTAATTTCATAACCTATATCCATTTCCTTCTACCATCAAATGGGAAATGAAACCATCATTCATGTGCAAGACAGACTACCGACTCATTAACCGATGTAATTTTTTTTATCACTGCCTCTCAAAGCTAGTTATAATGAAATATTAAATTTATATATATATATATATATATATATATGATATTAATGATATAATTATATTTTTATAAATATAATATATCATATATTTTCTTACGTTTCTATTCATTGAAAAATGAAAATGATGTTTGTGTGTATATGTGGATTACCACCTCCCCGAAGCGATGTGATTTATTTTTCATGGATAGATCACATTGAAATTATATATATGTGTATTTAAAAAATAATATGTATTTTATGTTATAATAATAATTTTTTAAAGATATAATAATAAATTACCTTCTTTCTATAATGTTCATTAAAAAATGAAAACATTACTCCTGCGTACGTACGACCTACTGTCTCTATGATTATAACATAATTTATTTTTTATAACCATAATTAATTATTTATTTATAATTAAAATTAATATTTAAAACTGATAATTTTTCATGATTACTAATCTAGATATAATTTAATAATTACCTATTTGACCATAGTCAACCTACCAAATTCATTTTTGACATATGAGTTGTAAATAATTAAAACTTTTGATGTGAAATTAATTGATTAAGTAATTGTATATAAAATGGTAATAAAAAAAATAAAAAAAATTATAAACATGAAAAAAAAATTAATAAGGTAAATAATTGTCATAATTTTATTATTCAGGAAGATAATGAGCACACAAGATGAGTCAAACTCAAGGTAGGGAACACTTCACCTTAAAAATATCATTTTTTATTTTTTTAAGGATATATTTTCAAAATCATTTTCATCCATGTTCATATTATTAAAATTATTTTATTGATATATTGATATATACATTTATAGATTATAAATTACAATTTTGACTATCATTTAAAGATATTAAAAATTGATCATTTTAGGAAACATTTTTACTTTCTTATAAATTTTAAAAGGAATGTTCTATTTGGAAATATACGATGTCAACAGCTTTTCCTGCCACCATAACCATAATTTTATGTTTTTATCCCTTTAAAATAATACATTTTTTCTTCAATTAAAAACCCCCCTTCACTGTTTTCTATGTATTTGAGTTTTGAAAAATGGTTTTTAAAAGGAAATGGAATTTTAATATTTGAAAGTGTTTTGCATATGTTTTCCAAAGAGTTTTTCAATGGATTTATGATGAAAAGGTGAAATATTAAAATATTTTATTCATAATATGGTCCTTGGATATTATTTATGAAGTCAGGTGAGACCAATATATCTCATATTGTCTGGTGATCCCTATATAGCTCTCTAATTCATTAGGTAATGATTATGTTCTCCAAATAATTATATAGTAATTTAATTATATCAGTTCTTCTACATGTAAGGATTATTATAAGGATTCAATAAATATGTTATCCCAAGTTACCTACATGAATTTTTCTGTTTACTATTGACTTTTCATGGATATCATTTTTTTTCAAAAGGTAATCAAATGATATTTTATTTTAAAGAAAGGATTATTCGCTTTTGGGGTAAAAAGTTATGTTTTAAAAAAAATTCATGGGTTATCGTGTTTTTTAAGAATCCCCCATTATTATGATTTTACCTTAATGTTTTCTTATAAATTGTTTTGTGAAAATGAATGGTTAGTAAAGATAATTTCATGTTTAATTAAAATATTATTTGAGATCAAAGTTTACTATGTTAAAGGGAAGTTATCTTTTTTTTATCCCATGGTTTTAAAATGGAATAACGAGTTTCATTATTCCTTTTTTATGTACCTTACAAATATTTTTGTTCCCATCCAATATTTTTAAATATTTTTCACAGGTTTTATGGAAGAGTAATAATAAATAATAATATCATACGTTTTTTTCATGAAAAGAAAACGTGTTTCATTTTAAAAGTATTAAATTGTGGGGAAAATGAATACTAAGAGGACATTTAGAAATTGTAATGTATGGATTTGTTAAGTAATTGTTATAACCTAATTATATAAAACTCTAAACATGAAAATATATTCAAGAAAACAATAAAAATAATTATTTTTTAAACTTGAAAATATATTAGAGGTTAGGATAATAAAATTAAATACCCTTAAGAGATTATGATTTATGGTTATCATGATATATAATTTTTATATTAACATGTTTATTTATCTAAAATATGTTGATTCATAATGATTTTATGGAGAGAAAATAGGGAACCTGAAGTATGAAGGCACCAACAGAAAAATATCATACCAAATCAATAACCTAGAATGGTTGGAATTAGAAAAAATCAGTTTGTTACTGGGATGGCTCAGTTGAAACATGTTATAAATGATGGTGGTATCTATATGATAGAGAAACCATGATCACTATAGATTAACTTGTCTATAATGGATCATTTTATGAAACAACACCCTCTATAATTTAGTGGATCATTTAACCCTATGATTGTTGAAGAATGGATTATAGCCTTGGAGAAGATATTTGATGTCATGGGTTATTCAGATCTTCAAAAGGTAAATCTTGTTATTTATCATTATGAAGGTGAATCGGATCAATTGTGGTTAATGGTTGAGAATAATAGAGAAATATAATATATTTATGTAATATATTAGGACCCATTTAATGATATTTTCCAAGAGAAATATTTTCCGATGGTTGTTCAACTTAAGATGGAAAATAAATTCTTGGAATTGAGGCAGAAGGAAAAAGATTTAGTGTCCACATAGGAACGAAACATCACCTAATTATAAAATTACATAAGAAATATTATCGGGGTTTTTAATAGTTAAATTAATCACTTTTACTTAAGATTTATTCCATGATATTAAAGATAATTGGATTCCAAATAATTCAAAAGTTATGAGAAATTTTTTTAATATTCCAAGAAGGTTGAAATAGAGTTTTTTTATGATCATGTATTCCATGAAAACAATTTGAATAAAAGTTCCTAATGGTATACAATGGAGAAGTATCCATCAATGAAATATGAAGGTAAGAAAATCAAGTTTACATCTTATGATAAGTGTAGAACAAATTACCCTAGGAAATATCTTATAAAATCTTGTAATATTTTTTGATGTGGAATGTTTAAAGATTTTTCTCATGACTATAAAGAAAATTATTGGAAAAATAAAGAAAAAATAAGGGTAATATTCCTTAATTTTAATGGCATAGGTTATTATGTGAGTAATTTTCCAAAGATAGGAATGGGGAATAGAAATTATCATGGTCACTAATTTAAAGGTGTGTCTAAATCCTTTGTGACTAAATTAGTGGATTTTGGACCATAAAAAGATATGGTGTTAGGTGAATTACTTGTTTATTAAGATTATACAAAATTAATTTTTTATTCGAGGTCTATACACTCTTTCATTTCAGAGAAATTTTATGATCAATTAGAAATTATACCTTAAGAAATGAATCCAAAACTTCTAGTAAAACACTTATAGAGAGTATGATGGAAAAGGTAAATAATAATAATCTTCTTATTGTTTTATTTGGAAACGATTTACCTAAAAACTATATTGTATTTCCCCTTTTAGAGTTTTATATTATTCTGACTATGGATTGGATTTCTTCTTATCATGCTAAGATAGATTATAGAGATAAATAAGTTTTTTTTTCAAAATGAGTTTCAGATTTTATATAAGAATGAATTCATACATTAGATAATAAATAAATAATATAATAAATTTTTAAAATATGGAAATGAAATTTTCATTCCATGTATTATTAAGAAGAGGGAGATAGTTCATATCAGTGATTTCCCTATCTTTAATGAATATCTAGATGTATTTTCTGATGATTTTCGTAATATTATCTCTGATCAAGAATTTGAGTATATTATTAACTTAGTTCCTGATACTAATCCAATTTTAAAACGCTCTTATTGAATAGATCAAGTAGAACTTTTGGAATTGATAAAGTAGTAGCATGGGTTTCTAGATAAATTATTCTTTCATCATATCACTTCACCATAGAGTGATCATATTTTATTTAAAAAAATAGGATTCAATGAGATTATTCATTGATTATAGATCCTTGAATAAAATCACAGTTAAGAATAAGTATCAGTTTTCTGACATCGATGATTTTTTATCAGCTCTAGGGAGAGCAGTGTTTTTGAAAGATTGATCATAGGTTAGGATACCATCAATTGAAGGTGAAGGAGTAAGATATTTTGAAAACATATTTTTGGGAAATATATGGGCATTATGAGTTTGTAGTTATTCACTTTAGGTTTCCTAATGAACTAACTATATTCATGGATCATATGAATACAATTTTTTATAACCATTTTGATAAGTTTTTATTTTATTTATTGATGATATATTAGAATATTTTAATGTTAATGAGAATCTTGAGATACACTTAAGGATTTTTTTCAAAACCTTTAAATAAAATAAGTTATATGGAAAATTTAGTAAGTGATAATTATTATTTTAATAGATTTATTTACTCAAACATATTTTTTCTAGAGATTCCATAATTATTAAACCTGTTAAAAATATTTTTTTTAAGAATTCCCAATACCTACAAATATAACACATATTTGTCGTTCTCTTGGATTAGTTTTTTACTGTCATCAGTTTGTTAAAAAAATATTCTCATTTATATACTCAACTAATTAATTTAACTCAAAAAGAAGTTAAATTCATCTATACATGAGAGTGTGAAGATTGTTTCTATGAACTAAAAAGAGAATTAGTGAATGAACTATTTTTAGACCTACCCTCTAGAAATGGTGAATTTTTCATCTATAATTATGCTTCATTGAATGGACATGGTTACATTTTGATGCATAATAGTCAAGTAATTTCTTATATTCCTCTTCATCTAAAACCTCATGAGTTAAATTATCCTACACATGATCTAGAATTAGTTGTTTTTTTCTTTAAAAATTTAGACATAATTTATATGGATTAAAGTATGAATATATATTTTTCACAAAAATTTTAAAGTATATATTCACTTAGAAAGCATTGAACCTGATGAAGAGAATATGGATAGTATTGATTAATGATTATAACAACATAATTGATTACCATAATAGAAATTATAAAAAAACTATTTGATGATTTGATTAGGAAAGATAATGTTACATTAACCATTTTATGTTTGGAACATAAATATTTGGTTAAATATTTGATGATTTTTTTCTTAGAAAGTGGGAATGTAAAAACATCCTCAATTTTTCGCATGTGTCAATACAGTTTTCTATATCATAAATAATTAATCAATCTTAGAATGAGGGACATATTTTATAGAAAAAGTAAAAATCTATTAAGAAGGGTATATTTATAGAGTTTACTGTTGATGATAAAGGTGTTACCAAATATTAAAAAAGATTATATATTCCTTGTGGTTCCCAGTTGATGAGAGAATTGATGAGTGAAGATAATAGTTACTCATTTTCCATTCATCCAGGAATAACTAAGATGTAAAAATAACTTATAAAGTATTACTAGTTGGATGGAATGAAAATAGGTATTGTTGATTTTACCAAAAAATGTTTGAATTTTCAACGGGTTAATGAATATTGATAATTATCGAAGGGGATAATTTATCCTTTTCTAGAAGTGGAGTGGAAATAGGGAAATATATCCATGGATTTTATGGTGGGACTACCAAATAAATCATGAGGTAATAATGTGATTTGGGTTATTTTTTATCGATAAACTAAATTTGATCATTTACCTCCCATTCGAGATATTATGCCTTTATATCATCTTTCTCAAATGTACATCATGGTGGTAGTCAGGTTACATGTATTTCCTATATAAATTGTATCTAAACATGATCTTTGGTTTATTTCTAAATTTTGGAAAGGCATACAGAAGTATTTGGGTGCTGAATTAAATTTCAATACATCTTTTCATCCTCAATCTAATGGAAAATCTGGTCAAACAATTCAAACCATAGAATACATGCTTAGATCATATTCAATAGATTACCAGTGATGTGGGGATCAACATATTTCCTTAGTTGATTTTTTTATAATAATGGTTTTCATTCTTGTATATAGATTGAACCTTTTGAGACATTATATGGATAGAAGTTCCAAACACTAGCTTTTTGGGATAAATTAGGCAAAATGATATTGTTGGGGATATAATTGGTTAAATAAATAGTTGAGAAGGTGAAGATGATTTAGCAACATATGAGTATGCATTAAGGTAGGTAGCAAGGTTATATAGATAACTGGAGGAAAGATCTTTCATTCAGGGTAGGCATTTATGTTTTTATTATGGTATCTCCAGAGAAAAGAGTTGTGTGTTTTCTTTAAAAAAAGAAGTTAAGTATTTGGTTCTTTAGACCATATGAAATCCAAGATAAAGTTGGATCATTTGCTTACTGAGTGGACTTTCCTCTTATTTTATCTTAGGTACATGATGTATTTCATGTTTCATTGTTAAGAAAATATTTTTCTTATGCATCTCATGTTTTGAGCCTTGAAGAAATTCAGTTTTAAGTAACCTTTCTTATGAGGAACATCTAGTACATATACTTGATCATAGAGATTTATTGTTACATAATAAGGTGATTCAGCATGTTAAGGTTTTTTGGAAAATCAATATGATTGAATAAGCAACATGGGAAATAGAGAATGCTATAAAGAAAATATATCCATAATTATTTAAATATTAAATAAAATTGTAAGGATGCAATTTTAAAATAGGGGAAGAATTTAAAACCCATTGTAATGTTATGATAAATCATTTTCATGTTTTATTAATATTCATTAATTATATTTTATATATTTATATTCATTATAATAATATTAGGTTATTTTTTTACTTAAAAGAAAAAATATTTATTTCTTACCAAATTGGGTTTTTATATATTATATGGTTTTATTTGAAATATAAATTTAAAATTATATAATATTAATTTGATAAAAATAAACTTCATTTTTTAATTCATCATGTAAAAATTATCTTAGGATTAATTTTTTATTATTTTCTGAAAATTTTGATTTTTTAATGGATATTAAAAAATAATGATTTTTATTAGAAAATGTATTTTCTTTTCAAAAATTTACAAATTAAAATTATATTTTTTTTATTAGTTTTTAAATTTTATTAGTTTATTTTTATTAAAAAATCCAATTATGGTTGTAAGATCATGCATTTTGGACTGGGTTGAAATTTCCAAATGAATTTGAAATTTTCTCATTTAGTGGGCGGTCTGAATCATAATTTGAGCTTTAAAATGATATTATGAGAGATTTAATTCATTGAAGTGTCATTTTTAGATTATTATTAAATATTTAGAGTTTTCTCATGTGTTTAAATGAGCTTCATGAGCTTCAAGCTCCGAAAACTCAGTTTTTGGAGAAATGGGAAAATATGCACGATTGGAATGCAGTCAGTACTAACAGTGTGGTCCAAACTATGCAGCCTGTTTTCCAATAGAAATTCTTTGAAGAAAATGTGAGACACTATATGGGAAACTATATATCCTAGTTCAAGGTCCTTTAAGGTGTCACACAGTTTATTTGGAGGTGCGCCTGA